>CM076188.1:57991680-58690505 GCA_038277355.1 Encarsia formosa | reverse complement strand
AAACTTCCTGGGGAAATCATCTCCAAGGCATAAGGATCACCAGTTGCACCAGATGTCCACTCTGGCTCATGCTGAGTCGAAACTTCCTGGGGAAATCATCTCGAAGGCGTAAGTATCGCCAGGTGCACCAGGTGCTCGCCCTGATCCAACGGGAGTCAAATCTTCCTGGGGAAGTCATCTCCAAGGTGCAAGTATCACCAGGTACACCAGATGTCTGCCCTGACCCATGCGGAGTCGAAACTTCCTGGGGAAGTCATCTCTAAGGCGTAAGTATCGCCAGGTGCACCAGGTGCTCGCCCTGATCCATCGGGAGTCAAATCTTCCTGGGGAAGTCATCTCCAAGGTGCAAGTATCACCAGGTACAACAGATGTCTGCCCTGACCCATGCGGAGTCGAAACTTACTGGGGAAATCATCTCCGAGGTGTAAGTATCGCCAGGTTCACCAGATGCTCGCCCTGATCTCTCAGGAGTCAAAACTTCCTGGGGAAGTTATCTGCAAGGCGTAAGTATCACCAGGTGCACCAGATGTCCGCCTTGACCCATGCGGAGTCGAAACTTCCTGGGGAAACCATCTGGAAGGCGTTAGTATCACCAGGGGCACCAGGTGTCCGCCTTGACCCATCCGGAGTCGAAACTTCCTGGGGAAGTCATCTCTAAGGCGTAAGTATCGCCAGGTGCACCAGGTGCTCGCCCTGATCCATCGGGAGTCAAATCTTCCTGGGGAAGTCATCTCCAAGGTGCAAGTATCACCAGGTACAACAGATGTCTGCCCTGACCCATGCGGAGTCGAAACTTACTGGGGAAATCATCTCCGAGGTGTAAGTATCGCCAGGTTCACCAGATGCTCGCCCTGATCTCTCAGGAGTCAAAACTTCCTGAGGAAATATCTGCAAGGCGTAAGTATCACCAGGTGCACCAGATGTCCGCCTTGACCCATGCGGAGTCAAAACTTCCTGGGGAAACCATCTGGAAGGCGTTAGTATCACCAGGGGCACCAGGTGTCCGCCTTGACTCATCCGGAGTCGAAACTTCCTGGGGAAATCATCTCCAAGGTGTAAGTATCGCCAGGTTCACCAGATGCTCGCCCTGATCCCTCAGGAGTCGAAACTTCTTGGGGAAGTCATCTCCAAGGCGTAAGTATCACTAGGTGCACCAGATGTCCGCCCTGACCCATCCGGAGTCAAAACTTCCCGGGGAAGTCATCTCCGAGGTGTAAGTATCGCCAGGTTCACCAGATGCTCGCCCTGATCTCTCAGGAGTCAAAACTTCCTGGGGAAGTTATCTGCAATGCGTAAGTATCACCAGGTGCACCAGATGTCCGCCTTGACCCATGCGGAGTCGAAACTTCCTGGGGAAACCATCTGGAAGGCGTTAGTATCACCAGGGGCACCAGGTGTCCGCCTTGACCCATCCGGAGTCGAAACTTCCTGGGGAAGTCATCTCTAAGGCGTAAGTATCGCCAGGTTCACCAGATGCTCGCCCTGATCTCTCAGGAGTCAAAACTTCCTGGGGAAGTTATCTGCAAGGCGTAAGTATCACCAGGTGCACCAGATGTCCGCCTTGACCCATGCGGAGTCGAAACTTCCTGGGGAAACCATCTGGAAGGCGTTAGTATCACCAGGGGCACCAGGTGTCCGCCTTGACCCATCCGGAGTCGAAACTTCCTGGGGAAGTCATCTCGAAGGCGTAAGTATCGCCAGGTGCACCAGGTGCTCGCCCTGATCCATCGGGAGTCAAATCTTCCTGGGGAAGTCATCTCCAAGGTGCAAGTATCACCAGGTACAACAGATGTCTGCCCTGACCCATGCGGAGTCGAAACTTACTGGGGAAATCATCTCCGAGGTGTAAGTATCGCCAGGTTCACCAGATGCTCGCCCTGATCTCTCAGGAGTCAAAACTTCCTGAGGAAATATCTGCAAGGCGTAAGTATCACCAGGTGCACCAGATGTCCGCCTTGACCCATGCGGAGTCAAAACTTCCTGGGGAAACCATCTGGAAGGCGTTAGTATCACCAGGGGCACCAGGTGTCCGCCTTGACTCATCCGGAGTCGAAACTTCCTGGGGAAATCATCTCCAAGGTGTAAGTATCGCCAGGTTCACCAGATGCTCGCCCTGATCCCTCAGGAGTCGAAACTTCTTGGGGAAGTCATCTCCAAGGCGTAAGTATCACTAGGTGCACCAGATGTCCGCCCTGACCCATCCGGAGTCAAAACTTCCCGGGGAAGTCATCTCCGAGGTGTAAGTATCGCCAGGTTCACCAGATGCTCGCCCTGATCTCTCAGGAGTCAAAACTTCCTGGGGAAGTTATCTGCAATGCGTAAGTATCACCAGGTGCACCAGATGTCCGCCTTGACCCATGCGGAGTCGAAACTTCCTGGGGAAACCATCTGGAAGGCGTTAGTATCACCAGGGGCACCAGGTGTCCGCCTTGACCCATCCGGAGTCGAAACTTCCTGGGGAAGTCATCTCTAAGGCGTAAGTATCGCCAGGTGCACCAGGTGCTCGCCCTGATCCAACGGGAGTCAAATCTTCCTGGGGAAGTCATCTCCAAGGTGCAAGTATCACCAGGTACACCAGATGTCTGCCCTGACCCATGCGGAGTCGAAACTTCCTGGGGAAATCATCTCGAAGGCGTAAGTATCGCCAGGTGCACCAGGTGCACGCCCTGATCCCTCTGGATTCAAAACTTCCTGGGGAAATCATCTCCAAGGCATAAGGATCACCAGTTGCACCAGATGTCCACTCTGGCTCATGCTGAGTCGAAACTTCCTGGGGAAATCATCTCCAAGGTGTAAGTATCGCCAGGTTCACCAGATGCTCGCCCTGATCCCTCAGGAGTCGAAACTTCTTGGGGAAGTCACCTCCAAGGCGTAAGTATCACTAGGTGCACCAGATGTCCGCCCTGACCCATCCGGAGTCAAAACTTCCCGGGGAAGTCATCTCCGAGGTGTAAGTATCGCCAGGTTCACCAGATGCTCGCCCTGATCTCTCAGGAGTCAAAACTTCCTGGGGAAGTTATCTGCAAGGCGTAAGTATCACCAGGTGCACCAGATGTCCGCCTTGACCCATGCGGAGTCGAAACTTCCTGGGGAAACCATCTGGAAGGCGTTAGTATCACCAGGGGCACCAGGTGTCCGCCTTGACCCATCCGGAGTCGAAACTTCCTGGGGAAGTCATCTCTAAGGCGTAAGTATCGCCAGGTACACCAGATGTCTGCCCTGACCCATGCGGAGTCGAAACTTCCTGGGGAAATCATCTCGAAGGCGTAAGTATCGCCAGGTGCACCAGGTGCACGCCCTGATCCCTCTGGATTCAAAACTTCCTGGGGAAATCATCTCCAAGGCATAAGGATCACCAGTTGCACCAGATGTCCACTCTGGCTCATGCTGAGTCGAAACTTCCTGGGGAAATCATCTCCAAGGTGTAAGTATCGCCAGGTTCACCAGATGCTCGCCCTGATCCCTCAGGAGTCGAAACTTCTTGGGGAAGTCACCTCCAAGGCGTAAGTATCACTAGGTGCACCAGATGTCCGCCCTGACCCATCCGGAGTCAAAACTTCCCGGGGAAGTCATCTCCGAGGTGTAAGTATCGCCAGGTTCACCAGATGCTCGCCCTGATCTCTCAGGAGTCAAAACTTCCTGGGGAAGTTATCTGCAAGGCGTAAGTATCACCAGGTGCACCAGATGTCCGCCTTGACCCATGCGGAGTCGAAACTTCCTGGGGAAACCATCTGGAAGGCGTTAGTATCACCAGGGGCACCAGGTGTCCGCCTTGACCCATCCGGAGTCGAAACTTCCTGGGGAAGTCATCTCTAAGGCGTAAGTATCGCCAGGTGCACCAGGTGCTCGCCCTGATCCATCGGGAGTCAAATCTTCCTGGGGAAGTCATCTCCAAGGTGCAAGTATCACCAGGTACAACAGATGTCTGCCCTGACCCATGCGGAGTCGAAACTTACTGGGGAAATCATCTCCGAGGTGTAAGTATCGCCAGGTTCACCAGATGCTCGCCCTGATCTCTCAGGAGTCAAAACTTCCTGGGGAAGTTATCTGCAAGGCGTAAGTATCGCCAGGTGCACCAGATGTCCGCCTTGACCCATGCGGAGTCGAAACTTCCTGGGGAAACCATCTGGAAGGCGTTAGTATCACCAGGGGCACCAGGTGTCCGCCTTGACCCATCCGGAGTCGAAACTTCCTGGGGAATTTATCTCTAAGGCGTAAGTATCGCCAGGTGCACCAGGTGCTCGCCCTGATCCATCGGGAGTCAAATCTTCCTGGGGAAGTCATCTCCAAGGTGCAAGTATCACCAGGTACACCAGATGTCTGCCCTGACCCATGCGGAGTCGAAACTTCCTGGGGAAATCATCTCGAAGGCGTAAGTATCGCCAGGGGCACCAGATGTCCGCCCTTACCCATCCGGATTCTAAACTTCCTGGGGAAATCATCTCGAAGGCGTAAGTATCATCAAGAGCACAAGGTCTCCGCCCTGAACCATCTGGAGTCAAATCTTCCTGGGGAGTTCAACACCAAGCCTTACCTATCACCAGGGGCACCAGGTGTCCGCCCTGACCCAACTGGAGTCGAAACTTCCTGGGTAAATCATCTCGAAGGCGTAAGTATCACCAGGGGAACCAGGTGTCCGCCCTGACCCATACGGAGTCGAAACTTCCTGGCTAAGCCATTTCCAAGGTGTAAGTATCACCAGGCGCACCAGATGTCCTCCCTGACCCATGCGGAGTCGAAACTTACTAGGGAAATCATCTCCGAGGTGTAAGTATCGCCAGGTTCACCAGATGCTCGCCCTGATCTCTCAGGAGTCAAAACTTCCTGAGGAAATATCTGCAAGGCGTAAGTATCACCAGGTGCACCAGATGTCCGCCTTGACCCATGCGGAGTCAAAACTTCCTGGGGAAACCATCTGGAAGGCGTTAGTATCACCAGGGGCACCAGGTGTCCGCCTTGACTCATCCGGAGTCGAAACTTCCTGGGGAAGTCATCTCTAAGGCGTAAGTATCGCCAGGTGCACCAGGTGCTCGCCCTGATCCAACGGGAGTCAAATCTTCCTGGGGAAGTCATCTCCAAGGTGCAAGTATCACCAGGTACACCAGATGTCTGCCCTGACCCATGCGGAGTCGAAACTTCCTGGGGAAATCATCTCGAAGGCGTAAGTATCGCCGGGTGCACCAGGTGCACGCCCTGATCCCTCTGGATTCAAAACTTCCTGGGGAAATCATCTCCAAGGCATAAGGATCACCAGTTGCACCAGATGTCCACTCTGGCTCATGCTGAGTCGAAACTTCCTGGGGAAATCATCTCGAAGGCGTAAGTATCGCCAGGTGCACCAGGTGCTCGCCCTGATCCAACGGGAGTCAAATCTTCCTGGGGAAGTCATCTCCAAGGTGCAAGTATCACCAGGTACACCAGATGTCTGCCCTGACCCATGCGGAGTCGAAACTTCCTGGGGAAGTCATCTCTAAGGCGTAAGTATCGCCAGGTGCACCAGGTGCTCGCCCTGATCCATCGGGAGTCAAATCTTCCTGGGGAAGTCATCTCCAAGGTGCAAGTATCACCAGGTACAACAGATGTCTGCCCTGACCCATGCGGAGTCGAAACTTACTGGGGAAATCATCTCCGAGGTGTAAGTATCGCCAGGTTCACCAGATGCTCGCCCTGATCTCTCAGGAGTCAAAACTTCCTGGGGAAGTTATCTGCAAGGCGTAAGTATCACCAGGTGCACCAGATGTCCGCCTTGACCCATGCGGAGTCGAAACTTCCTGGGGAAACCATCTGGAAGGCGTTAGTATCACCAGGGGCACCAGGTGTCCGCCTTGACCCATCCGGAGTCGAAACTTCCTGGGGAAGTCATCTCTAAGGCGTAAGTATCGCCAGGTGCACCAGGTGCTCGCCCTGATCCATCGGGAGTCAAATCTTCCTGGGGAAGTCATCTCCAAGGTGCAAGTATCACCAGGTACAACAGATGTCTGCCCTGACCCATGCGGAGTCGAAACTTACTGGGGAAATCATCTCCGAGGTGTAAGTATCGCCAGGTTCACCAGATGCTCGCCCTGATCTCTCAGGAGTCAAAACTTCCTGAGGAAATATCTGCAAGGCGTAAGTATCACCAGGTGCACCAGATGTCCGCCTTGACCCATGCGGAGTCAAAACTTCCTGGGGAAACCATCTGGAAGGCGTTAGTATCACCAGGGGCACCAGGTGTCCGCCTTGACTCATCCGGAGTCGAAACTTCCTGGGGAAATCATCTCCAAGGTGTAAGTATCGCCAGGATCACCAGATGCTCGCCCTGATCCCTCAGGAGTCGAAACTTCTTGGGGAAGTCATCTCCAAGGCGTAAGTATCACTAGGTGCACCAGATGTCCGCCCTGACCCATCCGGAGTCAAAACTTCCCGGGGAAGTCATCTCCGAGGTGTAAGTATCGCCAGGTTCACCAGATGCTCGCCCTGATCTCTCAGGAGTCAAAACTTCCTGGGGAAGTTATCTGCAATGCGTAAGTATCACCAGGTGCACCAGATGTCCGCCTTGACCCATGCGGAGTCGAAACTTCCTGGGGAAACCATCTGGAAGGCGTTAGTATCACCAGGGGCACCAGGTGTCCGCCTTGACCCATCCGGAGTCGAAACTTCCTGGGGAAGTCATCTCTAAGGCGTAAGTATCGCCAGGTGCACCAGGTGCTCGCCCTGATCCAACGGGAGTCAAATCTTCCTGGGGAAGTCATCTCCAAGGTGCCAGTATCACCAGGTACACCAGATGTCTGCCCTGACCCATGCGGAGTCGAAACTTCCTGGGGAAATCATCTCGAAGGCGTAAGTATCGCCAGGTGCACCAGGTGCACGCCCTGATCCCTCTGGATTCAAAACTTCCTGGGGAAATCATCTCCAAGGCATAAGGATCACCAGTTGCACCAGATGTCCACTCTGGCTCATGCTGAGTCGAAACTTCCTGGGGAAATCATCTCCAAGGTGTAAGTATCGCCAGGTTCACCAGATGCTCGCCCTGATCCCTCAGGAGTCGAAACTTCTTGGGGAAGTCACCTCCAAGGCGTAAGTATCACTAGGTGCACCAGATGTCCGCCCTGACCCATCCGGAGTCAAAACTTCCCGGGGAAGTCATCTCCGAGGTGTAAGTATCGCCAGGTTCACCAGATGCTCGCCCTGATCTCTCAGGAGTCAAAACTTCCTGGGGAAGTTATCTGCAAGGCGTAAGTATCACCAGGTGCACCAGCTGTCCGCCTTGACCCATGCGGAGTCGAAACTTCCTGGGGAAACCATCTGGAAGGCGTTAGTATCACCAGGGGCACCAGGTGTCCGCCTTGACCCATCCGGAGTCGAAACTTCCTGGGGAAGTCATCTCTAAGGCGTAAGTATCGCCAGGTGCACCAGGTGCTCGCCCTGATCCATCGGGAGTCAAATCTTCCTGGGGAAGTCATCTCCAAGGTGCAAGTATCACCAGGTACAACAGATGTCTGCCCTGACCCATGCGGAGTCGAAACTTACTGGGGAAATCATCTCCGAGGTGTAAGTATCGCCAGGTTCACCAGATGCTCGCCCTGATCTCTCAGGAGTCAAAACTTCCTGGGGAAGTTATCTGCAAGGCGTAAGTATCGCCAGGTGCACCAGATGTCCGCCTTGACCCATGCGGAGTCGAAACTTCCTGGGGAAACCATCTGGAAGGCGTTAGTATCACCAGGGGAACCAGGTGTCCGCCCTGACCCATACGGAGTCGAAACTTCCTGGCTAAGCCATTTCCAAGGTGTAAGTATCACCAGGCGCACCAGATGTCCTCCCTGACCCATGCGGAGTCGAAACTTACTAGGGAAATCATCTCCGAGGTGTAAGTATCGCCAGGTTCACCAGATGCTCGCCCTGATCTCTCAGGAGTCAAAACTTCCTGAGGAAATATCTGCAAGGCGTAAGTATCACCAGGTGCACCAGATGTCCGCCTTGACCCATGCGGAGTCAAAACTTCCTGGGGAAACCATCTGGAAGGCGTTAGTATCACCAGGGGCACCAGGTGTCCGCCTTGACTCATCCGGAGTCGAAACTTCCTGGGGAAGTCATCTCTAAGGCGTAAGTATCGCCAGGTGCACCAGGTGCTCGCCCTGATCCAACGGGAGTCAAATCTTCCTGGGGAAGTCATCTCCAAGGTGCAAGTATCACCAGGTACACCAGATGTCTGCCCTGACCCATGCGGAGTCGAAACTTCCTGGGGAAATCATCTCGAAGGCGTAAGTATCGCCGGGTGCACCAGGTGCACGCCCTGATCCCTCTGGATTCAAAACATCCTGGGGAAATCATCTCCAAGGCATAAGGATCACCAGTTGCACCAGATGTCCACTCTGGCTCATGCTGAGTCGAAACTTCCTGGGGAAATCATCTCGAAGGCGTAAGTATCGCCAGGTGCACCAGGTGCTCGCCCTGATCCAACGGGAGTCAAATCTTCCTGGGGAAGTCATCTCCAAGGTGCAAGTATCACCAGGTACACCAGATGTCTGCCCTGACCCATGCGGAGTCGAAACTTTCTGGGGAAGTCATCTCTAAGGCGTAAGTATCGCCAGGTGCACCAGGTGCTCGCCCTGATCCATCGGGAGTCAAATCTTCCTGGGGAAGTCATCTCCAAGGTGCAAGTATCACCAGGTACAACAGATGTCTGCCCTGACCCATGCGGAGTCGAAACTTACTGGGGAAATCATGTCCGAGGTGTAAGTATCGCCAGGTTCACCAGATGCTCGCCCTGATCTCTCAGGAGTCAAAACTTCCTGGGGAAGTTATCTGCAAGGCGTAAGTATCACCAGGTGCACCAGATGTCCGCCTTGACCCATGCGGAGTCGAAACTTCCTGGGGAAACCATCTGGAAGGCGTTAGTATCACCAGGGGCACCAGGTGTCCGCCTTGACCCATCCGGAGTCGAAACTTCCTGGGGAAGTCATCTCTAAGGCGTAAGTATCGCCAGGTGCACCAGGTGCTCGCCCTGATCCATCGGGAGTCAAATCTTCCTGGGGAAGTCATCTCCAAGGTGCAAGTATCACCAGGTACAACAGATGTCTGCCCTGACCCATGCGGAGTCGAAACTTACTGGGGAAATCATCTCCGAGGTGTAAGTATCGCCAGGTTCACCAGATGCTCGCCCTGATCTCTCAGGAGTCAAAACTTCCTGAGGAAATATCTGCAAGGCGTAAGTATCACCAGGTGCACCAGATGTCCGCCTTGACCCATGCGGAGTCAAAACTTCCTGGGGAAACCATCTGGAAGGCGTTAGTATCACCAGGGGCACCAGGTGTCCGCCTTGACTCATCCGGAGTCGAAACTTCCTGGGGAAATCATCTCCAAGGTGTAAGTATCGCCAGGTTCACCAGATGCTCGCCCTGATCCCTCAGGAGTCGAAACTTCTTGGGGAAGTCATCTCCAAGGCGTAAGTATCACTAGGTGCACCAGATGTCCGCCCTGACCCATCCGGAGTCAAAACTTCCCGGGGAAGTCATCTCCGAGGTGTAAGTATCGCCAGGTTCACCAGATGCTCGCCCTGATCTCTCAGGAGTCAAAACTTCCTGGGGAAGTTATCTGCAATGCGTAAGTATCACCAGGTGCACCAGATGTCCGCCTTGACCCATGCGGAGTCGAAACTTCCTGGGGAAACCATCTGGAAGGCGTTAGTATCACCAGGGGCACCAGGTGTCCGCCTTGACCCATCCGGAGTCGAAACTTCCTGGGGAAGTCATCTCTAAGGCGTAAGTATCGCCAGGTGCACCAGGTGCTCGCCCTGATCCAACGGGAGTCAAATCTTCCTGGGGAAGTCATCTCCAAGGTGCCAGTATCACCAGGTACACCAGATGTCTGCCCTGACCCATGCGGAGTCGAAACTTCCTGGGGAAATCATCTCGAAGGCGTAAGTATCGCCAGGTGCACCAGGTGCACGCCCTGATCCCTCTGGATTCAAAACTTCCTGGGGAAATCATCTCCAAGGCATAAGGATCACCAGTTGCACCAGATGTCCACTCTGGCTCATGCTGAGTCGAAACTTCCTGGGGAAATCATCTCCAAGGTGTAAGTATCGCCAGGTTCACCAGATGCTCGCCCTGATCCCTCAGGAGTCGAAACTTCTTGGGGAAGTCATCTCCAAGGCGTAAGTATCACTAGGTGCACCAGATGTCCGCCCTGACCCATCCGGAGTCAAAACTTCCCGGGGAAGTCATCTCCGAGGTGTAAGTATCGCCAGGTTCACCAGATGCTCGCCCTGATCTCTCAGGAGTCAAAACTTCCTGGGGAAGTTATCTGCAAGGCGTAAGTATCACCAGGTGCACCAGATGTCCGCCTTGACCCATGCGGAGTCGAAACTTCCTGGGGAAACCATCTGGAAGGCGTTAGTATCACCAGGGGCACCAGGTGTCCGCCTTGACCCATCCGGAGTCGAAACTTCCTGGGGAAGTCATCTCTAAGGCGTAAGTATCGCCAGGTGCACCAGGTGCTCACCCTGATCCATCGGGAGTCAAATCTTCCTGGGGAAGTCATCTCCAAGGTGCAAGTATCACCAGGTACAACAGATGTCTGCCCTGACCCATGCGGAGTCGAAACTTACTGGGGAAATCATCTCCGAGGTGTAAGTATCGCCAGGTTCACCAGATGCTCGCCCTGATCTCTCAGGAGTCAAAACTTCCTGGGGAAGTTATCTGCAAGGCGTAAGTATCGCCAGGTGCACCAGATGTCCGCCTTGACCCATGCGGAGTCGAAACTTCCTGGGGAAACCATCTGGAAGGCGTTAGTATCACCAGGGGTTCCAGGTGTCCGCCTTGACCCATCCGGAGTCAAAACTTCCTGGGGAATTTATCTCTAAGGCGTAAGTATCGCCAGGTGCACCAGGTGCTCGCCCTGATCCATCGGGAGTCAAATCTTCCTGGGGAAGTCATCTCCAAGGTGCAAGTATCACCAGGTACACCAGATGTCTGCCCTGACCCATGCGGAGTCGAAACTTCCTGGGGAAATCATCTCGAAGGCGTAAGTATCGCCAGGGGCACCAGATGTCCGCCCTTACCCATCCGGATTCTAAACTTCCTGGGGAAATCATCTCGAAGGCGTAAGTATCATCAAGAGCACAAGGTCTCCGCCCTGAACCATCTGGAGTCAAATCTTCCTGGGGAGTTCAACACCAAGCCTTACCTATCACCAGGGGCACCAGGTGTCCGCCCTGACCCAACTGGAGTCGAAACTTCCTGGGTAAATCATCTCGAAGGCGTAAGTATCACCAGGGGAACCAGGTGTCCGCCCTGACCCATACGGAGTCGAAACTTCCTGGCTAAGCCATTTCCAAGGTGTAAGTATCACCAGGCGCACCAGATGTCCTCCCTGACCCATGCGGAGTCGAAACTTACTAGGGAAATCATCTCCGAGGTGTAAGTATCGCCAGGTTCACCAGATGCTCGCCCTGATCTCTCAGGAGTCAAAACTTCCTGAGGAAATATCTGCAAGGCGTAAGTATCACCAGGTGCACCAGATGTCCGCCTTGACCCATGCGGAGTCAAAACTTCCTGGGGAAACCATCTGGAAGGCGTTAGTATCACCAGGGGCACCAGGTGTCCGCCTTGACTCATCCGGAGTCGAAACTTCCTGGGGAAGTCATCTCTAAGGCGTAAGTATCGCCAGGTGCACCAGGTGCTCGCCCTGATCCAACGGGAGTCAAATCTTCCTGGGGAAGTCATCTCCAAGGTGCAAGTATCACCAGGTACACCAGATGTCTGCCCTGACCCATGCGGAGTCGAAACTTCCTGGGGAAATCATCTCGAAGGCGTAAGTATCGCCGGGTGCACCAGGTGCACGCCCTGATCCCTCTGGATTCAAAACTTCCTGGGGAAATCATCTCCAAGGCATAAGGATCACCAGTTGCACCAGATGTCCACTCTGGCTCATGCTGAGTCGAAACTTCCTGGGGAAATCATCTCGAAGGCGTAAGTATCGCCAGGTGCACCAGGTGCTCGCCCTGATCCAACGGGAGTCAAATCTTCCTGGGGAAGTCATCTCCAAGGTGCAAGTATCACCAGGTACACCAGATGTCTGCCCTGACCCATGCGGAGTCGAAACTTCCTGGGGAAGTCATCTCTAAGGCGTAAGTATCGCCAGGTGCACCAGGTGCTCGCCCTGATCCATCGGGAGTCAAATCTTCCTGGGGAAGTCATCTCCAAGGTGCAAGTATCACCAGGTACAACAGATGTCTGCCCTGACCCATGCGGAGTCGAAACTTACTGGGGAAATCATCTCCGAGGTGTAAGTATCGCCAGGTTCACCAGATGCTCGCCCTGATCTCTCAGGAGTCAAAACTTCCTGAGGAAATATCTGCAAGGCGTAAGTATCACCAGGTGCACCAGATGTCCGCCTTGACCCATGCGGAGTCAAAACTTCCTGGGGAAACCATCTGGAAGGCGTTAGTATCACCAGGGGCACCAGGTGTCCGCCTTGACTCATCCGGAGTCGAAACTTCCTGGGGAAATCATCTCCAAGGTGTAAGTATCGCCAGGTTCACCAGATGCTCGCCCTGATCCCTCAGGAGTCGAAACTTCTTGGGGAAGTCATCTCCAAGGCGTAAGTATCACTAGGTGCACCAGATGTCCGCCCTGACCCATCCGGAGTCAAAACTTCCCGGGGAAGTCATCTCCGAGGTGTAAGTATCGCCAGGTTCACCAGATGCTCGCCCTGATCTCTCAGGAGTCAAAACTTCCTGGGGAAGTTATCTGCAATGCGTAAGTATCACCAGGTGCACCAGATGTCCGCCTTGACCCATGCGGAGTCGAAACTTCCTGGGGAAACCATCTGGAAGGCGTTAGTATCACCAGGGGCACCAGGTGTCCGCCTTGACCCATCCGGAGTCGAAACTTCCTGGGGAAGTCATCTCTAAGGCGTAAGTATCGCCAGGTTCACCAGATGCTCGCCCTGATCTCTCAGGAGTCAAAACTTCCTGGGGAAGTTATCTGCAAGGCGTAAGTATCACCAGGTGCACCAGATGTCCGCCTTGACCCATGCGGAGTCGAAACTTCCTGGGGAAACCATCTGGAAGGCGTTAGTATCACCAGGGGCACCAGGTGTCCGCCTTGACCCATCCGGAGTCGAAACTTCCTGGGGAAGTCATCTCTAAGGCGTAAGTATCGCCAGGTGCACCAGGTGCTCGCCCTGATCCATCGGGAGTCAAATCTTCCTGGGGAAGTCATCTCCAAGGTGCAAGTATCACCAGGTACAACAGATGTCTGCCCTGACCCATGCGGAGTCGAAACTTACTGGGGAAATCATCTCCGAGGTGTAAGTATCGCCAGGTTCACCAGATGCTCGCCCTGATCTCTCAGGAGTCAAAACTTCCTGGGGAAGTTATCTGCAATGCGTAAGTATCACCAGGTGCACCAGATGTCCGCCTTGACCCATGCGGAGTCGAAACTTCCTGGGGAAACCATCTGGAAGGCGTTAGTATCACCAGGGGCACCAGGTGTCCGCCTTGACCCATCCGGAGTCGAAACTTCCTGGGGAAGTCATCTCTAAGGCGTAAGTATCGCCAGGTTCACCAGATGCTCGCCCTGATCTCTCAGGAGTCAAAACTTCCTGGGGAAGTTATCTGCAAGGCGTAAGTATCACCAGGTGCACCAGATGTCCGCCTTGACCCATGCGGAGTCGAAACTTCCTGGGGAAACCATCTGGAAGGCGTTAGTATCACCAGGGGCACCAGGTGTCCGCCTTGACCCATCCGGAGTCGAAACTTCCTGGGGAAGTCATCTCTAAGGCGTAAGTATCGCCAGGTGCACCAGGTGCTCGCCCTGATCCATCGGGAGTCAAATCTTCTTGGGGAAGTCATCTCCAAGGCGTAAGTATCACTAGGTGCACCAGATGTCAGCCCTGACCCATCCGGAGTCAAAACTTCCCGGGGAAGTCATCTCCGAGGTGTAAGTATCGCCAGGTTCACCAGATGCTCGCCCTGATCTCTCAGGAGTCAAAACTTCCTGGGGAAGTTATCTGCAATGCGTAAGTATCACCAGGTGCACCAGATGTCCGCCTTGACCCATGCGGAGTCGAAACTTCCTGGGGAAACCATCTGGAAGGCGTTAGTATCACCAGGGGCACCAGGTGTCCGCCTTGACCCATCCGGAGTCGAAACTTCCTGGGGAAGTCATCTCTAAGGCGTAAGTATCGCCAGGTTCACCAGATGCTCGCCCTGATCTCTCAGGAGTCAAAACTTCCTGGGGAAGTTATCTGCAAGGCGTAAGTATCACCAGGTGCACCAGATGTCCGCCTTGACCCATGCGGAGTCGAAACTTCCTGGGGAAACCATCTGGAAGGCGTTAGTATCACCAGGGGCACCAGGTGTCCGCCTTGACCCATCCGGAGTCGAAACTTTCTGGGGAAGTCATCTCTAAGGCGTAAGTATCGCCAGGTGCACCAGGTGCTCGCCCTGATCCATCGGGAGTCAAATCTTCCTGGGGAAGTCATCTCCAAGGTGCAAGTATCACCAGGTACAACAGATGTCTGCCCTGACCCATGCGGAGTCGAAACTTACTGGGGAAATCATCTCCGAGGTGTAAGTATCGCCAGGTTCACCAGATGCTCGCCCTGATCTCTCAGGAGTCAAAACTTCCTGAGGAAATATCTGCAAGGCGTAAGTATCACCAGGTGCACCAGATGTCCGCCTTGACCCATGCGGAGTCAAAACTTCCTGGGGAAACCATCTGGAAGGCGTTAGTATCACCAGGGGCACCAGGTGTCCGCCTTGACTCATCCGGAGTCGAAACTTCCTGGGGAAATCATCTCCAAGGTGTAAGTATCGCCAGGTTCACCAGATGCTCGCCCTGATCCCTCAGGAGTCGAAACTTCTTGGGGAAGTCATCTCCAAGGCGTAAGTATCACTAGGTGCACCAGATGTCCGCCCTGACCCATCCGGAGTCAAAACTTCCCGGGGAAGTCATCTCCGAGGTGTAAGTATCGCCAGGTTCACCAGATGCTCGCCCTGATCTCTCAGGAGTCAAAACTTCCTGGGGAAGTTATCTGCAATGCGTAAGTATCACCAGGTGCACCAGATGTCCGCCTTGACCCATGCGGAGTCGAAACTTCCTGGGGAAACCATCTGGAAGGCGTTAGTATCACCAGGGGCACCAGGTGTCCGCCTTGACCCATCCGGAGTCGAAACTTCCTGGGGAAGTCATCTCCAAGGTGCAAGTATCACCAGGTACACCAGATGTCTGCCCTGACCCATGCGGAGTCGAAACTTCCTGGGGAAATCATCTCGAAGGCGTAAGTATCGCCAGGGGCACCAGATGTCCGCCCTTACCCATCCGGATTCTAAACTTCCTGGGGAAATCATCTCGAAGGCGTAAGTATCATCAAGAGCACAAGGTCTCCGCCCTGAACCATCTGGAGTCAAATCTTCCTGGGGAGTTCAACACCAAGCCTTACCTATCACCAGGGGCACCAGGTGTCCGCCCTGACCCAACTGGAGTCGAAACTTCCTGGGTAAATCATCTCGAAGGCGTAAGTATCACCAGGGGAACCAGGTGTCCGCCCTGACCCATACGGAGTCGAAACTTCCTGGCTAAGCCATTTCCAAGGTGTAAGTATCACCAGGCGCACCAGATGTCCTCCCTGACCCATGCGGAGTCGAAACTTACTAGGGAAATCATCTTCGAGGTGTAAGTATCGCCAGGTTCACCAGATGCTCGCCCTGATCTCTCAGGAGTCAAAACTTCCTGAGGAAATATCTGCAAGGCGTAAGTATCACCAGGTGCACCAGATGTCCGCCTTGACCCATGCGGAGTCAAAACTTCCTGGGGAAACCATCTGGAAGGCGTTAGTATCACCAGGGGCACCAGGTGTCCGCCTTGACTCATCCGGAGTCGAAACTTCCTGGGGAAGTCATCTCTAAGGCGTAAGTATCGCCAGGTGCACCAGGTGCTCGCCCTGATCCAACGGGAGTCAAATCTTCCTGGGGAAGTCATCTCCAAGGTGCAAGTATCACCAGGTACACCAGATGTCTGCCCTGACCCATGCGGAGTCGAAACTTCCTGGGGAAATCATCTCGAAGGCGTAAGTATCGCCGGGTGCACCAGGTGCACGCCCTGATCCCTCTGGATTCAAAACTTCCGTGGGAAATCATCTCCAAGGCATAAGGATCACCAGTTGCACCAGATGTCCACTCTGGCTCATGCTGAGTCGAAACTTCCTGGGGAAATCATCTCGAAGGCGTAAGTATCGCCAGGTGCACCAGGTGCTCGCCCTGATCCAACGGGAGTCAAATCTTCCTGGGGAAGTCATCTCCAAGGTGCAAGTATCACCAGGTACACCAGATGTCTGCCCTGACCCATG
This sequence comes from Encarsia formosa, assembly GCA_038277355.1. NCBI lineage: Eukaryota > Metazoa > Arthropoda > Insecta > Hymenoptera > Aphelinidae > Encarsia > Encarsia formosa. Next base: position 58,674,170 of record CM076188.1, on the reverse strand, counting down.
CGGAGTCGAAACTTCCTGGGGAAGTCATCTCTAAGGCGTAAGTATCGCCAGGTGCACCAGGTGCTCGCCCTGATCCATCGGGAGTCAAATCTTCCTGGGGAAGTCATCTCCAAGGTGCAAGTATCACCAGGTACAACAGATGTCTGCCCTGACCCATGCGGAGTCGAAACTTACTGGGGAAATCATCTCCGAGGTGTAAGTATCGCCAGGTTCACCAGATGCTCGCCCTGATCTCTCAGGAGTCAAAACTTCCTGGGGAAGTTATCTGCAAGGCGTAAGTATCACCAGGTGCACCAGATGTCCGCCTTGACCCATGCGGAGTCGAAACTTCCTGGGGAAACCATCTGGAAGGCGTTAGTATCACCAGGGGCACCAGGTGTCCGCCTTGACCCATCCGGAGTCGAAACTTCCTGGGGAAGTCATCTCTAAGGCGTAAGTATCGCCAGGTGCACCAGGTGCTCGCCCTGATCCATCGGGAGTCAAATCTTCCTGGGGAAGTCATCTCCAAGGTGCAAGTATCACCAGGTACAACAGATGTCTGCCCTGACCCATGCGGAGTCGAAACTTACTGGGGAAATCATCTCCGAGGTGTAAGTATCGCCAGGTTCACCAGATGCTCGCCCTGATCTCTCAGGAGTCAAAACTTCCTGAGGAAATATCTGCAAGGCGTAAGTATCCCAGGTGCACCAGATGTCCGCCTTGACCCATGCGGAGTCAAAACTTCCTGGGGAAACCATCTGGAAGGCGTTAGTATCACCAGGGGCACCAGGTGTCCGCCTTGACTCATCCGGAGTCGAAACTTCCTGGGGAAATCATCTCCAAGGTGTAAGTATCGCCAGGTTCACCAGATGCTCGCCCTGATCCCTCAGGAGTCGAAACTTCTTGGGGAAGTCATCTCCAAGGCGTAAGTATCACTAGGTGCACCAGATGTCCGCCCTGACCCATCCGGAGTCAAAACTTCCCGGGGAAGTCATCTCCGAGGTGTAAGTATCGCCAGGTTCACCAGATGCTCGCCCTGATCTCTCAGGAGTCAAAACTTCCTGGGGAAGTTATCTGCAATGCGTAAGTATCACCAGGTGCACCAGATGTCCGCCTTGACCCATGCGGAGTCGAAACTTCCTGGGGAAACCATCTGGAAGGCGTTAGTATCACCAGGGGCACCAGGTGTCCGCCTTGACCCATCCGGAGTCGAAACTTCCTGGGGAAGTCATCTCTAAGGCGTAAGTATCGCCAGGTGCACCAGGTGCTCGCCCTGATCCAACGGGAGTCAAATCTTCCTGGGGAAGTCATCTCCAAGGTGCCAGTATCACCAGGTACACCAGATGTCTGCCCTGACCCATGCGGAGTCGAAACTTCCTGGGGAAATCATCTCGAAGGCGTAAGTATCGCCAGGTGCACCAGGTGCACGCCCTGATCCCTCTGGATTCAAAACTTCCTGGGGAAATCATCTCCAAGGCATAAGGATCACCAGTTGCACCAGATGTCCACTCTGGCTCATGCTGAGTCGAAACTTCCTGGGGAAATCATCTCCAAGGTGTAAGAATCGCCAGGTTCACCAGATGCTCGCCCTGATCCCTCAGGAGTCGAAACTTCTTGGGGAAGTCATCTCCAAGGCGTAAGTATCACTAGGTGCACCAGATGTCCGCCCTGACCCATCCGGAGTCAAAACTTCCCGGGGAAGTCATCTCCGAGGTGTAAGTATCGCCAGGTTTACCAGATGCTCGCCCTGATCTCTCAGGAGTCAAAACTTCCTGGGGAAGTTATCTGCAAGGCGTAAGTATCACCAGGTGCACCAGATGTCCGCCTTGACCCATGCGGAGTCGAAACTTCCTGGGGAAACCATCTGGAAGGCGTTAGTATCACCAGGGGCACCAGGTGTCCGCCTTGACCCATCCGGAGTCGAAACTTCCTGGGGAAGTCATCTCTAAGGCGTAAGTATCGCCAGGTGCACCAGGTGCTCGCCCTGATCCATCGGGAGTCAAATCTTCCTGGGGAAGTCATCTCCAAGGTGCAAGTATCACCAGGTACAACAGATGTCTGCCCTGACCCATGCGGAGTCGAAACTTACTGGGGAAATCATCTCCGAGGTGTAAGTATCGCCAGGTTCACCAGATGCTCGCCCTGATCTCTCAGGAGTCAAAACTTCCTGGGGAAGTTATCTGCAAGGCGTAAGTATCGCCAGGTGCACCAGATGTCCGCCTTGACCCATGCGGAGTCGAAACTTCCTGGGGAAACCATCTGGAAGGCGTTAGTATCACCAGGGGCACCAGGTGTCCGCCTTGACCCATCCGGAGTCAAAACTTCCTGGGGAATTTATCTCTAAGGCGTAAGTATCGCCAGGTGCACCAGGTGCTCGCCCTGATCCATCGGGAGTCAAATCTTCCTGGGGAAGTCATCTCCAAGGTGCAAGTATCACCAGGTACACCAGATGTCTGCCCTGACCCATGCGGAGTCGAAACTTCCTGGGGAAATCATCTCGAAGGCGTAAGTATCGCCAGGGGCACCAGATGTCCGCCCTTACCCATCCGGATTCTAAACTTCCTGGGGAAATCATCTCGAAGGCGTAAGTATCATCAAGAGCACAAGGTCTCCGCCCTGAACCATCTGGAGTCAAATCTTCCTGGGGAGTTCAACACCAAGCCTTACCTATCACCAGGGGCACCAGGTGTCCGCCCTGACCCAACTGGAGTCGAAACTTCCTGGGTAAATCATCTCGAAGGCGTAAGTATCACCAGGGGAACCAGGTGTCCGCCCTGACCCATACGGAGTCGAAACTTCCTGGCTAAGCCATTTCCAAGGTGTAAGTATCACCAGGCGCACCAGATGTCCTCCCTGACCCATGCGGAGTCGAAACTTACTAGGGAAATCATCTCCGAGGTGTAAGTATCGCCAGGTTCACCAGATGCTCGCCCTGATCTCTCAGGAGTCAAAACTTCCTGAGGAAATATCTGCAAGGCGTAAGTATCACCAGGTGCACCAGATGTCCGCCTTGACCCATGCGGAGTCAAAACTTCCTGGGGAAACCATCTGGAAGGCGTTAGTATCACCAGGGGCACCAGGTGTCCGCCTTGACTCATCCGGAGTCGAAACTTCCTGGGGAAGTCATCTCTAAGGCGTAAGTATCGCCAGGTGCACCAGGTGCTCGCCCTGATCCAACGGGAGTCAAATCTTCCTGGGGAAGTCATCTCCAAGGTGCAAGTATCACCAGGTACACCAGATGTCTGCCCTGACCCATGCGGAGTCGAAACTTCCTGGGGAAATCATCTCGAAGGCGTAAGTATCGCCGGGTGCACCAGGTGCACGCCCTGATCCCTCTGGATTCAAAACTTCCTGGGGAAATCATCTCCAAGGCATAAGGATCACCAGTTGCACCAGATGTCCACTCTGGCTCATGCTGAGTCGAAACTTCCTGGGGAAATCATCTCGAAGGCGTAAGTATCGCCAGGTGCACCAGGTGCTCGCCCTGATCCAACGGGAGTCAAATCTTCCTGGGGAAGTCATCTCCAAGGTGCAAGTATCACCAGGTACACCAGATGTCTGCCCTGACCCATGCGGAGTCGAAACTTCCTGGGGAAGTCATCTCTAAGGCGTAAGTATCGCCAGGTGCACCAGGTGCTCGCCCTGATCCATCGGGAGTCAAATCTTCCTGGGGAAGTCATCTCCAAGGTGCAAGTATCACCAGGTACAACAGATGTCTGCCCTGACCCATGCGGAGTCGAAACTTACTGGGGAAATCATCTCCGAGGTGTAAGTATCGCCAGGTTCACCAGATGCTCGCCCTGATCTCTCAGGAGTCAAAACTTCCTGGGGAAGTTATCTGCAAGGCGTAAGTATCACCAGGTGCACCAGATGTCCGCCTTGACCCATGCGGAGTCGAAACTTCCTGGGGAAACCATCTGGAAGGCGTTAGTATCACCAGGGGCACCAGGTGTCCGCCTTGACCCATCCGGAGTCGAAACTTCCTGGGGAAGTCATCTCTAAGGCGTAAGTATCGCCAGGTGCACCAGGTGCTCGCCCTGATCCATCGGGAGTCAAATCTTCCTGGGGAAGTCATCTCCAAGGTGCAAGTATCACCAGGTACAACAGATGTCTGCCCTGACCCATGCGGAGTCGAAACTTACTGGGGAAATCATCTCCGAGGTGTAAGTATCGCCAGGTTCACCAGATGCTCGCCCTGATCTCTCAGGAGTCAAAACTTCCTGAGGAAATATCTGCAAGGCGTAAGTATCACCAGGTGCACCAGATGTCCGCCTTGACCCATGCGGAGTCAAAACTTCCTGGGGAAACCATCTGGAAGGCGTTAGTATCACCAGGGGCACCAGGTGTCCGCCTTGACTCATCCGGAGTCGAAACTTCCTGGGGAAATCATCTCCAAGGTGTAAGTATCGCCAGGTTCACCAGATGCTCGCCCTGATCCCTCAGGAGTCGAAACTTCTTGGGGAAGTCATCTCCAAGGCGTAAGTATCACTAGGTGCACCAGATGTCCGCCCTGACCCATCCGGAGTCAAAACTTCCCGGGGAAGTCATCTCCGAGGTGTAAGTATCGCCAGGTTCACCAGATGCTCGCCCTGATCTCTCAGGAGTCAAAACTTCCTGGGGAAGTTATCTGCAATGCGTAAGTATCACCAGGTGCACCAGATGTCCGCCTTGACCCATGCGGAGTCGAAACTTCCTGGGGAAACCATCTGGAAGGCGTTAGTATCACCAGGGGCACCAGGTGTCCGCCTTGACCCATCCGGAGTCGAAACTTCCTGGGGAAGTCATCTCTAAGGCGTAAGTATCGCCAAGTGCACCAGGTGCTCGCCCTGATCCAACGGGAGTCAAATCTTCCTGGGGAAGTCATCTCCAAGGTGCAAGTATCACCAGGTACACCAGATGTCTGCCCTGACCCATGCGGAGTCGAAACTTCCTGGGGAAATCATCTCGAAGGCGTAAGTATCGCCAGGTGCACCAGGTGCACGCCCTGATCCCTCTGGATTCAAAACTTCCTGGGGAAATCATCTCCAAGGCATAAGGATCACCAGTTGCACCAGATGTCCACTCTGGCTCATGCTGAGTCGAAACTTCCTGGGGAAATCATCTCCAAGGTGTAAGTATCGCCAGGTTCACCAGATGCTCGCCCTGATCCCTCAGGAGTCGAAACTTCTTGGGGAAGTCATCTCCAAGGCGTAAGTATCACTAGGTGCACCAGATGTCCGCCCTGACCCATCCGGAGTCAAAACTTCCCGGGGAAGTCATCTCCGAGGTGTAAGTATCGCCAGGTTCACCAGATGCTCGCCCTGATCTCTCAGGAGTCAAAACTTCCTGGGGAAGTTATCTGCAAGGCGTAAGTATCACCAGGTGCACCAGATGTCCGCCTTGACCCATGCGGAGTCGAAACTTCCTGGGGAAACCATCTGGAAGGCGTTAGTATCACCAGGGGCACCAGGTGTCCGCCTTGACCCATCCGGAGTCGAAACTTCCTGGGGAAGTCATCTCTAAGGCGTAAGTATCGCCAGGTGCACCAGGTGCTCGCCCTGATCCATCGGGAGTCAAATCTTCCTGGGGAAGTCATCTCCAAGGTGCAAGTATCACCAGGTACAACAGATGTCTGCCCTGACCCATGCGGAGTCGAAACTTACTGGGGAAATCATCTCCGAGGTGTAAGTATCGCCAGGTTCACCAGATGCTCGCCCTGATCTCTCAGGAGTCAAAACTTCCTGAGGAAATATCTGCAAGGCGTAAGTATCACCAGGTGCACCAGATGTCCGCCTTGACCCATGCGGAGTCAAAACTTCCTGGGGAAACCATCTGGAAGGCGTTAGTATCACCAGGGGCACCAGGTGTCCGCCTTGACTCATCCGGAGTCGAAACTTCCTGGGGAAATCATCTCCAAGGTGTAAGTATCGCCAGGTTCACCAGATGCTCGCCCTGATCCCTCAGGAGTCGAAACTTCTTGGGGAAGTCATCTCCAAGGCGTAAGTATCACTAGGTGCACCAGATGTCCGCCCTGACCCATCCGGAGTCAAAACTTCCCGGGGAAGTCATCTCCGAGGTGTAAGTATCGCCAGGTTCACCAGATGCTCGCCCTGATCTCTCAGGAGTCAAAACTTCCTGGGGAAGTTATCTGCAAGGCGTAAGTATCACCAGGTGCACCAGATGTCCGCCTTGACCCATGCGGAGTCGAAACTTCCTGAAGAAACCATCTGGAAGGCGTTAGTATCACCAGGGGCACCAGGTGTCCGCCTTGACCCATCCGGAGTCGAAACTTCCTGGGGAAGTCATCTCTAAGGCGTAAGTATCGCCAGGTGCACCAGGTGCTCGCCCTGATCCAACGGGAGTCAAATCTTCCTGGGGAAGTCATCTCCAAGGTGCAAGTATCACCAGGCGCACCAGATGTCCTCCCTGACCCATGCGGAGTCGAAACTTACTGGGGAAATCATCTCCGAGGTGTAAGTATCGCCAGGTTCACCAGATGCTCGCCCTGATCCCTCAGGAGTCAAAACTTCCTGAGGAAGTTATCTGCAAGGCGTAAGTATCACCAGGTGCACCAGATGTCCACTCTGGCTCATGCTGAGTCGAAACTTCCTGAGGAAATATCTGCAAGGCGTAAGTATCACCAGGTGCACCAGATGTCCGCCTTGACCCATGCGGAGTCAAAACTTCCTGGGGAAACCATCTGGAAGGCGTTAGTATCACCAGGGGCACTAGGTGTCCGCCTTGACTCATCCGGAGTCGAAACTTCCTGGGGAAGTCATCTCTAAGGCGTAAGTATCGCCAGGTGCACCAGGTGCTCGCCCTGATCCAACGGGAGTCAAATCTTCCTGGGGAAGTCATCTCCAAGGTGCAAGTATCACCAGGTACACCAGATGTCTGCCCTGACCCATGCGGAGTCGAAACTTCCTGGGGAAATCATCTCGAAGGCGTAAGTATCGCCAGGTGAACCAGGTGCACGCCCTGATCCCTCTGGATTCAAAACTTCCTGGGGAAATCATCTCCAAGGCATAAGGATCACCAGTTGCACCAGATGTCCACTCTGGCTCATGCTGAGTCGAAACTTCCTGGGGAAATCATCTCCAAGGTGTAAGTATCGCCAGGTTCACCAGATGCTCGCCCTGATCCCTCAGGAGTCGAAACTTCTTGGGGAAGTCATCTCCAAGGCGTAAGTATCACTAGGTGCACCAGATGTCCGCCCTGACCCATCCGGAGTCAAAACTTCCCGGGGAAGTCATCTCCGAGGTGTAAGTATCGCCAGGTTCACCAGATGGTCGCCCTGATCTCTCAGGAGTCAAAACTTTCTGGGGAAGTTATCTGCAAGGCGTAAGTATCACCAGGTGCACCAGATGTCCGCCTTGACCCATGCGGAGTCGAAACTTCCTGGGGAAACCATCTGGAAGGCGTTAGTATCACCAGGGGCACCAGGTGTCCGCCTTGACCCATCCGGAGTCGAAACTTCCTGGGTAAGTCATCTCTAAGGCGTAAGTATCGCCAGGTGCACCAGGTGCTCGCCCTGATCCATCGGGAGTCAAATCTTCCTGGGGAAGTCATCTCCAAGGTGCAAGTATCACCAGGTACACCAGATGTCTGCCCTGACCCATGCGGAGTCGAAACTTCCTGGGGAAATCATCTCGAAGGCGTAAGTATCGCCAGGTGCACCAGGTGCTCGCCCTGATCCCTCTGGATTCAAAACTTCCTGGGGAAATCATCTCCAAGGCGTAAGTATCATCATGAGACTCAGGTGTCCGCCCTGAACCATCCGGAGTCAAAACTTCCTAGGGAGTTCATCCCCAACCCTTACGTATCACCGGGAGCACCAGGTGTCCACCCTGACCCATCTGGAGTCGAAACTTCCTTGGGAAATCATCTCGAAGGCGAAAGTATCTCCAGGGGCACCAGGTATCCGCCCTGACCCATCCGGATTCTAAACTTCCTGGGGAACTCATCTCCAAGGCGTTAGTATCACCAGGTGCACCAGATGTCCACCCTAACCCATCCGGATTCTAAACTTCCTGGGGAAATCATCTCGAAGGCGTAAGTATCATCAAGAGCACAAGGTGTCCGCCCTGAACCATCTGGAGTCAAATCTTCCTGGGGAGTTCAACACCAAGCCTTACCTATCACCAAGGGCACCAGGTGTCCGCCCTGACCCATCTGGAGTCGAAACTTCCTGGGGAAATCATCTCGAAGGCGTAAGTATCACCAGGGGAACCAGGTGTCCGCCCTGACCCATCCGGAGACGAAACTTCCTGGCTAAGCCATTTCCAAGGTGTAAGTATCACCAGGCGCACCAGATGTCCTCCCTGACCCATAAGGAGTCGAAACTTACTGGGGAAATCATCTCCGAGGTGTAAGTATCGCCAGGTTCACCAGATGCTCGCCCTGATCCCTCAGGAGTCAAAACTTCCTGAGGAAGTTATCTGCAAGGCGTAAGTATCACCAGGTGCACCAGATGTCCGCCTTGACCCATGCGGAGTCGAAACTTCCTGGGGAAACCATCTGGAAGGCGTTAGTATCACCAGGGGCACCAGGTGTCCGCCTTGACTCATCCGGAGTCGAAACTTCCTGGGGAAGTCATCTCTAAGGCGTAAGTATCGCCAGGTGCACCAGGTGCTCGCCCTGATCCAACGGGAGTCAAATCTTCCTGGGGAAGTCATCTCCAAGGTGCAAGTATCACCAGGTACACCAGATGTCTGCCCTGACACATGCGGAGTCGAAACTTCCTGGGGAAATCATCTCGAAGGCGTAAGTATCGCCAGGTGCACCAGGTGCACGCCCTGATCCCTCTGGATTCAAAACTTCCTGGGGAAATCATCTCCAAGGCATAAGGATCACCAGTTGCACCAGATGTCCACTCTGGCTCATGCTGAGTCGAAACTTCCTGGGGAAATCATCTCCAAGGTGTAAGTATCGCCAGGTTCACCAGATGCTCGCCCTGATCCCTCAGGAGTCGAAACTTCTTGGGGAAGTCATCTCCAAGGCGTAAGTATCACTAGGTGCACCAGATGTCCGCCCTGACCCATCCGGAGTCAAAACTTCCCGGGGAAGTCATATCCAAGGCGTAAGTATCACCAGGTGCACCAGATGTCCGCCCTGACCCATGCATAGTCAAAACTTCCTGGGGAAATCATCTCGAAGGCGTAAGTATCACCAGGGGCACCAGGTCTCCGCCCTGACCCATCCGGAGTCTAAACTTCCTGGGGAAATCATCTCCAAGGCGTAAGTATCACTAGGTGCACCAGATGTCTACCCTGACCCAAGCGGAATCGAAATTTCCTGGGGAAATCATCTTCAAGGTGTAAGTATCGCCAGGTTCACCAGATGCTCGCCCTGATCCCTCAGGAGTCGAAACTTCTTGGGGAAGTCATCTTCAAGGCGTAAGTATCACCAGGTGCACCAGATATCCGCCCTGACCCATCCGGAGTCAAAACTTCCTGGGGAGTTCATCCCCAAGCCTTACGTATCACCAGGGGCACCAGGTGTCCGCCCTGACCCATCTGAAGTCGGAACTTCCTGCGGAAATCATCTTCAAGGCGTAAGTATCACCAGGCGCACCAGGTGTCCGCCCTGACCAATCTGGAGTCGGAACTTCCTGGGGAAATCATCTCCAAGGCGTTAGTATCACTAGGGGCACCAGGTGTCCGCCCTGACCCATCCGGAGTCGAAACTTCCTGGGGAAGTCATCTCTAAGGCGTCAGTGACGCCAGATGCACCAGATGTCCGCCCTGACCCATGCATAGTCAAAACTTCCTGGGGAAATCATCTCGAAGGCGTAAGTATCACCAGGGGCACCAGGTCTCCGCCCTGACCCATCCGGAGTCTAAACTTCCTGGGGAAATCATCTCCAAGGCGTAAGTATCACCAGGTGCACCAGATGTCTACCCTGACCCAAGCGGAATCGAAATTTCCTGGGGAAATCATCTTCAAGGTGTAAGTATCGCCAGGTTCACCAGATGCTCGCCCTGATCCCTCAGGAGTCGAAACTTCTTGGGGAAGTCATCTTCAAGGCGTAAGTATCACCAGGTGCACCAGATATCCGCCCTGACCCATCCGGAGTCAAAACTTCCTGGGGAGTTCATCCCCAAGCCTTACGTATCACCAGGGGCACCAGGTGTCCGCCCTGACCCATCTGAAGTCGGAACTTCCTGGGGAAATCATCTCGAAGGCGTAAGTATCGCCAGGTGCACCAGGTGCACGCCCTGATCCCTCTGGATTCAAAACTTCCTGGGGAAATCATCTCCAAGGCATAAGGATCACCAGTTGCACCAGATGTCCACTCTGGCTCATGCTGAGTCGAAACTTCCTGGGGAAATCATCTCCAAGGTGTAAGTATCGCCAGGTTCACCAGATGCTCGCCCTGATCCCTCAGGAGTCGAAACTTCTTGGGGAAGTCATCTCCAAGGCGTAAGTATCACTAGGTGCACCAGATGTCCGCCCTGACCCATCCGGAGTCAAAACTTCCCGGGGAAGTCATATCCAAGGCGTAAGTATCACCAGGTGCACCAGATGTCCGCCCTGACCCATGCATAGTCAAAACTTCCTGGGGAAATCATCTCGAAGGCGTAAGTATCACCAGGGGCACCAGGTCTCCGCCCTGACCCATCCGGAGTCTAAACTTCCTGGGGAAATCATCTCCAAGGCGTAAGTATCACCAGGTGCACCAGATGTCTACCCTGACCCAAGCGGAATCGAAATTTCCTGGGGAAATCATCTTCAAGGTGTAAGTATCGCCAGGTTCACCAGATGCTCGCCCTGATCCCTCAGGAGTCGAAACTTCTTGGGGAAGTCATCTTCAAGGCGTAAGTATCACCAGGTGCACCAGATATCCGCCCTGACCCATCCGGAGTCAAAACTTCCTGGGGAGTTCATCCCCAAGCCTTACGTATCACCAGGGGCACCAGGTGTCCGCCCTGACCCATCTGAAGTCGGAACTTCCTGCGGAAATCATCTTCAAGGCGTAAGTATCACCAGGCGCACCAGGTGTCCGCCCTGACCAATCTGGAGTCGGAACTTCCTGGGGAAATCATCTCCAAGGCGTTAGTATCACTAGGGGCACCAGGTGTCCGCCCTGACCCATCCGGAGTCGAAACTTCCTGGGGAAGTCATCTCTAAGGCGTCAGTGACGCCAGATGCACCAGATGTCCGCCCTGACCCATGCATAGTCAAAACTTCCTGGGGAAATCATCTCAAAGGCGTAAGTATCACCAGGGGCACCAGGTCTCCGCCCTGACCCATCCGGAGTCTAAACTTCCTGGGGAAATCATCTCCAAGGCGTAAGTATCACCAGGTGCACCAGATGTCTACCCTGACCCAAGCGGAATCGAAATTTCCTGGGGAAATCATCTTCAAGGTGTAAGTATCGCCAGGTTCACCAGATGCTCGCCCTGATCCCTCAGGAGTCGAAACTTCTTGGGGAAGTCATCTTCAAGGCGTAAGTATCACCAGGTGCACCAGATATCCGCCCTGACCCATCCGGAGTCAAAACTTCCTGGGGAGTTCATCCCCAAGCCTTACGTATCACCAGGGGCACCAGGTGTCCGCCCTGACCCATCTGAAGTCGGAACTTCCTGCGGAAATCATCTTCAAGGCGTAAGTATCACCAGGCGCACCAGGTGTCCGCCCTGACCAATCTGGAGTCGGAACTTCCTGGGGAAATCATCTCCAAGGCGTTAGTATCACTAGGGGCACCAGGTGTCCGCCCTGACCCATCCGGAGTCGAAACTTCCTGGGGAAGTCATCTCTAAGGCGTCAGTGACGCCAGATGCACCAGGTGCTCGCCCTGATCCATCCGGAGTCAAAACTTCCTGGGGAAGTCATCTCCAAGGTGCAAGTATTACCAGGTGCACCAGATGTCCGCCCTGACCCATGCGGAGTCGAAACTTCCTGGGGAAGTCATCTCCGAGGTGTAAGTATCGCCAGGTTCACCAGATGCTCGCCCTGATCTCTCAGGAGTCAAAACTTCCTGGGGAAGTTATCTGCAAGGCGTAAGTATCACCAGGTGCACCAGATGTCCGCCTTGACCCATGCGGAGTCGAAACTTCCTGGGGAAACCATCTGGAAGGCGTTAGTATCACCAGGGGCACCAGGTGTCCGCCTTGACCCATCCGGAGTCGAAACTTCCTGGGGAAGTCATCTCTAAGGCGTAAGTATCGCCAGGTGCACCAGGTGCTCGCCCTGATCCAACGGGAGTCAAATCTTCCTGGGGAAGTCATCTCCAAGGTGCAAGTATCACCAGGTACACCAGATGTCTGCCCTGACCCATGCGGAGTCGAAACTTCCTGGGGAAATCATCTCGAAGGCGTAAGTATCGCCAGGTGCACCAGGTGCACGCCCTGATCCCTCTGGATTCAAAACTTCCTGGGGAAATCATCTCCAAGGCATAAGGATCACCAGTTGCACCAGATGTCCACTCTGGCTCATGCTGAGTCGAATCTTCCTGGGGAAATCATCTCCAAGGTGTAAGTATCGCCAGGTTCACCAGATGCTCGCCCTGATCCCTCAGGAGTCGAAACTTCTTGGGGAAGTCATCTCCAAGGCGTAAGTATCACTAGGTGCACCAGATGTCCGCCCTGACCCATCCGGAGTCAAAACTTCCCGGGGAAGTCATCTCCGAGGTGTAAGTATCGCCAGGTTCACCAGATGCTCGCCCTGATCTCTCAGGAGTTAAAACTTCCTGGGGAAGTTATCTGCAAGGCGTAAGTATCACCAGGTGAACCAGATGTCCGCCTTGACCCATGCGGAGTCGAAACTTCCTGGGGAAACCATCTGGAAGGCGTTAGTATCACCAGGGGCACCAGGTGTCCGCCTTGACCCATCCGGAGTCGAAACTTCCTGGGGAAGTCATCTCTAAGGCGTAAGTATCGCCAGGTGCACCAGGTGCTCGCCCTGATCCATCGGGAGTCAAATCTTCCTGGGGAAGTCATCTCCAAGGTGCAAGTATCACCAGGTACAACAGATGTCTGCCCTGACCCATGCAGAGTCGAAACTTACTGGGGAAATCATCTCCGAGGTGTAAGTATCGCCAGGTTCACCAGATGCTCGCCCTGATCTCTCAGGAGTCAAAACTTCCTGAGGAAATATCTGCAAGGCGTAAGTATTACCAGGTGCACCAGATGTCCGCCTTGACCCATGCGGAGTCAAAACTTCCTGGGGAAACCATCTGGAAGGCGTTAGTATCACCAGGGGCACCAGGTGTCCGCCTTGACTCATCCGGAGTCGAAACTTCCTGGGGAAGTCATCTCTAAGGCGTAAGTATCGCCAGGTGCACCAGGTGCTCGCCCTGATCCAACGGGAGTCAAATCTTCCTGGGGAAATCATCTCCAAGGTGCAAGTATCACCAGGTACACCAGATGTCTGCCCTGACCCATGCGGAGTCGAAACTTCCTGGGGAAATCATCTCGAAGGCGTAAGTATCGCCAGGTGCACCAGGTGCACGCCCTGATCCCTCTGGATTCAAAACTTTCTGGGGAAATCATCTCCAAGGCATAAGGATCACCAGTTGCACCAGATGTCCACTCTGGCTCATGCTGAGTCGAAACTTCCTGGGGAAATCATCTCCAAGGAGTAAGTATCGCCAGGTTCACCAGATGCTCGCCCTGATCTCTCAGGAGTCAAAACTTCCTGAGGAAATATCTGCAAGGCGTAAGTATCACCAGGTGCACCAGATGTCCGCCTTGACCCATGCGGAGTCAAAACTTCCTGGGGAAACCATCTGGAAGGCGTTAGTATCACCAGGGGCACCAGGTGTCCGCCTTGACTCATCCGGAGTCGAAACTTCCTGGGGAAGTCATCTCTAAGGCGTAAGTATCGCCAGGTGCACCAGGTGCTCGCCCTGATCCAACGGGAGTCAAATCTTCCTGGGGAAGTCATCTCCAAGGTGCAAGTATCACCAGGTACACCAGATGTCTGCCCTGACCCATGCGGAGTCGAAACTTCCTGGGGAAATCATCTCGAAGGCGTAAGTATCGCCAGGTGCACCAGGTGCACGCCCTGATCCCTCTGGATTCAAAACTTCCTGGGGAAATCATCTCCAAGGCATAAGGATCACCAGTTGCACCAGATGTCCACTCTGGCTCATGCTGAGTCGAAACTTCCTGGGGAAATCATCTCCAAGGTGTAAGTATCGCCAGGTTCACCAGATGCTCGCCCTGATCCCTCAGGAGTCGAAACTTCTTGAGGAAGTCATCTCCAAGGCGTAAGTATCACTAGGTGCACCAGATGTCCGCCCTGACCCATCCGGAGTCAAAACTTCCCGGGGAAGTCATCTCCGAGGTGTAAGTATCGCCAGGTTCACCAGATGCTCGCCCTGATCTCTCAGGAGTCAAAACTTCCTGGGGAAGTTATCTGCAAGGCGTAAGTATCACCAGGTGCACCAGATGTCCGCCTTGACCCATGCGGAGTCGAAACTTCCTGGGGAAACCATCTGGAAGGCGTTAGTATCACCAGGGGCACCAGGTGTCCGCCTTGACCCATCCGGAGTCGAAACTTCCTGGGGAAGTCATCTCTAAGGCGTAAGTATCGCCAGGTGCACCAGGTGCTCGCCCTGATCCAACGGGAGTCAAATCTTCCTGGGGAAGTCATCTCCAAGGTGCAAGTATCACCAGGTACACCAGATGTCTGCCCTGACCCATGCGGAGTCGAAACTTCCTGGGGAAATCATCTCGAAGGCGTAAGTATCGCCAGGTGCACCAGGTGCACGCCCTGATCCCTCTGGATTCAAAACTTCCTGGGGAAATCATCTCCAAGGCATAAGGATCACCAGTTGCACCAGATGTCCACTCTGGCTCATGCTGAGTCGAATCTTCCTGGGGAAATCATCTCCAAGGTGTAAGTATCGCCAGGTTCACCAGATGCTCGCCCTGATCCCTCAGGAGTCGAAACTTCTTGGGGAAGTCATCTCCAAGGCGTAAGTATCACTAGGTGCACCAGATGTCCGCCCTGACCCATCCGGAGTCAAAACTTCCCGGGGAAGTCATCTCCGAGGTGTAAGTATCGCCAGGTTCACCAGATGCTCGCCCTGATCTCTCAGGAGTTAAAACTTCCTGGGGAAGTTATCTGCAAGGCGTAAGTATCACCAGGTGAACCAGATGTCCGCCTTGACCCATGCGGAGTCGAAACTTCCTGGGGAAACCATCTGGAAGGCGTTAGTATCACCAGGGGCACCAGGTGTCCGCCTTGACCCATCCGGAGTCGAAACTTCCTGGGGAAGTCATCTCTAAGGCGTAAGTATCGCCAGGTGCACCAGGTGCTCGCCCTGATCCATCGGGAGTCAAATCTTCCTGGGGAAGTCATCTCCAAGGTGCAAGTATCACCAGGTACAACAGATGTCTGCCCTGACCCATGCAGAGTCGAAACTTACTGGGGAAATCATCTCCGAGGTGTAAGTATCGCCAGGTTCACCAGATGCTCGCCCTGATCTCTCAGGAGTCAAAACTTCCTGAGGAAATATCTGCAAGGCGTAAGTATTACCAGGTGCACCAGATGTCCGCCTTGACCCATGCGGAGTCAAAACTTCCTGGGGAAACCATCTGGAAGGCGTTAGTATCACCAGGGGCACCAGGTGTCCGCCTTGACTCATCCGGAGTCGAAACTTCCTGGGGAAGTCATCTCTAAGGCGTAAGTATCGCCAGGTGCACCAGGTGCTCGCCCTGATCCAACGGGAGTCAAATCTTCCTGGGGAAATCATCTCCAAGGTGCAAGTATCACCAGGTACACCAGATGTCTGCCCTGACCCATGCGGAGTCGAAACTTCCTGGGGAAATCATCTCGAAGGCGTAAGTATCGCCAGGTGCACCAGGTGCACGCCCTGATCCCTCTGGATTCAAAACTTTCTGGGGAAATCATCTCCAAGGCATAAGGATCACCAGTTGCACCAGATGTCCACTCTGGCTCATGCTGAGTCGAAACTTCCTGGGGAAATCATCTCCAAGGAGTAAGTATCGCCAGGTTCACCAGATGCTCGCCCTGATCTCTCAGGAGTCAAAACTTCCTGAGGAAATATCTGCAAGGCGTAAGTATCACCAGGTGCACCAGATGTCCGCCTTGACCCATGCGGAGTCAAAACTTCCTGGGGAAACCATCTGGAAGGCGTTAGTATCACCAGGGGCACCAGGTGTCCGCCTTGACTCATCCGGAGTCGAAACTTCCTGGGGAAGTCATCTCTAAGGCGTAAGTATCGCCAGGTGCACCAGGTGCTCGCCCTGATCCAACGGGAGTCAAATCTTCCTGGGGAAGTCATCTCCAAGGTGCAAGTATCACCAGGTACACCAGATGTCTGCCCTGACCCATGCGGAGTCGAAACTTCCTGGGGAAATCATCTCGAAGGCGTAAGTATCGCCAGGTGCACCAGGTGCACGCCCTGATCCCTCTGGATTCAAAACTTCCTGGGGAAATCATCTCCAAGGCATAAGGATCACCAGTTGCACCAGATGTCCACTCTGGCTCATGCTGAGTCGAAACTTCCTGGGGAAATCATCTCCAAGGTGTAAGTATCGCCAGGTTCACCAGATGCTCGCCCTGATCCCTCAGGAGTCGAAACTTCTTGGGGAAGTCATCTCCAAGGCGTAAGTATCACTAGGTGCACCAGATGTCCGCCCTGACCCATCCGGAGTCAAAACTTCCCGGGGAAGTCATCTCCGAGGTGTAAGTATCGCCAGGTTCACCAGATGCTCGCCCTGATCTCTCAGGAGTCAAAACTTCCTGGGGAAGTTATCTGCAAGGCGTAAGTATCACCAGGTGCACCAGATGTCCGCCTTGACCCATGCGGAGTCGAAACTTCCTGGGGAAACCATCTGGAAGGCGTTAGTATCACCAGGGGCACCAGGTGTCCGCCTTGACCCATCCGGAGTCGAAACTTCCTGGGGAAGTCATCTCTAGGGCGTAAGTATCGCCAGGTGCACCAGGTGCTCGCCCTGATCCATCGGGAGTCAAATCTTTCTGGGGAAGTCATCTCCAAGGTGCAAGTATCACCAGGCGCACCAGGTGTCCGCCCTGACCAATCTGGAGTCGGAACTTCCTGGGGAAATCATCTCCAAGGCGTTAGTATCACTAGGGGCACCAGGTGTCCGCCCTGACCCATCCGGAGTCGAAACTTTCTGGGGAAATCATCTCGAAGGCGTAAGTATCACCAGGGGCACCAGGTCTCCGCCCTGACCCATCCGGAGTCTAAACTTCCTGGGGAAATCATCTCCAAGGCGTAAGTATCACCAGGTGCACCAGATGTCTACCCTGACCCAAGCGGAGTCGAAATTTCCTGGGGAAATCATCTTCAAGGTGTAAGTATCGCCAGGTTCACCAGATGCTCGCCCTGATCCCTCAGGAGTCGAAACTTCTTGGGGAAGTCATCTTCAAGGCGTAAGTATCACCAGGTGCACCAGATGTCTGCCCTGACCCATGCGGAGTCGAAACTTCCTGGGGAAATCATCTCGAAGGCGTAAGTATCGCCAGGTGCACCAGGTGCTCGCCCTGATCCCTCTGGATTCAAAACTTCCTGGGGAAATCATCTCCAAGGCGTAAGTATCATCATGAGACTCAGGTGTCCGCCCTGAACCATCCGGAGTCAAAACTTCCTGGGGAGTTCATCCCCAACCCTTACGTATCACCGGGAGCACCAGGTGTCCACCCTGACCCATCTGGAGTCGAAACTTCCTTGGGAAATCATCTCGAAGGCGAAAGTATCTCCAGGGGCACCAGGTATCCGCCCTGACCCATCCGGAGTCTAAACTTCCTGGGGAACTCATCTCCAAGGCGTTAGTATCACCAGGTGCACCAGATGTCCACCCTAACCCATCCGGATTCTAAACTTCCTGGGGAAATCATCTCGAAGGCGTAAGTATCATCAAGAGCACAAGGTGTCCGCCCTGAACCATCTGGAGTCAAATCTTCCTGGGGATTTCAACACCAAGCCTTACCTATCACCAAGGGCACCAGGTGTCCGCCCTGACCCATCTGGAGTCGAAACTTCCTGGGGAAATCATCTCGAAGGCGTAAGTATCACCAGGGGAACCAGGTGTCCGCCCTGACCCATCCGGAGACGAAACTTCCTGGCTAAGCCATTTCCAAGGTGTAAGTATCACCAGGCGCACCAGATGTCCTCCCTGACCCATGCGGAGTCGAAACTTACTGGGGAAATCATCTCCGAGGTGTAAGTATCGCCAGGTTCACCAGATGCTCGCCCTGATCCCTCAGGAGTCAAAACTTCCTGAGGAAGTTATCTGCAAGGCGTAAGTATCACCAGGTGCACCAGATGTCCGCCTTGACCCATGCGGAGTCGAAACTTCCTGGGGAAACCATCTGGAAGGCGTTAGTATCACCAGGGGCACCAGGTGTCCGCCTTGACTCATCCGGAGTCGAAACTTCCTGGGGAAGTCATCTCTAAGGCGTAAGTATCGCCAGGTGCACCAGGTGCTCGCCCTGATCCAACGGGAGTCAAATCTTCCTGGGGAAGTCATCTCCAAGGTGCAAGTATCACCAGGTACACCAGATGTCTGCCCTGACACATGCGGAGTCGAAACTTCCTGGGGAAATCATCTCGAAGGCGTAAGTATCGCCAGGTGCACCAGGTGCACGCCCTGATCCCTCTGGATTCAAAACTTCCTGGGGAAATCATCTCCAAGGCATAAGGATCACCAGTTGCACCAGATGTCCACTCTGGCTCATGCTGAGTCGAAACTTCCTGGGGAAATCATCTCCAAGGTGTAAGTATCGCCAGGTTCACCAGATGCTCGCCCTGATCCCTCAGGAGTCGAAACTTCTTGGGGAAGTCATCTCCAAGGCGTAAGTATCACTAGGTGCACCAGATGTCCGCCCTGACCCATCCGGAGTCAAAACTTCCCGGGGAAGTCATATCCAAGGCGTAAGTATCACCAGGTGCACCAGATGTCCGCCCTGACCCATGCATAGTCAAAACTTCCTGGGGAAATCATCTCGAAGGCGTAAGTATCACCAGGGGCACCAGGTCTCCGCCCTGACCCATCCGGAGTCTAAACTTCCTGGGGAAATCATCTCCAAGGCGTAAGTATCACCAGGTGCACCAGATGTCTACCCTGACCCAAGCGGAATCGAAATTTCCTGGGGAAATCATCTTCAAGGTGTAAGTATCGCCAGGTTCACCAGATGCTCGCCCTGATCCCTCAGGAGTCGAAACTTCTTGGGGAAGTCATCTTCAAGGCGTAAGTATCACCAGGTGCACCAGATATCCGCCCTGACCCATCCGGAGTCAAAACTTCCTGGGGAGTTCATCCCCAAGCCTTACGTATCACCAGGGGCACCAGGTGTCCGCCCTGACCCATCTGAAGTCGGAACTTCCTGCGGAAATCATCTTCAAGGCGTAAGTATCACCAGGCGCACCAGGTGTCCGCCCTGACCAATCTGGAGTCGGAACTTCCTGGGGAAATCATCTCCAAGGCGTTAGTATCACTAGGGGCACCAGGTGTCCGCCCTGACCCATCCGGAGTCGAAACTTCCTGGGGAAGTCATCTCTAAGGCGTCAGTGACGCCAGATGCACCAGGTGCTCGCCCTGATCCATCCGGAGTCAAAACTTCCTGGGGAAGTCATCTCCAAGGTGCAAGTATTACCAGGTGCACCAGATGTCCGCCCTGACCCATGCGGAGTCGAAACTTCCTGGGGAGGTCATCTCCAAGGTGTAAGTATCGCCAGGTTCACCAGATGCTCGCCCTGATCCCTCAGGAGTCGAAACTTATTGGGGAAGTCATCTCCAAGGCGTAAGTATCACTAGGTGCACCAGATGTCCGCCCTGACCCATCCGGAGTCAAAACTTCCCGGGGAAGTCATCTCCGAGGTGTAAGTATCGCCAGGTTCACCAGATGCTCGCCCTGATCTCTCAGGAGTCAAAACTTCCTGGGGAAGTTATCTGCAAGGCGTAAGTATCACCAGGTGCACCAGATGTCCGCCTTGACCCATGCGGAGTCGAAACTTCCTGGGGAAACCATCTGGAAGGCGTTAGTATCACCAGGGGCACCAGGTGTCCGCCTTGACCCATCCGGAGTCGAAACTTCCTGGGGAAGTCATCTCTAAGGCGTAAGTATCGCCAGGTGCACCAGGTGCTCGCCCTGATCCAACGGGAGTCAAATCTTCCTGGGGAAGTCATCTCCAAGGTGCAAGTATCACCAGGTACACCAGATGTCTGCCCTGACCCATGCGGAGTCGAAACTTCCTGGGGAAATCATCTCGAAGGCGTAAGTATCGCCAGGTGCACCAGGTGCACGCCCTGATCCCTCTGGATTCAAAACTTCCTGGGGAAATCATCTCCAAGGCATAAGGATCACCAGTTGCACCAGATGTCCACTCTGGCTCATGCTGAGTCGAATCTTCCTGGGGAAATCATCTCCAAGGTGTAAGTATCGCCAGGTTCACCAGATGCTCGCCCTGATCCCTCAGGAGTCGAAACTTCTTGGGGAAGTCATCTCCAAGGCGTAAGTATCACTAGGTGCACCAGATGTCCGCCCTGACCCATCCGGAGTCAAAACTTCCCGGGGAAGTCATCTCCGAGGTGTAAGTATCGCCAGGTTCACCAGATGCTCGCCCTGATCTCTCAGGAGTTAAAACTTCCTGGGGAAGTTATCTGCAAGGCGTAAGTATCACCAGGTGAACCAGATGTCCGCCTTGACCCATGCGGAGTCGAAACTTCCTGGGGAAACCATCTGGAAGGCGTTAGTATCACCAGGGGCACCAGGTGTCCGCCTTGACCCATCCGGAGTCGAAACTTCCTGGGGAAGTCATCTCTAAGGCGTAAGTATCGCCAGGTGCACCAGGTGCTCGCCCTGATCCATCGGGAGTCAAATCTTCCTGGGGAAGTCATCTCCAAGGTGCAAGTATCACCAGGTACAACAGATGTCTGCCCTGACCCATGCAGAGTCGAAACTTACTGGGGAAATCATCTCCGAGGTGTAAGTATCGCCAGGTTCACCAGATGCTCGCCCTGATCTCTCAGGAGTCAAAACTTCCTGAGGAAATATCTGCAAGGCGTAAGTATTACCAGGTGCACCAGATGTCCGCCTTGACCCATGCGGAGTCAAAACTTCCTGGGGAAATCATCTGGAAGGCGTTAGTATCACCAGGGGCACCAGGTGTCCGCCTTGACTCATCCGGAGTCGAAACTTCCTGGGGAAGTCATCTCTAAGGCGTAAGTATCGCCAGGTGCACCAGGTGCTCGCCCTGATCCAACGGGAGTCAAATCTTCCTGGGGAAATCATCTCCAAGGTGCAAGTATCACCAGGTACACCAGATGTCTGCCCTGACCCATGCGGAGTCGAAACTTCCTGGGGAAATCATCTCGAAGGCGTAAGTATCGCCAGGTGCACCGGGTGCACGCCCTGATCCCTCTGGATTCAAAACTTCCTGGGGAAATCATCTCCAAGGCATAAGGATCACCAGTTGCACCAGATGTCCACTCTGGCTCATGCTGAGTCGAAACTTCCTGGGGAAATCATCTCCAAGGTGTAAGTATCGCCAGGTTCACCAGATGCTCGCCCTGATCCCTCAGGAGTCGAAACTTCTTGGGGAAGTCATCTCCAAGGCGTAAGTATCACTAGGTGCACCAGATGTCCGCCCTGACCCATCCGGAGTCAAAACTTCCCGGGGAAGTCATCTCCGAGGTGTAAGTATCGCCAGGTTCACCAGATGCTCGCCCTGATCTCTCAGGAGTCAAAACTTCCTGGGGAAGTTATCTGCAAGGCGTAAGTATCACCAGGTGCACCAGATGTCCGCCTTGACCCATGCGGAGTCGAAACTTTCTGGGGAAACCATCTGGAAGGCGTTAGTATCACCAGGGGCACCAGGTGTCCGCCTTGACCCATCCGGAGTCGAAACTTCCTGGGGAAGTCATCTCTAGGGCGTAAGTATCGCCAGGTGCACCAGGTGCTCGCCCTGATCCATCGGGAGTCAAATCTTTCTGGGGAAGTCATCTCCAAGGTGCAAGTATCACCAGGCGCACCAGGTGTCCGCCCTGACCAATCTGGAGTCGGAACTTCCTGGGGAAATCATCTCCAAGGCGTTAGTATCACTAGGGGCACCAGGTGTCCGCCCTGACCCATCCGGAGTCGAAACTTTCTGGGGAAATCATCTCGAAGGCGTAAGTATCACCAGGGGCACCAGGTCTCCGCCCTGACCCATCCGGAGTCTAAACTTCCTGGGGAAATCATCTCCAAGGCGTAAGTATCACCAGGTGCACCAGATGTCTACCCTGACCCAAGCGGAGTCGAAATTTCCTGGGGAAATCATCTTCAAGGTGTAAGTATCGCCAGGTTCACCAGATGCTCGCCCTGATCCCTCAGGAGTCGAAACTTCTTGGGGAAGTCATCTTCAAGGCGTAAGTATCACCAGGTGCACCAGATATCCGCCCTGACCCATCCGGAGTCAAAACTTCCTGGGGAGTTCATCCCCAAGCCTTACGTATCACCAGGGGCACCAGGTGTCCGCCCTGACCCATCTGGAGTCGGAACTTCCTGCGGAAATCATCTTCAAGGCGTAAGTATCACCAGGCGCACCAGGTGTCCGCCCTGACCAATCTGGAGTCGGAACTTCCTGGGGAAATCATCTCCAAGGCGTTAGTATCACTAGGGGCACCAGGTGTCCGCCCTGACCCATCCGGAGTCGAAACTTCCTGGGGAAGTCATCTCTAAGGCGTCAGTGACGCCAGATGCACCAGGTGCTCGCCCTGATCCATCCGGAGTCAAAACTTCCTGGGGAAGTCATCTCCAAGGTGCAAGTATTACCAGGTGCACCAGATGTCCGCCCTGACCCATGCGGAGTCGAAACTTCCTGGGGAGTTCATCTCCAAGCCTTACGTATCACCAGGGGAACCAGGTGTCCGCCCTGACCCATCTGGAGTCGGAACTTCCTGGGGAAATCATCTCCAAGGCGTTAGTATCACCAGGGGCAACAGGTGTCCGCCCTGACCCATCCGGAGTCGAAACTTCCTGAGGAAGTCATCTCTGAGGCGTTAGTATCGCCAGGTGCACCAGATGCTCGCCCTGATCCCTCAGGAGTCGAAACTTCTTGGGGAAGTCATCTTCAAGGCGTAAGTATCACCAGGTGCACCAGATATCCGCCCTGACCCATCCGGAGTCAAAACTTCCTGGGGAGTTCATCCCCAAGCCTTACGTATCACCAGGGGCACCAGGTGTCCGCCCTGACCCATCTGGAGTCGGAACTTCCTGCGGAAATCATCTTCAAGGCGTAAGTATCACCAGGCGCACCAGGTGTCCGCCCTGACCAATCTGGAGTCGGAACTTCCTGGGGAAATCATCTCCAAGGCGTTAGTATCACTAGGGGCACCAGGTGTCCGCCCTGACCCATCCGGAGTCGAAACTTCCTGGGGAAGTCATCTCTAAGGCGTCAGTGACGCCAGATGCACCAGGTGCTCGCCCTGATCCATCCGGAGTCAAAACTTCCTGGGGAAGTCATCTCCAAGGTGCAAGTATTACCAGGTGCACCAGATGTCCGCCCTGACACATGCGGAGTCGAAACTTCCTGGGGAAATCATCTCCAAGGTGTAAGTATCACCAGGTTCACCAGATGCTCGCCCTGATCCCTCAGGAGTCGAAACTTCTTGGGGAAGTCATCTCCAAGGCGTAAGTATCACCAGGTGCACCAGGTGTCCGCCCTGACCCATCCGGAGTCTAAACTTCCTGGGGAAATCATATCTAAGGCGTCAGTATCACCAGGTGCACCAGATGTCCGCCCTGACCCACCCGGAGTCAAAACTTCCTGGGGAAGTCATTTCCAAGGTGTAAGTATCACCAGGTGCACCAGAAGTCCGCCCTGACACATGCGGAGTCGAAACTTCCTGGGGAAATCATCTCGAAGGCGTAAGTATCGCCAGGTGCACCAGGTGCACGCCCTGACCCATCCGGAGTCGAAACTTCCTGGGGAAGTCATCTCTAAGGCGTCAGTGACGCCAGATGCACCAGGTGCTCGCCCTGATCCATCCGGAGTCAAAACTTCCTGGGGAAGTCATCTCCAAGGTGCAAGTATTACCAGGTGCACCAGATGTCCGCCCTGACCCATGCGGAGTCGAAACTTCCTGGGGAAACCATCTGGAAGGCGTTAGTATCACCAGGGGCACCAGGTGTCCGCCTTGACTCATCCGGAGTCGAAACTTCCTGGGGAAGTCATCTTTAAGGCGTAAGTATCGCCAGGTGCACCAGGTGCTCGCCCTGATCCAACGGGAGTCAAATCTTCCTGGGGAAGTCATCTCCAAGGTGCAAGTATCACCAGGTACACCAGATGTCTGCCCTGACACATGCGGAGTCGAAACTTCCTGGGGAAATCATCTCGAAGGCGTAAGTATCGCCAGGTGCACCAGGTGCACGCCCTGATCCCTCTGGATTCAAAACTTCCTGGGGAAATCATCTCCAAGGCATAAGGATCACCAGTTGCACCAGATGTCCACTCTGGCTCATGCTGAGTCGAAACTTCCTGGGGAAATCATCTCCAAGGTGTAAGTATCGCCAGGTTCACCAGATGCTCGCCCTGATCCCTCAGGAGTCGAAACTTCTTGGGGAAGTCATCTCCAAGGCGTAAGTATCACTAGGTGCACCAGATGTCCGCCCTGACCCATCCGGAGTCGAAACTTCCTGAGGAAGTCATCTCTGAGGCGTTAGTATCGCCAGGTGCACCAGGTGCTCGCCCTGATCCATCCGGAGTCGAAACTTCCTGGGGAAGTCATCTCCAAGGTGCAAGTATCACCAGGTGCACCAGATGTCCGCCCTGACCCATGCGGAGTCGAAACTTCCTGGGGAAGTCATCTCTAAGGCGTAAGTATCGCCAGATGCACCAGGTGCTCGCCCTGATCCATCCGGAGTCAAAACTTCCTGGGGAAGTCATCTCCAAGGTGCAAGTATTACCAGGTGCACCAGATGTCTGCCCTGACCCATGCGGAGTCGAAACTTCTTAGGGAGTTCATCTCCAAGCCTTACGTATCACCAGGGGCACCAGGTGTCCGCCCTGACCCATCTGGAGTCGGAACTTCCTGGGGAAGTCATCTCGATGGCGTCAGTATCACCAGGGGCACCAGGTCTCCGCCCTGACCAATCTAGAGTCGAAACTTCCTGGGGAAATCATCTCGAAGGCGTAAGTATCTCCAGGTGCACCAGGTGTCCGCCCTGACCCATCTGGAGTCGGAACTTCCTGGGGAAATCATCTCCAAGGCGTAAGTATCACCAGGTGCACCAGATGTCCACCCTGACCCATGCGGAGTCGAAACTTCCTGTGGAAGTCATCTCCAAGGTGTAAGTATCGCCAGGTTCACTAGATGCTCGCCCTGACCCATGCGGAGTCGAAACTTCCTGGGGAGTTC
This sequence comes from Encarsia formosa, assembly GCA_038277355.1. NCBI lineage: Eukaryota > Metazoa > Arthropoda > Insecta > Hymenoptera > Aphelinidae > Encarsia > Encarsia formosa. Next base: position 58,648,875 of record CM076188.1, on the reverse strand, counting down.
ATCTCCAAGCCTTACGTATCACCAGGGGCACCAGGTGTCCGCCCTGACCCATCTGGAGTCGGAACTTCCTGGGGAAATCATCTCCAAGGCGTTAGTATCACCAGTTGCACCAGGTGCTCGCCCTGACCCATCCGGAGTCGAAACTTCCTGGGGAAGTCATCTCTAAGGCGTAACTATCGCCAGGTGCACCAGGTGCTCGCTCTGATCCATCCGGAGTCAAAACTTCCTGGGGAAGTCATCTCCAAGGTGCAAGTATTACCAGGTGCACCAGATGTCCGCCCTGACCCATGCGGAGTCGAAACTTCCTGGGGAGTTCATCTCCAAGCCTTACGTATCACCAGGGGCACCAGGTGTCCGCCCTGACCCATCTGGAGTCGGAACTTCCTGGGGAAATCATCTCCAAGGCGTTAGTATCACCAGGGGCAACAGGTGTCCGCCCTGACCCATCCGGAGTCGAAACTTCCTGGGGAAGTCATCTCTGAGGCGTTAGTATCGCCAGGTGCACCAGGTGCTCGCCCTGATTTATCCGGAGTCAAAACTTCCTGGGGAAGTCATCTCCAAGGTGCAAGTATCACCAGGTGCACCAGATGTCCGCCCTGACCCATGCGGAGTCGAAACTTCCTGGGGAAATCATCTCGAAGGCGTAAGTATCGCCAGGTGCACCAGGTGCTCGCCCTGATCCCTCTGGAGTTAAAACTTCCTGGGAAAATCATCTCCAAGGCGTGAGTATCACCAGGTGCACCAGATGTCCACCCTGACACATGCGGAGTCGAAACTTACTGGGGAAATCATCTCCGAGGTGTAAGTATCGCCAGGTTCACAAGATGCTCGCCCTGATCTCTCAGGAGTCAAAACTTCCTGGGGAAGTTATCTGCAAGGCGTAATTTTCACCAGGTGCACCAGATGTCCGCCTTGACCCATGCGGAGTCGAAACTTCCTGGGGAAACCATCTGGAAGGCGTTAGTATCACCAGGGGCACCAGGTGCCCGCCTTGACCCATCCGGAGTCGAAACTTCCTGGGGAAGTCATCTCTAAGGCGTAAGTATCGCCAGTTGCACCAGGTGCTCGCCCTGATCCATCGGGAGTCAAATCTTCCTGGGGAAGTCATCTTCAAGGTGCAAGTATCACCAGGTACACAAGATGTCTGCCCTGACCCATGCAGAGTCGAAACTTCCTGGGGAAATCATCTCGAAGGCGTAAGTATCGCCAGGTGCACCAGGTGCTCGCCCTGATCCCTCTGGATTCAAAACTTCCTGGGGAAATCATCTCCAAGGCATAACACACAACAGTTGCACCAGATGTCCACTCTGGCCCATGCTGAGTCGAAACTTCCTGGGGAAATCATCTCCAAGGTGTAAGTATCGCCAGGTTCACCAGGTGTCCGCCCTTACCCCACCGGAGTCGAAACTTCCTGGGGATGTCATCTCTGAGGCGTTAGTATCGCCAGGTGCACCAGGTGCTCGCCCTGATCCATCCGGAGTCGAAACTTCCTGGGGAAGTCATCTCCAAGGTGCAAGTATCACCAGGTGCACCAGATGTCCGCCCTGACCCATGCGGAGTCGGAACTTCCTGCGGAAATCATCTTCAAGGCGTAAGTATCGCCAGGTGCACCAGGTGCCCGCCCTGACCCATCTGGAGTCGGAACTTCCTGGGGAAATCATCTCCAAGGCGTAAGTATCACCAGGTGCACCAGATGTCCACCCTGACCCATGCGGAGTCGAAACTTCCTGTGGAAATCATCTCCAAGGTGTAAGTATCGCCAGGTTCACTAGATGCTCGCCCTGACCCATGCGGAGTCGAAACTTCCTGGGGAAATCATCTCCAAGGCGTTAGTATCACCAGGGGCACCAGGTGTCCGCCCTGACCTATGCGGAGTCGAAACTTCCTGGGGAAATCATCTTCAAAGCGTTAGTATCACTAGGGGCACCAGGTGTCCGCCCTGACCCATCCGGGGTCGAAACTTCCTGGGGAAGTCATCTCTAAGGCGTAAGTATCGCCAGGTGCACCAGGTGCTCGCCCTGATCCATCCGGAGTCAAAACTTCCTGGGGAAGTCATCTCCAAGGTGCAAGTATTACCAGGTGCACCAGATGTCCGCCCTGACCCATGCCGAGTCGAAACTTCCTGGGGAGTTCATCTCCAAGCCTTACGTATCACCAGGGGCACCAGGTGCCCGCCCTGACCCATCTGGAGTCGGAACTTCCTGGGGAAATCATCTCCAAGGCGTTAGTATCACCAGGGGCACCAGGTGTCTGCCCTGACCCATCCGGAGTAGAAACTTCCTGGGGAAGTCATCTCTGAGGCGTTAGTATCGCCAGGTGCACCAGGTGCTCGCCCTGATCCATCCGGAGTCGAAACTTCCTGGGGAAGTCATCTCCAAGGTGCAAGTATCACGAGGTGCACCAGATGTCCGCCCTGACCCATGCGGAGTCGAAACTTCCTGGGGAAATCATCTCGAAGGCGTAAGTATCGCCAGGTGCACCAGGTGCTCGCCCTGATCCCTCTGGAGTTAAAACTTCCTGGGAAAATCATCTCCAAGGCGTGAGTATCACCAGGTGCACCAGATGTCCACCCTGACACATGCGGAGTCGAAACTTCCTGGGGAAATCATCTCGAAGGCGTAAGTATCGCCAGGTGCACCAGGTGCACGCCCTGATCCCTCTGGATTCAAAACTTCCTGGGGAAATCATCTCCAAGGCATAAGGATCACCAGTTGCACCAGATGTCCACTCTGGCTCATGCTGAGTCGAAACTTCCTGGGGAAATCATCTCCAAGGTGTAAGTATCGCCAGGTTCACCAGATGCTCGCCCTGATCCCTCAGGAGTCGAAACTTCTTGGGGAAGTCATCTCCAAGGCGTAAGTATCACTAGGTGCACCAGATGTCCGCCCTGACCCATCCGGAGTCAAAACTTCCCGGGGAAGTCATATCCAAGGCGTAAGTATCACCAGGTGCACCAGATGTCCCCCTGACCCATGCATAGTCGAAACTTCCTGGGGAAATCATCTCGAAGGCGTAAGTATCACCAGGGGCACCAGATGTCTACCCTGACCCAAGCGGAGTCGAAATTTCCTGGGGAAATCATCTTCAAGGTGTAAGTATCGCCAGGTTCACCAGATGCTCACCCTGATCCCTCAGGAGTCGAAACTTCTTGGGGAAGTCATCTTCAAGGCGTAAGTATCACCAGGTGCACCAGATATCCGCCCTGACCCATCCGGAGTCAAAACTTCCTGGGGAGTTCATCCCCAAGCCTTACGTATCACCAGGGGCACCAGGTGTCCGCCCTGACCCATCTGGAGTCGGAACTTCCTGCGGAAATCATCTTCAAGGCGTAAGTATCACCAGGCGCACCAGGTGTCCGCCCTGACCAATCTGGAGTCGGAACTTCCTGGGGAAATCATCTCCAAGGCGTTAGTATCACTAGGGGCACCAGGTGTCCGCCCTGACCCATCCGGAGTCGAAACTTCCTGGGGAAGTCATCTCTAAGGCGTCAGTGACGCCAGATGCACCAGGTGCTCGCCCTGATCCATCCGGAGTCAAAACTTCCTGGGGAAGTCATCTCCAAGGTGCAAGTATTACCAGGTGCACCAGATGTCCGCCCTGACCCATGCGGAGTCGAAACTTCCTGGGGAGTTCATCTCCAAGCCTTACGTATCACCAGGGGAACCAGGTGTCCGCCCTGACCCATCTGGAGTCGGAACTTCCTGGGGAAATCATCTCCAAGGCGTTAGTATCACCAGGGGCAACAGGTGTCCGCCCTGACCCATCCGGAGTCGAAACTTCCTGAGGAAGTCATCTCTGAGGCGTTAGTATCGCCAGGTGCACCAGGTGCTCGCCCTGATTTATCCGGAGTCGAAACTTCCTGGGGAAGTCATCTCCAAGGTGCAAGTATCACCAGGTGCACCAGATGTCCGCCCTGACCCATGCAGAGTCGAAACTTCCTGGGGAAATCATCTCGAAGGCGTAGGTATCGCCAGGTGCACCAGGTGCTCGCCCTGATCCCTCTGGAGTTAAAACTTCCTGGGAAAATCATCTCCAAGGCGTGAGTATCACCAGGTGCACCAGATGTCCACCCTGACACATGCGGAGTCGAAACTTACTGGGGAAATCATCTCCGAGGTGTCAGTATCGCCAGGTTCACCAGATGCTCGCCCTGATCTCTCAGGAGTCAAAACTTCCTGGGGAAGTTATCTGCAAGGCGTAAGTATCACCAGAGGCACCAGGTGTCCGCCCTGACCCATCTGGAGTCGGAACTTCCTGGGGAAATCATCTCCAAGGCGTTAGTATCACCAGGGGCACCAGGTGTCCGCCCTGACCCATCCGGAGTCGAAACTTCCTGGGGAAGTCATCTCTGAGGCATTAGTTTCGCCAGGTGCACCAGGTGCTCGCCCTGACCCATGCGGAGTCGAAACTTCCTGGGGAGTTCATCTCCAAGCCTTACGTATCACCAGGGGCACCAGGTGTCCGCCCTGACCCATCTGGAGTCGGAACTTCCTGGGGAAATCATCTCCAAGGCGTTAGTATCACCAGTTGCACCAGGTGCTCGCCCTGACCCATCCGGAGTCGAAACTTCCTGGGGAAGTCATCTCTAAGGCGTAACTATCGCCAGGTGCACCAGGTGCTCGCTCTGATCCATCCGGAGTCAAAACTTCCTGGGGAAGTCATCTCCAAGGTGCAAGTATTACCAGGTGCACCAGATGTCCGCCCTGACCCATGCGGAGTCGAAACTTCCTGGGGAGTTCATCTCCAAGCCTTACGTATCACCAGGGGCAACAGGTGTCCGCCCTGACCCATCTGGAGTCGGAACTTCCTGGGGAAATCATCTCCAAGGCGTTAGTATCACCAGGGGCAACAGATGTCCGCCCTGACCCATCCGGAGTCGAAACTTCCTGGGGAAGTCATCTCTGAGGCGTTAGTATCGCCAGGTGCACCAGGTGCTCGCCCTGATTTATCCGGAGTCGAAACTTCCTGGGGAAGTCATCTCCAAGGTGCAAGTATCACCAGGTGCACCAGATGTCCGCCCTGACCCATGCGGAGTCGAAACTTCCTGGGGAAATCATCTCGAAGGCGTAAGTATCGCCAGGTGCACCAGGTGCTCGCCCTGATCCCTCTGGAGTTAAAACTTCCTGGGAAAATCATCTCCAAGGCGTGAGTATCACCAGGTGCACCAGATGTCCACCCTGACACATGCGGAGTCGAAACTTACTGGGGAAATCATCTCCGAGGTGTAAGTATCGCCAGGTTCACAAGATGCTCGCCCTGATCTCTCAGGAGTCAAAACTTCCTGGGGAAGTTATCTGCAAGGCGTAATTTTCACCAGGTGCACCAGATGTCCGCCTTGACCCATGCGGAGTCGAAACTTCCTGGGGAAACCATCTGGAAGGCGTTAGTATCACCAGGGGCACCAGGTGTCTGCCTTGACCCATCCGGAGTCGAAACTTCCTGGGGAAGTCATCTCTAAGGCGTAAGTATCGCCAGTTGAACCAGGTGCTCGCCCTGATCCATCGGGAGTCAAATCTTCCTGGGGAAGTCATCTCCAAGGTGCAAGTATCACCAGGTACACAAGATGTCTGCCCTGACCCATGCAGAGTCGAAACTTCCTGGGGAAATCATCTCGAAGGCGTAAGTATCGCCAGGTGCACCAGGTGCTCGCCCTGATCCCTCTGGATTCAAAACTTCCTGGGGAAATCATCTCCAAGGCATAACACACAACAGTTGCACCAGATGTCCACTCTGGCCCATGCTGAGTCGAAACTTCCTGGGGAAATCATCTCCAAGGTGTAAGTATCGCCAGGTTCACCAGGTGTCCGCCCTTACCCCACCGGAGTCGAAACTTCCTGGGGATGTCATCTCTGAGGCGTTAGTATCGCCAGGTGCACCAGGTGCTCGCCCTGATCCATCCGGAGTCGAAACTTCCTGGGGAAGTCATCTCCAAGGTGCAAGTATCACCAGGTGCACCAGATGTCCGCCCTGACCCATGCGGAGTCGGAACTTCCTGCGGAAATCATCTTCAAGGCGTAAGTATCGCCAGGTGCACCAGGTGTCCGCCCTGACCCATCTGGAGTCGGAACTTCCTGGGGAAATCATCTCCAAGGCGTAAGTATCACCAGGTGCACCAGATGTCCACCCTGACCCATGCGGAGTCGAAACTTCCTGGGGAAATCATCTCCAAGGCGTTAGTATCACCAGGGGCACCAGGTGTCCGCCCTGACCTATGCGGAGTCGAAACTTCCTGGGGAAATCATCTTCAAAGCGTTAGTATCACTAGGGGCACCAGGTGTCCGCCCTGACCCATCCGGGGTCGAAACTTCCTGGGGAAGTCATCTCTAAGGCGTAAGTATCGCCAGGTGCACCAGGTGCTCGCCCTGATCCATCCGGAGTCAAAACTTCCTGGGGAAGTCATCTCCAAGGTGCAAGTATTACCAGGTGCACCAGATGTCCGCCCTGACCCATGCCGAGTCGAAACTTCCTGGGGAGTTCATCTCCAAGCCTTACGTATCACCAGGGGCACCAGGTGCCCGCCCTGACCCATCTGGAGTCGAAACTTCCTGGGGAAGTCATCTCTGAGGCGTTAGTATCGCCAGGTGCACCAGGTGCTCGCCCTGATCCATCCGGAGTCGAAACTTCCTGGGGAAGTCATCTCTGAGGCGTTAGTATCGCCAGGTGCACCAGGTGCTCGCCCTGATCCATCCGGAGTCGAAACTTCCTGGGGAAGTCATCTCCAAGGTGCAAGTATCACGAGGTGCACCAGATGTCCGCCCTGACCCATGCGGAGTCGAAACTTCCTGGGGAAATCATCTCGAAGGCGTAAGTATCGCCAGGTGCACCAGGTGCTCGCCCTGATCCCTCTGGAGTTAAAACTTCCTGGGAAAATCATCTCCAAGGCGTGAGTATCACCAGGTGCACCAGATGTCCACCCTGACACATGCGGAGTCGAAACTTACTGGGGAAATCATCTCCGAGGTGTAAGTATCGCCAGGTTCACAAGATGCTCGCCCTGATCTCTCAGGAGTCAAAACTTCCTGGGGAAGTTATCTGCAAGGCGTAATTTTCACCAGGTGCACCAGATGTCCGCCTTGACCCATGCGGAGTCGAAACTTCCTGGGGAAACCATCTGGAAGGCGTTAGTATCACCAGGGGCACCAGGTGCCCGCCTTGACCCATCCGGAGTCGAAACTTCCTGGGGAAGTCATCTCTAAGGCGTAAGTATCGCCAGTTGCACCAGGTGCTCGCCCTGATCCATCGGGATTCAAATCTTCCTGGGGAAGTCATCTTCAAGGTGCAAGTATCACCAGGTACACAAGATGTCTGCCCTGACCCATGCAGAGTCGAAACTTCCTGGGAAAATCATCTCGAAGGCGTAAGTATCGCCAGGTGCACCAGGTGCTCGCCCTGATCCCTCTGGATTCAAAACTTCCTGGGGAAATCATCTCCAAGGCATAACACACAACAGTTGCACCAGATGTCCACTCTGGCCCATGCTGAGTCGAAACTTCCTGGGGAAATCATCTCCAAGGTGTAAGTATCGCCAGGTTCACCAGGTGTCCGCCCTTACCCCACCGGAGTCGAAACTTCCTGGGGATGTCATCTCTGAGGCGTTAGTATCGCCAGGTGCACCAGGTGCTCGCCCTGATCCATCCGGAGTCGAAACTTCCTGGGGAAGTCATCTCCAAGGTGCAAGTATCACCAGGTGCACCAGATGTCCGCCCTGACCCATGCGGAGTCGGAACTTCCTGCGGAAATCATCTTCAAGGCGTAAGTATCGCCAGGTGCACCAGGTGTCCGCCCTGACCCATCTGGAGTCGGAACTTCCTGGGGAAATCATCTCCAAGGCGTAAGTATCACCAGGTGCACCAGATGTCCACCCTGACCCATGCGGAGTCGAAACTTCCTGTGGAAATCATCTCCAAGGTGTAAGTATCGCCAGGTTCACTAGATGCTCGCCCTGACCCATGCGGAGTCGAAACTTCCTGGGGAAATCATCTCCAAGGCGTTAGTATCACCAGGGGCACCAGGTGTCCGCCCTGACCTATGCGGAGTCGAAACTTCCTGGGGAAATCATCTTCAAAGCGTTAGTATCACTAGGGGCACCAGGTGTCCGCCCTGACCCATCCGGGGTCGAAACTTCCTGGGGAAGTCATCTCTAAGGCGTAAGTATCGCCAGGTGCACCAGGTGCTCGCCCTGATCCATCCGGAGTCAAAACTTCCTGGGGAAGTCATCTCCAAGGTGCAAGTATTACCAGGTGCACCAGATGTCCGCCCTGACCCATGCCGAGTCGAAACTTCCTGGGGAGTTCATCTCCAAGCCTTACGTATCACCAGGGGCACCAGGTGCCCGCCCTGACCCATCTGGAGTCGGAACTTCCTGGGGAAATCATCTCCAAGGCGTTAGTATCACCAGGGGCACCAGGTGTCTGCCCTGACCCATCCGGAGTAGAAACTTCCTGGGGAAGTCATCTCTAAGGCGTAAGTATCGCCAGTTGCACCAGGTGCTCGCCCTGATCCATCGGGAGTCAAATCTTCCTGGGGAAGTCATCTTCAAGGTGCAAGTATCACCAGGTACACAAGATGTCTGCCCTGACCCATGCAGAGTCGAAACTTCCTGGGGAAATCATCTCGAAGGCGTAAGTATCGCCAGGTGCACCAGGTGCTCGCCCTGATCTCTCAGGAGTCAAAACTTCCTGGGGAAGTTATCTGCAAGGCGTAATTTTCACCAGGTGCACCAGATGTCCGCCTTGACCCATGCGGAGTCGAAACTTCCTGGGGAAACCATCTGGAAGGCGTTAGTATCACCAGGGGCACCAGGTGCCCGCCTTGACCCATCCGGAGTCGAAACTTCCTGGGGAAGTCATCTCTAAGGCGTAAGTATCGCCAGTTGCACCAGGTGCTCGCCCTGATCTATCGGGAGTCAAATCTTCCTGGGGAAGTCATCTTCAAGGTGCAAGTATCACCAGGTACACAAGATGTCTGCCCTGACCCATGCAGAGTCGAAACTTCCTGGGGAAATCATCTCGAAGGCGTAAGTATCGCCAGGTGCACCAGGTGCTCGCCCTGATCCCTCTGGATTCAAAACTTCCTGGGGAAATCATCTCCAAGGCATAACACACAACAGTTGCACCAGATGTCCACTCTGGCCCATGCTGAGTCGAAACTTCCTGGGGAAATCATCTCCAAGGTGTAAGTATCGCCAGGTTCACCAGGTGTCTGCCCTTACCCCACCGGAGTCGAAACTTCCTGGGGATGTCATCTCTGAGGCGTTAGTATCGCCAGGTGCACCAGGTGCTCGCCCTGATCCATCCGGAGTCGAAACTTCCTGGGGAAGTCATCTCCAAGGTGCAAGTATCACCAGGTGCACCAGATGTCCGCCCTGACCCATGCGGAGTCGGAACTTCCTGCGGAAATCATCTTCAAGGCGTAAGTATCGCCAGGTGCACCAGGTGTCCGCCCTGACCCATCTGGAGTCGGAACTTCCTGGGGAAATCATCTCCAAGGCGTAAGTATCACCAGGTGCACCAGATGTCCACCCTGACCCATGCGGAGTCGAAACTTCCTGGGGAAATCATCTCCAAGGCGTTAGTATCACCAGGGGCACCAGGTGTCCGCCCTGACCTATGCGGAGTCGAAACTTCCTGGGGAAATCATCTTCAAAGCGTTAGTATCACTAGGGGCACCAGGTGTCCGCCCTGACCCATCCGGGGTCGAAACTTCCTGGGGAAGTCATCTCTAAGGCGTAAGTATCGCCAGGTGCACCAGGTGCTCGCCCTGATCCATCCGGAGTCAAAACTTCCTGGGGAAGTCATCTCCAAGGTGCAAGTATTACCAGGTGCACCAGATGTCCGCCCTGACCCATGCCGAGTCGAAACTTCCTGGGGAGTTCATCTCCAAGCCTTACGTATCACCAGGGGCACCAGGTGCCCGCCCTGACCCATCTGGAGTCGGAACTTCCTGGGGAAATCATCTCCAAGGCGTTAGTATCACCAGGGGCACCAGGTGTCTGCCCTGACCCATCCGGAGTAGAAACTTCCTGGGGAAGTCATCTCTGAGGCGTTAGTATCGCCAGGTGCACCAGGTGCTCGCCCTGATCCATCCGGAGTCGAAACTTCCTGGGGAAGTCATCTCCAAGGTGCAAGTATCACGAGGTGCACCAGATGTCCGCCCTGACCCATGCGGAGTCGAAACTTCCTGGGGAAATCATCTCGAAGGCGTAAGTATCGCCAGGTGCACCAGGTGCTCGCCCTGATCCCTCTGGAGTTAAAACTTCCTGGGAAAATCATCTCCAAGGCGTGAGTATCACCAGGTGCACCAGATGTCCACCCTGACACATGCGGAGTCGAAACTTCCTGGGGAAATCATCTCGAAGGCGTAAGTATCGCCAGGTGCACCAGGTGCACGCCCTGATCCCTCTGGATTCAAAACTTCCTGGGGAAATCATCTCCAAGGCATAAGGATCACCAGTTGCACCAGATGTCCACTCTGGCTCATGCTGAGTCGAAACTTCCTGGGGAAATCATCTCCAAGGTGTAAGTATCGCCAGGTTCACCAGATGCTCGCCCTGATCCCTCAGGAGTCGAAACTTCTTGGGGAAGTCATATCCAAGGCGTAAGTATCACCAGGTGCACCAGATGTCCCCCTGACCCATGCATAGTCGAAACTTCCTGGGGAAATCATCTCGAAGGCGTAAGTATCACCAGGGGCACCAGATGTCTACCCTGACCCAAGCGGAGTCGAAATTTCCTGGGGAAATCATCTTCAAGGTGTAAGTATCGCCAGGTTCACCAGATGCTCACCCTGATCCCTCAGGAGTCGAAACTTCTTGGGGAAGTCATCTTCAAGGCGTAAGTATCACCAGGTGCACCAGATATCCGCCCTGACCCATCCGGAGTCAAAACTTCCTGGGGAGTTCATCCCCAAGCCTTACGTATCACCAGGGGCACCAGGTGTCCGCCCTGACCCATCTGGAGTCGGAACTTCCTGCGGAAATCATCTTCAAGGCGTAAGTATCACCAGGCGCACCAGGTGTCCGCCCTGACCAATCTGGAGTCGGAACTTCCTGGGGAAATCATCTCCAAGGCGTTAGTATCACCAGGGGCAACAGGTGTCCGCCCTGACCCATCCGGAGTCGAAACTTCCTGAGGAAGTCATCTCTGAGGCGTTAGTATCGCCAGGTGCACCAGGTGCTCGCCCTGATCCATCCGGAGTCGAAACTTCCTGGGGAAGTCATCTCCAAGGTGCAAGTATCACCAGGTGCACCAGATGTCCGCCCTGACCCATGCGGAGTCGGAACTTCCTGCGGAAATCATCTTCAAGGCGTAAGTATCGCCAGGTGCACCAGGTGTCCGCCCTGACCCATCTGGAGTCGGAACTTCCTGGGGAAATCATCTCCAAGGCGTAAGTATCACCAGGTGCACCAGATGTCCACCCTGACCCATGCGGAGTCGAAACTTCCTGGGGAAATCATCTCCAAGGCGTTAGTATCACCAGGGGCACCAGGTGTCCGCCCTGACCTATGCGGAGTCGAAACTTCCTGGGGAAATCATCTTCAAAGCGTTAGTATCACTAGGGGCACCAGGTGTCCGCCCTGACCCATCCGGGGTCGAAACTTCCTGGGGAAGTCATCTCTAAGGCGTAAGTATCGCCAGGTGCACCAGGTGCTCGCCCTGATCCATCCGGAGTCAAAACTTCCTGGGGAAGTCATCTCCAAGGTGCAAGTATTACCAGGTGCACCAGATGTCCGCCCTGACCCATGCCGAGTCGAAACTTCCTGGGGAGTTCATCTCCAAGCCTTACGTATCACCAGGGGCACCAGGTGCCCGCCCTGACCCATCTGGAGTCGGAACTTCCTGGGGAAATCATCTCCAAGGCGTTAGTATCACCAGGGGCACCAGGTGTCTGCCCTGACCCATCCGGAGTAGAAACTTCCTGGGGAAGTCATCTCTGAGGCGTTAGTATCGCCAGGTGCACCAGGTGCTCGCCCTGATCCATCCGGAGTCGAAACTTCCTGGGGAAGTCATCTCCAAGGTGCAAGTATCACGAGGTGCACCAGATGTCCGCCCTGACCCATGCGGAGTCGAAACTTCCTGGGGAAATCATCTCGAAGGCGTAAGTATCGCCAGGTGCACCAGGTGCTCGCCCTGATCCCTCTGGAGTTAAAACTTCCTGGGAAAATCATCTCCAAGGCGTGAGTATCACCAGGTGCACCAGATGTCCACCCTGACACATGCGGAGTCGAAACTTCCTGGGGAAATCATCTCGAAGGCGTAAGTATCGCCAGGTGCACCAGGTGCACGCCCTGATCCCTCTGGATTCAAAACTTCCTGGGGAAATCATCTCCAAGGCATAAGGATCACCAGTTGCACCAGATGTCCACTCTGGCTCATGCTGAGTCGAAACTTCCTGGGGAAATCATCTCCAAGGTGTAAGTATCGCCAGGTTCACCAGATGCTCGCCCTGATCCCTCAGGAGTCGAAACTTCTTGGGGAAGTCATCTCCAAGGCGTAAGTATCACTAGGTTCACCAGATGTCCGCCCTGACCCATCCGGAGTCAAAACTTCCCGGGGAAGTCATATCCAAGGCGTAAGTATCACCAGGTGCACCAGATGTCCCCCTGACCCATGCATAGTCGAAACTTCCTGGGGAAATCATCTCGAAGGCGTAAGTATCACCAGGGGCACCAGATGTCTACCCTGACCCAAGCGGAGTCGAAATTTCCTGGGGAAATCATCTTCAAGGTGTAAGTATCGCCAGGTTCACCAGATGCTCACCCTGATCCCTCAGGAGTCGAAACTTCTTGGGGAAGTCATCTTCAAGGCGTAAGTATCACCAGGTGCACCAGATATCCGCCCTGACCCATCCGGAGTCAAAACTTCCTGGGGAGTTCATCCCCAAGCCTTACGTATCACAAGGGGCACCAGGTGTCCGCCCTGACCCATCTGGAGTCGGAACTTCCTGCGGAAATCATCTTCAAGGCGTAAGTATCACCAGGCGCACCAGGTGTCCGCCCTGACCAATCTGGAGTCGGAACTTCCTGGGGAAATCATCTCCAAGGCGTTAGTATCACTAGGGGCACCAGGTGTCCGCCCTGACCCATCCGGAGTCGAAACTTCCTGGGGAAGTCATCTCTAAGGCGTCAGTGACGCCAGATGCACCAGGTGCTCGCCCTGATCCATCCGGAGTCAAAACTTCCTGGGGAAGTCATCTCCAAGGTGCAAGTATTACCAGGTGCACCAGATGTCCGCCCTGACCCATGCGGAGTCGAAACTTCCTGGGGAGTTCATCTCCAAGCCTTACGTATCACCAGGGGAACCAGGTGTCCGCCCTGACCCATCTGGAGTCGGAACTTCCTGGGGAAATCATCTCCAAGGCGTTAGTATCACCAGGGGCAACAGGTGTCCGCCCTGACCCATCCGGAGTCGAAACTTCCTGAGGAAGTCATCTCTGAGGCGTTAGTATCGCCAGGTGCACCAGGTGCTCGCCCTGATTTATCCGGAGTCGAAACTTCCTGGGGAAGTCATCTCCAAGGTGCAAGTATCACCAGGTGCACCAGATGTCCGCCCTGACCCATGCGGAGTCGAAACTTCCTGGGGAAATCATCTCGAAGGCGTAAGTATCGCCAGGTGCACCAGGTGCTCGCCCTGATCCATCGGGAGTCAAATCTTCCTGGGGAAGTCATCTCGAAGGCGTAAGTATCGCCAGGTGCACCAGGTGCTCGCCCTGATCCCTCTGGATTCAAAACTTCCTGGGGAAATCATCTCCAAGGCATAACACACAACAGTTGCACCAGATGTCCACTCTGGCCCATGCTGAGTCGAAACTTCCTGGGGAAATCATCTCCAAGGTGTAAGTATCGCCAGGTTCACCAGGTGTCCGCCCTGACCCATCCGGAGTCGAAACTTCCTGGGGATGTCATCTCTGAGGCGTTAGTATCGCCAGGTGCACCAGGTGCTCGCCCTGATCCATCCGGAGTCGAAACTTCCTGGGGAAGTCATCTCCAAGGTGCAAGTATCACCAGGTGCACCAGATGTCCGCCCTGACCCATGCGGAGTCGGAACTTCCTGCGGAAATCATCTTCAAGGCGTAAGTATCGCCAGGTGCACCAGGTGTCCGCCCTGACCCATCTGGAGTCGGAACTTCCTGGGGAAATCATCTCCAAGGCGTAAGTATCACCAGGTGCACCAGATGTCCACCCTGACCCATGCGGAGTCGAAACTTCCTGTGGAAATCATCTCCAAGGTGTAAGTATCGCCAGGTTCACTAGATGCTCGCCCTGACCCATGCGGAGTCGAAACTTCCTGGGGAAATCATCTCCAAGGCGTTAGTATCACCAGGGGCACCAGGTGTCCGCCCTGACCTATGCGGAGTCGAAACTTCCTGGGGAAATCATCTCCAAAGCGTTAGTATCACTAGGGGCACCAGGTGTCCGCCCTGACCCATCCGGGGTCGAAACTTCCTGGGGAAGTCATCTCTAAGGCGTAAGTATCGCCAGGTGCACCAGGTGCTCGCCCTGATCCATCCGGTGTCAAAACTTCCTGGGGAAGTCATCTCCAAGGTGCAAGTATTACCAGGTGCACCAGATGTCCGCCCTGACCCATGCCGAGTCGAAACTTCCTGGGGAGTTCATCTCCAAGCCTTACGTATCACCAGGGGCACCAGGTGTCCGCCCTGACCCATCTGGAGTCGGAACTTCCTGGGGAAATCATCTCCAAGGCGTTAGTATCACCAGGGGCACCAGGTGTCTGCCCTGACCCATCCGGAGTCGAAACTTCCTGGGGAAGTCATCTCTGAGGCGTTAGTATCGCCAGGTGCACCAGGTGCTCGCCCTGATCCATCCGGAGTCGAAACTTCCTGGGGAAGTCATCTCCAAGGTGCAAGTATCACGAGGTGCACCAGATGTCCGCCCTGACCCATGCGGAGTCGAAACTTCCTGGGGAAATCATCTCGAAGGCGTAAGTATCGCCAGGTGCACCAGGTGCTCGCCCTGATCCCTCTGGAGTTAAAACTTCCTGGGAAAATCATCTCCAAGGCGTGAGTATCACCAGGTGCACCAGATGTCCACCCTGACACATGCGGAGTCGAAACTTACTGGGGAAATCATCTCGAAGGCGTAAGTATCGCCAGGTGCACCAGATGTCCGCCTTGACCCATGCGGAGTCGAAACTTCCTGGGGAAACCATCTGGAAGGCGTTAGTATCACCAGGGGCACCAGGTGTCCGCCTTGACCCATCCGGAGTCGAGACTTCCTGGGGAAGTCATCTCTAAGGCGTAAGTATCGCCAGGTGCACCAGGTGCTCGCCCTGATCCATCGGGAGTCAAATCTTCCTGGGGAAGTCATCTCCAAGGTGCAAGTATCAACAGGTACACCAGATGTCTGCCCTGACCCATGCGGAGTCGAAACTTCCTGGGGAAATCATCTCGAAGGCGTAAGTATCGCCAGGTGCACCAGGTGCTCGCCCTGATCCCTCTGGATTCAAAACTTCCTGGGGAAATCATCTCCAAGGCATAAGGATCACCAGTTGCACCAGATGTCCACTCTGGCCCATGCCGAGTCGAAACTTCCTGGGGAGTTCATCTCCAAGCCTTACGTATCACCAGGGGCACCAGGTGTCCGCCCTGACCCATCTGGAGTCGGAACTTCCTGGGGAAATCATCTCCAAGGCGTTGGTATCACCAGGGGCACCAGGTGTCCGCCCTGACCCATCCGGAGTCGAAACTTCCTGGGGAAGTCATCTCTGAGGCGTAAGTATCGCCAGGTGCACCAGGTGCTCGCCCTGATCCATCCGGAGTCGAAACTTCCTGGGGAAGTCATCTCCAAGGTGCAAGTATCACCAGGGGCACCAGGTGTCCGCCCTGACCCATCTGGAGTCGGAACTTCCTGGGGAAATCATCTCCAAGGCGTTAGTATCACCAGGGGCACCAGGTGTCCGCCTTGACCCATCCGGAGTCGAAACTTCCTGGGGAAGTCATCTCTAAGGCGTAAGTATCGCCAGGTGCACCAGGTGCTCGCCCTGATCCATCGGGAGTCAAATCTTCCTGGGGAAGTCATCTCCAAGGTGCAAGTATCACCAGGTACACCAGATGTCTGCCCTGACCCATGCGGAGTCGAAACTTCCTGGGGAAATCATCTCGAAGGCGTAAGTATCGCCAGGTGCACCAGGTGCTCGCCCTGATCCCTCTGGATTCAAAACTTCCTGGGGAAATCATCTCCAAGGCATAAGGATCACCAGTTGCACCAGATGTCCACTCTGGCCCATGCCGAATCGAAACTTCCTGGGGAGTTCATCTCCAAGCCTTACGTATCACCAGGGGCACCAGGTGTCCGCCCTGACCCATCTGGAGTCGGAACTTCCTGGGGAAATCATCTCCAAGGCGTTAGTATCACCAGGGGCACCAGGTGTCCGCCCTGACCCATCCGGAGTCGAAATTTCCTGGGGAAGTCATCTCTGAGGCGTTAGTATCGCCAGGTGCACCAGGTGCTCGCCCTGATCCCTCTGGAGTTAAAACTTCCTGGGAAAATCATCTCCAAGGCGTGAGTATCACCAGGTGCACCAGATGTCCACCCTGACACATGCGGAGTCGAAACTTACTGGGGAAATCATCTCCGAGGTGTAAGTATCGCCAGGTTCACCAGATGCTCGCCCTGATCTCTCAGGAGTCAAAACTTCCTGGGGAAGTTATCTGCAAGGCGTAAGTATCACCAGGTGCACCAGATGTCCGCCTTGACCCATGCGGAGTCGAAACTTCCTGGGGAAACCATCTGGAAGGCGTTAGTATCACCAGGGGCACCAGGTGTCCGCCTTGACCCATCCGGAGTAAAAACTTCCTGGGGAAGTTATCTGCAAGGCGTAAGTATCACCAGGTGCACCAGATGTCCGCCTTGACCCATGCGGAGTCGAAACTTCCTGGGGAAACCATCTGGAAGGCGTTAGTATCACCAGGGGCACCAGGTGTCCGCCTTGACCCATCCGGAGTCGAAACTTCCTGGGGAAGTCATCTCTAAGGCGTAAGTATCGCCAGGTGCACCAGGTGCTCGCCCTGAACTCTCAGGAGTCAAAACTTCCTGGGGAAGTTATCTGATAGGCGTAAGTATCACCAGGTGCACCAGATGTCCGCCTTGACCCATGCGGAGTCGAAACTTCCTGGGGAAACCATCTGGAAGGCGTTAGTATCACCAGGGGCACCAGGTGTCCGCCTTGACCCATCCGGAGTCGAAACTTCCTGGGGAAGTCATCTCGATGGCGTCAGTATCACCAGGGGCACCAGGTCTCCGCCCTGACCCATCCGGAGTCAAAACTTCCTGGGGTGTTCATCCTTAAGCCTTACGTATCACCAGGGGCACCAGGTGTCCGCCCTGACCCATCTGGAGTCGGAACTTCCTGGGGAAGTCATCTCCAAGGTGCAAGTATCACCAGGTGCACTAGATGTTCGCCCTGACCCATGCGGAGTCGAAACTTCCTGGGGAAATCATCTCGAAGGCGTTAGTATCACCAGGGGCACCAGGTCTCCGCCCTGACCCATCCGGAGTCTAAACTTCCTGGGGAAATCATCTCCAAGGCGTAAGTATCACCAGCCGCACCAGATGTCCACCCTGACCCATGCGGAGTCGAAATTTCCTGGGGAAATCATCTTCAAGGTGTAAGTATCGCCAGGTTCACCAGATGCTCGCCCTGATCCCTCAGGAGTCGAAACTTCTTGGGGAAGTCATCTTCAAGGCGTAAGTATCACCAGGTGCACCAGATGTCCGCCCTGACCCATGCGGAGTCGAAACTTCCTGGGGAAATCATCTCGAAGGCGTAAGTTTCGCCAGGTGCACCAGGTGCTCGCCCTGATCCCTCTGGAGTTAAAACTTCCTGGGAAAATCATCTCCAAGGCGTGAGTATCACCAGGTGCACCAGATGTCCACCCTGACACATGCGGAGTCGAAACTTACTGGGGAAATCATCTCCGAGGTGTAAGTATCGCCAGGTTCACCAGATGCTCCCCTTATCTCTCAGGAGTCGAAACTTCTTGGGGAAGTCATCTTCAAGGCGTAAGTATCACCAGGTGCACCAGATGTCCGCCCTGACCCATGCGGAGTCGAAACTTCCTGGGGAAATCATCTCGAAGGCGTAAGTTTCGCCAGGTGCACCAGGTGCTCGCCCTGATCCCTCTGGAGTTAAAACTTCCTGGGAAAATCATCTCCAAGGCGTGAGTATCACCAGGTGCACCAGATGTCCACCCTGACACATGCGGAGTCGAAACTTACTGGGGAAATCATCTCCGAGGTGTAAGTATCGCCAGGTTCACCAGATGCTCGCCCTGATCTCTCAGGAGTCAAAACTTCCTGTGGAAATCATCTCCAAGGTGTAAGTATCGCCAGGTTCACTAGATGCTCGCCCTGACCCATGCGGAGTCGAAACTTCCTGGGGAAATCATCTCCAAGGCGTTAGTATCACCAGGGGCACCAGGTGTCCGCCCTGACCTATGCGGAGTCGAAACTTCCTGGGGAAATCATCTTCAAAGCGTTAGTATCACTAGGGGCACCAGGTGTCCGCCCTGACCCATCCGGGGTCGAAACTTCCTGGGGAAGTCATCTCTAAGGCGTAAGTATCGCCAGGTGCACCAGGTGCTCGCCCTGATCCATCCGGAGTCAAAACTTCCTGGGGAAGTCATCTCCAAGGTGCAAGTATTACCAGGTGCACCAGATGTCCGCCCTGACCCATGCCGAGTCGAAACTTCCTGGGGAGTTCATCTCCAAGCCTTACGTATCACCAGGGGCACCAGGTGCCCGCCCTGACCCATCTGGAGTCGGAACTTCCTGGGGAAATCATCTCCAAGGCGTTAGTATCACCAGGGGCACCAGGTGTCTGCCCTGACCCATCCGGAGTAGAAACTTCCTGGGGAAGTCATCTCTAAGGCGTAAGTATCGCCAGTTGCACCAGGTGCTCGCCCTGATCCATCGGGAGTCAAATCTTCCTGGGGAAGTCATCTTCAAGGTGCAAGTATCACCAGGTACACAAGATGTCTGCCCTGACCCATGCAGAGTCGAAACTTCCTGGGGAAATCATCTCGAAGGCGTAAGTATCGCCAGGTGCACCAGGTGCTCGCCCTGATCTCTCAGGAGTCAAAACTTCCTGGGGAAGTTATCTGCAAGGCGTAATTTTCACCAGGTGCACCAGATGTCCGCCTTGACCCATGCGGAGTCGAAACTTCCTGGGGAAACCATCTGGAAGGCGTTAGTATCACCAGGGGCACCAGGTGCCCGCCTTGACCCATCCGGAGTCGAAACTTCCTGGGGAAGTCATCTCTAAGGCGTAAGTATCGCCAGTTGCACCAGGTGCTCGCCCTGATCTATCGGGAGTCAAATCTTCCTGGGGAAGTCATCTTCAAGGTGCAAGTATCACCAGGTACACAAGATGTCTGCCCTGACCCATGCAGAGTCGAAACTTCCTGGGGAAATCATCTCGAAGGCGTAAGTATCGCCAGGTGCACCAGGTGCTCGCCCTGATCCCTCTGGATTCAAAACTTCCTGGGGAAATCATCTCCAAGGCATAACACACAACAGTTGCACCAGATGTCCACTCTGGCCCATGCTGAGTCGAAACTTCCTGGGGAAATCATCTCCAAGGTGTAAGTATCGCCAGGTTCACCAGGTGTCCGCCCTTACCCCACCGGAGTCGAAACTTCCTGGGGATGTCATCTCTGAGGCGTTAGTATCGCCAGGTGCACCAGGTGCTCGCCCTGATCCATCCGGAGTCGAAACTTCCTGGGGAAGTCATCTCCAAGGTGCAAGTATCACCAGGTGCACCAGATGTCCGCCCTGACCCATGCGGAGTCGGAACTTCCTGCGGAAATCATCTTCAAGGCGTAAGTATCGCCAGGTGCACCAGGTGTCCGCCCTGACCCATCTGGAGTCGGAACTTCCTGGGGAAATCATCTCCAAGGCGTAAGTATCACCAGGTGCACCAGATGTCCACCCTGACCCATGCGGAGTCGAAACTTCCTGGGGAAATCATCTCCAAGGCGTTAGTATCACCAGGGGCACCAGGTGTCCGCCCTGACCTATGCGGAGTCGAAACTTCCTGGGGAAATCATCTTCAAAGCGTTAGTATCACTAGGGGCACCAGGTGTCCGCCCTGACCCATCCGGGGTCGAAACTTCCTGGGGAAGTCATCTCTAAGGCGTAAGTATCGCCAGGTGCACCAGGTGCTCGCCCTGATCCATCCGGAGTCAAAACTTCCTGGGGAAGTCATCTCCAAGGTGCAAGTATTACCAGGTGCACCAGATGTCCGCCCTGACCCATGCCGAGTCGAAACTTCCTGGGGAGTTCATCTCCAAGCCTTACGTATCACCAGGGGCACCAGGTGCCCGCCCTGACCCATCTGGAGTCGGAACTTCCTGGGGAAATCATCTCCAAGGCGTTAGTATCACCAGGGGCACCAGGTGTCTGCCCTGACCCATCCGGAGTAGAAACTTCCTGGGGAAGTCATCTCTGAGGCGTTAGTATCGCCAGGTGCACCAGGTGCTCGCCCTGATCCATCCGGAGTCGAAACTTCCTGGGGAAGTCATCTCCAAGGTGCAAGTATCACGAGGTGCACCAGATGTCCGCCCTGACCCATGCGGAGTCGAAACTTCCTGGGGAAATCATCTCGAAGGCGTAAGTATCGCCAGGTGCACCAGGTGCTCGCCCTGATCCCTCTGGAGTTAAAACTTCCTGGGAAAATCATCTCCAAGGCGTGAGTATCACCAGGTGCACCAGATGTCCACCCTGACACATGCGGAGTCGAAACTTCCTGGGGAAATCATCTCGAAGGCGTAAGTATCGCCAGGTGCACCAGGTGCACGCCCTGATCCCTCTGGATTCAAAACTTCCTGGGGAAATCATCTCCAAGGCATAAGGATCACCAGTTGCACCAGATGTCCACTCTGGCTCATGCTGAGTCGAAACTTCCTGGGGAAATCATCTCCAAGGTGTAAGTATCACCAGGTGCACCAGATGTCCCCCTGACCCATGCATAGTCGAAACTTCCTGGGGAAATCATCTCGAAGGCGTAAGTATCACCAGGGGCACCAGATGTCTACCCTGACCCAAGCGGAGTCGAAATTTCCTGGGGAAATCATCTTCAAGGTGTAAGTATCGCCAGGTTCACCAGATGCTCACCCTGATCCCTCAGGAGTCGAAACTTCTTGGGGAAGTCATCTTCAAGGCGTAAGTATCACCAGGTGCACCAGATATCCGCCCTGACCCATCCGGAGTCAAAACTTCCTGGGGAGTTCATCCCCAAGCCTTACGTATCACCAGGGGCACCAGGTGTCCGCCCTGACCCATCTGGAGTCGGAACTTCCTGCGGAAATCATCTTCAAGGCGTAAGTATCACCAGGCGCACCAGGTGTCCGCCCTGACCAATCTGGAGTCGGAACTTCCTGGGGAAATCATCTCCAAGGCGTTAGTATCACCAGGGGCAACAGGTGTCCGCCCTGACCCATCCGGAGTCGAAACTTCCTGAGGAAGTCATCTCTGAGGCGTTAGTATCGCCAGGTGCACCAGGTGCTCGCCCTGATCCATCCGGAGTCGAAACTTCCTGGGGAAGTCATCTCCAAGGTGCAAGTATCACCAGGTGCACCAGATGTCCGCCCTGACCCATGCGGAGTCGAAACTTCCTGGGGAAATCATCTCCAAGGCGTTAGTATCACCAGGGGCACCAGGTGTCCGCCCTGACCTATGCGGAGTCGAAACTTCCTGGGGAAATCATCTTCAAAGCGTTAGTATCACTAGGGGCACCAGGTGTCCGCCCTGACCCATCCGGGGTCGAAACTTCCTGGGGAAGTCATCTCTAAGGCGTAAGTATCGCCAGGTGCACCAGGTGCTCGCCCTGATCCATCCGGAGTCAAAACTTCCTGGGGAAGTCATCTCCAAGGTGCAAGTATTACCAGGTGCACCAGATGTCCGCCCTGACCCATGCCGAGTCGAAACTTCCTGGGGAGTTCATCTCCAAGCCTTACGTATCACCAGGGGCACCAGGTGCCCGCCCTGACCCATCTGGAGTCGGAACTTCCTGGGGAAATCATCTCCAAGGCGTTAGTATCACCAGGGGCACCAGGTGTCTGCCCTGACCCATCCGGAGTAGAAACTTCCTGGGGAAGTCATCTCTGAGGCGTTAGTATCGCCAGGTGCACCAGGTGCTCGCCCTGATCCATCCGGAGTCGAAACTTCCTGGGGAAGTCATCTCCAAGGTGCAAGTATCACGAGGTGCACCAGATGTCCGCCCTGACCCATGCGGAGTCGAAACTTCCTGGGGAAATCATCTCGAAGGCGTAAGTATCGCCAGGTGCACCAGGTGCTCGCCCTGATCCCTCTGGAGTTAAAACTTCCTGGGAAAATCATCTCCAAGGCGTGAGTATCACCAGGTGCACCAGATGTCCACCCTGACACATGCGGAGTCGAAACTTCCTGGGGAAATCATCTCGAAGGCGTAAGTATCGCCAGGTGCACCAGGTGCACGCCCTGATCCCTCTGGATTCAAAACTTCCTGGGGAAATCATCTCCAAGGCATAAGGATCACCAGTTGCACCAGATGTCCACTCTGGCTCATGCTGAGTCGAAACTTCCTGGGGAAATCATCTCCAAGGTGTAAGTATCGCCAGGTTCACCAGATGCTCGCCCTGATCCCTCAGGAGTCGAAACTTCTTGGGGAAGTCATCTCCAAGGCGTAAGTATCACTAGGTGCACCAGATGTCCGCCCTGACCCATCCGGAGTCAAAACTTCCCGGGGAAGTCATATCCAAGGCGTAAGTATCACCAGGTGCACCAGATGTCCCCCTGACCCATGCATAGTCGAAACTTCCTGGGGAAATCATCTCGAAGGCGTAAGTATCACCAGGGGCACCAGATGTCTACCCTGACCCAAGCGGAGTCGAAATTTCCTGGGGAAATCATCTTCAAGGTGTAAGTATCGCCAGGTTCACCAGATGCTCACCCTGATCCCTCAGGAGTCGAAACTTCTTGGGGAAGTCATCTTCAAGGCGTAAGTATCACCAGGTGCACCAGATATCCGCCCTGACCCATCCGGAGTCAAAACTTCCTGGGGAGTTCATCCCCAAGCCTTACGTATCACAAGGGGCACCAGGTGTCCGCCCTGACCCATCTGGAGTCGGAACTTCCTGCGGAAATCATCTTCAAGGCGTAAGTATCACCAGGCGCACCAGGTGTCCGCCCTGACCAATCTGGAGTCGGAACTTCCTGGGGAAATCATCTCCAAGGCGTTAGTATCACTAGGGGCACCAGGTGTCCGCCCTGACCCATCCGGAGTCGAAACTTCCTGGGGAAGTCATCTCTAAGGCGTCAGTGACGCCAGATGCACCAGGTGCTCGCCCTGATCCATCCGGAGTCAAAACTTCCTGGGGAAGTCATCTCCAAGGTGCAAGTATTACCAGGTGCACCAGATGTCCGCCCTGACCCATGCGGAGTCGAAACTTCCTGGGGAGTTCATCTCCAAGCCTTACGTATCACCAGGGGAACCAGGTGTCCGCCCTGACCCATCTGGAGTCGGAACTTCCTGGGGAAATCATCTCCAAGGCGTTAGTATCACCAGGGGCAACAGGTGTCCGCCCTGACCCATCCGGAGTCGAAACTTCCTGAGGAAGTCATCTCTGAGGCGTTAGTATCGCCAGGTGCACCAGGTGCTCGCCCTGATTTATCCGGAGTCGAAACTTCCTGGGGAAGTCATCTCCAAGGTGCAAGTATCACCAGGTGCACCAGATGTCCGCCCTGACCCATGCGGAGTCGAAACTTCCTGGGGAAATCATCTCGAAGGCGTAAGTATCGCCAGGTGCACCAGGTGCTCGCCCTGATCCATCGGGAGTCAAATCTTCCTGGGGAAGTCATCTCGAAGGCGTAAGTATCGCCAGGTGCACCAGGTGCTCGCCCTGATCCCTCTGGATTCAAAACTTCCTGGGGAAATCATCTCCAAGGCATAACACACAACAGTTGCACCAGATGTCCACTCTGGCCCATGCTGAGTCGAAACTTCCTGGGGAAATCATCTCCAAGGTGTAAGTATCGCCAGGTTCACCAGGTGTCCGCCCTGACCCATCCGGAGTCGAAACTTCCTGGGGATGTCATCTCTGAGGCGTTAGTATCGCCAGGTGCACCAGGTGCTCGCCCTGATCCATCCGGAGTCAAAACTTCCTGGGGAAGTCATCTCCAAGGTGCAAGTATCACCAGGTGCACCAGATGTCCGCCCTGACCCATGCGGAGTCGGAACTTCCTGCGGAAATCATCTTCAAGGCGTAAGTATCGCCAGGTGCACCAGGTGTCCGCCCTGACCCATCTGGAGTCGGAACTTCCTGGGGAAATCATCTCCAAGGCGTAAGTATCACCAGGTGCACCAGATGTCCACCCTGACCCATGCGGAGTCGAAACTTCCTGTGGAAATCATCTCCAAGGTGTAAGTATCGCCAGGTTCACTAGATGCTCGCCCTGACCCATGCGGAGTCGAAACTTCCTGGGGAAATCATCTCCAAGGCGTTAGTATCACCAGGGGCACCAGGTGTCCGCCCTGACCTATGCGGAGTCGAAACTTCCTGGGGAAATCATCTCCAAAGCGTTAGTATCACTAGGGGCACCAGGTGTCCGCCCTGACCCATCCGGGGTCGAAACTTCCTGGGGAAGTCATCTCTAAGGCGTAAGTATCGCCAGGTGCACCAGGTGCTCGCCCTGATCCATCCGGTGTCAAAACTTCCTGGGGAAGTCATCTCCAAGGTGCAAGTATTACCAGGTGCACCAGATGTCCGCCCTGACCCATGCCGAGTCGAAACTTCCTGGGGAGTTCATCTCCAAGCCTTACGTATCACCAGGGGCACCAGGTGTCCGCCCTGACCCATCTGGAGTCGGAACTTCCTGGGGAAATCATCTCCAAGGCGTTAGTATCACCAGGGGCACCAGGTGTCTGCCCTGACCCATCCGGAGTCGAAACTTCCTGGGGAAGTCATCTCTGAGGCGTTAGTATCGCCAGGTGCACCAGGTGCTCGCCCTGATCCATCCGGAGTCGAAACTTCCTGGGGAAGTCATCTCCAAGGTGCAAGTATCACGAGGTGCACCAGATGTCCGCCCTGACCCATGCGGAGTCGAAACTTCCTGGGGAAATCATCTCGAAGGCGTAAGTATCGCCAGGTGCACCAGGTGCTCGCCCTGATCCCTCTGGAGTTAAAACTTCCTGGGAAAATCATCTCCAAGGCGTGAGTATCACCAGGTGCACCAGATGTCCACCCTGACACATGCGGAGTCGAAACTTACTGGGGAAATCATCTCGAAGGCGTAAGTATCGCCAGGTGCACCAGATGTCCGCCTTGACCCATGCGGAGTCGAAACTTCCTGGGGAAACCATCTGGAAGGCGTTAGTATCACCAGGGGCACCAGGTGTCCGCCTTGACCCATCCGGAGTCGAGACTTCCTGGGGAAGTCATCTCTAAGGCGTAAGTATCGCCAGGTGCACCAGGTGCTCGCCCTGATCCATCGGGAGTCAAATCTTCCTGGGGAAGTCATCTCCAAGGTGCAAGTATCAACAGGTACACCAGATGTCTGCCCTGACCCATGCGGAGTCGAAACTTCCTGGGGAAATCATCTCGAAGGCGTAAGTATCGCCAGGTGCACCAGGTGCTCGCCCTGATCCCTCTGGATTCAAAACTTCCTGGGGAAATCATCTCCAAGGCATAAGGATCACCAGTTGCACCAGATGTCCACTCTGGCCCATGCCGAGTCGAAACTTCCTGGGGAGTTCATCTCCAAGCCTTACGTATCACCAGGGGCACCAGGTGTCCGCCCTGACCCATCTGGAGTCGGAACTTCCTGGGGAAATCATCTCCAAGGCGTTGGTATCACCAGGGGCACCAGGTGTCCGCCCTGACCCATCCGGAGTCGAAACTTCCTGGGGAAGTCATCTCTGAGGCGTAAGTATCGCCAGGTGCACCAGGTGCTCGCCCTGATCCATCCGGAGTCGAAACTTCCTGGGGAAGTCATCTCCAAGGTGCAAGTATCACCAGGGGCACCAGGTGTCCGCCCTGACCCATCTGGAGTCGGAACTTCCTGGGGAAATCATCTCCAAGGCGTTAGTATCACCAGGGGCACCAGGTGTCCGCCTTGACCCATCCGGAGTCGAAACTTCCTGGGGAAGTCATCTCTAAGGCGTAAGTATCGCCAGGTGCACCAGGTGCTCGCCCTGATCCATCGGGAGTCAAATCTTCCTGGGGAAGTCATCTCCAAGGTGCAAGTATCACCAGGTACACCAGATGTCTGCCCTGACCCATGCGGAGTCGAAACTTCCTGGGGAAATCATCTCGAAGGCGTAAGTATCGCCAGGTGCACCAGGTGCTCGCCCTGATCCCTCTGGATTCAAAACTTCCTGGGGAAATCATCTCCAAGGCATAAGGATCACCAGTTGCACCAGATGTCCACTCTGGCCCATGCCGAATCGAAACTTCCTGGGGAGTTCATCTCCAAGCCTTACGTATCACCAGGGGCACCAGGTGTCCGCCCTGACCCATCTGGAGTCGGAACTTCCTGGGGAAATCATCTCCAAGGCGTTAGTATCACCAGGGGCACCAGGTGTCCGCCCTGACCCATCCGGAGTCGAAATTTCCTGGGGAAGTCATCTCTGAGGCGTTAGTATCGCCAGGTGCACCAGGTGCTCGCCCTGATCCCTCTGGAGTTAAAACTTCCTGGGAAAATCATCTCCAAGGCGTGAGTATCACCAG
The DNA here is from genome assembly GCA_038277355.1 of Encarsia formosa. NCBI lineage: Eukaryota > Metazoa > Arthropoda > Insecta > Hymenoptera > Aphelinidae > Encarsia > Encarsia formosa. Next base: position 58,622,154 of record CM076188.1, on the reverse strand, counting down.
GTGCACCAGATGTCCACCCTGACACATGCGGAGTCGAAACTTACTGGGGAAATCATCTCCGAGGTGTAAGTATCGCCAGGTTCACCAGATGCTCGCCCTGATCTCTCAGGAGTCAAAACTTCCTGGGGAAGTTATCTGCAAGGCGTAAGTATCACCAGGTGCACCAGATGTCCGCCTTGACCCATGCGGAGTCGAAACTTCCTGGGGAAACCATCTGGAAGGCGTTAGTATCACCAGGGGCACCAGGTGTCCGCCTTGACCCATCCGGAGTAAAAACTTCCTGGGGAAGTTATCTGCAAGGCGTAAGTATCACCAGGTGCACCAGATGTCCGCCCTTGACCCATGCGGAGTCGAAACTTCCTGGGGAAACCATCTGGAAGGCGTTAGTATCACCAGGGGCACCAGGTGTCCGCCTTGACCCATCCGGAGTCGAAACTTCCTGGGGAAGTCATCTCTAAGGCGTAAGTATCGCCAGGTGCACCAGGTGCTCGCCCTGAACTCTCAGGAGTCAAAACTTCCTGGGGAAGTCATCTTCAAGGCGTAAGTATCACCAGGTGCACCAGATGTCCGCCCTGACCCATGCGGAGTCGAAACTTCCTGGGGAAATCATCTCGAAGGCGTAAGTTTCGCCAGGTGCACCAGGTGCTCGCCCTGATCCCTCTGGAGTTAAAACTTCCTGGGAAAATCATCTCCAAGGCGTGAGTATCACCAGGTGCACCAGATGTCCACCCTGACACATGCGGAGTCGAAACTTACTGGGGAAATCATCTCCGAGGTGTAAGTATCGCCAGGTTCACCAGATGCTCGCCCTGATCTCTCAGGAGTCAAAACTTCCTGTGGAAATCATCTCCAAGGTGTAAGTATCGCCAGGTTCACTAGATGCTCGCCCTGACCCATGCGGAGTCGAAACTTCCTGGGGAAATCATCTCCAAGGCGTTAGTATCACCAGGGGCACCAGGTGTCCGCCCTGACCTATGCGGAGTCGAAACTTCCTGGGGAAATCATCTTCAAAGCGTTAGTATCACTAGGGGCACCAGGTGTCCGCCCTGACCCATCCGGGGTCGAAACTTCCTGGGGAAGTCATCTCTAAGGCGTAAGTATCGCCAGGTGCACCAGGTGCTCGCCCTGATCCATCCGGAGTCAAAACTTCCTGGGGAAGTCATCTCCAAGGTGCAAGTATTACCAGGTGCACCAGATGTCCGCCCTGACCCATGCCGAGTCGAAACTTCCTGGGGAGTTCATCTCCAAGCCTTACGTATCACCAGGGGCACCAGGTGCCCGCCCTGACCCATCTGGAGTCGGAACTTCCTGGGGAAATCATCTCCAAGGCGTTAGTATCACCAGGGGCACCAGGTGTCTGCCCTGACCCATCCGGAGTAGAAACTTCCTGGGGAAGTCATCTCTAAGGCGTAAGTATCGCCAGTTGCACCAGGTGCTCGCCCTGATCCATCGGGAGTCAAATCTTCCTGGGGAAGTCATCTTCAAGGTGCAAGTATCACCAGGTACACAAGATGTCTGCCCTGACCCATGCAGAGTCGAAACTTCCTGGGGAAATCATCTCGAAGGCGTAAGTATCGCCAGGTGCACCAGGTGCTCGCCCTGATCTCTCAGGAGTCAAAACTTCCTGGGGAAGTTATCTGCAAGGCGTAATTTTCACCAGGTGCACCAGATGTCCGCCTTGACCCATGCGGAGTCGAAACTTCCTGGGGAAACCATCTGGAAGGCGTTAGTATCACCAGGGGCACCAGGTGCCCGCCTTGACCCATCCGGAGTCGAAACTTCCTGGGGAAGTCATCTCTAAGGCGTAAGTATCGCCAGTTGCACCAGGTGCTCGCCCTGATCTATCGGGAGTCAAATCTTCCTGGGGAAGTCATCTTCAAGGTGCAAGTATCACCAGGTACACAAGATGTCTGCCCTGACCCATGCAGAGTCGAAACTTCCTGGGGAAATCATCTCGAAGGCGTAAGTATCGCCAGGTGCACCAGGTGCTCGCCCTGATCCCTCTGGATTCAAAACTTCCTGGGGAAATCATCTCCAAGGCATAACACACAACAGTTGCACCAGATGTCCACTCTGGCCCATGCTGAGTCGAAACTTCCTGGGGAAATCATCTCCAAGGTGTAAGTATCGCCAGGTTCACCAGGTGTCCGCCCTTACCCCACCGGAGTCGAAACTTCCTGGGGATGTCATCTCTGAGGCGTTAGTATCGCCAGGTGCACCAGGTGCTCGCCCTGATCCATCCGGAGTCGAAACTTCCTGGGGAAGTCATCTCCAAGGTGCAAGTATCACCAGGTGCACCAGATGTCCGCCCTGACCCATGCGGAGTCGGAACTTCCTGCGGAAATCATCTTCAAGGCGTAAGTATCGCCAGGTGCACCAGGTGTCCGCCCTGACCCATCTGGAGTCGGAACTTCCTGGGGAAATCATCTCCAAGGCGTAAGTATCACCAGGTGCACCAGATGTCCACCCTGACCCATGCGGAGTCGAAACTTCCTGGGGAAATCATCTCCAAGGCGTTAGTATCACCAGGGGCACCAGGTGTCCGCCCTGACCTATGCGGAGTCGAAACTTCCTGGGGAAATCATCTTCAAAGCGTTAGTATCACTAGGGGCACCAGGTGTCCGCCCTGACCCATCCGGGGTCGAAACTTCCTGGGGAAGTCATCTCTAAGGCGTAAGTATCGCCAGGTGCACCAGGTGCTCGCCCTGATCCATCCGGAGTCAAAACTTCCTGGGGAAGTCATCTCCAAGGTGCAAGTATTACCAGGTGCACCAGATGTCCGCCCTGACCCATGCCGAGTCGAAACTTCCTGGGGAGTTCATCTCCAAGCCTTACGTATCACCAGGGGCACCAGGTGCCCGCCCTGACCCATCTGGAGTCGGAACTTCCTGGGGAAATCATCTCCAAGGCGTTAGTATCACCAGGGGCACCAGGTGTCTGCCCTGACCCATCCGGAGTAGAAACTTCCTGGGGAAGTCATCTCTGAGGCGTTAGTATCGCCAGGTGCACCAGGTGCTCGCCCTGATCCATCCGGAGTCGAAACTTCCTGGGGAAGTCATCTCCAAGGTGCAAGTATCACGAGGTGCACCAGATGTCCGCCCTGACCCATGCGGAGTCGAAACTTCCTGGGGAAATCATCTCGAAGGCGTAAGTATCGCCAGGTGCACCAGGTGCTCGCCCTGATCCCTCTGGAGTTAAAACTTCCTGGGAAAATCATCTCCAAGGCGTGAGTATCACCAGGTGCACCAGATGTCCACCCTGACACATGCGGAGTCGAAACTTCCTGGGGAAATCATCTCGAAGGCGTAAGTATCGCCAGGTGCACCAGGTGCACGCCCTGATCCCTCTGGATTCAAAACTTCCTGGGGAAATCATCTCCAAGGCATAAGGATCACCAGTTGCACCAGATGTCCACTCTGGCTCATGCTGAGTCGAAACTTCCTGGGGAAATCATCTCCAAGGTGTAAGTATCGCCAGGTTCACCAGATGCTCGCCCTGATCCCTCAGGAGTCGAAACTTCTTGGGGAAGTCATATCCAAGGCGTAAGTATCACCAGGTGCACCAGATGTCCCCCTGACCCATGCATAGTCGAAACTTCCTGGGGAAATCATCTCGAAGGCGTAAGTATCACCAGGGGCACCAGATGTCTACCCTGACCCAAGCGGAGTCGAAATTTCCTGGGGAAATCATCTTCAAGGTGTAAGTATCGCCAGGTTCACCAGATGCTCACCCTGATCCCTCAGGAGTCGAAACTTCTTGGGGAAGTCATCTTCAAGGCGTAAGTATCACCAGGTGCACCAGATATCCGCCCTGACCCATCCGGAGTCAAAACTTCCTGGGGAGTTCATCCCCAAGCCTTACGTATCACCAGGGGCACCAGGTGTCCGCCCTGACCCATCTGGAGTCGGAACTTCCTGCGGAAATCATCTTCAAGGCGTAAGTATCACCAGGCGCACCAGGTGTCCGCCCTGACCAATCTGGAGTCGGAACTTCCTGGGGAAATCATCTCCAAGGCGTTAGTATCACCAGGGGCAACAGGTGTCCGCCCTGACCCATCCGGAGTCGAAACTTCCTGAGGAAGTCATCTCTGAGGCGTTAGTATCGCCAGGTGCACCAGGTGCTCGCCCTGATCCATCCGGAGTCGAAACTTCCTGGGGAAGTCATCTCCAAGGTGCAAGTATCACCAGGTGCACCAGATGTCCGCCCTGACCCATGCGGAGTCGGAACTTCCTGCGGAAATCATCTTCAAGGCGTAAGTATCGCCAGGTGCACCAGGTGTCCGCCCTGACCCATCTGGAGTCGGAACTTCCTGGGGAAATCATCTCCAAGGCGTAAGTATCACCAGGTGCACCAGATGTCCACCCTGACCCATGCGGAGTCGAAACTTCCTGGGGAAATCATCTCCAAGGCGTTAGTATCACCAGGGGCACCAGGTGTCCGCCCTGACCTATGCGGAGTCGAAACTTCCTGGGGAAATCATCTTCAAAGCGTTAGTATCACTAGGGGCACCAGGTGTCCGCCCTGACCCATCCGGGGTCGAAACTTCCTGGGGAAGTCATCTCTAAGGCGTAAGTATCGCCAGGTGCACCAGGTGCTCGCCCTGATCCATCCGGAGTCAAAACTTCCTGGGGAAGTCATCTCCAAGGTGCAAGTATTACCAGGTGCACCAGATGTCCGCCCTGACCCATGCCGAGTCGAAACTTCCTGGGGAGTTCATCTCCAAGCCTTACGTATCACCAGGGGCACCAGGTGCCCGCCCTGACCCATCTGGAGTCGGAACTTCCTGGGGAAATCATCTCCAAGGCGTTAGTATCACCAGGGGCACCAGGTGTCTGCCCTGACCCATCCGGAGTAGAAACTTCCTGGGGAAGTCATCTCTGAGGCGTTAGTATCGCCAGGTGCACCAGGTGCTCGCCCTGATCCATCCGGAGTCGAAACTTCCTGGGGAAGTCATCTCCAAGGTGCAAGTATCACGAGGTGCACCAGATGTCCGCCCTGACCCATGCGGAGTCGAAACTTCCTGGGGAAATCATCTCGAAGGCGTAAGTATCGCCAGGTGCACCAGGTGCTCGCCCTGATCCCTCTGGAGTTAAAACTTCCTGGGAAAATCATCTCCAAGGCGTGAGTATCACCAGGTGCACCAGATGTCCACCCTGACACATGCGGAGTCGAAACTTCCTGGGGAAATCATCTCGAAGGCGTAAGTATCGCCAGGTGCACCAGGTGCACGCCCTGATCCCTCTGGATTCAAAACTTCCTGGGGAAATCATCTCCAAGGCATAAGGATCACCAGTTGCACCAGATGTCCACTCTGGCTCATGCTGAGTCGAAACTTCCTGGGGAAATCATCTCCAAGGTGTAAGTATCGCCAGGTTCACCAGATGCTCGCCCTGATCCCTCAGGAGTCGAAACTTCTTGGGGAAGTCATCTCCAAGGCGTAAGTATCACTAGGTGCACCAGATGTCCGCCCTGACCCATCCGGAGTCAAAACTTCCCGGGGAAGTCATATCCAAGGCGTAAGTATCACCAGGTGCACCAGATGTCCCCCTGACCCATGCATAGTCGAAACTTCCTGGGGAAATCATCTCGAAGGCGTAAGTATCACCAGGGGCACCAGATGTCTACCCTGACCCAAGCGGAGTCGAAATTTCCTGGGGAAATCATCTTCAAGGTGTAAGTATCGCCAGGTTCACCAGATGCTCACCCTGATCCCTCAGGAGTCGAAACTTCTTGGGGAAGTCATCTTCAAGGCGTAAGTATCACCAGGTGCACCAGATATCCGCCCTGACCCATCCGGAGTCAAAACTTCCTGGGGAGTTCATCCCCAAGCCTTACGTATCACAAGGGGCACCAGGTGTCCGCCCTGACCCATCTGGAGTCGGAACTTCCTGCGGAAATCATCTTCAAGGCGTAAGTATCACCAGGCGCACCAGGTGTCCGCCCTGACCAATCTGGAGTCGGAACTTCCTGGGGAAATCATCTCCAAGGCGTTAGTATCACTAGGGGCACCAGGTGTCCGCCCTGACCCATCCGGAGTCGAAACTTCCTGGGGAAGTCATCTCTAAGGCGTCAGTGACGCCAGATGCACCAGGTGCTCGCCCTGATCCATCCGGAGTCAAAACTTCCTGGGGAAGTCATCTCCAAGGTGCAAGTATTACCAGGTGCACCAGATGTCCGCCCTGACCCATGCGGAGTCGAAACTTCCTGGGGAGTTCATCTCCAAGCCTTACGTATCACCAGGGGAACCAGGTGTCCGCCCTGACCCATCTGGAGTCGGAACTTCCTGGGGAAATCATCTCCAAGGCGTTAGTATCACCAGGGGCAACAGGTGTCCGCCCTGACCCATCCGGAGTCGAAACTTCCTGAGGAAGTCATCTCTGAGGCGTTAGTATCGCCAGGTGCACCAGGTGCTCGCCCTGATTTATCCGGAGTCGAAACTTCCTGGGGAAGTCATCTCCAAGGTGCAAGTATCACCAGGTGCACCAGATGTCCGCCCTGACCCATGCGGAGTCGAAACTTCCTGGGGAAATCATCTCGAAGGCGTAAGTATCGCCAGGTGCACCAGGTGCTCGCCCTGATCCATCGGGAGTCAAATCTTCCTGGGGAAGTCATCTCGAAGGCGTAAGTATCGCCAGGTGCACCAGGTGCTCGCCCTGATCCCTCTGGATTCAAAACTTCCTGGGGAAATCATCTCCAAGGCATAACACACAACAGTTGCACCAGATGTCCACTCTGGCCCATGCTGAGTCGAAACTTCCTGGGGAAATCATCTCCAAGGTGTAAGTATCGCCAGGTTCACCAGGTGTCCGCCCTGACCCATCCGGAGTCGAAACTTCCTGGGGATGTCATCTCTGAGGCGTTAGTATCGCCAGGTGCACCAGGTGCTCGCCCTGATCCATCCGGAGTCGAAACTTCCTGGGGAAGTCATCTCCAAGGTGCAAGTATCACCAGGTGCACCAGATGTCCGCCCTGACCCATGCGGAGTCGGAACTTCCTGCGGAAATCATCTTCAAGGCGTAAGTATCGCCAGGTGCACCAGGTGTCCGCCCTGACCCATCTGGAGTCGGAACTTCCTGGGGAAATCATCTCCAAGGCGTAAGTATCACCAGGTGCACCAGATGTCCACCCTGACCCATGCGGAGTCGAAACTTCCTGTGGAAATCATCTCCAAGGTGTAAGTATCGCCAGGTTCACTAGATGCTCGCCCTGACCCATGCGGAGTCGAAACTTCCTGGGGAAATCATCTCCAAGGCGTTAGTATCACCAGGGGCACCAGGTGTCCGCCCTGACCTATGCGGAGTCGAAACTTCCTGGGGAAATCATCTCCAAAGCGTTAGTATCACTAGGGGCACCAGGTGTCCGCCCTGACCCATCCGGGGTCGAAACTTCCTGGGGAAGTCATCTCTAAGGCGTAAGTATCGCCAGGTGCACCAGGTGCTCGCCCTGATCCATCCGGTGTCAAAACTTCCTGGGGAAGTCATCTCCAAGGTGCAAGTATTACCAGGTGCACCAGATGTCCGCCCTGACCCATGCCGAGTCGAAACTTCCTGGGGAGTTCATCTCCAAGCCTTACGTATCACCAGGGGCACCAGGTGTCCGCCCTGACCCATCTGGAGTCGGAACTTCCTGGGGAAATCATCTCCAAGGCGTTAGTATCACCAGGGGCACCAGGTGTCTGCCCTGACCCATCCGGAGTCGAAACTTCCTGGGGAAGTCATCTCTGAGGCGTTAGTATCGCCAGGTGCACCAGGTGCTCGCCCTGATCCATCCGGAGTCGAAACTTCCTGGGGAAGTCATCTCCAAGGTGCAAGTATCACGAGGTGCACCAGATGTCCGCCCTGACCCATGCGGAGTCGAAACTTCCTGGGGAAATCATCTCGAAGGCGTAAGTATCGCCAGGTGCACCAGGTGCTCGCCCTGATCCCTCTGGAGTTAAAACTTCCTGGGAAAATCATCTCCAAGGCGTGAGTATCACCAGGTGCACCAGATGTCCACCCTGACACATGCGGAGTCGAAACTTACTGGGGAAATCATCTCGAAGGCGTAAGTATCGCCAGGTGCACCAGATGTCCGCCTTGACCCATGCGGAGTCGAAACTTCCTGGGGAAACCATCTGGAAGGCGTTAGTATCACCAGGGGCACCAGGTGTCCGCCTTGACCCATCCGGAGTCGAGACTTCCTGGGGAAGTCATCTCTAAGGCGTAAGTATCGCCAGGTGCACCAGGTGCTCGCCCTGATCCATCGGGAGTCAAATCTTCCTGGGGAAGTCATCTCCAAGGTGCAAGTATCAACAGGTACACCAGATGTCTGCCCTGACCCATGCGGAGTCGAAACTTCCTGGGGAAATCATCTCGAAGGCGTAAGTATCGCCAGGTGCACCAGGTGCTCGCCCTGATCCCTCTGGATTCAAAACTTCCTGGGGAAATCATCTCCAAGGCATAAGGATCACCAGTTGCACCAGATGTCCACTCTGGCCCATGCCGAGTCGAAACTTCCTGGGGAGTTCATCTCCAAGCCTTACGTATCACCAGGGGCACCAGGTGTCCGCCCTGACCCATCTGGAGTCGGAACTTCCTGGGGAAATCATCTCCAAGGCGTTGGTATCACCAGGGGCACCAGGTGTCCGCCCTGACCCATCCGGAGTCGAAACTTCCTGGGGAAGTCATCTCTGAGGCGTAAGTATCGCCAGGTGCACCAGGTGCTCGCCCTGATCCATCCGGAGTCGAAACTTCCTGGGGAAGTCATCTCCAAGGTGCAAGTATCACCAGGGGCACCAGGTGTCCGCCCTGACCCATCTGGAGTCGGAACTTCCTGGGGAAATCATCTCCAAGGCGTTAGTATCACCAGGGGCACCAGGTGTCCGCCTTGACCCATCCGGAGTCGAAACTTCCTGGGGAAGTCATCTCTAAGGCGTAAGTATCGCCAGGTGCACCAGGTGCTCGCCCTGATCCATCGGGAGTCAAATCTTCCTGGGGAAGTCATCTCCAAGGTGCAAGTATCACCAGGTACACCAGATGTCTGCCCTGACCCATGCGGAGTCGAAACTTCCTGGGGAAATCATCTCGAAGGCGTAAGTATCGCCAGGTGCACCAGGTGCTCGCCCTGATCCCTCTGGATTCAAAACTTCCTGGGGAAATCATCTCCAAGGCATAAGGATCACCAGTTGCACCAGATGTCCACTCTGGCCCATGCCGAATCGAAACTTCCTGGGGAGTTCATCTCCAAGCCTTACGTATCACCAGGGGCACCAGGTGTCCGCCCTGACCCATCTGGAGTCGGAACTTCCTGGGGAAATCATCTCCAAGGCGTTAGTATCACCAGGGGCACCAGGTGTCCGCCCTGACCCATCCGGAGTCGAAATTTCCTGGGGAAGTCATCTCTGAGGCGTTAGTATCGCCAGGTGCACCAGGTGCTCGCCCTGATCCCTCTGGAGTTAAAACTTCCTGGGAAAATCATCTCCAAGGCGTGAGTATCACCAGGTGCACCAGATGTCCACCCTGACACATGCGGAGTCGAAACTTACTGGGGAAATCATCTCCGAGGTGTAAGTATCGCCAGGTTCACCAGATGCTCGCCCTGATCTCTCAGGAGTCAAAACTTCCTGGGGAAGTTATCTGCAAGGCGTAAGTATCACCAGGTGCACCAGATGTCCGCCTTGACCCATGCGGAGTCGAAACTTCCTGGGGAAACCATCTGGAAGGCGTTAGTATCACCAGGGGCACCAGGTGTCCGCCTTGACCCATCCGGAGTCGAAACTTCCTGGGGAAGTCATCTCTAAGGCGTAAGTATCGCCAGGTGCACCAGGTGCTCGCCCTGAACTCTCAGGAGTCAAAACTTCCTGGGGAAGTTATCTGATAGGCGTAAGTATCACCAGGTGCACCAGATGTCCGCCTTGACCCATGCGGAGTCGAAACTTCCTGGGGAAACCATCTGGAAGGCGTTAGTATCACCAGGGGCACCAGATGTCCGCCTTGACCCATGCGGAGTCGAAACTTCCTGGGGAAACCATCTGGAAGGCGTTAGTATCACCAGGGGCACCAGGTGTCCGCCTTGACCCATCCGGAGTCGAAACTTCCTGGGGAAGTCATCTCTAAGGCGTAAGTATCGCCAGGTGCACCAGGTGCTCGCCCTGAACTCTCAGGAGTCAAAACTTCCTGGGGAAGTTATCTGATAGGCGTAAGTATCACCAGGTGCACCAGATGTCCGCCTTGACCCATGCGGAGTCGAAACTTCCTGGGGAAACCATCTGGAAGGCGTTAGTATCACCAGGGGCACCAGGTGTCCGCCTTGACCCATCCGGAGTCGAAACTTCCTGGGGAAGTCATCTCGATGGCGTCAGTATCACCAGGGGCACCAGGTCTCCGCCCTGACCCATCCGGAGTCAAAACTTCCTGGGGTGTTCATCCTTAAGCCTTACGTATCACCAGGGGCACCAGGTGTCCGCCCTGACCCATCTGGAGTCGGAACTTCCTGGGGAAGTCATCTCCAAGGTGCAAGTATCACCAGGTGCACTAGATGTTCGCCCTGACCCATGCGGAGTCGAAACTTCCTGGGGAAATCATCTCGAAGGCGTTAGTATCACCAGGGGCACCAGGTCTCCGCCCTGACCCATCCGGAGTCTAAACTTCCTGGGGAAATCATCTCCAAGGCGTAAGTATCACCAGCCGCACCAGATGTCCACCCTGACCCATGCGGAGTCGAAATTTCCTGGGGAAATCATCTTCAAGGTGTAAGTATCGCCAGGTTCACCAGATGCTCGCCCTGATCCCTCAGGAGTCGAAACTTCTTGGGGAAGTCATCTTCAAGGCGTAAGTATCACCAGGTGCACCAGATGTCCGCCCTGACCCATGCGGAGTCGAAACTTCCTGGGGAAATCATCTCGAAGGCGTAAGTTTCGCCAGGTGCACCAGGTGCTCGCCCTGATCCCTCTGGAGTTAAAACTTCCTGGGAAAATCATCTCCAAGGCGTGAGTATCACCAGGTGCACCAGATGTCCACCCTGACACATGCGGAGTCGAAACTTACTGGGGAAATCATCTCCGAGGTGTAAGTATCGCCAGGTTCACCAGATGCTCGCCCTGATCTCTCAGGAGTCAAAACTTCCTGGGGAAGTTATCTGCAAGGCGTAAGTATCACCAGGTGCACCAGATGTCCGCCTTGACCCATGCGGAGTCGAAACTTCCTGGGGTAACCATCTGGAAGGCGTTAGTATCACCAGGGGCACCAGGTGTCCGCCTTGACCCATCCGGAGTCGAAACTTCCTGGGGAAGTCATCTCTAAGGCGTAAGTATCGCCAGGTGCACCAGGTGCTCGCCCTGATCCATCCGGTGTCAAAACTTCCTGGGGAAGTCATCTCCAAGGTGCAAGTATTACCAGGTGCACCAGATGTCCGCCCTGACCCATGCCGAGTCGAAACTTCCTGGGGAGTTCATCTCCAAGCCTTACGTATCACCAGGGGCACCAGGTGTCCGCCCTGACCCATCTGGAGTCGGAACTTCCTGGGGAAATCATCTCCAAGGCGTTAGTATCACCAGGGGCACCAGGTGTCTGCCCTGACCCATCCGGAGTCGAAACTTCCTGGGGAAGTCATCTCTGAGGCGTTAGTATCGCCAGGTGCACCAGGTGCTCGCCCTGATCCATCCGGAGTCGAAACTTCCTGGGGAAGTCATCTCCAAGGTGTGAGTATCACGAGGTGCACCAGATGTCCGCCCTGACCCATGCGGAGTCGAAACTTCCTGGGGAAATCATCTCGAAGGCGTAAGTATCGCCAGGTGCACCAGGTGCTCGCCCTGATCCCTCTGGAGTTAAAACTTCCTGGGAAAATCATCTCCAAGGCGTGAGTATCACCAGGTGCACCAGATGTCCACCCTGACACATGCGGAGTCGAAACTTACTGGGGAAATCATCTCGAAGGCGTAAGTATCGCCAGGTGCACCAGATGTCCGCCTTGACCCATGCGGAGTCGAAACTTCCTGGGGAAACCATCTGGAAGGCGTTAGTATCACCAGGGGCACCAGGTGTCCGCCTTGACCCATCCGGAGTCAAGACTTCCTGGGGAAGTCATCTCTAAGGCGTAAGTATCGCCAGGTGCACCAGGTGCTCGCCCTGATCCATCGGGAGTCAAATCTTCCTGGGGAAGTCATCTCCAAGGTGCAAGTATCACCAGGTACACCAGATGTCTGCCCTGACCCATGCGGAGTCGAAACTTCCTGGGGAAATCATCTCGAAGGCGTAAGTATCGCCAGGTGCACCAGGTGCTCGCCCTGATCCCTCTGGATTCAAAACTTCCTGGGGAAATCATCTCCAAGGCATAAGGATCACCAGTTGCACCAGATGTCCACTCTGGCCCATGCCGAGTCGAAACTTCCTGGGGAGTTCATCTCCAAGCCTTACGTATCACCAGGGGCACCAGGTGTCCGCCCTGACCCATCTGGAGTCGGAACTTCCTGGGGAAATCATCTCCAAGGCGTTGGTATCACCAGGGGCACCAGGTGTCCGCCCTGACCCATCCGGAGTCGAAACTTCCTGGGGAAGTCATCTCTGAGGCGTAAGTATCGCCAGGTGCACCAGGTGCTCGCCCTGATCCATCCGGAGTCGAAACTTCCTGGGGAAGTCATCTCCAAGGTGCAAGTATCACCAGGGGCACCAGGTGTCCGCCCTGACCCATCTGGAGTCGGAACTTCCTGGGGAAATCATCTCCAAGGCGTTAGTATCACCAGGGGCACCAGGTGTCCGCCTTGACCCATCCGGAGTCGAAACTTCCTGGGGAAGTCATCTCTAAGGCGTAAGTATCGCCAGGTGCACCAGGTGCTCGCCCTGATCCATCGGGAGTCAAATCTTCCTGGGGAAGTCATCTCCAAGGTGCAAGTATCACCAGGTACACCAGATGTCTGCCCTGACCCATGCGGAGTCGAAACTTCCTGGGGAAATCATCTCGAAGGCGTAAGTATCGCCAGGTGCACCAGGTGCTCGCCCTGATCCCTCTGGATTCAAAACTTCCTGGGGAAATCATCTCCAAGGCATAAGGATCACCAGTTGCACCAGATGTCCACTCTGGCCCATGCCGAATCGAAACTTCCTGGGGAGTTCATCTCCAAGCCTTACGTATCACCAGGGGCACCAGGTGTCCGCCCTGACCCATCTGGAGTCGGAACTTCCTGGGGAAATCATCTCCAAGGCGTTAGTATCACCAGGGGCACCAGGTGTCCGCCCTGACCCATCCGGAGTCGAAATTTCCTGGGGAAGTCATCTCTGAGGCGTTAGTATCGCCAGGTGCACCAGGTGCTCGCCCTGATCCCTCTGGAGTTAAAACTTCCTGGGAAAATCATCTCCAAGGCGTGAGTATCACCAGGTGCACCAGATGTCCACCCTGACACATGCGGAGTCGAAACTTACTGGGGAAATCATCTCCGAGGTGTAAGTATCGCCAGGTTCACCAGATGCTCGCCCTGATCTCTCAGGAGTCAAAACTTCCTGGGGAAGTTATCTGCAAGGCGTAAGTATCACCAGGTGCACCAGATGTCCGCCTTGACCCATGCGGAGTCGAAACTTCCTGGGGAAACCATCTGGAAGGCGTTAGTATCACCAGGGGCACCAGGTGTCCGCCTTGACCCATCCGGAGTAAAAACTTCCTGGGGAAGTTATCTGCAAGGCGTAAGTATCACCAGGTGCACCAGATGTCCGCCTTGACCCATGCGGAGTCGAAACTTCCTGGGGAAACCATCTGGAAGGCGTTAGTATCACCAGGGGCACCAGGTGTCCGCCTTGACCCATCCGGAGTCGAAACTTCCTGGGGAAGTCATCTCTAAGGCGTAAGTATCGCCAGGTGCACCAGGTGCTCGCCCTGAACTCTCAGGAGTCAAAACTTCCTGGGGAAGTTATCTGATAGGCGTAAGTATCACCAGGTGCACCAGATGTCCGCCTTGACCCATGCGGAGTCGAAACTTCCTGGGGAAACCATCTGGAAGGCGTTAGTATCACCAGGGGCACCAGGTGTCCGCCTTGACCCATCCGGAGTCGAAACTTCCTGGGGAAGTCATCTCGATGGCGTCAGTATCACCAGGGGCACCAGGTCTCCGCCCTGACCCATCCGGAGTCAAAACTTCCTGGGGTGTTCATCCTTAAGCCTTACGTATCACCAGGGGCACCAGGTGTCCGCCCTGACCCATCTGGAGTCGGAACTTCCTGGGGAAGTCATCTCCAAGGTGCAAGTATCACCAGGTGCACTAGATGTTCGCCCTGACCCATGCGGAGTCGAAACTTCCTGGGGAAATCATCTCGAAGGCGTTAGTATCACCAGGGGCACCAGGTCTCCGCCCTGACCCATGCGGAGTCGAAATTTCCTGGGGAAATCATCTTCAAGGTGTAAGTATCGCCAGGTTCACCAGATGCTCGCCCTGATCCCTCAGGAGTCGAAACTTCTTGGGGAAGTCATCTTCAAGGCGTAAGTATCACCAGGTGCACCAGATGTCCGCCCTGACCCATGCGGAGTCGAAACTTCCTGGGGAAATCATCTCGAAGGCGTAAGTATCGCCAGGTGCACCAGGTGCTCGCCCTGATCCCTCTGGAGTTAAAACTTCCTGGGAAAATCATCTCCAAGGCGTGAGTATCACCAGGTGCACCAGATGTCCACCCTGACACATGCGGAGTCGAAACTTACTGGGGAAATCATCTCCGAGGTGTAAGTATCGCCAGGTTCACCAGATGCTCGCCCTGATCTCTCAGGAGTCAAAACTTCCTGGGGAAGTTATCTGCAAGGCGTAAGTATCACCAGGTGCACCAGATGTCCGCCTTGACCCATGCGGAGTCGAAACTTCCTGGGGTAACCATCTGGAAGGCGTTAGTATCACCAGGGGCACCAGGTGTCCGCCTTGACCCATCCGGAGTCGAAACTTCCTGGGGAAGTCATCTCTAAGGCGTAAGTATCGCCAGGTGCACCAGGTGCTCGCCCTGAACTCTCAGGAGTCAAAACTTCCTGGGGAAGTTATCTGATAGGCGTAAGTATCACCAGGTGCACCAGATGTCCGCCTTGACCCATGCGGAGTCGAAACTTCCTGGGGAAACCATCTGGAAGGCGTTAGTATCACCAGGGGCACCAGGTGTCCGCCTTGACCCATCCGGAGTCGAAACTTCCTGGGGAAGTCATCTCGATGGCGTCAGTATCACCAGGGGCACCAGGTCTCCGCCCTGACCCATCCGGAGTCAAAACTTCCTGGGGTGTTCATCCTTAAGCCTTACGTATCACCAGGGGCACCAGGTGTCCGCCCTGACCCATCTGGAGTCGGAACTTCCTGGGGAAGTCATCTCCAAGGTGCAAGTATCACCAGGTGCACCAGATGTTCGCCCTGACCCATGCGGAGTCGAAACTTCCTGGGGAAATCATCTCGAAGGCGTTAGTATCACCAGGGGCACCAGGTCTCCGCCCTGACCCATCCGGAGTCTAAACTTCCTGGGGAAATCATCTCCAAGGCGTAAGTATCACGAGCCGCACCAGATGTCCACCCTGACCCATGCGGAGTCGAAATTTCCTGGGGAAATCATCTTCAAGGTGTAAGTATCGCCAGGTTCACCAGATGCTCGCCCTGATCCCTCAGGAGTCGAAACTTCTTGGGGAAGTCATCTTCAAGGCGTAAGTATCACCAGGTGCACCAGATGTCCGCCCTGACCCATCCGGAGTCAAAACTTCCTGGGGTGTTCATCCCCAAGCCTAACGTATCACCAGGGGCACCAGGTGTCCGCCCTGACCCATCTGAAGTCGGAACTTCCTGGGGAAGTCATCTCCAAGGTGCAAGTATCACCAGGTGCACCAGATGTTCGCCCTGACCCATGCGGAGTCGAAACTTCCTGGGGAAATCATCTCGAAGGCGTTAGTATCGCCAGGTGCACCAGGTGCTCGCCCTGATCCATCCGGAGTCGAAACTTCCTGGGGAAGTCATCTCCAAGGTGCAAGTATCACCAGGTGCACCAGATGTCCGCCCTGACCCATGCGGAGTCGAAACTTCCTGGGGAAATCATCTCGAAGGCGTAAGTATCGCCAGGTGCACCAGGTGTCCGCCCTGACCCATCTGGAGTCGGAACTTCCTGGAGAAATCATCTCCAAGGTGCAAGTATCACCAGGTGCACCAGATGTTCGCCCTGACCCATGCGGAGTCGAAACTTCCTGGGGAAATCATCTCGAAGGCGTTAGTATCACCAGGGGCACCAGGTCTCCGCCCTGACCCATCCGAAGTCTAAACTTCCTGGGGAAATCATCTCCAAGGCGTAAGTATCACCAGCCGCACCAGATGTCCACCGTGACCCATGCGGAGTCGAAATTTCCTGGGGAAATCATCTTCAAGGTGTAAGTATCGCCAGGTTCACCAGATGCTCGCCCTGATCCCTCAGGAGTCGAAACTTCTTGGGGAAGTCATCTTCAAGGCGTAAGTATCACCAGGTGCACCAGATGTCCGCCCTGACCCATCCGGAGTCAAAACTTCCTGGGGTGTTTATCCCCAAGCCTTACGTATCACCAGGGGCACCAGGTCTCCGCCCTGACCCATCCGGAGTCTAAACTTCCTGGGGAAATCATCTCCAAGGCGTAAGTATCACCAGCCGCACCAGATGTCCACCCTGACCCATGTGGAGTCAAAATTTCCTGGGGAAATCATCTTCAAGGTGTAAGTATCGCCAGGTTCACCAGATGCTCGCCCTGATCCCTCAGGAGTCGAAACTTCTTGGGGAAGTCATCTTCAAGGCGTAAGTATCACCAGGTGCACCAGATGTCCGCCCTGACCCATCCGGAGTCAAAACTTCCTGGGGTGTTCATCCCCAAGCCTTACGTATCACCAGGGGCACCAGGTCTCCGCCCTGACCCATCCGGAGTCTAAACTTCCTGTGGAAATCATCTCCAAGGCGTAAGTATCACCAGCCGCACCAGATGTCCACCCTGACCCATGTGGAGTCAAAATTTCCTGGGGAAATCATCTTCAAGGTGTAAGTATCGCCAGGTTCACCAGATGCTCGCCCTGATCCCTCAGGAGTCGAAACTTCTTGGGGAAGTCATCTTTAAGGCATAAGTATCACCAGGTGCACCAGATGTCCGCCCTGACCCATCCGGAGTCAAAACTTCCTGGGGTGTTCATCCCCAAGCCTTACGTATCACCAGGGGCACCAGGTGTCCGCCCTGACCCATCTGGAGTCAGAACTTCCTGGGAAAGTCATCTCCAAGGTGCAAGTATCACCAGGTGCACCAGATGTTCGCCCTGACCTATGCGGAGTCGAAACTTCCTGGGGAAATCATCTCGAAGGCGTTAGTATCACCAGGGGCACCAGGTCTCCGCCCTGACCCATCCGGAGTCTAAACTTCCTGGGGAAATCATCTCCAAGGCGTAAGTATCACCAGCCGCACCAGATGTCCACCCTGACCCATGCGGAGTCGAAATTTCCTGGGGAAATCATCTTCAAGGTGTAAGTATCGCCAGGTTCACCAGATGCTCGCCCTGATCCCTCAGGAGTCGAAACTTCTTGGGGAAGTCATCTTCAAGGCGTAAGTATCACCAGGTGCACCAGATGTCCGCCCTGACCCATCCGGAGTCAAAACTTCCTGGGGTGTTCATCCCCAAGCCTAACGTATCACCAGGGGCACCAGGTGTCCGCCCTGACCCATCTGGAGTCGGAACTTCCTGGGGAAGTCATCTCCAAGGTGCAAGTATCACCAGGTGCACCAGATGTTCGCCCTGACCCATGCGGAGTCGAAACTTCCTGGGGAAATCATCTCGAAGGCGTTAGTATCGCCAGGTGCACCAGGTGCTCGCCCTGATCCATCCGGAGTCGAAACTTCCTGGGGAAGTCATCTCCAAGGCGTGAGTATCACCAGGTGCACCAGATGTCCGCCCTGACCCATGCGGAGTCGAAACTTCCTGGGGAAATCATCTCGAAGGCGTTAGTATCACCAGGGGCACCAGGTCTCCGCCCTGACCCATCCGAAGTCTAAACTTCCTGGGGAAATCATCTCCAAGGCGTAAGTATCACCAGCCGCACCAGATGTCCACCCTGACCCATGCGGAGTCGAAATTTCCTGGGGAAATCATCTTCAAGGTGTAAGTATCGCCAGGTTCACCAGATGCTCGGCCTGATCCCTCAGGAGTCGAAACTTCTTGGGGAAGTCATCTTCAAGGCGTAAGTATCACCAGGTGCAACAGATGTCCGCCCTGACCCATCCGGAGTCAAAACTTCCTGGGGTGTTCATCCCCAAGCCTTACGTATCACCAGGGGCACCAGGTCTCCGCCCTGACCCATCCGGAGTCTAAACTTCCTGGGGAAATCATCTCCAAGTCGTAAGTATCACCAGCCGCACCAGATGTCCACCCTGACCCATGCGGAGTCAAAATTTCCTGGGGAAATCATCTTCAAGGTGTAAGTATCGCCAGGTTCACCAGATGCTCGCCCTGATCCCTCAGGAGTCGAAACTTCTTGGGGAAGTCATCTTCAAGGCATAAGTATCACCAGGTGCACCAGATGTCCGCCCTGACCCATCCGGAGTCAAAACTTCCTGGGGTGTTCATCCCCAAGCCTTACGTATCACCAGGGGCACCAGGTGTCCGCCCTGACCCATCTGGAGTCGGAACTTCCTGGGGAAGTCATCTCCAAGGTGCAAGTATCACCAGGTGCACCAGATGTTCGCCCTGACCCATGCGGAGTCAAAACTTCCTGGGGAAATCATCTCGAAGGCGTTAGTATCGCCAGGTGCACCAGGTGCTCGCCCTGATCCATCCGGAGTCGAAACTTCCTGGGGAAGTCATCTCCAAGGTGCAAGTATCACCAGGTGCACCAGATGTCCGCCCTGACCCATGCGGAGTCGAAACTTCCTGGGGAAATCATCTCGAAGGCGTAAGTATCGCCAGGTGCACCAGGTGTCCGCCCTGACCCATCTGGAGTCGGAACTTCCTGGGGAAATCATCTCCAAGGCGTAAGTATCACCAGGTACACCAGATGTCCACCCTGACCCATGCGGAGTCGAAACTTCCTGTGGAAATCATCTCCAAGGTGTAAGTATCGCCAGGTTCACTAGATGCTCGCCCTGATCCCTCAGGAACCAAAACTTCCTGGGGAAGTCATCTCCAAGGTGTAAGTATCACCAGGTGCACCAGATGTCCGCCCTGACCCATGCGGAGTCGAAACTTCCTAGGGAAATCATCTCGAAGGCGTAAGTATCGCCAGGTGCACCAGGTGTCCGCCCTGACCCATCTGGAGTCGGAACTTCCTGGGGAAATCATCTCCAAGGCGTAAGTATCACCAGGTGCACCAGATGTCCACCCTGACCCATGCGGAGTCGAAACTTCCTGTGGAAATCATCTCCAAGGTGTAAGTATCGCCAGGTTCACTAGATGCTCGCCCTGACCCATGCGGAGTCGAAACTTCCTGGGGAAATCATCTCCAAGGCGTTAGTATCACCAGGGGCACCAGGTGTCCGCCCTGACCTATGCGGAGTCGAAACTTCCTGGGGAAATCATCTCCAAAGCGTTAGTATCACTAGGGGCACCAGGTGTCCGCCCTGACCCATCCGGGGTCGAAACTTCCTGGGGAAGTCATCTCTAAGGCGTAAGTATCGCCAGGTGCACCAGGTGCTCGCCCTGATCCATCCGGAGTCAAAACTTCCTGGGGAAGTCATCTCCAAGGTGCAAGTATTACCAGGTGCACCAGATGTCCGCCCTGACCCATGCCGAGTCGAAACTTCCTGGGGAGTTCATCTCCAAGCCTTACGTATCACCAGGGGCACCAGGTCTCCGCCCTGACCCATCCGGAGTCTAAACTTCCTGGGGAAATCATCTCCAAGGCGTTAGTATCACCAGCCGCACCAGATGTCCACCCTGACCCATGCGGAGTCGAAATTTCCTGGGGAAATCATCTTCAAGGTGTAAGTATCGCCAGGTTCACCAGATGCTCGCCCTGATCCCTCAGGAGTCGAAACTTCTTGGGGAAGTCATCTTCAAGGCGTAAGTATCACCAGGTGCACCAGATGTCCGCCCTGACCCATCCGGAGTCAAAACTTCCTGGGGTGTTCATCCCCAAGCCTAACGTATCACCAGGGGCACCAGGTGTCCGCCCTGACCCATCTGGAGTCGGAACTTCCTGGGGAAGTCATCTCCAAGGTGCAAGTATCACCAGGTGCACCAGATGTTCGCCCTGACCCATGCGGAGTCGAAACTTCCTGGGGAAATCATCTCGAAGGCGTTAGTATCGCCAGGTGCACCAGGTGCTCGCCCTGATCCATCCGGAGTCGAAACTTCCTGGGGAAGTCATCTCCAAGGCGTGAGTATCACCAGGTGCACCAGATGTCCGCCCTGACCCATGCGGAGTCGAAACTTCCTGGGGAAATCATCTCGAAGGCGTTAGTATCACCAGGGGCACCAGGTCTCCGCCCTGACCCATCCGAAGTCTAAACTTCCTGGGGAAATCATCTCCAAGGCGTAAGTATCACCAGCCGCACCAGATGTCCACCCTGACCCATGCGGAGTCGAAATTTCCTGGGGAAATCATCTTCAAGGTGTAAGTATCGCCAGGTTCACCAGATGCTCGGCCTGATCCCTCAGGAGTCGAAACTTCTTGGGGAAGTCATCTTCAAGGCGTAAGTATCACCAGGTGCAACAGATGTCCGCCCTGACCCATCCGGAGTCAAAACTTCCTGGGGTGTTCATCCCCAAGCCTTACGTATCACCAGGGGCACCAGGTCTCCGCCCTGACCCATCCGGAGTCTAAACTTCCTGGGGAAATCATCTCCAAGTCGTAAGTATCACCAGCCGCACCAGATGTCCACCCTGACCCATGCGGAGTCAAAATTTCCTGGGGAAATCATCTTCAAGGTGTAAGTATCGCCAGGTTCACCAGATGCTCGCCCTGATCCCTCAGGAGTCGAAACTTCTTGGGGAAGTCATCTTCAAGGCATAAGTATCACCAGGTGCACCAGATGTCCGCCCTGACCCATCCGGAGTCAAAACTTCCTGGGGTGTTCATCCCCAAGCCTTACGTATCACCAGGGGCACCAGGTGTCCGCCCTGACCCATCTGGAGTCGGAACTTCCTGGGGAAGTCATCTCCAAGGTGCAAGTATCACCAGGTGCACCAGATGTTCGCCCTGACCCATGCGGAGTCAAAACTTCCTG
Source organism: Encarsia formosa (assembly GCA_038277355.1). NCBI lineage: Eukaryota > Metazoa > Arthropoda > Insecta > Hymenoptera > Aphelinidae > Encarsia > Encarsia formosa. The sequence goes on along the minus strand of CM076188.1, from coordinate 58,601,016 downwards.
GGGAAATCATCTCGAAGGCGTTAGTATCGCCAGGTGCACCAGGTGCTCGCCCTGATCCATCCGGAGTCGAAACTTCCTGGGGAAGTCATCTCCAAGGTGCAAGTATCACCAGGTGCACCAGATGTCCGCCCTGACCCATGCGGAGTCGAAACTTCCTGGGGAAATCATCTCGAAGGCGTAAGTATCGCCAGGTGCACCAGGTGTCCGCCCTGACCCATCTGGAGTCGGAACTTCCTGGGGAAATCATCTCCAAGGCGTAAGTATCACCAGGTACACCAGATGTCCACCCTGACCCATGCGGAGTCGAAACTTCCTGTGGAAATCATCTCCAAGGTGTAAGTATCGCCAGGTTCACTAGATGCTCGCCCTGATCCCTCAGGAACCAAAACTTCCTGGGGAAGTCATCTCCAAGGTGTAAGTATCACCAGGTGCACCAGATGTCCGCCCTGACCCATGCGGAGTCGAAACTTCCTAGGGAAATCATCTCGAAGGCGTAAGTATCGCCAGGTGCACCAGGTGTCCGCCCTGACCCATCTGGAGTCGGAACTTCCTGGGGAAATCATCTCCAAGGCGTAAGTATCACCAGGTGCACCAGATGTCCACCCTGACCCATGCGGAGTCGAAACTTCCTGTGGAAATCATCTCCAAGGTGTAAGTATCGCCAGGTTCACTAGATGCTCGCCCTGACCCATGCGGAGTCGAAACTTCCTGGGGAAATCATCTCCAAGGCGTTAGTATCACCAGGGGCACCAGGTGTCCGCCCTGACCTATGCGGAGTCGAAACTTCCTGGGGAAATCATCTCCAAAGCGTTAGTATCACTAGGGGCACCAGGTGTCCGCCCTGACCCATCCGGGGTCGAAACTTCCTGGGGAAGTCATCTCTAAGGCGTAAGTATCGCCAGGTGCACCAGGTGCTCGCCCTGATCCCTCTGGAGTTAAAACTTCCTGGGAAAATCATCTCCAAGGCGTGAGTATCACCAGGTGCACCAGATGTCCACCCTGACACATGCGGAGTCGAAACTTACTGGGGAAATCATCTCGAAGGCGTAAGTATCGCCAGGTGCACCAGATGTCCGCCTTGACCCATGCGGAGTCGAAACTTCCTGGGGAAACCATCTGGAAGGCGTTAGTATCACCAGGGGCACCAGGTGTCCGCCTTGACCCATCCGGAGTCGAGACTTCCTGGGGAAGTCATCTCTAAGGCGTAAGTATCGCCAGGTGCACCAGGTGCTCGCCCTGATCCATCGGGAGTCAAATCTTCCTGGGGAAGTCATCTCCAAGGTGCAAGTATCACCAGGTACACCAGATGTCTGCCCTGACCCATGCGGAGTCGAAACTTCCTGGGGAAATCATCTCGAAGGCGTAAGTATCGCCAGGTGCACCAGGTGCTCGCCCTGATCCCTCTGGATTCAAAACTTCCTGGGGAAATCATCTCCAAGGCATAAGGATCACCAGTTGCACCAGATGTCCACTCTGGCCCATGCCGAGTCGAAACTTCCTGGGGAGTTCATCTCCAAGCCTTACGTATCACCAGGGGCACCAGGTGTCCGCCCTGACCCATCTGGAGTCGGAACTTCCTGGGGAAATCATCTCCAAGGCGTTGGTATCACCAGGGGCACCAGGTGTCCGCCCTGACCCATCCGGAGTCGAAACTTCCTGGGGAAGTCATCTCTGAGGCGTTAGTATCGCCAGGTGCACCAGGTGCTCGCCCTGATCCATCCGGAGTCGAAACTTCCTGGGGAAGTCATCTCCAAGGTGCAAGTATCACCAGGGGCACCAGGTGTCCGCCCTGACCCATCTGGAGTCGGAACTTCCTGGGGAAATCATCTCCAAGGCGTTAGTATCACCAGGGGCACCAGGTGTCCGCCTTGACCCATCCGGAGTCGAAACTTCCTGGGGAAGTCATCTCTAAGGCGTAAGTATCGCCAGGTGCACCAGGTGCTCGCCCTGATCCATCGGGAGTCAAATCTTCCTGGGGAAGTCATCTCCAAGGTGCAAGTATCACCAGGTACACCAGATGTCTGCCCTGACCCATGCGGAGTCGAAACTTCCTGGGGAAATCATCTCGAAGGCGTAAGTATCGCCAGGTGCACCAGGTGCTCGCCCTGATCCCTCTGGATTCAAAACTTCCTGGGGAAATCATCTCCAAGGCATAAGGATCACCAGTTGCACCAGATGTCCACTCTGGCCCATGCCGAGTCGAAACTTCCTGGGGAGTTCATCTCCAAGCCTTACGTATCACCAGGGGCACCAGATGTCCGCCCTGACCCATCTGGAGTCGGAACTTCCTGGGGAAATCATCTCCAAGGCGTTAGTATCACCAGGGGCACCAGGTGTCCGCCCTGACCCATCCGGAGTCGAAATTTCCTGGGGAAGTCATCTCTGAGGCGTTAGTATCGCCAGGTGCACCAGGTGCTCGCCCTGATCCCTCTGGAGTTAAAACTTCCTGGGAAAATCATCTCCAAGGCGTGAGTATCACCAGGTGCACCAGATGTCCACCCTGACACATGCGGAGTCGAAACTTACTGGGGAAATCATCTCCGAGGTGTAAGTATCGCCAGGTTCACCAGATGCTCGCCCTGATCTCTCAGGAGTCAAAACTTCCTGGGGAAGTTATCTGCAAGGCGTAAGTATCACCAGGTGCACCAGATGTCCGCCTTGACCCATGCGGAGTCGAAACTTCCTGGGGAAACCATCTGGAAGGCGTTAGTATCACCAGGGGCACCAGGTGTCCGCCTTGACCCATCCGGAGTCAAAACTTCCTGGGGAAGTTATCTGCAAGGCGTAAGTATCACCAGGTGCACCAGATGTCCGCCTTGACCCATGCGGAGTCGAAACTTCCTGGGGAAACCATCTGGAATGCGTTAGTATCACCAGGGGCACCAGGTGTCCGCCTTGACCCATCCGGAGTCGAAACTTCCTGGGGAAGTCATCTCTAAGGCGTAAGTATCGCCAGGTGCACCAGGTGCTCGCCCTGATCCCTCTGGATTCAAAACTTCCTGGGGAAATCATCTCCAAGGCATAAGGATCACCAGTTGCACCAGATGTCCACTCTGGCCCATGCCGAGTCGAAACTTCCTGGGGAGTTCATCTCCAAGCCTTACGTATCACCAGGGGCACCAGGTGTCCGCCCTGACCCATCTGGAGTCGGAACTTCCTGGGGAAATCATCTCCAAGGCGTTAGTATCACCAGGGGCACCAGGTGTCCGCCCTGACCCATCCGGAGTCGAAACTTACTGGGGAAATCATCTCCGAGGTGTAAGTATCGCCAGGTTCACCAGATGCTCGCCCTGATCTCTCAGGAGTCAAAACTTCCTTTGGAAGTTATCTGCAAGGCGTAAGTATCACCAGGTGCACCAGATGTCCGCCTTGACCCATGCGGAGTCGAAACTTCCTGGGGAAACCATCTGGAAGGCGTTAGTATCACCAGGGGCACCAGGTGTCCGCCTTGACCCATCCGGAGTCAAAACTTCCTGGGGAAGTTATCTGCAAGGCGTAAGTATCACCAGGTGCACCAGATGTCCGCCTTGACCCATGCGGAGTCGAAACTTCCTGGGGAAACCATCTGGAATGCGTTAGTATCACCAGGGGCACCAGGTGTCCGCCTTGACCCATCCGGAGTCGAAACTTCCTGGGGAAGTCATCTCTAAGGCGTAAGTATCGCCAGGTGCACCAGGTGCTCGCCCTGAACTCTCAGGAGTCAAAACTTCCTGGTGAAGTTATCTGATAGGCGTAAGTATCACCAGGTGCACCAGATGTCCGCCTTGACCCATGCGAAGTCGAAACTTCCTGGGGAAACCATCTGGAATGCGTTAGTATCACCAGGGGCACCAGGTGTCCGCCTTGACCCATCCGGAGTCGAAACTTCCTGGGGAAATCATCTCCAAGGCGTAAGTATCACCAGCCGCACCAGATGTCCACCCTGACCCATGCTGAGTCGAAATTTCCTGGGGAAATCATCTTCAAGGTGTAAGTATCGCCAGGTTCACCAGATGCTCGCCCTGATCCCTCAGGAGTCGAAACTTCTTGGGGAAGTCATCTTCAAGGCGTAAGTATCACCAGGTGCACCAGATGTCCGCCCTGACCCATGCGGAGTCGAAACTTCCTGGGGAAATCATCTCGAAGGCGTAAGTATCGCCAGGTGCACCAGGTGCTCGCCCTGATCCCTCTGGAGTTAAAACTTCCTGGGAAAATCATCTCCAAGGCGTGAGTATCACCAGGGGCACCAGATGTCCACCCTGACACATGCGGAGTCGAATCTTACTGGGGAAATCATCTCCGAGGTGTAAGTATCGCCAGGTTCACCAGATGCTCGCCCTGATCTCTCAGGAGTCAAAACTTCCTGGGGAAGTTATCTGCAAGGCGTAAGTATCACCAGGTGCACCAGATGTCCGCCTTGACCCATGCGGAGTCGAAACTTCCTGGGGTAACCATCTGGAAGGCGTTAGTATCACCAGGGGCACCAGGTGTCCGCCTTGACCCATCCGGAGTCGAAACTTCCTGGGGAAGTCATCTCTAAGGCGTAAGTATCGCCAGGTGCACCAGGTGCTCGCCCTGAACTCTCAGGAGTCAAAACTTCCTGGGGAAGTTATCTGATAGGCGTAAGTATCACCAGGTGCACCAGATGTCCGCCTTGACCCATGCGGAGTCGAAACTTCCTGGGGAAACCATCTGGAAGGCGTTAGTATCACCAGGGGCACCAGGTGTCCGCCTTGACCCATCCGGAGTCGAAACTTCCTGGGGAAGTCATCTCGATGGCGTCAGTATCACCAGGGGCACCAGGTCTCCGCCCTGACCCATCCGGAGTCAAAACTTCCTGGGGTGTTCATCCTTAAGCCTTACGTATCACCAGGGGCACCAGGTGTCCGCCCTGACCCATCTGGAGTCGGAACTTCCTGGGGAAGTCATCTCCAAGGTGCAAGTATCACCAGGTGCACCAGATGTTCGCCCTGACCCATGCGGAGTCGAAACTTCCTGGGGAAATCATCTCGAAGGCGTTAGTATCACCAGGGGCACCAGGTCTCCGCCCTGACCCATCCGGAGTCTAAACTTCCTGGGGAAATCATCTCCAAGGCGTAAGTATCACCAGCCGCACCAGATGTCCACCCTGACCCATGCGGAGTCGAAATTTCCTGGGGAAATCATCTTCAAGGTGTAAGTATCGCCAGGTTCACCAGATGCTCGCCCTGATCCCTCAGGAGTCGAAACTTCTTGGGGAAGTCATCTTCAAGGCGTAAGTATCACCAGGTGCACCAGATGTCCGCCCTGACCCATCCGGAGTCAAAACTTCCTGGGGTGTTCATCCCCAAGCCTAACGTATCACCAGGGGCACCAGGTGTCCGCCCTGACCCATCTGAAGTCGGAACTTCCTGGGGAAGTCATCTCCAAGGTGCAAGTATCACCAGGTGCACCAGATGTTCGCCCTGACCCATGCGGAGTCGAAACTTCCTGGGGAAATCATCTCGAAGGCGTTAGTATCGCCAGGTGCACCAGGTGCTCGCCCTGATCCATCCGGAGTCGAAACTTCCTGGGGAAGTCATCTCCAAGGTGCAAGTATCACCAGGTGCACCAGATGTCCGCCCTGACCCATCCGGAGTCGAAACTTCCTGGGGAAATCATCTCGAAGGCGTAAGTATCGCCAGGTGCACCAGGTGTCCGCCCTGACCCATCTGGAGTCGGATCTTCCTGGGGAAATCATCTCCAAGGTGCAAGTATCACCAGCCGCACCAGATGTCCACCCTGACCCATGTGGAGTCAAAATTTCCTGGGGAAATCATCTTCAAGGTGTAAGTATCGCCAGGTTCACCAGATGCTCGCCCTGATCCCTCAGGAGTCGAAACTTCTTGGGGATGTCATCTTCAAGGCGTAAGTATCACCAGCCGCACCAGATGTCCACCCTGACCCATGCGGAGTCGAAATTTCCTGGGGAAATCATCTTCAAGGTGTAAGTATCGCCAGGTTCACCAGATGCTCGCCCTGATCCCTCAGGAGTCGAAACTTCTTGGGGAAGTCATCTTCAAGGCGTAAGTATCACCAGGTGCACCAGATGTCCGCCCTGACCCATCCGGAGTCAAAACTTCCTGGGGTGTTCATCCCCAAGCCTTACGTATCACCAGGGGCACCAGGTCTCCGCCCTGACCCATCCGGAGTCTAAACTTCCTGGGGAAATCATCTCCAAGGCGTAAGTATCACCAGCCGCACCAGATGTCCACCCTGACCCATGTGGAGTCAAAATTTCCTGGGGAAATCATCTTCAAGGTGTAAGTATCGCCAGGTTCACCAGATGCTCGCCCTGATCCCTCAGGAGTCGAAACTTCTTGGGGAAGTCATCTTCAAGGCGTAAGTATCACCAGGTGCACCAGATGTCCGCCCTGACCCATCCGGAGTCAAAACTTCCTGGGGTGTTCATCCCCAAGCCTTACGTATCACCAGGGGCACCAGGTCTCCGCCCTGACCCATCCGGAGTCTAAACTTCCTGGGGAAATCATCTCCAAGGCGTAAGTATCACCAGCCGCACCAGATGTCCACCCTGACCCATGTGGAGTCAAAATTTCCTGGGGAAATCATCTTCAAGGTGTAAGTATCGCCAGGTTCACCAGATGCTCGCCCTGATCCCTCAGGAGTCGAAACTTCTTGGGGATGTCATCTTCAAGGCATAAGTATCACCAGGTGCACCAGATGTCCGCCCTGACCCATCCGGAGTCAAAACTTCCTGGGGTGTTCATCCCCAAGCCTTACGTATCACCAGGGGCACCAGGTGTCCGCCCTGACCCATCTGGAGTCGGAACTTCCTGGGAAAGTCATCTCCAAGGTGCAAGTATCACCAGGTGCACCAGATGTTCGCCCTGACCTATGCGGAGTCGAAACTTCCTGGGGAAATCATCTCGAAGGCGTTAGTATCACCAGGGGCACCAGGTCTCCGCCCTGACCCATCCGGAGTCTAAACTTCCTGGGGAAATCATCTCCAAGGCGTAAGTATCACCAGCCGCACCAGATGTCCACCCTGACCCATGCGGAGTCGAAATTTCCTGGGGAAATCATCTTCAAGGTGTAAGTATCGCCAGGTTCACCAGATGCTCGCCCTGATCCCTCAGGAGTCGAAACTTCTTGGGGAAGTCATCTTCAAGGCGTAAGTATCACCAGGTGCACCAGATGTCCGCCCTGACCCATCCGGAGTCAAAACTTCCTGGGGTGTTCATCCCCAAGCCTAACGTATCACCAGGGGCACCAGGTGTCCGCCCTGACCCATCTGGAGTCGGAACTTCCTGGGGAAGTCATCTCCAAGGTGCAAGTATCACCAGGTGCACCAGATGTTCGCCCTGACCCATGCGGAGTCGAAACTTCCTGGGGAAATCATCTCGAAGGCGTTAGTATCGCCAGGTGCACCAGGTGCTCGCCCTGATCCATCCGGAGTCGAAACTTCCTGGGGAAGTCATCTCCAAGGTGCAAGTATCACCAGGTGCACCAGATGTCCGCCCTGACCCATGCGGAGTCGAAACTTCCTGGGGAAATCATCTCGAAGGCGTTAGTATCACCAGGGGCACCAGGTCTCCGCCCTGACCCATCCGAAGTCTAAACTTCCTGGGGAAATCATCTCCAAGGCGTAAGTATCACCAGCCGCACCAGATGTCCACCCTGACCCATGCGGAGTCGAAATTTCCTGGGGAAATCATCTTCAAGGTGTAAGTATCGCCAGGTTCACCAGATGCTCGGCCTGATCCCTCAGGAGTCGAAACTTCTTGGGGAAGTCATCTTCAAGGCGTAAGTATCACCAGGTGCACCAGATGTCCGCCCTGACCCATCCGGAGTCAAAACTTCCTGGGGTGTTCATCCCCAAGCCTTACGTATCACCAGGGGCACCAGGTCTCCGCCCTGACCCATCCGGAGTCTAAACTTCCTGGGGAAATCATCTCCAAGTCGTAAGTATCACCAGCCGCACCAGATGTCCACCCTGACCCATGCGGAGTCAAAATTTCCTGGGGAAATCATCTTCAAGGTGTAAGTATCGCCAGGTTCACCAGATGCTCGCCCTGATCCCTCAGGAGTCGAAACTTCTTGGGGAAGTCATCTTCAAGGCATAAGTATCACCAGGTGCACCAGATGTCCGCCCTGACCCATCCGGAGTCAAAACTTCCTGGGGTGTTCATCCCCAAGCCTTACGTATCACCAGGGGCACCAGGTGTCCGCCCTGACCCATCTGGAGTCGGAACTTCCTGGGAAAGTCATCTCCAAGGTGCAAGTATCACCAGGTGCACCAGATGTTCGCCCTGACCCATGCGGAGTCGAAACTTCCTGGGGAAATCATCTCCAAGGCGTAAGTATCACCAGCCGCACCAGATGTCCACCCTGACCCATGCGGAGTCGAAATTTCCTGGGGAAATCATCTTCAAGGTGTAAGTATCGCCAGGTTCACCAGATGCTCGCCCTGATCCCTCAGGAGTCGAAACTTCTTGGGGAAGTCATCTTCAAGGCGTAAGTATCACCAGGTGCACCAGATGTCCGCCCTGACCCATCCGGAGTCAAAACTTCCTGGGGTGTTCATCCCCAAGCCTAACGTATCACCAGGGGCACCAGGTGTCCGCCCTGACCCATCTGGAGTCGGAACTTCCTGGGGAAGTCATCTCCAAGGTGCAAGTATCACCAGGTGCACCAGATGTTCGCCCTGACCCATGCGGAGTCAAAACTTCCTGGGGAAATCATCTCGAAGGCGTTAGTATCGCCAGGTGCACCAGGTGCTCGCCCTGATCCATCCGGAGTCGAAACTTCCTGGGGAAGTCATCTCCAAGGTGCAAGTATCACCAGGTGCACCAGATGTCCGCCCTGACCCATGCGGAGTCGAAACTTCCTGGGGAAATCATCTCGAAGGCGTAAGTATCGCCAGGTGCACCAGGTGTCCGCCCTGACCCATCTGGAGTCGGAACTTCCTGGGGAAATCATCTCCAAGGCGTAAGTATCACCAGGTACACCAGATGTCCACCCTGACCCATGCGGAGTCGAAACTTCCTGTGGAAATCATCTCCAAGGTGTAAGTATCGCCAGGTTCACTAGATGCTCGCCCTGATCCCTCAGGAACCAAAACTTCCTGGGGAAGTCATCTCCAAGGTGTAAGTATCACCAGGTGCACCAGGTGTCCGCCCTGACCCATCTGGAGTCGGAACTTCCTGGGGAAGTCATCTCCAAGGTGCAAGTATCACCAGGTGCACCAGATGTTCGCCCTGACCCATGCGGAGTCAAAACTTCCTGGGGAAATCATCTCGAAGGCGTTAGTATCGCCAGGTGCACCAGGTGCTCGCCCTGATCCATCCGGAGTCGAAACTTCCTGGGGAAGTCATCTCCAAGGTGCAAGTATCACCAGGTGCACCAGATGTCCGCCCTGACCCATGCGGAGTCGAAACTTCCTGGGGAAATCATCTCGAAGGCGTAAGTATCGCCAGGTGCACCAGGTGTCCGCCCTGACCCATCTGGAGTCGGAACTTCCTGGGGAAATCATCTCCAAGGCGTAAGTATCACCAGGTACACCAGATGTCCACCCTGACCCATGCGGAGTCGAAACTTCCTGTGGAAATCATCTCCAAGGTGTAAGTATCGCCAGGTTCACTAGATGCTCGCCCTGATCCCTCAGGAACCAAAACTTCCTGGGGAAGTCATCTCCAAGGTGTAAGTATCACCAGGTGCACCAGATGTCCGCCCTGACCCATGCGGAGTCGAAACTTCCTAGGGAAACCATCTGGAAGGCGTTAGTATCGCCAGGTGCACCAGGTGTCCGCCCTGACCCATCTGGAGTCGGAACTTCCTGGGGAAATCATCTCCAAGGTGCAAGTATCACCAGATGCTCGCCCTGATCCCTCAGGAGTCGAAACTTCTTGGGGAAGTCATCTTCAAGGCGTAAGTATCACCAGGTGCACCAGATGTCCGCCCTGACCCATCCGGAGTCAAAACTTCCTGGGGTGTTCATCCCCAAGCCTAACGTATCACCAGGGGCACCAGGTGTCCGCCCTGACCCATCTGGAGTCGGAACTTCCTGGGGAAGTCATCTCCAAGGTGCAAGTATCACCAGGTGCACCAGATGTTCGCCCTGACCCATGCGGAGTCGAAACTTCCTGGGGAAATCATCTCGAAGGCGTTAGTATCGCCAGGTGCACCAGGTGCTCGCCCTGATCCATCCGGAGTCGAAACTTCCTGGGGAAGTCATCTCCAAGGTGCAAGTATCACCAGGTGCACCAGATGTCCGCCCTGACCCATGCGGAGTCGAAACTTCCTGGGGAAATCATCTCGAAGGCGTTAGTATCACCAGGTGCACCAGGTCTCCGCCCTGACCCATCCGAAGTCTAAACTTCCTGGGGAAATCATCTCCAAGGCGTAAGTATCACCAGCCGCACCAGATGTCCACCCTGACCCATGCGGAGTCGAAACTTCCTGGGGAAATCATCTCCAAGGCGTTAGTATCACCAGGGGCACCAGGTGTCCGCCCTGACCTATGCGGAGTCGAAACTTCCTGGGGAAATCATCTCCAAAGCGTTAGTATCACTAGGGGCACCAGGTGTCCGCCCTGACCCATCCGGGGTCGAAACTTCCTGGGGAAGTCATCTCTAAGGCGTAAGTATCGCCAGGTGCACCAGGTGCTCGCCCTGATCCATCCGGAGTCAAAACTTCCTGGGGAAGTCATCTCCAAGGTGCAAGTATTACCAGGTGCACCAGATGTCCGCCCTGACCCATGCCGAGTCGAAACTTCCTGGGGAGTTCATCTCCAAGCCTTACGTATCACCAGGGGCACCAGGTCTCCGCCCTGACCCATCCGGAGTCTAAACTTCCTGGGGAAATCATCTCCAAGGCGTTAGTATCACCAGCCGCACCAGATGTCCACCCTGACCCATGCGGAGTCGAAATTTCCTGGGGAAATCATCTTCAAGGTGTAAGTATCGCCAGGTTCACCAGATGCTCTTCCTGATCCCTCAGGAGTCGAAACTTCTTGGGGAAGTCATCTTCAAGGCGTAAGTATCACCAGGTGCACCAGATGTCCGCCCTGACCCATCCGGAGTCAAAACTTCCTGGGGTGTTCATCCCCAAGCCTAACGTATCACCAGGGGCACCAGGTGTCCGCCCTGACCCATCTGGAGTCGGAACTTCCTGGGGAAGTCATCTCCAAGGTGCAAGTATCACCAGGTGCACCAGATGTTCGCCCTGACCCATGCGGAGTCGAAACTTCCTGGGGAAATCATCTCGAAGGCGTTAGTATCGCCAGGTGCACCAGGTGCTCGCCCTGATCCATCCGGAGTCGAAACTTCCTGGGGAAGTCATCTCCAAGGCGTGAGTATCACCAGGTGCACCAGATGTCCGCCCTGACCCATGCGGAGTCGAAACTTCCTGGGGAAATCATCTCGAAGGCGTTAGTATCACCAGGGGCACCAGGTCTCCGCCCTGACCCATCCGAAGTCTAAACTTCCTGGGGAAATCATCTCCAAGGCGTAAGTATCACCAGCCGCACCAGATGTCCACCCTGACCCATGCGGAGTCGAAATTTCCTGGGGAAATCATCTTCAAGGTGTAAGTATCGCCAGGTTCACCAGATGCTCGGCCTGATCCCTCAGGAGTCGAAACTTCTTGGGGAAGTCATCTTCAAGGCGTAAGTATCACCAGGTGCAACAGATGTCCGCCCTGACCCATCCGGAGTCAAAACTTCCTGGGGTGTTCATCCCCAAGCCTTACGTATCACCAGGGGCACCAGGTCTCCGCCCTGACCCATCCGGAGTCTAAACTTCCTGGGGAAATCATCTCCAAGTCGTAAGTATCACCAGCCGCACCAGATGTCCACCCTGACCCATGCGGAGTCAAAATTTCCTGGGGAAATCATCTTCAAGGTGTAAGTATCGCCAGGTTCACCAGATGCTCGCCCTGATCCCTCAGGAGTTGAAACTTCTTGGGGAAGTCATCTTCAAGGCATAAGTATCACCAGGTGCACCAGATGTCCGCCCTGACCCATCCGGAGTCAAAACTTCCTGGGGTGTTCATCCCCAAGCCTTACGTATCACCAGGGGCACCAGGTGTCCGCCCTGACCCATCTGGAGTCGGAACTTCCTGGGGAAGTCATCTCCAAGGTGCAAGTATCACCAGGTGCACCAGATGTTCGCCCTGACCCATGCGGAGTCAAAACTTCCTGGGGAAATCATCTCGAAGGCGTTAGTATCGCCAGGTGCACCAGGTGCTCGCCCTGATCCATCCGGAGTCGAAACTTCCTGGGGAAGTCATCTCCAAGGTGCAAGTATCACCAGGTGCACCAGATGTCCGCCCTGACCCATGCGGAGTCGAAACTTCCTGGGGAAATCATCTCGAAGGCGTAAGTATCGCCAGGTGCACCAGGTGTCCGCCCTGACCCATCTGGAGTCGGAACTTCCTGGGGAAATCATCTCCAAGGCGTAAGTATCACCAGGTACACCAGATGTCCACCCTGACCCATGCGGAGTCGAAACTTCCTGTGGAAATCATCTCCAAGGTGTAAGTATCGCCAGGTTCACTAGATGCTCGCCCTGATCCCTCAGGAACCAAAACTTCCTGGGGAAGTCATCTCCAAGGTGTAAGTATCACCAGGTGCACCAGATGTCCGCCCTGACCCATGCGGAGTCGAAACTTCCTAGGGAAATCATCTCGAAGGCGTAAGTATCGCCAGGTGCACCAGGTGTCCGCCCTGACCCATCTGGAGTCGGAACTTCCTGGGGAAATCATCTCCAAGGCGTAAGTATCACCAGGTGCACCAGATGTCCACCCTGACCCATGCGGAGTCGAAACTTCCTGTGGAAATCATCTCCAAGGTGTAAGTATCGCCAGGTTCACTAGATGCTCGCCCTGACCCATGCGGAGTCGAAACTTCCTGGGGAAATCATCTCCAAGGCGTTAGTATCACCAGGGGCACCAGGTGTCCGCCCTGACCTATGCGGAGTCGAAACTTCCTGGGGAAATCATCTCCAAAGCGTTAGTATCACTAGGGGCACCAGGTGTCCGCCCTGACCCATCCGGGGTCGAAACTTCCTGGGGAAGTCATCTCTAAGGCGTAAGTATCGCCAGGTGCACCAGGTGCTCGCCCTGATCCCTCTGGAGTTAAAACTTCCTGGGAAAATCATCTCCAAGGCGTGAGTATCACCAGGTGCACCAGATGTCCACCCTGACACATGCGGAGTCGAAACTTACTGGGGAAATCATCTCGAAGGCGTAAGTATCGCCAGGTGCACCAGATGTCCGCCTTGACCCATGCGGAGTCGAAACTTCCTGGGGAAACCATCTGGAAGGCGTTAGTATCACCAGGGGCACCAGGTGTCCGCCTTGACCCATCCGGAGTCGAGACTTCCTGGGGAAGTCATCTCTAAGGCGTAAGTATCGCCAGGTGCACCAGGTGCTCGCCCTGATCCATCGGGAGTCAAATCTTCCTGGGGAAGTCATCTCCAAGGTGCAAGTATCACCAGGTACACCAGATGTCTGCCCTGACCCATGCGGAGTCGAAACTTCCTGGGGAAATCATCTCGAAGGCGTAAGTATCGCCAGGTGCACCAGGTGCTCGCCCTGATCCCTCTGGATTCAAAACTTCCTGGGGAAATCATCTCCAAGGCATAAGGATCACCAGTTGCACCAGATGTCCACTCTGGCCCATGCCGAGTCGAAACTTCCTGGGGAGTTCATCTCCAAGCCTTACGTATCACCAGGGGCACCAGGTGTCCGCCCTGACCCATCTGGAGTCGGAACTTCCTGGGGAAATCATCTCCAAGGCGTTGGTATCACCAGGGGCACCAGGTGTCCGCCCTGACCCATCCGGAGTCGAAACTTCCTGGGGAAGTCATCTCTGAGGCGTTAGTATCGCCAGGTGCACCAGGTGCTCGCCCTGATCCATCCGGAGTCGAAACTTCCTGGGGAAGTCATCTCCAAGGTGCAAGTATCACCAGGGGCACCAGGTGTCCGCCCTGACCCATCTGGAGTCGGAACTTCCTGGGGAAATCATCTCCAAGGCGTTAGTATCACCAGGGGCACCAGGTGTCCGCCTTGACCCATCCGGAGTCGAAACTTCCTGGGGAAGTCATCTCTAAGGCGTAAGTATCGCCAGGTGCACCAGGTGCTCGCCCTGATCCATCGGGAGTCAAATCTTCCTGGGGAAGTCATCTCCAAGGTGCAAGTATCACCAGGTACACCAGATGTCTGCCCTGACCCATGCGGAGTCGAAACTTCCTGGGGAAATCATCTCGAAGGCGTAAGTATCGCCAGGTGCACCAGGTGCTCGCCCTGATCCCTCTGGATTCAAAACTTCCTGGGGAAATCATCTCCAAGGCATAAGGATCACCAGTTGCACCAGATGTCCACTCTGGCCCATGCCGAGTCGAAACTTCCTGGGGAGTTCATCTCCAAGCCTTACGTATCACCAGGGGCACCAGGTGTCCGCCCTGACCCATCTGGAGTCGGAACTTCCTGGGGAAATCATCTCCAAGGCGTTAGTATCACCAGGGGCACCAGGTGTCCGCCCTGACCCATCCGGAGTCGAAATTTCCTGGGGAAGTCATCTCTGAGGCGTTAGTATCGCCAGGTGCACCAGGTGCTCGCCCTGATCCCTCTGGAGTTAAAACTTCCTGGGAAAATCATCTCCAAGGCGTGAGTATCACCAGGTGCACCAGATGTCCACCCTGACACATGCGGAGTCGAAACTTACTGGGGAAATCATCTCCGAGGTGTAAGTATCGCCAGGTTCACCAGATGCTCGCCCTGATCTCTCAGGAGTCAAAACTTCCTGGGGAAGTTATCTGCAAGGCGTAAGTATCACCAGGTGCACCAGATGTCCGCCTTGACCCATGCGGAGTCGAAACTTCCTGGGGAAACCATCTGGAAGGCGTTAGTATCACCAGGGGCACCAGGTGTCCGCCTTGACCCATCCGGAGTCAAAACTTCCTGGGGAAGTTATCTGCAAGGCGTAAGTATCACCAGGTGCACCAGATGTCCGCCTTGACCCATGCGGAGTCGAAACTTCCTGGGGAAACCATCTGGAATGCGTTAGTATCACCAGGGGCACCAGGTGTCCGCCTTGACCCATCCGGAGTCGAAACTTCCTGGGGAAGTCATCTCTAAGGCGTAAGTATCGCCAGGTGCACCAGGTGCTCGCCCTGATCCCTCTGGATTCAAAACTTCCTGGGGAAATCATCTCCAAGGCATAAGGATCACCAGTTGCACCAGATGTCCACTCTGGCCCATGCCGAGTCGAAACTTCCTGGGGAGTTCATCTCCAAGCCTTACGTATCACCAGGGGCACCAGGTGTCCGCCCTGACCCATCTGGAGTCGGAACTTCCTGGGGAAATCATCTCCAAGGCGTTAGTATCACCAGGGGCACCAGGTGTCCGCCCTGACCCATCCGGAGTCGAAATTTCCTGGGGAAGTCATCTCTGAGGCGTTAGTATCGCCAGGTGCACCAGGTGCTCGCCCTGATCCCTCTGGAGTTAAAACTTCCTGGGAAAATCATCTCCAAGGCGTGAGTATCACCAGGTGCACCAGATGTCCACCCTGACACATGCGGAGTCGAAACTTACTGGGGAAATCATCTCCGAGGTGTAAGTATCGCCAGGTTCACCAGATGCTCGCCCTGATCTCTCAGGAGTCAAAACTTCCTGGGGAAGTTATCTGCAAGGCGTAAGTATCACCAGGTGCACCAGATGTCCGCCTTGACCCATGCGGAGTCGAAACTTCCTGGGGAAACCATCTGGAAGGCGTTAGTATCACCAGGGGCACCAGGTGTCCGCCTTGACCCATCCGGAGTCAAAACTTCCTGGGGAAGTTATCTGCAAGGCGTAAGTATCACCAGGTGCACCAGATGTCCGCCTTGACCCATGCGGAGTCGAAACTTCCTGGGGAAACCATCTGGAATGCGTTAGTATCACCAGGGGCACCAGGTGTCCGCCTTGACCCATCCGGAGTCGAAACTTCCTGGGGAAGTCATCTCTAAGGCGTAAGTATCGCCAGGTGCACCAGGTGCTCGCCCTGAACTCTCAGGAGTCAAAACTTCCTGGGGAAGTTATCTGATAGGCGTAAGTATCACCAGGTGCACCAGATGTCCGCCTTGACCCATGCGAAGTCGAAACTTCCTGGGGAAACCATCTGGAATGCGTTAGTATCACCAGGGGCACCAGGTGTCCGCCTTGACCCATCCGGAGTCGAAACTTCCTGGGGAAATCATCTCCAAGGCGTAAGTATCACCAGCCGCACCAGATGTCCACCCTGACCCATGCTGAGTCGAAATTTCCTGGGGAAATCATCTTCAAGGTGTAAGTATCGCCAGGTTCACCAGATGCTCGCCCTGATGCCTCAGGAGTCGAAACTTCTTGGGGAAGTCATCTTCAAGGCGTAAGTATCACCAGGTGCACCAGATGTCCGCCCTGACCCATGCGGAGTCGAAACTTCCTGGGGAAATCATCTCGAAGGCGTAAGTATCGCCAGGTGCACCAGGTGCTCGCCCTGATCCCTCTGGAGTTAAAACTTCCTGGGAAAATCATCTCCAAGGCGTGAGTATCACCAGGTGCACCAGATGTCCACCCTGACACATGCGGAGTCGAATCTTACTGGGGAAATCATCTCCGAGGTGTAAGTATCGCCAGGTTCACCAGATGCTCGCCCTGATCTCTCAGGAGTCAAAACTTCCTGGGGAAGTTATCTGCAAGGCGTAAGTATCACCAGGTGCACCAGATGTCCGCCTTGACCCATGCGGAGTCGAAACTTCCTGGGGTAACCATCTGGAAGGCGTTAGTATCACCAGGGGCACCAGGTGTCCGCCTTGACCCATCCGGAGTCGAAACTTCCTGGGGAAGTCATCTCTAAGGCGTAAGTATCGCCAGGTGCACCAGGTGCTCGCCCTGAACTCTCAGGAGTCAAAACTTCCTGGGGAAGTTATCTGATAGGCGTAAGTATCACCAGGTGCACCAGATGTCCGCCTTGACCCATGCGGAGTCGAAACTTCCTGGGGAAACCATCTGGAAGGCGTTAGTATCACCAGGGGCACCAGGTGTCCGCCTTGACCCATCCGGAGTCGAAACTTCCTGGGGAAGTCATCTCGATGGCGTCAGTATCACCAGGGGCACCAGGTCTCCGCCCTGACCCATTCGGAGTCAAAACTTCCTGGGGTGTTCATCCTTAAGCCTTACGTATCACCAGGGGCACCAGGTGTCCGCCCTGACCCATCTGGAGTCGGAACTTCCTGGGGAAGTCATCTCCAAGGTGCAAGTATCACCAGGTGCACCAGATGTTCGCCCTGACCCATGCGGAGTCGAAACTTCCTGGGGAAATCATCTCGAAGGCGTTAGTATCACCAGGGGCACCAGGTCTCCGCCCTGACCCATCCGGAGTCTAAACTTCCTGGGGAAATCATCTCCAAGGCGTAAGTATCACCAGCCGCACCAGATGTCCACCCTGACCCATGCGGAGTCGAAATTTCCTGGGGAAATCATCTTCAAGGTGTAAGTATCGCCAGGTTCACCAGATGCTCGCCCTGATCCCTCAGGAGTCGAAACTTCTTGGGGAAGTCATCTTCAAGGCGTAAGTATCACCAGGTGCACCAGATGTCCGCCCTGACCCATCCGGAGTCAAAACTTCCTGGGGTGTTCATCCCCAAGCCTAACGTATCACCAGGGGCACCAGGTGTCCGCCCTGACCCATCTGAAGTCGGAACTTCCTGGGGAAGTCATCTCCAAGGTGCAAGTATCACCAGGTGCACCAGATGTTCGCCCTGACCCATGCGGAGTCGAAACTTCCTGGGGAAATCATCTCGAAGGCGTTAGTATCGCCAGGTGCACCAGGTGCTCGCCCTGATCCATCCGGAGTCGAAACTTCCTGGGGAAGTCATCTCCAAGGTGCAAGTATCACCAGGTGCACCAGATGTCCGCCCTGACCCATGCGGAGTCGAAACTTCCTGGGGAAATCATCTCGAAGGCGTAAGTATCGCCAGGTGCACCAGGTGTCCGCCCTGACCCATCTGGAGTCGGATCTTCCTGGGGAAATCATCTCCAAGGTGCAAGTATCACCAGGTGCACCAGATGTTCGCCCTGACCCATGCGGAGTCGAAACTTCCTGGGGAAATCATCTCGAAGGCGTTAGTATCACCAGGGGCACCAGGTCTCCGCCCTGACCCATCCGAAGTCTAAACTTCCTGGGGAAATCATCTCCAAGGCGTAAGTATCACCAGCCGCACCAGATGTCCACCCTGACCCATGCGGAGTCGAAATTTCCTGGGGAAATCATCTTCAAGGTGTAAGTATCGCCAGGTTCACCAGATGCTCGCCCTGATCCCTCAGGAGTCGAAACTTCTTGGGGAAGTCATCTTCAAGGCGTAAGTATCACCAGGTGCACCAGATGTCCGCCCTGACCCATCCGGAGTCAAAACTTCCTGGGGTGTTCATCCCCAAGCCTAACGTATCACCAGGGGCACCAGGTCTCCGCCCTGACCCATCCGGAGTCTAAACTTCCTGGGGAAATCATCTCCAAGGCGTAAGTATCACCAGCCGCACCAGATGTCCACCCTGACCCATGTGGAGTCAAAATTTCCTGGGGAAATCATCTTCAAGGTGTAAGTATCGCCAGGTTCACCAGATGCTCGCCCTGATCCCTCAGGAGTCGAAACTTCTTGGGGAAGTCATCTTCAAGGCGTAAGTATCACCAGGTGCACCAGATGTCCGCCCTGACCCATCCGGAGTCAAAACTTCCTGGGGTGTTCATCCCCAAGCCTTACGTATCACCAGGGGCACCAGGTCTCCGCCCTGACCCATCCGGAGTCTAAACTTCCTGGGGAAATCATCTCCAAGGCGTAAGTATCACCAGCCGCACCAGATGTCCACCCTGACCCATGTGGAGTCAAAATTTCCTGGGGAAATCATCTTCAAGGTGTAAGTATCGCCAGGTTCACCAGATGCTCGCCCTGATCCCTCAGGAGTCGAAACTTCTTGGGGATGTCATCTTCAAGGCATAAGTATCACCAGGTGCACCAGATGTCCGCCCTGACCCATCCGGAGTCAAAACTTCCTGGGGTGTTCATCCCCAAGCCTTACGTATCACCAGGGGCACCAGGTGTCCGCCCTGACCCATCTGGAGTCGGAACTTCCTGGGAAAGTCATCTCCAAGGTGCAAGTATCACCAGGTGCACCAGATGTTCGCCCTGACCTATGCGGAGTCGAAACTTCCTGGGGAAATCATCTCGAAGGCGTTAGTATCACCAGGGGCACCAGGTCTCCGCCCTGACCCATCCGGAGTCTAAACTTCCTGGGGAAATCATCTCCAAGGCGTAAGTATCACCAGCCGCACCAGATGTCCACCCTGACCCATGCGGAGTCGAAATTTCCTGGGGAAATCATCTTCAAGGTGTAAGTATCGCCAGGTTCACCAGATGCTCGCCCTGATCCCTCAGGAGTCGAAACTTCTTGGGGAAGTCATCTTCAAGGCGTAAGTATCACCAGGTGCACCAGATGTCCGCCCTGACCCATCCGGAGTCAAAACTTCCTGGGGTGTTCATCCCCAAGCCTAACGTATCACCAGGGGCACCAGGTGTCCGCCCTGACCCATCTGGAGTCGGAACTTCCTGGGGAAGTCATCTCCAAGGTGCAAGTATCACCAGGTGCACCAGATGTTCGCCCTGACCCATGCGGAGTCGAAACTTCCTGGGGAAATCATCTCGAAGGCGTTAGTATCGCCAGGTGCACCAGGTGCTCGCCCTGATCCATCCGGAGTCGAAACTTCCTGGGGAAGTCATCTCCAAGGTGGAAGTATCACCAGGTGCACCAGATGTCCGCCCTGACCCATGCGGACTCGAATCTTCCTGGGGAAATCATCTCGAAGGCGTTAGTATCACCAGGGGCACCAGGTCTCCGCCCTGACCCATCCGAAGTCTAAACTTCCTGGGGAAATCATCTCCAAGGCGTAAGTATCACCAGCCGCACCAGATGTCCACCCTGACCCATGCGGAGTCGAAATTTCCTGGGGAAATCATCTTCAAGGTGTAAGTATCGCCAGGTTCACCAGATGCTCGGCCTGATCCCTCAGGAGTCGAAACTTCTTGGGGAAGTCATCTTCAAGGCGTAAGTATCACCAGGTGCACCAGATGTCCGCCCTGACCCATCCGGAGTCAAAACTTCCTGGGGTGTTCATCCCCAAGCCTTACGTATCACCAGGGGCACCAGGTCTCCGCCCTGACCCATCCGGAGTCTAAACTTCCTGGGGAAATCATCTCCAAGTCGTAAGTATCACCAGCCGCACCAGATGTCCACCCTGACCCATGCGGAGTCAAAATTTCCTGGGGAAATCATCTTCAAGGTGTAAGTATCGCCAGGTTCACCAGATGCTCGCCCTGATCCCTCAGGAGTCGAAACTTCTTGGGGAAGTCATCTTCAAGGCATAAGTATCACCAGGTGCACCAGATGTCCGCCCTGACCCATCCGGAGTCAAAACTTCCTGGGGTGTTCATCCCCAAGCCTTACGTATCACCAGGGGCACCAGGTGTCCGCCCTGACCCATCTGGAGTCGGAACTTCCTGGGAAAGTCATCTCCAAGGTGCAAGTATCACCAGGTGCACCAGATGTTCGCCCTGACCCATGCGGAGTCGAAACTTCCTGGGGAAATCATCTCCAAGGCGTAAGTATCACCAGCCGCACCAGATGTCCACCCTGACCCATGCGGAGTCGAAATTTCCTGGGGAAATCATCTTCAAGGTGTAAGTATCGCCAGGTTCACCAGATGCTCGCCCTGATCCCTCAGGAGTCGAAACTTCTTGGGGAAGTCATCTTCAAGGCGTAAGTATCACCAGGTGCACCAGATGTCCGCCCTGACCCATCCGGAGTCAAAACTTCCTGGGGTGTTCATCCCCAAGCCTAACGTATCACCAGGGGCACCAGGTGTCCGCCCTGACCCATCTGGAGTCGGAACTTCCTGGGGAAGTCATCTCCAAGGTGCAAGTATCACCAGGTGCACCAGATGTTCGCCCTGACCCATGCGGAGTCAAAACTTCCTGGGGAAATCATCTCGAAGGCGTTAGTATCGCCAGGTGCACCAGGTGCTCGCCCTGATCCATCCGGAGTCGAAACTTCCTGGGGAAGTCATCTCCAAGGTGCAAGTATCACCAGGCGCACCAGATGTCCGCCCTGACCCATGCGGAGTCGAAACTTCCTGGGGAAATCATCTCGAAGGCGTAAGTATCGCCAGGTGCACCAGGTGTCCGCCCTGACCCATCTGGAGTCGGAACTTCCTGGGGAAATCATCTCCAAGGCGTAAGTATCACCAGGTACACCAGATGTCCACCCTGACCCATGCGGAGTCGAAACTTCCTGTGGAAATCATCTCCAAGGTGTAAGTATCGCCAGGTTCACTAGATGCTCGCCCTGATCCCTCAGGAACCAAAACTTCCTGGGGAAGTCATCTCCAAGGTGTAAGTATCACCAGGTGCACCAGGTGTCCGCCCTGACCCATCTGGAGTCGGAACTTCCTGGGGAAGTCATCTCCAAGGTGCAAGTATCACCAGGTGCACCAGATGTTCGCCCTGACCCATGCGGAGTCAAAACTTCCTGGGGAAATCATCTCGAAGGCGTTAGTATCGCCAGGTGCACCAGGTGCTCGCCCTGATCCATCCGGAGTCGAAACTTCCTGGGGAAGTCATCTCCAAGGTGCAAGTATCACCAGGTGCACCAGATGTCCGCCCTGACCCATGCGGAGTCGAAACTTCCTGGGGAAATCATCTCGAAGGCGTAAGTATCGCCAGGTGCACCAGGTGTCCGCCCTGACCCATCTGGAGTCGGAACTTCCTGGGGAAATCATCTCCAAGGCGTAAGTATCACCAGGTACACCAGATGTCCACCCTGACCCATGCGGAGTCGAAACTTCCTGTGGAAATCATCTCCAAGGTGTAAGTATCGCCAGGTTCACTAGATGCTCGCCCTGATCCCTCAGGAACCAAAACTTCCTGGGGAAGTCATCTCCAAGGTGTAAGTATCACCAGGTGCACCAGATGTCCGCCCTGACCCATGCGGAGTCGAAACTTCCTAGGGAAACCATCTGGAAGGCGTTAGTATCGCCAGGTGCACCAGGTGTCCGCCCTGACCCATCTGGAGTCGGAACTTCCTGGGGAAATCATCTCCAAGGTGCAAGTATCACCAGATGCTCGCCCTGATCCCTCAGGAGTCGAAACTTCTTGGGGAAGTCATCTTCAAGGCGTAAGTATCACCAGGTGCACCAGATGTCCGCCCTGACCCATCCGGAGTCAAAACTTCCTGGGGTGTTCATCCCCAAGCCTAACGTATCACCAGGGGCACCAGGTGTCCGCCCTGACCCATCTGGAGTCGGAACTTCCTGGGGAAGTCATCTCCAAGGTGCAAGTATCACCAGGTGCACCAGATGTTCGCCCTGACCCATGCGGAGTCGAAACTTCCTGGGGAAATCATCTCGAAGGCGTTAGTATCGCCAGGTGCACCAGGTGCTCGCCCTGATCCATCCGGAGTCGAAACTTCCTGGGGAAGTCATCTCCAAGGTGCAAGTATCACCAGGTGCACCAGATGTCCGCCCTGACCCATGCGGAGTCGAAACTTCCTGGGGAAATCATCTCGAAGGCGTTAGTATCACCAGGTGCACCAGGTCTCCGCCCTGACCCATCCGAAGTCTAAACTTCCTGGGGAAATCATCTCCAAGGCGTAAGTATCACCAGCCGCACCAGATGTCCACCCTGACCCATGCGGAGTCGAAATTTCCTGGGGAAATCATCTTCAAGGTGTAAGTATCGCCAGGTTCACCAGATGCTCGCCCTGATCCCTCAGGAGTCGAAACTTCTTGGGGAAGTCATCTTCAAGGCGTAAGTATCACCAGGTGCACCAGATGTCCGCCCTGACCCATCCGGAGTCAAAACTTCCTGGGGTGTTCATCCCCAAGCCTTACGTATCACCAGGGGCACCAGGTCTCCGCCCTGACCCATCCGGAGTCTAAACTTCCTGGGGAAATCATCTCCAAGGCGTAAGTATCACCAGCCGCACCAGATGTCCACCCTGACCCATGCGGAGTCAAAATTTCCTGGGGAAATCATCTTCAAGGTGTAAGTATCGCCAGGTTCACCAGATGCTCGCCCTGATCCCTCAGGAGTCGAAACTTCTTGGGGAAGTCATCTTCAAGGCATAAGTATCACCAGGTGCACCAGATGTCCGCCCTGACCCATCCGGAGTCAAAACTTCCTGGGGTGTTCATCCCCAAGCCTTACGTATCACCAGGGGCACCAGGTGTCCGCCCTGACCCATCTGGAGTCGGAACTTCCTGGGAAAGTCATCTCCAAGGTGCAAGTATCACCAGGTGCACCAGATGTTCGCCCTGACCCATGCGGAGTCGAAACTTCCTGGGGAAATCATCTCGAAGGCGTTAGTATCACCAGGGGCACCAGGTCTCCGCCCTGACCCATCCGGAGTCTAAACTTCCTGGGGAAATCATCTCCAAGGCGTAAGTATCACCAGCCGCACCAGATGTCCACCCTGACCCATGCGGAGTCGAAATTTCCTGGGGAAATCATCTTCAAGGTGTAAGTATCGCCAGGTTCACCAGATGCTCGCCCTGATCCCTCAGGAGTCGAAACTTCTTGGGGAAGTCATCTTCAAGGCGTAAGTATCACCAGGTGCACCAGATGTCCGCCCTGACCCATCCGGAGTCAAAACTTCCTGGGGTGTTCATCCCCAAGCCTAACGTATCACCAGGGGCACCAGGTGTCCGCCCTGACCCATCTGGAGTCGGAACTTCCTGGGGAAGTCATCTCCAAGGTGCAAGTATCACCAGGTGCACCAGATGTTCGCCCTGACCCATGCGGAGTCAAAACTTCCTGGGGAAATCATCTTGAAGGCGTTAGTATCGCCAGGTGCACCAGGTGCTCGCCCTGATCCATCCGGAGTCGAAACTTCCTGGGGAAGTCATCTCCAAGGTGCAAGTATCACCAGGTGCACCAGATGTCCGCCCTGACCCATGCGGAGTCGAAACTTCCTGGGGAAATCATCTCGAAGGCGTAAGTATCGCCAGGTGCACCAGGTGTCCGCCCTGACCCATCTGGAGTCGGAACTTCCTGGGGAAATCATCTCCAAGGCGTAAGTATCACCAGGTACACCAGATGTCCACCCTGACCCATGCGGAGTCGAAACTTCCTGTGGAAATCATCTCCAAGGTGTAAGTATCGCCAGGTTCACTAGATGCTCGCCCTGATCCCTCAGGAACCAAAACTTCCTGGGGAAGTCATCTCCAAGGTGTAAGTATCACCAGGTGCACCAGATGTCCGCCCTGACCCATGCGGAGTCGAAACTTCCTAGGGAAATCATCTCGAAGGCGTAAGTATCGCCAGGTGCACCAGGTGTCCGCCCTGACCCATCTGGAGTCGGAACTTCCTGGGGAAATCATCTCCAAGGTGCAAGTATCACCAGATGCTCGCCCTGATCCCTCAGGAGTCGAAACTTCTTGGGGAAGTCATCTTCAAGGCGTAAGTATCACCAGGTGCACCAGATGTCCGCCCTGACCCATCCGGAGTCAAAACTTCCTGGGGTGTTCATCCCCAAGCCTAACGTATCACCAGGGGCACCAGGTGTCCGCCCTGACCCATCTGGAGTCGGAACTTCCTGGGGAAGTCATCTCCAAGGTGCAAGTATCACCAGGTGCACCAGATGTTCGCCCTGACCCATGCGGAGTCGAAACTTCCTGGGGAAATCATCTCGAAGGCGTTAGTATCGCCAGGTGCACCAGGTGCTCGCCCTGATCCATCCGGAGTCGAAACTTCCTGGGGAAGTCATCTCCAAGGTGCAAGTATCACCAGGTGCACCAGATGTCCGCCCTGACCCATGCGGAGTCGAAACTTCCTGGGGAAATCATCTCGAAGGCGTTAGTATCACCAGGGGCACCAGGTCTCCGCCCTGACCCATCCGAAGTCTAAACTTCCTGGGGAAATCATCTCCAAGGCGTAAGTATCACCAGCCGCACCAGATGTCCACCCTGACCCATGCGGAGTCGAAATTTCCTGGGGAAATCATCTTCAAGGTGTAAGTATCGCCAGGTTCACCAGATGCTCGCCCTGATCCCTCAGGAGTCGAAACTTCTTGGGGAAGTCATCTTCAAGGCGTAAGTATCACCAGGTGCACCAGATTTCCGCCCTGACCCATCCGGAGTCAAAACTTCCTGGGGTGTTCATCCCCAAGCCTTACGTATCACCAGGGGCACCAGGTCTCCGCCCTGACCCATCCGGAGTCTAAACATCCTGGGGAAATCATCTCCAAGGCGTAAGTATCACCAGCCGCACCAGATGTCCACCCTGACCCATGCGGAGTCAAAATTTCCTGGGGAAATCATCTTCAAGGTGTAAGTATCGCCAGGTTCACCAGATGCTCGCCCTGATCCCTCAGGAGTCGAAACTTCTTGGGGAAGTCATCTTCAAGGCATAAGTATCACCAGGTGCACCAGATGTCCGCCCTGACCCATCCGGAGTCAAAACTTCCTGGGGTGTTCATCCCCAAGCCTTACGTATCACCAGGGGCACCAGGTGTCCGCCCTGACCCATCTGGAGTCGGAACTTCCTGGGAAAGTCATCTCCAAGGTGCAAGTATCACCAGGTGCACCAGATGTTCGCCCTGACCCATGCGGAGTCGAAACTTCCTGGGGAAATCATCCCGAAGGCGTTAGTATCACCAGGGGCACCAGGTCTCCGCCCTGACCCATCCGGAGTCTAAACTTCCTGGGGAAATCATCTCCAAGGCGTAAGTATCACCAGCCGCACCAGATGTCCACCCTGACCCATGCGGAGTCGAAATTTCCTGGGGAAATCATCTTCAAGGTGTAAGTATCGCCAGGTTCACCAGATGCTCGCCCTGACCCATGCGGAGTCGAAATTTCCTGGGGAAATCATCTTCAAGGTGTAAGTATCGCCAGGTTCACCAGATGCTCGCCCTGATCCCTCAGGAGTCGAAACTTCTTGGGGAAGTCATCTTCAAGGCGTAAGTATCACCAGGTGCACCAGATTTCCGCCCTGACCCATCTGGAGTCGGAACTTCCTGGGGAAGTCATCTCCAAGGTGCAAGTATCACCAGGTGCACCAGATGTTCGCCCTGACCCATGCGGAGTTGAAACTTCCTGGGGAAATCATCTCGAAGGCGTTAGTATCGCCAGGTGCACCAGGTGCTCGCCCTGATCCATCCGGAGTCGAAACTTCCTGGGGAAGTCATCTCCAAGGTGCAAGTATCACCAGGTGCACCAGATGTCCGCCCTGACCCATGCGGAGTCGAAACTTCCTGGGGAAATCATCTCGAAGGCGTAAGTATCGCCAGGTGCACCAGGTGTCCGCCCTGACCCATCTGGAGTCGGAACTTCCTGGGGAAATCATCTCCAAGGCGTAAGTATCACCAGGTACACCAGATGTCCACCCTGACCCATGCGGAGTCGAAACTTCCTGTGGAAATCATCTCCAAGGTGTAAGTATCGCCAGGTTCACTAGATGCTCGCCCTGATCCCTCAGGAACCAAAACTTCCTGGGGAAGTCATCTCCAAGGTGTAAGTATCACCAGGTGCACCAGATGTCCGCCCTGACCCATGCGGAGTCGAAACTTCCTAGGGAAACCATCTGGAAGGCGTTAGTATCGCCAGGTGCACCAGGTGTCCGCCCTGACCCATCTGGAGTCGGAACTTCCTGGGGAAATCATCTCCAAGGTGCAAGTATCACCAGATGCTCGCCCTGATCCCTCAGGAGTCGAAACTTCTTGGGGAAGTCATCTTCAAGGCGTAAGTATCACCAGGTGCACCAGATGTCCGCCCTGACCCATCCGGAGTCAAAACTTCCTGGGGTGTTCATCCCCAAGCCTAACGTATCACCAGGGGCACCAGGTGTCCGCCCTGACCCATCTGGAGTCGGAACTTCCTGGGGAAGTCATCTCCAAGGTGCAAGTATCACCAGGTGCACCAGATGTTCGCCCTGACCCATGCGGAGTCGAAACTTCCTGGGGAAATCATCTCGAAGGCGTTAGTATCGCCAGGTGCACCAGGTGCTCGCCCTGATCCATCCGGAGTCGAAACTTCCTGGGGAAGTCATCTCCAAGGTGCAAGTATCACCAGGTGCACCAGATGTCCGCCCTGACCCATGCGGAGTCGAAACTTCCTGGGGAAATCATCTCGAAGGCGTTAGTATCACCAGGTGCACCAGGTCTCCGCCCTGACCCATCCGAAGTCTAAACTTCCTGGGGAAATCATCTCCAAGGCGTAAGTATCACCAGCCGCACCAGATGTCCACCCTGACCCATGCGGAGTCGAAATTTCCTGGGGAAATCATCTTCAAGGTGTAAGTATCGCCAGGTTCACCAGATGCTCGCCCTGATCCCTCAGGAGTCGAAACTTCTTGGGGAAGTCATCTTCAAGGCGTAAGTATCACCAGGTGCACCAGATGTCCGCCCTGACCCATCCGGAGTCAAAACTTCCTGGGGTGTTCATCCCCAAGCCTTACGTATCACCAGGGGCACCAGGTCTCCGCCCTGACCCATCCGGAGTCTAAACTTCCTGGGGAAATCATCTCCAAGGCGTAAGTATCACCAGCCGCACCAGATGTCCACCCTGACCCATGCGGAGTCAAAATTTCCTGGGGAAATCATCTTCAAGGTGTAAGTATCGCCAGGTTCACCAGATGCTCGCCCTGATCCCTCAGGAGTCGAAACTTCTTGGGGAAGTCATCTTCAAGGCATAAGTATCACCAGGTGCACCAGATGTCCGCCCTGACCCATCCGGAGTCAAAACTTCCTGGGGTGTTCATCCCCAAGCCTTACGTATCACCAGGGGCACCAGGTGTCCGCCCTGACCCATCTGGAGTCGGAACTTCCTGGGAAAGTCATCTCCAAGGTGCAAGTATCACCAGGTGCACCAGATGTTCGCCCTGACCCATGCGGAGTCGAAACTTCCTGGGGAAATCATCTCGAAGGCGTTAGTATCACCAGGGGCACCAGGTCTCCGCCCTGACCCATCCGGAGTCTAAACTTCCTGGGGAAATCATCTCCAAGGCGTAAGTATCACCAGCCGCACCAGATGTCCACCCTGACCCATGCGGAGTCGAAATTTCCTGGGGAAATCATCTTCAAGGTGTAAGTATCGCCAGGTTCACCAGATGCTCGCCCTGATCCCTCAGGAGTCGAAACTTCTTGGGGAAGTCATCTTCAAGGCGTAAGTATCACCAGGTGCACCAGATGTCCGCCCTGACCCAT
Organism: Encarsia formosa; assembly: GCA_038277355.1. Lineage (NCBI taxonomy): Eukaryota > Metazoa > Arthropoda > Insecta > Hymenoptera > Aphelinidae > Encarsia > Encarsia formosa. Next base: position 58,572,789 of record CM076188.1, on the reverse strand, counting down.
CCGGAGTCAAAACTTCCTGGGGTGTTCATCCCCAAGCCTAACGTATCACCAGGGGCACCAGGTGTCCGCCCTGACCCATCTGGAGTCGGAACTTCCTGGGGAAGTCATCTCCAAGGTGCAAGTATCACCAGGTGCACCAGATGTTCGCCCTGACCCATGCGGAGTCAAAACTTCCTGGGGAAATCATCTTGAAGGCGTTAGTATCGCCAGGTGCACCAGGTGCTCGCCCTGATCCATCCGGAGTCGAAACTTCCTGGGGAAGTCATCTCCAAGGTGCAAGTATCACCAGGTGCACCAGATGTCCGCCCTGACCCATGCGGAGTCGAAACTTCCTGGGGAAATCATCTCGAAGGCGTAAGTATCGCCAGGTGCACCAGGTGTCCGCCCTGACCCATCTGGAGTCGGAACTTCCTGGGGAAATCATCTCCAAGGCGTAAGTATCACCAGGTACACCAGATGTCCACCCTGACCCATGCGGAGTCGAAACTTCCTGTGGAAATCATCTCCAAGGTGTAAGTATCGCCAGGTTCACTAGATGCTCGCCCTGATCCCTCAGGAACCAAAACTTCCTGGGGAAGTCATCTCCAAGGTGTAAGTATCACCAGGTGCACCAGATGTCCGCCCTGACCCATGCGGAGTCGAAACTTCCTAGGGAAATCATCTCGAAGGCGTAAGTATCGCCAGGTGCACCAGGTGTCCGCCCTGACCCATCTGGAGTCGGAACTTCCTGGGGAAATCATCTCCAAGGTGCAAGTATCACCAGATGCTCGCCCTGATCCCTCAGGAGTCGAAACTTCTTGGGGAAGTCATCTTCAAGGCGTAAGTATCACCAGGTGCACCAGATGTCCGCCCTGACCCATCCGGAGTCAAAACTTCCTGGGGTGTTCATCCCCAAGCCTAACGTATCACCAGGGGCACCAGGTGTCCGCCCTGACCCATCTGGAGTCGGAACTTCCTGGGGAAGTCATCTCCAAGGTGCAAGTATCACCAGGTGCACCAGATGTTCGCCCTGACCCATGCGGAGTCGAAACTTCCTGGGGAAATCATCTCGAAGGCGTTAGTATCGCCAGGTGCACCAGGTGCTCGCCCTGATCCATCCGGAGTCGAAACTTCCTGGGGAAGTCATCTCCAAGGTGCAAGTATCACCAGGTGCACCAGATGTCCGCCCTGACCCATGCGGAGTCGAAACTTCCTGGGGAAATCATCTCGAAGGCGTTAGTATCACCAGGGGCACCAGGTCTCCGCCCTGACCCATCCGAAGTCTAAACTTCCTGGGGAAATCATCTCCAAGGCGTAAGTATCACCAGCCGCACCAGATGTCCACCCTGACCCATGCGGAGTCGAAATTTCCTGGGGAAATCATCTTCAAGGTGTAAGTATCGCCAGGTTCACCAGATGCTCGCCCTGATCCCTCAGGAGTCGAAACTTCTTGGGGAAGTCATCTTCAAGGCGTAAGTATCACCAGGTGCACCAGATTTCCGCCCTGACCCATCCGGAGTCAAAACTTCCTGGGGTGTTCATCCCCAAGCCTTACGTATCACCAGGGGCACCAGGTCTCCGCCCTGACCCATCCGGAGTCTAAACATCCTGGGGAAATCATCTCCAAGGCGTAAGTATCACCAGCCGCACCAGATGTCCACCCTGACCCATGCGGAGTCAAAATTTCCTGGGGAAATCATCTTCAAGGTGTAAGTATCGCCAGGTTCACCAGATGCTCGCCCTGATCCCTCAGGAGTCGAAACTTCTTGGGGAAGTCATCTTCAAGGCATAAGTATCACCAAGTGCACCAGATGTCCGCCCTGACCCATCCGGAGTCAAAACTTCCTGGGGTGTTCATCCCCAAGCCTTACGTATCACCAGGGGCACCAGGTGTCCGCCCTGACCCATCTGGAGTCGGAACTTCCTGGGAAAGTCATCTCCAAGGTGCAAGTATCACCAGGTGCACCAGATGTTCGCCCTGACCCATGCGGAGTCGAAACTTCCTGGGGAAATCATCCCGAAGGCGTTAGTATCACCAGGGGCACCAGGTCTCCGCCCTGACCCATCCGGAGTCTAAACTTCCTGGGGAAATCATCTCCAAGGCGTAAGTATCACCAGCCGCACCAGATGTCCACCCTGACCCATGCGGAGTCGAAATTTCCTGGGGAAATCATCTTCAAGGTGTAAGTATCGCCAGGTTCACCAGATGCTCGCCCTGACCCATGCGGAGTCGAAATTTCCTGGGGAAATCATCTTCAAGGTGTAAGTATCGCCAGGTTCACCAGATGCTCGCCCTGATCCCTCAGGAGTCGAAACTTCTTGGGGAAGTCATCTTCAAGGCGTAAGTATCACCAGGTGCACCAGATTTCCGCCCTGACCCATCTGGAGTCGGAACTTCCTGGGGAAGTCATCTCCAAGGTGCAAGTATCACCAGGTGCACCAGATGTTCGCCCTGACCCATGCGGAGTTGAAACTTCCTGGGGAAATCATCTCGAAGGCGTTAGTATCGCCAGGTGCACCAGGTGCTCGCCCTGATCCATCCGGAGTCGAAACTTCCTGGGGAAGTCATCTCCAAGGTGCAAGTATCACCAGGTGCACCAGATGTCCGCCCTGACCCATGCGGAGTCGAAACTTCCTGGGGAAATCATCTCGAAGGCGTAAGTATCGCCAGGTGCACCAGGTGTCCGCCCTGACCCATCTGGAGTCGGAACTTCCTGGGGAAATCATCTCCAAGGCGTAAGTATCACCAGGTACACCAGATGTCCACCCTGACCCATGCGGAGTCGAAACTTCCTGTGGAAATCATCTCCAAGGTGTAAGTATCGCCAGGTTCACTAGATGCTCGCCCTGATCCCTCAGGAACCAAAACTTCCTGGGGAAGTCATCTCCAAGGTGTAAGTATCACCAGGTGCACCAGATGTCCGCCCTGACCCATGCGGAGTCGAAACTTCCTGGGGAAATCATCTCGAAGGCGTAAGTATCGCCAGGTGCACCAGGTGTCCGCCCTGACCCATCTGGAGTCGGAACTTCCTGGGGAAATCATCTCCAAGGTGCAAGTATCACCAGGTGCACCAGATGTTCGCCCTGACCCATGCGGAGTCGAAACTTCCTGGGGAAATCATCTCGAAGGCGTTAGTATCACCAGGGGCACCAGGTCTCCGCCCTGACCCATCCGAAGTCTAAACTTCCTGGGGAAATCATCTCCAAGGCGTAAGTATCACCAGCCGCACCAGATGTCCACCCTGACCCATGCGGAGTCGAAATTTCCTGGGGAAATCATCTTCAAGGTGTAAGTATCGCCAGGTTCACCAGATGCTCGCCCTGATCCCTCAGGAGTCGAAACTTTTTGGGGAAGTCATCTTCAAGGCGTAAGTATCACCAGGTGCACCAGATGTCCGCCCTGACCCATCCGGAGTCAAAACTTCCTGGGGTGTTCATCCCCAAGCCTTACGTATCACCAGGGGCACCAGGTCTCCGCCCTGACCCATCCGGAGTCTAAACTTCCTGGGGAAATCATCTCCAAGGCGTAAGTATCACCAGCCGCACCAGATGTCCACCCTGACCCATGCGGAGTCAAAATTTCCTGGGGAAATCATCTTCAAGGTGTAAGTATCGCCAGGTTCACCAGATGCTCGCCCTGATCCCTCAGGAGTCGAAACTTCTTGGGGAAGTCATCTTCAAGGCATAAGTATCACCAGGTGCACCAGATGTCCGCCCTGACCCATCCGGAGTCAAAACTTCCTGGGGTGTTCATCCCCAAGCCTTACGTATCACCAGGGGCACCAGGTGTCCGCCCTGACCCATCTGGAGTCGGAACTTCCTGGGAAAGTCATCTCCAAGGTGCAAGTATCACCAGGTGCACCAGATGTTCGCCCTGACCCATGCGGAGTCGAAACTTCCTGGGGAAATCATCTCGAAGGCGTTAGTATCACCAGGGGCACCAGGTCTCCGCCCTGACCCATCCGGAGTCTAAACTTCCTGGGGAAATCATCTCCAAGGCGTAAGTATCACCAGGGGCACCAGGTCTCCGCCCTGACCCATCCGGAGTCGAAATTTCCTGGGGAAATCATCTTCAAGGTGTAAGTATCGCCAGGTTCACCAGATGCTCGCCCTGATCCCTCAGGAGTCGAAACTTCTTGGGGAAGTCATCTTCAAGGCGTAAGTATCACCAGGTGCACCAGATGTCCGCCCTGACCCATCCGGAGTCAAAACTTCCTGGGGTGTTCATCCCCAAGCCTTACGTATCACCAGGGACACCAGGTGTCCGCCCTGACCCATCTGGAGTCGGAACTTCCTGGGGAAGTCATCTCCAAGGTGCAAGTATCACCAGGTGCACCAGATGTTCGCCCTGACCCATGCGGAGTCGAAACTTCCTGGGGAAATCATCTCGAAGGCGTTAGTATCGCCAGGTGCACCAGGTGCTCGCCCTGATCCATCCGGAGTCGAAACTTCCTGGGGAAGTCATCTCCAAGGTGCAAGTATCACCAGGTGCACCAGATGTCCGCCCTGACCCATGCGGAGTCGAAACTTCCTGGGGAAATCATCTCGAAGGCGTAAGTATCGCCAGGTGCACCAGGTGTCAGCCCTGACCCATCTGGAGTCGGAACTTCCTGGGGAAATCATCTCCAAGGCGTAAGTATCACCAGGTGCACCAGATGTCCACCCTGACCCATGCGGAGTCGAAACTTCCTGTGGAAATCATCTCCAAGGTGTAAGTATCGCCAGGTTCACTAGATGCTCGCCCTGATCCCTCAGGAACCAAAACTTCCTGGGGAAGTCATCTCCAAGGTGTAAGTATCACCAGGTGCACCAGATGTCCGCCCTGACCCATGCGGAGTCGAAACTTCCTAGGGAAATCATCTCGAAGGCGTAAGTATCGCCAGGTGCACCAGGTGTCCGCCCTGACCCATCTGGAGTCGGAACTTCCTGGGGAAATCATCTCCAAGGTGCAAGTATCACCAGATGCTCGCCCTGATCCCTCAGGAGTCGAAACTTCTTGGGGAAGTCATCTTCAAGGCGTAAGTATCACCAGGTGCACCAGATGTCCGCCCTGACCCATCCGGAGTCAAAACTTCCTGGGGTGTTCATCCCCAAGCCTAACGTATCACCAGGGGCACCAGGTGTCCGCCCTGACCCATCTGGAGTCGGAACTTCCTGGGGAAGTCATCTCCAAGGTGCAAGTATCACCAGGTGCACCAGATGTTCGCCCTGACCCATGCGGAGTCGAAACTTCCTGGGGAAATCATCTCGAAGGCGTTAGTATCGCCAGGTGCACCAGGTGCTCGCCCTGATCCATCCGGAGTCGAAACTTCCTGGGGAAGTCATCTCCAAGGTGCAAGTATCACCAGGTGCACCAGATGTCCGCCCTGACCCATGCGGAGTCGAAACTTCCTGGGGAAATCATCTCGAAGGCGTTAGTATCACCAGGGGCACCAGGTCTCCGCCCTGACCCATCCGAAGTCTAAACTTCCTGGGGAAATCATCTCCAAGGCGTAAGTATCACCAGCCGCACCAGATGTCCACCCTGACCCATGCGGAGTCGAAATTTCCTGGGGAAATCATCTTCAAGGTGTAAGTATCGCCAGGTTCACCAGATGCTCGCCCTGATCCCTCAGGAGTCGAAACTTCTTGGGGAAGTCATCTTCAAGGCGTAAGTATCACCAGGTGCACCAGATTTCCGCCCTGACCCATCCGGAGTCAAAACTTCCTGGGGTGTTCATCCCCAAGCCTTACGTATCACCAGGGGCACCAGGTCTCCGCCCTGACCCATCCGGAGTCTAAACATCCTGGGGAAATCATCTCCAAGGCGTAAGTATCACCAGCCGCACCAGATGTCCACCCTGACCCATGCGGAGTCAAAATTTCCTGGGGAAATCATCTTCAAGGTGTAAGTATCGCCAGGTTCACCAGATGCTCGCCCTGATCCCTCAGGAGTCGAAACTTCTTGGGGAAGTCATCTTCAAGGCATAAGTATCACCAGGTGCACCAGATGTCCGCCCTGACCCATCCGGAGTCAAAACTTCCTGGGGTGTTCATCCCCAAGCCTTACGTATCACCAGGGGCACCAGGTGTCCGCCCTGACCCATCTGGAGTCGGAACTTCCTGGGAAAGTCATCTCCAAGGTGCAAGTATCACCAGGTGCACCAGATGTTCGCCCTGACCCATGCGGAGTCGAAACTTCCTGGGGAAATCATCCCGAAGGCGTTAGTATCACCAGGGGCACCAGGTCTCCGCCCTGACCCATCCGGAGTCTAAACTTCCTGGGGAAATCATCTCCAAGGCGTAAGTATCACCAGCCGCACCAGATGTCCACCCTGACCCATGCGGAGTCGAAATTTCCTGGGGAAATCATCTTCAAGGTGTAAGTATCGCCAGGTTCACCAGATGCTCGCCCTGACCCATGCGGAGTCGAAATTTCCTGGGGAAATCATCTTCAAGGTGTAAGTATCGCCAGGTTCACCAGATGCTCGCCCTGATCCCTCAGGAGTCGAAACTTCTTGGGGAAGTCATCTTCAAGGCGTAAGTATCACCAGGTGCACCAGATTTCCGCCCTGACCCATCTGGAGTCGGAACTTCCTGGGGAAGTCATCTCCAAGGTGCAAGTATCACCAGGTGCACCAGATGTTCGCCCTGACCCATGCGGAGTTGAAACTTCCTGGGGAAATCATCTCGAAGGCGTTAGTATCGCCAGGTGCACCAGGTGCTCGCCCTGATCCATCCGGAGTCGAAACTTCCTGGGGAAGTCATCTCCAAGGTGCAAGTATCACCAGGTGCACCAGATGTCCGCCCTGACCCATGCGGAGTCGAAACTTCCTGGGGAAATCATCTCGAAGGCGTAAGTATCGCCAGGTGCACCAGGTGTCCGCCCTGACCCATCTGGAGTCGGAACTTCCTGGGGAAATCATCTCCAAGGCGTAAGTATCACCAGGTACACCAGATGTCCACCCTGACCCATGCGGAGTCGAAACTTCCTGTGGAAATCATCTCCAAGGTGTAAGTATCGCCAGGTTCACTAGATGCTCGCCCTGATCCCTCAGGAACCAAAACTTCCTGGGGAAGTCATCTCCAAGGTGTAAGTATCACCAGGTGCACCAGATGTCCGCCCTGACCCATGCGGAGTCGAAACTTCCTGGGGAAATCATCTCGAAGGCGTAAGTATCGCCAGGTGCACCAGGTGTCCGCCCTGACCCATCTGGAGTCGGAACTTCCTGGGGAAATCATCTCCAAGGTGCAAGTATCACCAGGTGCACCAGATGTTCGCCCTGACCCATGCGGAGTCGAAACTTCCTGGGGAAATCATCTCGAAGGCGTTAGTATCACCAGGGGCACCAGGTCTCCGCCCTGACCCATCCGAAGTCTAAACTTCCTGGGGAAATCATCTCCAAGGCGTAAGTATCACCAGCCGCACCAGATGTCCACCCTGACCCATGCGGAGTCGAAATTTCCTGGGGAAATCATCTTCAAGGTGTAAGTATCGCCAGGTTCACCAGATGCTCGCCCTGATCCCTCAGGAGTCGAAACTTTTTGGGGAAGTCATCTTCAAGGCGTAAGTATCACCAGGTGCACCAGATGTCCGCCCTGACCCATCCGGAGTCAAAACTTCCTGGGGTGTTCATCCCCAAGCCTTACGTATCACCAGGGGCACCAGGTCTCCGCCCTGACCCATCCGGAGTCTAAACTTCCTGGGGAAATCATCTCCAAGGCGTAAGTATCACCAGCCGCACCAGATGTCCACCCTGACCCATGCGGAGTCAAAATTTCCTGGGGAAATCATCTTCAAGGTGTAAGTATCGCCAGGTTCACCAGATGCTCGCCCTGATCCCTCAGGAGTCGAAACTTCTTGGGGAAGTCATCTTCAAGGCATAAGTATCACCAGGTGCACCAGATGTCCGCCCTGACCCATCCGGAGTCAAAACTTCCTGGGGTGTTCATCCCCAAGCCTTACGTATCACCAGGGGCACCAGGTGTCCGCCCTGACCCATCTGGAGTCGGAACTTCCTGGGAAAGTCATCTCCAAGGTGCAAGTATCACCAGGTGCACCAGATGTTCGCCCTGACCCATGCGGAGTCGAAACTTCCTGGGGAAATCATCTCGAAGGCGTTAGTATCACCAGGGGCACCAGGTCTCCGCCCTGACCCATCCGGAGTCTAAACTTCCTGGGGAAATCATCTCCAAGGCGTAAGTATCACCAGCCGCACCAGATGTCCACCCTGACCCATGCGGAGTCGAAATTTCCTGGGGAAATCATCTTCAAGGTGTAAGTATCGCCAGGTTCACCAGATGCTCGCCCTGATCCCTCAGGAGTCGAAACTTCTTGGGGAAGTCATCTTCAAGGCGTAAGTATCACCAGGTGCACCAGATGTCCGCCCTGACCCATCCGGAGTCAAAACTTCCTGGGGTGTTCATCCCCAAGCCTTACGTATCACCAGGGACACCAGGTGTCCGCCCTGACCCATCTGGAGTCGGAACTTCCTGGGGAAGTCATCTCCAAGGTGCAAGTATCACCAGGTGCACCAGATGTTCGCCCTGACCCATGCGGAGTCGAAACTTCCTGGGGAAATCATCTCGAAGGCGTTAGTATCGCCAGGTGCACCAGGTGCTCGCCCTGATCCATCCGGAGTCGAAACTTCCTGGGGAAGTCATCTCCAAGGTGCAAGTATCACCAGGTGCACCAGATGTCCGCCCTGACCCATGCGGAGTCGAAACTTCCTGGGGAAATCATCTCGAAGGCGTAAGTATCGCCAGGTGCACCAGGTGTCCGCCCTGACCCATCTGGAGTCGGAACTTCCTGGGGAAATCATCTCCAAGGCGTAAGTATCACCAGGTGCACCAGATGTCCACCCTGACCCATGCGGAGTCGAAACTTCCTGTGGAAATCATCTCCAAGGTGTAAGTATCGCCAGGTTCACTAGATGCTCGCCCTGATCCCTCAGGAGTCAAAACTTCCTGGGGAAGTCATCTCCAAGGCGTTAGTATCGCCAGGTGCACCAGATGTCCGCCCTGACCCATGCGGAGTCGAAACTTCCTGGGGAAATCATCTCGAAGGCGTAAGTATCGCCAGGTGCACCAGGTGTCCGCCCTGACCCATTTGGAGTCGGAACTTCCTGGGGAAATCATCTCCAAGGCGTAAGTATCACCAGGTGCACCAGATGTCCACCCTGACCCATGCGGAGTCGAAACTTCCTGTGGAAATCATCTCCAAGGTGTAAGTATCGCCAGGTGCACCAGGTGCTCGCCCTGATCCATCGGGAGTCAAATCTTCCTGGGGAAGTCATCTCCAAGGTGCAAGTATCACCAGGTACACCAGATGTCTGCCCTGACCCATGCGGAGTCGAAACTTCCTGGGGAAATCATCTCGAAGGCGTAAGTATCGCCAGGTGCACCAGGTGCTCGCCCTGATCCCTCTGGATTCAAAACTTCCTGGGGAAATCATCTCCAAGGCATAAGGATCACCAGTTGCACCAGATGTCCACTCTGGCCCATGCCGAGTCGAAACTTCCTGGGGAGTTCATCTCCAAGCCTTACGTATCACCAGGGGCACCAGGTGTCCGCCCTGACCCATCTGGAGTCGGAACTTCCTGGGGAAATCATCTCCAAGGCGTTAGTATCACCAGGGGCACCAGGTGTCCGCCCTGACCCATCCGGAGTCGAAACTTCCTGGGGAAGTCATCTCTGAGGCGTTAGTATCGCCAGGTGCACCAGGTGCTCGCCCTGATCCATCCGGAGTCGAAACTTCCTGGGGAAGTTATCTCCAAGGTGCAAGTATCACCAGGTGCACCAGATGTCCGCCCTGACCCATGCGGAGTCGAAACTTCCTGGGGAAATCATCTCGAAGGCGTAAGTATCGCCAGGTGCACCAGGTGCTCGCCCTGATCCCTCTGGAGTTAAAACTTCCTGGGAAAATCATCTCCAAGGCGTGAGTATCACCAGGTGCACCAGATGTCCACCCTGACACATGCGGAGTCGAAACTTACTGGGGAAATCATCTCCGAGGTGTAAGTATCGCCAGGTTCACCAGATGCTCGCCCTGATCCCTCAGGAGTCAAAACTTCCTGGGGAAGTTATCTGCAAGGCGTAAGTATCACCAGGTGCACCAGATGTCCGCCTTGACCCATGCGGAGTCGAAACTTCCTGGGGAAACCATCTGGAAGGCGTTAGTATCACCAGGGGCACCAGGTGTCCGCCTTGACCCATCCGGAGTCGAAACTTCCTGGGGAAGTCATCTCTAAGGCGTAAGTATCGCCAGTTGCACCAGGTGCTCGCCCTGATCTCTCAGGAGTCAAAACTTCCTGGGGAAGTTATCTGATAGGCGTAAGTATCACCAGGTGCACCAGATGTCCGCCTTGACCCATGCGGAGTCGGAACTTCCTGGGGAAACCATCTGGAAGGCGTTAGTATCACCAGGGGCACCAGGTGTCCGCCTTGACCCATCCGGAGTCGAAACTTCCTGGGGAAGTCATCTCGATGGCGTCAGTATCACCAGGGGCACCAGGTCTCCGCCCTGACCCATCCGGAGTCTAAACTTCCTGGGGAAATCATCTCCAAGGCGTAAGTATCACCAGCCGCACCAGATGTCCACCCTGACCCATGCGGAGTCGAAATTTCCTGGGGAAATCATCTTCAAGGTGTAAGTATCGCCAGGTTCACCAGATGCTTACCCTGATCCCTCAGGAGTCGAAACTTCTTGGGGAAGTCATCTCCAAGGCGTAAGTATCACTAGGTGCACCAGATGTCCGCCCTGACCCATCCGGAGTCAAAACTTCCCGGGGAAGTCATATCCAAGGCGTAAGTATCACCAGGTGCACAAGGTGCTCGCCCTGACCCATGCATAGTCGAAACTTCCTGGGGAAATCATCTCGATGGCGTCAGTATCACCAGGGGCACCAGGTCTCCGCCCTGACCCATCCGGAGTCTAAACTTCCTGGGGAAATCATCTCCAAGGCGTAAGTATCACCAGCCGCACCAGATGTCCACCCTGACCCATGCGGAGTCGAAATTTCCTGGGGAAATCATCTTCAAGGTGTAAGTATCGCCAGGTTCACCAGATGCTCGCCCTGATCCCTCAGGAGTCGAAACTTCTTGGGGAAGTCATCTTCAAGGCGTAAGTATCACCAGGTGCACCAGATGTCCGCCCTGACCCATCCGGAGTCAAAACTTCCTGGGGTTTTCATCCCCAAGCCTTACGTATCACCAGGGGCACCAGGTGTCCGCCCTGACCCATCTGGAGTCGGAACTTCCTGGGGGAGTCATCTCCAAGGTGCAAGTATCACCAGGTGCACCAGATGTTCGCCCTGACCCATGCGGAGTCGAAACTTCCTGGGGAAATCATCTCGAAGGCGTTCGTATCGCCAGGTGCACCAGGTGCTCGCCCTGATCCATCCGGAGTCGAAACTTCCTGGGGAAGTCATCTCCAAGGTGCAAGTATCACCAGGTGCACCAGATGTCCGCCCTGACCCATGCGGAGTCGAAACTTCCTGGGGAAATCATCTCGAAGGCGTAAGTATCGCCAGGTGCACCAGGTGTCCGCCCTGACCCATCTGGAGTCGGAACTTCCTGGGGAAATCATCTCCAAGGCGTAAGTATCACCAGGTGCACCAGATGTCCACCCTGACCCATGCGGAGTCGAAACTTCCTGTGGAAATCATCTCCAAGGTGTAAGTATCGCCAGGTTCACTAGATGCTCGCCCTGATCCCTCAGGAGTCAAAACTTCCTGGGGAAGTCATCTCCAAGGTGTAAGTATCACCAGGTGCACCAGATGTCCACCCTGACCCATCTGGAGTCGGAACTTCCTGGGGAAATCATCTCCAAGGCGTAAGTATCACCAGGTGCACCAGATGTCCACCCTGACCCATGCGGAGTCGAAACTTCCTGTGGAAATCATCTCCAAGGTGTAAGTATCGCCAGGTTCACTAGATGCTCGCCCTGATCCCTCAGGAGTCAAAACTTCCTGGGGAAGTCATCTCCAAGGTGTAAGTATCACCAGGTGCACCAGGTGTCCGCCCTGACCCATCTGGAGTCGGAACTTCCTGGGGAAATCATCTCCAAGGCGTAAGTATCACCAGGTGCACCAGATGTCCACCCTGACCCATGCGGAGTCGAAACTTCCTGTGGAAATCATCTCCAAGGTGTAAGTATCGCCAGGTTCACTAGATGCTCGCCCTGATCCCTCAGGAGTCAAAACTTCCTGGGGAAGTCATCTCCAAGGTGTAAGTATCACCAGGTGCACCAGATGTCCACCCTGACCCATGCGGAGTCGAAACTTCCTGGGGAAATCATTTCGAAGGCGTAAGTATCGCCAGGTGCACCAGTTGCTCGCCCTGACCCATCCGGAGTCGAAACTTCCTGGGGAAGTCATCTCCAAGGCGTACGTATCACCATTTGCACCAGGTGTTCGCCCTGACCCCTTCGTTTTCGATCCCGTTAAAATGCCGAGGATTTTGCCGAGCATTTTACCGTTAAGATTCACCGAGGATTTCACCGCAAAAAGCGAGGAATTCACCGAGGATTTCACGGCAAAAAGCGAGGATTTCACCGAGGATTTCACCGATGAATTCACCGATGAATTCATCGGTGATTTAACCGAGGATACTTGCAATGGGGAAGATAAAGGTTATTCATTAAAACAACAGCGATAAGATTCGTCTAAAAATAGAGTAATTATTTATAATGATTACAGTATGTACAATATGTACAAAATAAATTGTGTTTAACTAACTTAAAAATAGAGAATTAACAATCAAGACTATTGCTTAACGGATCTCTAAACAATCATACAGTATTATAATTAATTATATTGTGTCAGAATTGTTATAACGATTCTGACCATTTTCCATCAACCTCACTCGTTTTAACTAAACGTAATGTTTACGCAAAGTTTTTATCTCGTGCGTCCAAGCACATGTTTTCTCTCTCTGTTTAACTCTTTCATAAGGCTCGTGTCGTGCATACACTGTAACTGGCACGAGACCGTTTTCTGACAGCACAACCAGATATACGCACGAAGCTTACATAGTTTTTTCAATTAGTTTAAACTCTAGGCAACAATCGTTGAAGTATTTCAGCGATAAATGATTGTCTTGAATTTCTAATTGGATGTTAACGTGTAATTCTGTACATGATCGTCTGGCATATTCTCATTGGCATCATAGTTCATTGGCATCATAGTTTTATAACATAAAGAGTAATTTTTTTTACAGGTTTTCAAGAGGTTGAGAGGAGGTTCATTATACAAATTTTTTACCAATATGTCAGCCTTTTGCTGCAGTAGGCACTGAATAACTATTATATTATTAAACTGACAGGCTGCGTGCAGAGGAGTATTACCAATACAGCTCTTCGTTTGAAGATTGGCGCCTTTTTTCAAGAAATAGTTAACTAGAACAAAAGCAGATTCTTTCTGGCAAGCCAGGAGTGGAGTTAATCCATGACTACTTGAAGCAGTGCCATCTGCTCCTGCTTGTACTAGAAACCTACATAACTCCCAATCATTTCTTGCCGTTGCCTTATGCAAGGCAGTTATTCCATGTGAGTTTCGGGCATTAATGTCCGCTCCATTCAGAATGAGTAATTTTACTATGTCTATGCGTAAAGGCTCACTTGTAATAGATTGAAGCAAAGGGAACATTTTGCTATTTAAAATTTTTTTGTTGATTTCAGCACCTTGTCTCAATAAGAATTTTATCAAATCGGTGCCTCCTAATATGATGGCATTCAAAAGTAAAGTTGTTTTGTTTTTAAATGATGGTTTAAATTCAGGGTACAGAATTTCGAGAAGTTTTACATTTTTTGAATCATCTGGATGCCCTATTAGGAGGCTACTCAAATATTCATAACTTTCCTACAATAATAATAAATTATTATTCTCATTGAAAAAAAAAAAATATTTCTAAAAGTGCAACGGTGTACCTGGGGGACAAGGCCACGCAAAGCCAACCCCAAGGTACCGGCGGCCAACGCCCAAGAACCTAAAAATAAGAAAGAAAATCTACCACTCGGGAACGGACCAGTATTTCGATGCGCCCTGATTCCCATCCTGGCTAGCTCGAGTGAAAAGAAAAATAAGAATAGGTGGGGCCGGAAAACTACCCGCGAAGGGCCTGTTTCACTGCTCCACCGCTGGCTGCTGTCTCGCCGTCCTCTACCGCGGCTTGTCGTGGAGAATTCGCCCTGCTAGGCCACGCCCTAAGGGAAAGAGAGAGAAAAAACACAGAAAAGAGAGAAATATATAAAGGAGAGAGAGGTAAAATACCATACAATATAAATAAAATAAAAGAAGAATACGTCAAGTTAAATTAATTTATTCAAAACGCATACATGGGCGGGTCGACAGAGGTCAACGCGAGGCCCCAGGACGAAGGCCCGTAGGTCACTCACTCCGGCCGGGATCCGCTGATCCTGGCCTTGCACACTGCACGCGGAGGGAGCACCGGTAAATCAAACGCGTAGTACCTTAATCAGACGCTCACTTTACAGCTGGAGAGTTGTCCCCAGGATTGGCTCGTGGCGTCGTGTGTAGCTCACTTAATGACCGAGTGAAGATCGCGAGCGTCCTTAGGTTGCCTCAGGATTTCACGGATCGCTAACCGCGCGGAAGTCTCTCCCGCTGGCAGGCCTTCCTCTTTGTAGTCCGCCATCGCGATGCATAAAAGTTCTGAGCACGACGGTTGGGGGAAGAAAGAAAAAAGAACGAGAAATAATAGAGAATAATAAATACTAAACAAACTGGAAAAATTCCCAATGGAAAATTTCCGGGGCACTTTGGGCCGGGCCAATAGGGGCAAATTGGGCTCCTAGATAAACGCAAATAATTTCAATAATAATAATGTTCAGAACTACTGGTGATAACAATAAAATAAATTTACTCTAAGTCGGTGCTCCACAGGACTAAATTCAAATTATTGCCACTGGCTTTCCGAATCCAACCCCGTAATTGGGAACACCCGTGCTTGTCGATCAACAAGCCCTTCAACTCAGTCAAGTTCCACAAGTTACAATCATCAAAACAACAACGGCGTAAAATGACTGAGCTGAAGCGCGGCTAAATAATATGACTGCTCGAAGCAGACGAACGAAACTACAGCCTCAAGGCCAAGGCCCATCAAGCACGGTGTTTATCAAATAATAATTTGAATTTATTCTTTCGATTCGGCAAAATTATCATACTCGATACATTCCTTTGTAAATGCACTCTCTCACACTCTCTCGAATAAGATCACGAAATTCCGAGTTAATCAAAACAAACCACAAGGTCAATCAAAAGTAAATAAACTCGGAATATCGTGATCACGCTACACGACTAGCAGCAGTGGCAGCAGTGGTTCTCCGTGCCCACACGTTGGCAGCACCATGCAACGGCATACCTAGGGACAAGGCCACGCAAAGCCAACCCCAAGGTACCGTCGGCCAACGCCCAAGAACCTAAAAATAAGAAAGAAGATCTACACTCAGGAACGGGCCAGTATTTCGACGCGCCCTGATTCCCGTCCCGGCTAGCTCGAGTGAAAAGAAAAATAAGAATAGGTGGGGCCAAAAAACTACCCACGAAGGGCCTGCTTCACTGCTCCGCCACTGGCTGCTGTCTCGCAGTCCTCTACCGCGACTCGTCGCGGAGAATCAGCCCTGCTAGGCCGTGCCCTAAAGGAAAAAGAGAGAGAAAAACACAGAAAAGAGAGAAAAATATTTAAGGAGAGAGAGGTAAAATACCACACAACATAAATGAAAGAAAAGAATACGTCAAGTTAAACTAATTTATTCAAAACGCCTACACGGGCGGGTCGACAAATGTCGACGCGAGGCCCAAGAAATAAAAGCCCGTAGGCCACACACCGGCCCGGATTCGCTGATCCTGGCCTTGCACACCGCGCGCGGGAGCACCGGAACCTAACGAATCTATTCTAAATAGGCAGTATCTTGCAGTCAGATGCTCGCTCGGTAGCTCACGGCGTCCCTTGACTGGCTCACGGCATGGTCCGCTGGGAGGAAGGCTATCTTCCCGTGGTCGCCGATCCCCGATGATCTTTACGCCCTTGCAATGGGCGACCGGGAACAAATTATTAAAAGGCACGGCTCGTCGGCACGAAACTCTGACAGGAATAAGAGACGCGCGTACCGCAAGGCGAGACAAAACGCGGTTAACGCTGAGCGAGTAGAAAAAAGACCGGTCTCGCTGGCGGTCGCCACCAGCGCCACTAAGCTGAGTAGGGGAGGGGAAGGGAATCAAATTCCTGGCATTCTCTCTCCTCGTATCGCTGCACGCTCGGGTTGGCTTCGCACCGACCGTTTGAATGATCGGCTCGGATCCCAGCTGACGAAAGAAAGAATGCCGGGAGCCTGTGCTCAAGCTCCCGATCTCCCGTAGCAAAAGCTTACTTAGCATCTAGACTTTGTTCAAAAAATTACCTTTTTCTTTCCAGCTTCAATGTTATTAGTTCTTTTCTCATTGTTTTTTGAAGTATCTGTGGGTATTTTGCTAATACCTGTAAATAAGAAATAATAATAATAAGATAAATAAATAAAAATTAAGCATTTAGAGTGATGTTTTTACATGATAACTTATCTTATTTGATTCAGTTATAATCATTAATTTTTGGTGGAGGTTAAAAGTCCTCTGCGAGTTTTTTTAAGAATTTTGTATTATATTAAGGTTGTTGGGTCGGTAAGTCAACCTTAAAAATCCAAATAAATTTTTTTTTTTTACTTTTTATAAAGATTCAATTTATTTAAAACTTTTATATTGCTTATTTGAAAAGTAAAAAGATACTTGTAAGCTTAGGTCTCGATAAATAACCTCCACATAAAAAAAAATTGGTTATAAATATTAGTGGGGATATATACTATACTTACCTAGAAATAATGAAGAATAATCTTTTTTTTCTAAGTAAACTGTACAATTTTTAATTATGTCGATTTTTAAAAGTTAATACTAAAATATATTATAAACTGTAAGTTCGAATCGAACAGTCTAATTAGAGTGTTATCACGATTAGGAGCAAATCAAAAATCAAAAACAGAACAAGACTTAGCAGATGAAAATGCACAAGGATTCATAGTCCCACGCAAAATCCAGAAAAAAGCGACAGAGGTCTTTGCATAGAAATCTACGTGCCTATGCTCCTCACATGTACAAAGAGTCTGCTAGTTATGCACACAATACATGAGCACCCACTACAGTTGGTATTCATAGGCCGTGTACATGTGAGCTCTGCAGCCGCATAGCTGTGTGGCTGATCCTGGTCACAGGGTGATCGCGAAATTTGAAAATCTTCCGGCAAAGTCAGAATTCAATTTATTAATTAATCAATGAAAATAAATGAATAATCTTCCAAGCTCTGAACCCACAGTACCCTAGATGCCCAAATCTAGTTTTTAAATAAACAAATAATCCTCCAAGCTTAAAACCCACGAAACCCTGAGGGTCCAAGTTTCATTTTCGATAAACAATGATCTCCCAAGCTCCAAACCAACTAAACTCTGGGCGGCCGAGTTTAAATTTCAAATAAACAAATGACACCTCAAGCCCAAAACCCACAAAACCCGTGGCGTCCGGGTTACATTTTTTAAAAATCAAATAATCCCCGAAGCGTTAAACCAAGAGTAATGAAATATTCATTTCTGAACCGGGTTGCAACGAGGAGATCAAAGAGGACAATTTCGTCCATCCCATATATCTGTACTCCACAAGAAATCTTGCAATGCAATAAAATCATAAAAATTCTAATAATAAAAAAAAGGTCATATCGGTCAGTCTTGACCATGTTCAATATCTGATACAAAAAAATGTCACTGTTTTTTTTTTTTTTAATTAAACAAAAAATTCTAAATTTTGAATATTTAAAAAGGAAAAAATACGTATACGTTACCAGAGTATGATCCCATAAAACAATTTCTTTGATCACATATCAGTATTCTATAAGAAATCTCGCAGTGCGATCAAATCATAAAAATTCTAAAAATAAAAAAAAGGTCTGATAGGTCAGCTTTGACAACATTCCGTATACAAAAAATTGTGAATGATTTCTTTTTTTTTATAGGACTTTGAATCTTACATAGTTCAAAACAAATGAAATAATTAATTCTGACCAAAGTATGATCCCATAAGACCATTTCATTCATTACATATCAATACTCAATAAGAATTCTTGCAGTGCGATCAAATCATAAAAATTCTAAAAATTCTAAAAATAAAAAGAAAGGTCTGATAGGTCAGACTTGACCACGTTCCGTATACCAGAAAATTTGACCAATCATTAGAATTCCAAATTATTTTATCAATACGAATAACTACCATATCATTTTTCTAATACAAAAAATTGTGAATGATTTCTTTTTTTTTTTTTTTTTTCTTTTTTAAATAAACATAGGACTCTAAATCATTAACAAATCCAAATAAAATAATTATTTCTGACCAGAGTATGATCATACAAGATCATTCAGTGCAATCAGATAATAAACACTCTATAAATAAAAAGACAGGTATGATAGGTTAGACTTGACCACATTCCGTATACAAAAAAATTACTATTTGTAGCCAGGATTGATCCCATAAGTCCATTTCATTCCTCTTATATCAGTACTCTATGAGAAATCTTGCAGTGCGATTAGATCATTAGAATTCTAAAAACAAAAAAAGGCCTGATGAGTCTTACTTGACCACGTTCCGTATACAAAAAATAAGTGTTTGTAACCAGAGTATGATCCTATAAGACCATTTCTTTCCTCACATATCAGTACTCTATAAGAATTCTTGCAGTGGGATCAGATCATAAAAATTCTAAAAATTCAAAGAAAGGTCTGATAGGTCAGACTTGACCACGTTCCGTAAACAAAAAATTACTATTTGTAGCCAGAGTTTGATCCCACAAGATTATGTCTTTCCTCGCATATCAGTACTCTATAAGAATTCTTGCAGTGCATTCAGATCATTAGAATTCTAAAAACAAAAAAAAGTCCTTATAGGCCTGACTTGACCACGTTCCGTATACGAAAATTTTACCAATCATAAGTATTTCAAATTATTTCATCAATACGAACTACTATATCATTTCCATAATGCATACAATTGTGAAAGATTTCTTTTTTTTTTTTTTTTTTAAATAAAGATAGGACTCTAAATCATTAACAGATCAAAACAAATAGATTAATTATTTCTGACCAGAGTATGACCCAACAAGATCATTCGGGGCGATCTGATCATAAACATTCTAAAAATCAAAAGACAGGTATGATGGGTTAGACTTGACCACGTTCCGTATACAAAAAATTAGTATTTGTAGCCAGAGTTTGATCCCATAGGTCCCTTTCATTCCTCACATATCAGTACTCTATGAGAAATCTTGCAGTGCGATCAGATCATTAGAATTCTAAAAACAAAAAAAAGTCCTTATAGGTCTGACTTGACCACGTTCCGTATACGAAAATTTTACCAATCATAAGTATTTCAAATTATTTCATCAATACGACCTACTATATCATTTCCATAATGCATACAATTGTGAAAGATTTCTTTTTTTTTTTTTTTTTTTTTTTTTTTAAATAAAAATAGGACTCTAAATCTTTAACAGATAAAAACAAATAAAATAATTATTTCTGACCAGAGTATGATTCAACAAGATCATTCAGGGCAATCAGATCATAAACATTCTAAAAATAAAAAGACAGGTCTGATAGGTCAGACTTGAACACGTTCTGTATCCAAAAAATTAGTATTAGATACCAGAGTATGATCTCGTTAGACCATTTCTTTCCTCCTATATCAGCACTCTAGAGGAATCTTGCAGTGCGATCAGGTCATAAAAAATCAAAAAATAAAAAGAAAGGTCTGATAGGTCAGACATGAACACGTTTCGTATACCAAAAATTTGACCAATCATCAGAATTTCCAATTATTTTATCAATACGAACAACTACCATATCATGTCCCAATACAAAAAATTGTGAATGATTTCTTTTTTTTTTTTTTTTTTTTAAATAAACATAGGACTCTAAATCATTAACAGATCAAAATAAGTAAAATAATTATTTCTGACCAGAGTATGATCCTACAAGATCATTCAGGGCGATCAAATAATAAACATTCTAAAAATAAAAAGACAGGTATGATAGGTCAGACTTGACCACGTTCTGTATACAAAAAATTACTATTTGTAGCCAGAGTTTGATCCCATTAGTCCATTTCATTCCTCACATATCAGTACTCTATAAGAATTCTTGCAGTGGGATCAGATCATAAAAATTCTAAGAATAAAAAGAAATGTCTAATAAGTCAAATTTGATTCGTTCCGTATACAAAAAATAAGTGTTTGTAACCAGAGTATGATCTCATAAGACCATTTCTTTCCTCGCTTATCGGTACTCTATAAGAATTCTTGCACTACGGTCAAATCATAAAATTTCAAAAAATAAAAAAAGTGTCTGATAAGTCAAATTTGACCACATTCTGTATATAAAAAACTGTGAATGATTATTTGTTTTTTATTTACATCTATCATAAAATTCTTAATTTTAAATAGTTTCAATAAGAAAAGAATACGTATTTTTAACCAGAGTATGATCCCATAAAACCATTTCATCCTTACATAACAGTACTCTTTAAGAATTCTTGCAGTGCAATCAAATCATAAAAAAAAAAAAAAAAATACAAAATAAATGTCTAATACATCAAATTTGACTGCACTTAATTTCCATATACAAAAAATAAGTGTATGTAACCAGAGTATGATCCCATTAGACCATTTCTTTCCTTCTATATCAGCACTCTATGAGAAATCATGCAGTACGATCAAATCATAAAAATTCTAAAAATAAAAAGAAAGGTCTGATAGGTCAGACTTGACCACGTCCCGTTTACCAAAAATTTGACCAATCATTAGAATTTCAAATTATTTCATCAATACGAACTACCATATTATTTTCATAATACAAAAAATTGTGAATGATTACTTTTTTTTTTTTTTTATTAAACACAGGTTTCTAAATCCTTAACAGTTCAAAACAATTAAAATATTTATTTCTGACCAGAGTATGACCCAATTAGATCTTTCAGTGCGATCAGATCATTAACATTCTAAAAATAAAAAGACAGGTATGATAGGTAGGACTTGACCACGTACCGTATACAAAAAATTGTGAATAATTTTTTTTTTATTTTTCATTAAACGAAAAACCTCAAATTTTGATTTGTTTAAAAAAGAAAAAAATTAGTATTAGTAACAAATAAAATATTTATTTCTGACCTGAGTATGATCAAATAGGTCAATTTCGACTATCCCATAAAAAAAAAAAATAAATAAACTTTGTAAAGTAACATTTACGGCGATTGGTTTTTTTAAACGGAGTCTACCTACAAGTAAAAACTATATGCTGAATATGATAAATTTTTTTTTGAAAATGGATTAATGATAGAAGTGAAATCAAAAAATTTATTGCGGATGACTGAAGGCCGAATTACTTATTATTTAAAAATGATTTTCTCTGCTTAAAGAACATATTCTGTTGAATCACCGTAAATATTGTAACAGGGGTGGATTTAAGGGTTTGTATGAGCCGATACAAATACCCACGGTGCGTACTAAATCCTTATCACCTGTACTTAGTGCTGATCCAAGCACTCGTCGAACTGCAACTCGTCGACCTGAAATAATAAAATGAGGAAATCGCGTCCGCGAATATTACTATACTTCGCGACGCGGTCGGCTAGTTCGTTTATCGGTAGTGGGTGCGGGTATTAAAATAGGATCGATTCGCAGGAACACCAGGTTTAGTCAATAAAAATTAAATTAACAATTTAATAATTTATTAAAAAAAATCTAAACCTAAAATACAAATTCCGAATTACGACTCGGTGTCGTTTAAACCAGTAAACAAAAGAATCTTCAATGTTCTCTAAATCGTTGCGCGTGCACACAAATTCCTGCTGCTATCGGCAGCTAACGCGCGCAAGAGAAAAACAAAGATTATTACAATAACAGTGTACTAAGGACACTCACACGCATTCACACTCACTCGCACATTTACAATTAACTTATGGAGTCGCTAAGGTGCACCTCATACCAAGCCGTCAGGCTAAACAAAATGCCAGGCTACGATGCCGACCAGCCGCAATATCTACCATACTCGAGTTGCCGTGTAGCCATCGGAAAGCGGTCCAGACGATGACGTGAAATGACAACTTCACAAATAACACCACACTCTCACACTACGGCTCTACCACAACGCGCGACGCGAATGTCAATAATTGCCTCGACTTCCGTAACGACTAAGCTGCTTCAAGATCTGCCATGGATCGATCTCCAGATCTTTGCGTGTCTGCCGGACGTCGGTCAGGTTCCCCGACGTCCACGGCTTCCAAAAGCCGGTTGACTCGTCTAGACAGAAGAATGCTTCCCGGGCGATGACCATCGATCCCGCACCTTCTGTCTCTGCCAACTCTCTCTTCGACAACATTCCACTCCCGAGGAGTCCGGTTAGCCGTCGAACCGAGACGAGTTAAGTTCCATGTACGTGCGAACACTTGGACACGAAAACTACGAGTGGCTTCCCGATTCCCGCTCTACCACCTCAGAGGTCCGCTCTGAGCTGCGTTCGACAGTCACGTGACTCGCGCCAAATCCTAAATCGTTACCAACGATTTAATTACGATCGCTGACTGTCACAATATACGTAAAGTTAACAATTTTTCAATTTGAGTAATTTTCAATATTGATTACCACCATTCGAAATTGACGGAGCTGATTACTTATTCAATTTTTAAATTCTCTTGCTTTTACAATTTTTGTTAAGTTTTGCTTGATTTATAAAAAAATTAATAAACAATGGATTTTTAAAGTTACAAGCAAAAAATCGAAATATAACTTTAACTGAGTTTTTCATGCTGAAAAAGAAAATTCACAAAAAAGTTATCACCATTTTTTAAAATTAAATTTCTAAAAAGTTAGTTGCATTTAAAGACTTGGAAATCTTTAAAAAAAAATAAATTTATAATAGAAAAAAAAGTTTAGGCTAAGATCAATTAACGACAATGTGGGTGAGCATACATGCATGTCATAAATGTTTATGCTTTTTATTTCAACCGAGATTGTTCCTTGAAAAATTGAATAAGTAAGCAGTTCCGTCAATTTCGAATGGTGGTTATCGATATTGAAAATTACTCAAATTGAAAAATTGTTAACTTTACGTATATTTACGGTGATTCAACAGAATATGTCTTTTAAGCAGAGAAAATCATTTTTAAATAATAAGTAATTCGGCCTTCAGTCATCCGTAATAAATTTTTTGATTTCACTTCTATCATTAGTTCATTTTCGAAAAAAAATTTATCATATTCAGCGTATAGTTTTTACTTGTAGGTAGACTCCGTTTAAAAAAACCAATCGCCGTAAATGTTACTTTATAAAGTTTTTTTTTTTTTTAGATTTCATTGCGTAGATTCGGTAAATTTGAGTGTATCTCCTTTTTGTCAACATGTACAAGCTCCATGAATTAATCATTAATATTGTTAAAAAATATATCTAAACGAATGATTTCACATTTTTAATAAACATTCTAAATAATTTCAATAGCTAAGATATATTCAGTTATTCTGATCTAAGCCAGAACACATAAAAGTCCTAGATAAAATCAATTTCATATGTGTGAGGAAAAAAAAAAAAAATTAAATAAGTATTTGGACCTATTTTTTAAATGCACACTGCATAGCTTTATTTTAATGTAAATTTAGATAAAAAATTGTTAGAAACACTCATTTGTACTTTTAAAATATTACGAAAAAAAAAAGATAAAAATATTCAATAATATATTCATGTTAATTTAAATATGCCTAGCTAGTTCTTCTGATTTAAGTTTCTGAAATATAACATTTTATCAGCGGACAAAACGCATAAAAATACTATTAATAAATTTCATCTGTAAATGTATAATCCCCTGTGATGATATAACTTTTTTTAATACAAACTTTAATGTGAAATCACTTAGAAAATAATGGAGCAAATGCTCATCCGTACTTTAAAAACCAATGCTAAATAGAATTTATAATTTCTGGTCCATTAGATATCTAGACCTGAAACTATCTGTTTCTTTTGTTCATGTAGTTCTTAACTCTTATCACAAAAAAATTAATCAATTTTGAATTTTAAAATCACTTTGACCATATAACTTTAACTTACTTACAAAAAACAAAAAATATTCAATAATTGATTCATGTCGACTTGGATAAACTTTTATGTGAAATCACTTAAAAAATAATGAAGCAATGGCTCATCCGTTCTTTAAAATACATGCTTCACAGAATTTACAATTCATTCAATCTACAGTAGAAAAATATGAAAATGTGATGTTAAATTACTTTTTCCACTCAAAAAAAAAAAATCATTTATTTTAAGAAATTCTTTTTTAAATGACCCAATTATTTCTTATTATTATCACTCAAAAATGTGATGCAAGAAAAAAATTTTATCCAATTTTTTATGTTTACATGGATTATTATAGATAGAAACATAGGTTATATTATGGTTCTAAAGTGGCTGGAACTTGAAAGTCTGCTACTGAGTAGTAAGTACTACAGGCAGCCGCATCGTGTGCTCCCTCCACGCTCGGTCTAAAATGTCTCTATGGGCATTGGGAGTTAGAGAGACGGAAATATACATTTTCCTGTTTAACCGGATGCTCTCGACTGAAATCCAAAATCGCTTGACTTTTTTCAAGATGATTTTGGCACTTTCATTGTACTTTCAAAATTGAAACGACGATAACTTTATAACGAGAGTATATTTAGGGACAATTTTTTTTTAAAATTACTCAGAGGATCATCAGTTATGTACGAAGTACATAATAAACTCGCCAGAGCCCTCGCAACACTGTTATTTACATGATTAACGTAACCTTAAACCATGAATTCAAAGTATATAAAGCGTACGCTTCGACGGCAGTTTTTTTCGTTGTTATTGTTGTTAAAAAAAACTCAATCGCCGTCAAGCGCTACCGCGCTTTAGGATAGTACTCTATGAGAAATCTTGCAAATCATAAAAATTCTAAGAATATAAAATAGGTTGGGTCGGTCAGTCTTGACTATGCTTTATATTTGATACAAAAAATTGTGACTGTTTTTTTTTTTTTTTAATTCTAAAAATAAAAAATGAAAGGTCGGATTGGTGAGTTTTTGACATATTCCATATTTTATAAAAAAAGTCGTATCGAATTGAAAGTTACCAATACTGTTTAAATTATGTAATCATATATGCTCATAGGATCTTTAAAATGTAGTCATAAGTGTTTGTAAGATTATTAAAATGTTGTCACAAGTATTCATAGAATTTCTAAAATGTCGCCACAAGTGTTGAAAAAAGTATTAAAATGTAGCCACAAGTACCTTATAATAAATTATTTTTTGTGTTTATATATGTGTCTAAAAAGTTAATATTACTGAATGTAATAACAAGAAGTACTATTATCTGCGATGAAAATTAAATATAGAGTTGGTCGCCATAAGTGTCTATTTTCGTGTATATGTATATATATATATATATATATATATATATAATACTAACAATAATCTAAACATATAAAAATAGTCACACAAAAAGCTTCAAAGTGCCCTCCTCACACCCGATGGCTCTTTTGCAAGCGAAGGTCACAGATTAGTTACTGTATTAGTTAATAAATATTGAAAAAATAAGCAATGTAAACCGATGTATGTTTTGTAAAATTCCTTTATTCAAACTTTAAAATAATACAATCGAAATACACAGTTTAAGAGTCCAGTAGATATATTAAGTATGCGAAAATGGCTGCTGGTCGATGGTTGTAGGAATGAGGCACAGGTAGCGGCTTAAGGTGAGCACATGAATAAAGCTGTGAGCTGTAAGAAAGTCTACGGCAGGGTTACGGCAGGCTTACGGCCGCTTACTGCTTGCTTACGGCAGCTGACTGGTGGCCGCAAGTGGACGTAAGCGAGCTCTAAGCGGCCGTAAACCTGCCGTAAGCCTGCCGTAGACTTTCTTACAGCTCACGGCTTTATTCATGTGGTCCCCTTTAGGTTGACCGAGCCTGGGCCGGTCTAACTCCACCCCGCTAGTCTGCTGCTCTCAGGTTTCAGCTTAAGTCTTGGATTAGATGGTCGACCTGGCTTGGGCCGGTCTGACTGTCTTCTCCTGGGCTTAGCTCGTCGGTGAGAATGAAGAAGAGGGGTAGGTAAGATCCTGTCAGCCTCGACTTCTTCGTTCTCCCTTCAGATTCTTCTCTCTCTCCTTCGGTGACGCTTCACCGCCGTTTATATACCTGCGGGGGGGACGCCATGGAATTACCGTGCAACCTCCCCCGCGTCTGCGTGCGCGCGCGGAACTTCAAGATGGCTGCGGCTTCGCGACGCGAGTACGTCCCGCGTCTATGAAGCCGTGCGTTCATCTCGAGTCTCCGGGCGTTCACAACGCGGCCTCAGGTTGCCTACTGGCAGGCTACCTGGGGTCACGCTACAGCAATTATTTGTTAGAACCCTCAAATTTATCATATCGTTAGATTAAAAATTAAATTCTCTTCACTAAAATAATTTTTCATCTAATGAAATAAACAAAAAATCATTATTTTTATACCTGTTCCATGAACTGGGGTACTGTGATCATAATTGGTGTCTTTACCTTACTAATTTTCGTTAAAAAAATTTTTTTATCAATAAAAATCATTTAATACATTTGTCAACGTATTAAAAAAGTAATAAAAAAATAATTTTCTTTTAATAAAAATTTTTTGTTGAAATTACTTTTCAACATATCTGCTTAAAACACTTGTCAACTTTTGGAACAAAATGTTGATAGTTAAAGGAACTATTAGCTAGCAAAATAAATGTAGATTTTAACGTGGCTAAGCCCCAAATTTGAATTTCCATTTATTACTCGAATGGTTGCTTCAATTTATACAAAAATTAAAATTACACACGTTTGATTTGAACCACTCTATCGGTAGGTACAGTCCAATTGTTCGTTCTTTTAGTTCAGTATTTAAATAATTCAATTAAACTCATCAATGTCAAAAACGATTTATTTTGTAATAAAGTGCGATGGCCTCCTGTTTAAATTTTTATTTAAATAAAAACCTGATCGTTCCAAATCGTAATATGTTTTAATCAAAATGCCATGGATCAACCGATCGAGCACTTCAAATTCAAATCAGCCGCACAACTCCGTGACGACCAGTGACGACTTACTACTCAGTGATGGTCACCCTTACCCACATTGGCCCGCCTAAACGTCATCTTGCCAAGATGATCTTGGTGGATAATGAACCAGCTGTCTGCAGCTGTCTGTTGATCCCTGCGAGTATGGCTAAATAACGTTTTCGAGTAAAGAAAATTGTCTTTTCAAAGTACCCAAAAAAAAGTTTATTTTATTTATTGAATAAATTTGGATTATTCATATTCAAGAATAAATGTGAGTGGTGTTTAAGTAATTTTTTTATGTGTACATAAAGTCAGCTGAATACATACTCACACTTTAAGTTAATTTGAAGACTAATGATGAAAATAGATGAGGTATGGACACTTGGGTAATGCTAATGGAAGGTTATTTTTAAGTAGTTATATAAAATCAAAAGCTGTAGGTTTAAATGATTATAATTGTATGTAAAATTTTATTTTAATTAGTACCCTAGCTATTTACAACAATTTACTTTCAATCGTGACTTTAATTTTTAATTTTAAAATTTGAGTAACTACTCGTAATAAACCCAAGTACCTCTTTCATGATTATTACTTTAGACCATTGAAATATAATACAAAATCAATTTTAATAGTATAAAATAATTGTTTTCCAAATTGTATATTTACTCTTATCGGTGATTTTTAAAAACTTTTTGTTCAATCATTTTACTTGTATACATGTGGAAAATTTTGAATCAATTATTTATTTAAACATATTATTGTAACATACTTATATAGTTGAACGTTTCAGAATATTATTTGATAAGTAAACCAACATTTTTAATTAGTAATAATGGAACTAATATTTATTAAAGAAACAAAATTATTTTTCAAAAGTTTGAAATAATAATTTATTTCGAAATATTATGCATTGATAAGTTAATCATTGTCGAACTATTGTTAAAAATTAGAAATAATTTTATACTTTTAACTTACTTGCTGTTTGGATGTTTAGTTTATTAACCACGTACAGTCTTCCATCATGCAGTCTTTCTTTTTTCGGAAGCCGAGGTTTTTTTGTCTTTCATCATCTTCATCCTCTTCCTCACTAGATTCATCATAAGTTGTTTTACAATTGTTTTTATAAATTTTATTATCATCTTCAGATGATGAACAGTCATCGATGCTAACTCGTTCGTTTGACGTTTCTTCATCCGAATTAATCTCCTCATCGTCTTCACAAATATCCTTGCTCATCTTCTTATACGTTTTTAAAACCAACTTTAATCACACGTGCTTACAAAGTAGGTACCCGGAGGAAAATTTTAGGAACTTGTTGAGTTTTAATTTATATAGATTGAATACGGAAACTTACTATTGTATTTTATTGAAAAAAACCGGAAAAAATTGCGAAAAACGAAGTGAAAAATGTAAATTGCAAATTAAAAATTGGATGCTGTCAGGAAAATTTATAGAAGTTGTTAAGTTTTGATTTATTATGGAATTGTACTATTGTAATTTATTGTTAGAACCGGAAAAAAGTTCGAAAAATGTAAACTGTTAGCTAAAAATAATTGTTACGGAAAAAACTTGTGCAGAAAAAACTGATGACTGTGATCGCAAACAACAAATGAATAAGCAAGCTCAGACTCGCAGAGCGCACAAAGAGTTCCTCACTACAAACAACAACGTGGGTTTTTTTCCTACGCTATCATGGCAACGAGCTTAGCGGCTATTGGCTAGTTAGTGTTTCTGCTAATTCAAGAATATCATGTTATCTATTGTACAGTTAAAAAGACGGATTTTTAAACTTGGATGTAATACTTGTAAAAATGTAGATAACATGCTGCCTGCCTAGCGAATGAAAATACTTTAAGATTCAAGCATTTTCACGTTCATGACTGAGGCGGGAATTTCAAACTTGGAACTAGATACACGCCGTGGCACCTTGTGATGCAAAATGACGGAGACGGTCCGGGACCGTCTTTGTCCCAAGACGGTCTTGGGACCAACATGAAATTTCAGGACCGTCTTTTTTTAGAAAGCTCATGCAAGCACATGGAAGTGGTTGGCGCCATTTTCTAAGGTGAAAAGAAACTCATTAACAGATTCATTAAATTCTTTTAAGCGAAATTATAGACCAGTGTATGCTAAATTAATTGATTAATTATGTTAAATTTAAGTTAAAAATCGTTTTTGCTCTTGAAATAACATTTTTATAGGTATTTTTCATAGCTTCTCAACCAAAATAAAGCGCAGTATCTGAGTGTGAGTATTTTTGATATTTTGTAAAAGTAATAAAATTTTAAAACTAAATTATTTTTAAATTTTAGTTTGAGATGACTAAATTAAAAGACTTAATATTGGCCAACTATACAAAACTTGACCCAGAACCTAACCTTAAATCTAGTCGCTACCAGTGTAATTACTGTGTTCAGAAATATTCTTACCAGACCACACGAATGAAAGAACATCTAGCGTCACAATGTAAAGATTGCCCTGAAGATATAAGAATTAAGTTATCCAATAAAAGTTTATTGAATGATTTTGATGAAATGGATGGAGCTGAAAATGGAGAAACTGGGACTATAGCCAAAAAGATGCCACAATATTGTGATCAAATTACAGAAGCAGATCAAGAAAAAGCATCCGAACTCCTAGAAAAAGCTATTTACTGCTCTGGGTTTCCTTTGAACTTAATGTCAAATGAATATTGGAAAGACTTTTTAAACTTTATAAGGCCAGCGTTGAAAATTCCCCCTAGGGATGCCATATCTAATAGATTATTAGATTTAATTTATAAAAAAATTAAAGCAGAAGTGGAGTCTCAAATTAATAATGCTCAAAATATATCTATGGAATGCGATGCTTGGTCGAACATATGAAATGAAGGTAAGATTATCATTACACTCATTCTTTCAAATGATTTTTTACTTTTTCTTCATTCTTAAATTATCTTCTAGGCATTATCGACTTTATTCTCCACACACCAGAACCAGTACTTTATAAATCTATAGAAGTCAAAAATAATACTGAGGATGGTTCTTACTTAGCTGATCAAATAAAAGCAGTAATGGAAGAAGTAGGAGCTGATAAAGTTAATTCCGTAT
Source organism: Encarsia formosa (assembly GCA_038277355.1). Classification (NCBI taxonomy): domain Eukaryota; kingdom Metazoa; phylum Arthropoda; class Insecta; order Hymenoptera; family Aphelinidae; genus Encarsia; species Encarsia formosa. The sequence goes on along the minus strand of CM076188.1, from coordinate 58,542,578 downwards.
GTACTGACAATGCATCTAATAATAAAAAAGCTTGGGAGCTAGTAGAAGATACTTATGTTGATAATCAGATTTCTTTCTACGGCTGTTCAGCCCACATCCTGAATCTCTTATCAAAGGATATATTAGACCAGGCTTCAGCAGCAACTATTTTTCAAAAGTGTAAAGATGTCATCAAAGAAATTAAATATTCTCACATCCTGTTAGCGGAATTCACAGAAATACAAAATAATGATGATAAAGGTGTGAAAATTACACTCAAAATTCCAGCTAAGACCAGATGGGGGTCTGCTTCACATAGCTTAGAAAGCGTTTATGTAAATATGCATAATCTAATTAAATTGACTGAGTCTATTAAAGCTCAACGATACATGAAAGAAACTATAAAAGAAACCATTCTGGATGATGAATTTTTAAAAGTTCTTCATTTATCACCTTTGAATGCAGAAGAAACCTAGTTTATTACGGTCCTAAGACAGTCCAAAAGACCAGAGACGGGACCGATTTTCAAAAAGGCCGTCATTTTGCATCACAAGTGGTACCAATATATATGAGCCTCTCGTCGGGGATGAAAAAAGTTAGATAATATCTACTTGAAAGATCTTTAAAAGTGCATAAATTGCTTTCTCATGTAGCCTTTTATTCAAGCTTTCAGATTGACTAAACTGAAGTACACCACACGGACATCGAATCATTTCCTCTTTCAAAATTGCCACTCGGAAAAAATGGCTGCTGTCCTACAGGTTAGGAAGGGAGGTCAGCCGTTTTTTTTAGCGCTAATTCAAAAAGGGGAAACAATTTGATGTCCGTTTGGTGAACTTAATTGAATGAATTTTTTTTTAAATTTATAATTAAATTTAAGAACTTATTTGCATCGGGGTAACGGTGCCGAGTGGAAACGCCTACAGGTTAGGTACGGCAACAGTGCTCGCCATTTGCAAATATTTTTTTTTTTCAATTCGTTATTACTCATGACTGAAACAATGAAACTCTAAATTTTTTAAACAGTATTAATCATGACTTCTAAAACAATTTTAAAATTCTTTAAAAATCCATAAGAAATCTTTAAAAAATATGAACATTTTTTTGTAAAGCCATCGGAAATTTCAAGATGATTAATACCTGTTATAAAAACTAACCTTAATAACCGTGTTGCAAATTTTCTTGAAACTTGAACACGTTATTACTTTGACTTAAAGTTAAAGATGAAAGCAATTTTTTTACGATTCTTATGACTTTTGTTTCGCGAGACAACGTCCTGAAACTTAAAGGGATATTTTTATTTTTTTATCAGATTGGAATTCAGTGTGAACACGCTGTTTTTATCCCATTTAATTTTTTTATTTTTATTTATTTTTTCTTTGGAATACAATTTTTTAACATTGCTTGAAAAAATAAAAATAAACGTTATTTAACAAAAAGGTAATAAGACTTTCAATAAATTGGCCGATAAAATTTTTTTTACAAAAACAATCATGTATACTTGTCACAGGGCTCGAATTAAGGAATTTAATTCCTCGGAGGATCGTGATTGAACACGAGAACCCGCGGCGATCGTCGTCCGCACTCCTCCGACCTGATGACAAAATGCACTTTCTGTGCACACGACAATCCGTCGATTTTTCTTCAATACCTGAAAAGAGGGGGGAAGACGCGTACGCGAACTAATGTTTTTATTACGCGGCGCGGCTGCTCTCCTTCGTCGGTAGTGGCGTGAGTTTACGTGGACCGATCGCAGGAACACGGGTTAATTAAATTAATGATAAAATGTAAATTTTAATAATTTTAATTAACAAGAAAAATAAATGAATCAAAAATTTACATAATATTCCAAATTAATTCTATCTGATTGTTTACAAACAATCCAACCCGAATGACTCAAAGTCTTGATACGACGAAAATTAATTTTACAAAAATAAACTTCGTCGTCTGTGTTGTGGTCGCTATCAACACACCGACACACACACACACTCGCGCACGTCTGCTTGCTGCAGCGCGCCAAAAGAACAAAGGCTTGGACTAACTCCGATACAAAAATCTAAGTACTTCCTGTACTTCGCACACACTCTGACTCTAACCATCACACAAGCAAACATACAATGTCTAACCGCTACGCGGACTTACTTTTCTAGCAGGTGCACCTTCGCTTGATGTAACAATAATTATAATAATTACAACTAGCCCGAATGGCTTCACACAAGATGACAATGCCTTCCAAGGCCGCACGCTGACTTTCCGTGAGATGTTCGCCTTCCCCGCTCCGATCCAATGACAACTGGATCACAGGAAAATCTACACAACTTCTCACTGATAACTTTATCTAACACACTCCAATAAAGTTATCTAACAACACAAAAAAAGTAAATTCTATATTTGCTCTCGGATACACGTGTGATCGCGCCAAGCGCTAAACTTAGAGTAATGCTGATCGGTAGATCTCGTCATCACCTGACTTACCGATCCGCATCTGCGTTCCATAACAGTTAGCGCCGAATTCGAATTTAATCGACGCGGTAGCTGTTACAGTCCCCTCCCAGAGGTGACGTATCCGGGATTCGTTACCTCGACAATCCCAAGAACGCAGCTTATTTAAGTAGATATTACATCAATTCCCATATCGTCACAGGGCCCAGATTAAAACAATCCCCATAACACCCGATCGCACGCTACCTGACACTTGCGAGTGTCAGGATTTTCGGACGCATCCCTCGGTGGTTGAATTTCCTCTTCCGACGGTTCTTGCTCCAGTCTTGCGATCCAAGTTTCCAGCCAGATATTGTAATTACCGACTGTCTGGTTAATCAAGTCGTTGGGCTTACAATCGCCAAGCCCGTCATCCACGACTCCTAACCTTAAAAAATTTCTAGGTTTTTCTTGACTTAAAACCTCATTCAATATCCAGCCGTCCAGCTCTCTGACCAGATAGCTTATGGCTGCATCAGTCAGATTCTTCCTCAGCAAACACTTGTCAGCCTGACCGATCAACCTTGACTTCGTTAATTCGGTCATAACCACAGCTGTATCTTTGAGGTTAAATTTCTTAATAACCCACAATTGAATTTTCCAGATACCTGCTGCCATCTTATGTTTACTAGCTTGCTCAGTATTTATCTGACTAACTGGACAAGCTTGGGTACCATCTCCGAGTGATGGCTCGGCCGCAACTTTGGCGGAGTAGAATTTATGACTTTCTACTCCGCCGGTTGTTCGTTTTCCGGCCGTTCAGGACAACCAAACCTTATGTGTCCTCTTTTCCCGCATTCCCAGCACTTAACTGGAGAACCTTTGCCAGGACTTCCCTTACTTCCATCACTCTTACTCGATCCTGGAGATGAGCTTCTAGCCTCTTCGTCATCCGTCGACTTACGTCTTGCTTTGGTCCTTCTGGCCTTGTATGAACCTTGGTGCCTTGGATCCGTAGGCTTTCCAAACGACATACAATTAGTCTCGAGTTTGTTAAGCACAGTCTCGAGACGGCTAATAACCGAAGTCTCGGCAGACCTGCCTTCCACAGCCGTTGCGGCTATATTAACTTTCGGTATTCTATTAGCTCTATCATCTCTATAAGCCAGATTAGGCCATACTGACGTAGACGGTGATGGAGGTGGCTTATACACCAATTCCATATTGGTAATTCTTTCGATCTCGACCGCTTGGCTCAATAAGCCTTTAATTGACTTAACCTCTTCACGCCTGATCTGCCTGCGTAATTGAGGTAACATGTTCGTTAACATGAAGTCAATTTGTTCTCTCTCAGTCGGTATCGGTCTAAATTTAAGCAAATAAGACTGCAAGCATGTCAAGTAGGTTCGCACCGGCTCGTTTTCACCTTGAGTCCGGGTTGTTGCTTCCATCCTTGCGGTCTGCTGGTAGTCTCCAACTCCGTACCACTCACGGGCTTCTTGACAAAAGTTCTCCCATGAGTTGATCGTGTCTCGCACGTTACGGAACCACGTAGCTGCTACACCGGTTAGCATCATTGGTAATGCATCCAGCAATTGAGAACCGGTCAAACCAGCGAGTTTATTGTATTCCTCTATCTGCAATAAAAATTGTTCCATACTAGATTCACTATCGCCGTTGAATCTAATATTCCATCTTCGAACAATTATACCAACGTCGATTGGCTTCATCGGGTTGCCTTGAGCCTGGATTGACTCCTGAGTGGCTAAATCAGCCGTCTGCTCATGGCTTCTCAACTGTTCGAGTTCGGCTTGCAAGGCCTTAATTTGTTGTTCCAGTTTTTGTACCCTGTCCAGTCTCGCGACTATAGGGCTGGAACTATCTCTCGCGTCTCGCACTGATGTCTCACCGAAGTTGACTCTAGCGTGCGGTAATTGACCGTCAGTCGACATACTGCAGTCATTTAGCGAGTTTTGCATTTCCGGTCTGATTGTCGAGGAAACCGGGCCCCCCGGTCCTCGGTTCCGATCTGGCTGGCGATACCTATCAGCCTCCATTGCTGCCAATCTTGCCTCGGTATCCTCATTTGACCTTTTCAACGCCTTAAGCTCTTCTGCCACCGCTGTTATGGCTTTGAGCACCTCGGCGTTAATGTCGTCCTCCCGGTCCGGTTGTCCATGCTCAGACAAATTCCCCCGTTCCGGGTTTCGATCATGCTCCCGAATGCCCGAGTATTCCTCCTGGAGTCTTGAAGCTGCCTCTCGGACTATTTCTTCGTCCATGAGGACAGCAAAGGGGTGTGTGCCGCTTGTGGTGTAGTTTGGATCGATTATTGTCGATCCAGGCTTCTCCCACATTGTTGTCGCTATGTAGGTGGCTCTTAGACTTTCGCGCTTAATTTCAACCTCGTCTGCCTCTTCAGACTCGGTTGCAAGAAAGTCTTCCGCTGAATAATTGCCTAACAGCCATTTCAGCAGCCTACCACTTTTATCGATCAGCGTACCTTCAGGCTTGAGCTCAAGCTCATTCAAAGCCTCTGACACGACATCTGCCCCTTCGGCCATGATCCACGAAAAGACCAAGTCTTCCTTTGTAAGTTCCTGCATCATAACTGCGTCCGATGTCACCTAGCTTACAAAGAAAACAGTACCCTAACCCACGTGACAGTTTCAACACACTCTAATTTATTAATATTTTACACAAAATATATATCCCGCAATCCTGAAATAGATAACAAAATTTCAATTATATTTCTGAGTTATGTAAGAAAACAAAAAATAAAATAAAAAAAAACAACTTGATCCACCGATCTCAACCAACAATCTGAAATGACCAAAAGGCCCACCAACCACGCTTGGTTTTAGCAAAAACTCCCGATTGGCTAGAAAAAACGAATCACCCGTTGAAGCCAGGACAGAATTAAAATAACTAAAAAATCAATCGTTTTAACCCGTGTCAAAACCCGATTTTTCCACTCAGAAATATAAGTTACAGTTGTTACCGAACGTTAGTTGATAACAGCCTGCGAGTAAAATAATATTTTACAATACTTATACAATAAATTAATATCATTCAGCGCTCTACTCTCGCTACTGTCACGTATAGGTTCTGCCTGGTGGAGTACTTGCTCTCAAAAAAAAAAAAAAAACAAAAAAAAAACAAGTCAAAATCGAAAAACGCAGCTCGAAATATCCAATAAATGAATTCAACTTCGAGTTGCAAAACTCTCAAACCCGAGAAAAGAAAAAAAAATAAATTAACGATTTTAACTAAAATCCAGCAAGCACCCGCACTCCACCGAGCAATTAACAGGAAAAAAAAAAAAAAAAATCCTCGACTTGCTGTGTTACGCTATAGCAGCAGCAAGCTCTACGCCTTTGTTTTTATCCCAACCTCAACTCTGCCGACCGACCTTGAACCCCCGCCGGTCAGCGCACACCTGCGATCACTCACACTAACCAATAACCTTTGTTTTGGTTACCTAACTACCTACACGTTGTTGGGCGCCAATTGTCACAGGGCTCGAATTAAGGAATTTAATTCCTCGGAGGATCGTGATTGAACACGAGAACCCGCGGCGATCGTCGTCCGCACTCCTCCGACCTGATGACAAAATGCACTTTCTGTGCACACGACAATCCGTCGATTTTTCTTCAATACCTGAAAAGAGGGGGGAAGACGCGTACGCGAACTAATGTTTTTATTACGCGGCGCGGCTGCTCTCCTTCGTCGGTAGTGGCGTGAGTTTACGTGGACCGATCGCAGGAACACGGGTTAATTAAATTAATGATAAAATGTAAATTTTAATAATTTTAATTAACAAGAAAAATAAATGAATCAAAAATTTACATAATATTCCAAATTAATTCTATCTGATTGTTTACAAACAATCCAACCCGAATGACTCAAAGTCTTGATACGACGAAAATTAATTTTACAAAAATAAACTTCGTCGTCTGTGTTGTGGTCGCTATCAACACACCGACACACACACACACTCGCGCACGTCTGCTTGCTGCAGCGCGCCAAAAGAACAAAGGCTTGGACTAACTCCGATACAAAAATCTAAGTACTTCCTGTACTTCGCACACACTCTGACTCTAACCATCACACAAGCAAACATACAATGTCTAACCGCTACGCGGACTTACTTTTCTAGCAGGTGCACCTTCGCTTGATGTAACAATAATTATAATAATTACAACTAGCCCGAATGGCTTCACACAAGACGACAATGCCTTCCAAGGCCGCACGCTGACTTTCCGTGAGATGTTCGCCTTCCCCGCTCCGATCCAATGACAACTGGATCACAGGAAAATCTACACAACTTCTCACTGATAACTTTATCTAACACACTCCAATAAAGTTATCTAACAACACAAAAAAAGTAAATTCTATATTTGCTCTCGGATACACGTGTGATCGCGCCAAGCGCTAAACTTAGAGTAATGCTGATCGGTAGATCTCGTCATCACCTGACTTACCGATCCGCATCTGCGTTCCATAACAGTTAGCGCCGAATTCGAATTTAATCGACGCGGTAGCTGTTACAATACTTTGTGACAGTCAGTGATCGTAATTAAATCATCGGTAACGATTTAGGATTTGGCGCGAGTCACGTGACTGTCGAACGCAGATCAGAATGGACTGAGGTGGTAGAGTGGGAATCGGGAAGCCACTCGTAATTTTCGTGTCCGTGCGTGAAGACGTCAACTCGTCTCGGTTCGACGTATGATTGTACTTTTCGGGAGTTACATGCCGCCGAAGAGAGTGTTGTAAGTGACAGAAGGTGCGGGATCGATTGTCATCACCCGGGAAGCATTCTTCTGTCAAGGCGTGTAATGGGGTATTTCTAGAGAAAAGGGCCTCCCTTAAATAATTAACGGAGTTTCCCGGGCCCTCCGATTACAAGGAAAATTTACACAAAAAAAAAAACTCGGGGAAAACTCCTTAACTCTGGGGGTAGGGTTCCCGCGAAAAGAAAACCTCCGGGACTGGTCGGTGAGCTAGAGAGAGAACAAATAAGTTATTGCAAAAATCTTGGTTGAATTTGATTTTATTCTTGTCTACGAAAATCAAGTCTACAATTACAAAAAAATAAATTTCAATTTGAGAACAAAGGAAATAAACAAAAACTATAAAGTAGTCTACAAAATGGCGGGTAACGACACCGCGCCAAGAAAATCTTGATCGAATTTATATAACTTGTTATAGTGCTGTAATTCAAAAGTGGACTCGGGAATACAACCCTCGAAGGCCCGTTGTCCTTGATGCCAGCGACTATAATCTCCTGTCACAGTCGGCTCCGTGCCGACAAACTTCCTGAAATAGGGAAAAATACCGTCCGCGTTTATAAATCCCTACACGATTTATTAAAACGGGGAGGGCGCGACAGCTCGTTATTTCGGTAGGTGGGTGCGGGCTATGGGATCGAGTACGAGGAACACCGGTCTAGAAATAAGTATTTTTGCACAAGTTAATTTTCAATATTTAATAAAAAAAGAAATTAACTTAAAAACTAATACAATATTACTAATTAACACGGTAACGAATTATCAATTGCTCACGACCGAGCATTTAAACTAATAACAAACAAAATAGTCGATGTTCTCTAAATCAGACTGCGCGCGCACACAACAACCTGCTGCTATCGGCAGCTTACGCGCACGTGAGAAAAACAAAGATTATTACAATAACAGTGTACTAAATACACTCACACGCGATCATACTTACTCACACATATACAATGAACTTACAGAATCGCTAAGGTGCACCTCATACCAAGCCGACAGGCTAAACAAAATGCCAGGCTACGATGCCTACCAGCCGCAATAGATGCCACACTCGAGTCGCCGTACAGCCGTCGTAAAGCGGTCCAGGAGTTGACGTGAGATGACAACTTCAAGAATAAACACCACACTCTCACACTACGGCTCTACAACAACGCGCGACGCGAATGACGATAATTGCTTCGATTCCCGTTCACGAGTAGCTTCTTCAAAATCTGCCGTAAATCGATCTCCAGATCTTCGCGCTTCTGCCGGACGTCGGTTTAGCTCTCCGTCGTCCTCGGCTTCCAAAAGCCGGCTGACTCGCCTTGACAAAAGAATGCTTCCCGGGTGATGACAATCGATCCCGCACCTTCTGTCACTTACAACACTCTCTTCGACGGCGTGTTACTCCCGAAAAGTACAATCATACGTCGAGCCGAGACGAGTTGAATTTCATGTACCTCTTCACGCACGGACACGAAAATTACGAGTGGCTTCCCGATTCCCGCTCTACCACCTCAGAGGTCCGCTCTGAGCTGCGTTCGACAGTCACGTGACTCGCGCCAAATCCTAAATCGTTACCGACGATTTAATTACGATCACTGACTGTCACAAACTACACCTTTAATCTTATGCAAACAAAATTTTATTTTTCGCGTACTATAACCGAAGAAAATAACAAGAAATAAAAACATGCTTCATAACATTTCATAAAATAATACAAAAAAATCTTACGTTTACCAAAAATTTCACTTATTTATCTGATATCAAAATGGCCACTTTCTGGTGTTTCCAACTCTCAATAAAAGGAAATTAACCCAAGTTTTCTCGATAATCCTCCACCACCTAGCTGTAATAAAACAACAAAAAAATGTCTACAAACTCAAAAACTACTGGAAAGATAAACTTTAAAAGAAAGGAAAGTCTACAAATTTGAAACTTAAAACAAATAATATATCACTCTCTCAAAAAAACACAACCTTCTACTTCGGCTACTGAGAACAGAGTGATGCTTCCCCGCGTCTCTCTGACTCAACTTCCTTCCTCATCATCCCTTCCTAACACTCTCAGCCAATCAACACTTATTTATTCCATCAAGTTTCATTCACACTTGAGGAACAGTAATGTGTCCACCAATCAAATACATTCACGCTGCACAATCCAATCACGCTCCAGTCTACAATATTTCCGGTGGCGATCGCCACGCCACCTATATCAAGCGCGAAAATACAAAAAAAATAAAAGTAACGCACACGAGGCATTTACAGTCCTCACTTCATTCTTCGCGCACATATTCTCTCTCTCTCTTCCCTACACGCACACGTAGTTCGCGCTACACACCAAAAACACAAAAAAAAAAAATAAAGCTACACTCACGCCCGAGTCTACTGTGGTGAGTGTGTGCGCACGCGCCTGTCAACGCTGTTGCGTCGTCTGCCGAACGCGTCACGCACCTCCTCCGTCGCCGGAGACTCCCAGACGGAGAATTGGGACTCGTGTGTTGTGTGTGTGTGTACGTGCACGACCTGGGTCGGGAGGGTCGTCCCGGACGGTGAACATGTGTGAGTGTATGTGCCGTGCGCGCGTCGTCTGTTCAAGCTGCCGCAGCAGCGTACAGCCGACGGCGACCGTCGCCACGTGGTCGGCTGCTGCTGCGAGTTAACGCGGCATGGTTATCACCTGGGAAAAGTAAACAAAACAACTTAATTATTTCACTGTTTCCCAGGTGACTTGACACTGCCAGGTAAAAAAAATAATTTGCGAGGGATTCACTCCCTCGCAACTTTAAGTTTTGAAAAAGTATGAGACAAGTAATAATATATTTTATCCATAAGAGTGATTTTATTATTCTAATTTTTTAATATAATAATACAGATCAAAATTCTACAACAAACTTTTGATTAATGATAACTCTTAATTAAAACTTAAGACTTCAAGTCATTGAGAAATTTAAATAAATATCTTGATTTAGTAACTAATTTAATTTAACTAACAAAATTTAATTTCAAAATATATGGAAACCGTCATAATCTTGAATTTCCTTCAACTAATTTGAGTGTTTTCTAGTTGAATTCATGTACACTATACTGTTAAAAACTGTTTAAAACTTGATTGTTCAGTTTTATCAAAATTATTTACTTAGAGTTTCCTATTGAAATCTAGAACAATACTTCAAGTAGAAAATCATGGTACAGCGCTCTCACTTAAAACACTTTTTCCATTTTTATCATCAATCTTTAAGTAAAATCCTCTTCATCAGAATATCGGAACATGGATAATTTGCTCTTGTAAATTGTAGTTCTGGCCAATGCAGTAGTTTTAGTTAACAGCCATTGCATTTTAAGCTATAGATGTATATAACAACCATAGTATTTTGATTAAAAATGACTGAATAGCATTTCCTGGGTAGCGCTGGCTTAGAAATGCTCACCTTAGACCTAATGTTATCCAAAACTAAAGGAAAAAAAAAAAAAAATTAAAATTTCACAAAGTTTGAGATCTTTAAACTAATAAAAGATAATTAAAATATTTTTTAAAAATAGAAACTTATCTGATAATGAATCCATTGTTATTAACCGCAATAATAGCTTAAACATTGAATGCAGCTAGTTTTGATACATTTTTGTTAACTTAATTATAATGTAAATTTAATGAGTCAAAAAGAATAACATGTATTGTCAAATAAAATTTATTCACTCTTTTTTTTCAAAACACAAGGATTTTGCCACATCATGTTGAAGTCACTGCAGGTTACCTTAGGGCCAGCTTGTCGATCATATCGATCGAGATTTATCACATAGAGAACAATGAGAATGAAGTTAGCTCTCATAAAATAAATTGTTGAAATTTTACATAATAGTGAATACGTTTGAAATTTGAAATTTGAATACAATAAATAATGGTTTGTGTTTTGTAATGAACGAAATCTATAATTAAATAGCTTTTTTCATCACCATGCTTATCTTGAAAGCTAACTTCATGTTGTTCTCTGTGTGAAAAAACTCTATCGATGGGATCGCTGGGACAGAGAAAAATGTACAGAATCCTGTGCGCCTGCACAGAGCTATTGTGCAGCTGCACAAAGAGCGCTTGAGCAGGAGCAAAAGAGCAATGAAATCAAATCAACTTGAATAAATGAATTAAAAATTAATTAAATGGTCAGGGTGGATACCTGGTACACTTGGTGATAGTTACGCCTTGGAGATGATTTCCTCAGGAAGTTTTGACTCCGGAGGGGTCAGGGTAGACGTACCTGGAGCATCTGATGATAATTACACCTTGAAGATGATTTCCTCAGGAAGTTTTAACTCCGGAGGTGTCAGGGTAGGCACCTAGTGCACTTGGTGATAGTTACGCTTTGGAGATGATTTCCTCAGGAAGTTTTGACTCCGGAAGAGTCAGGAAAGGCACCTGGTGCGCTTGGTGGTAGTTACGCTTTGGAGATGATTTTCCCATCACCAAGTGCACCAGGTGCCTTTTCTGACCCCTTCGGAGTCAAAACTTCCTAGGGAAATCATCTCTAAGGCGTAACTATCCGCAAGTGCAGCAGCTGACCATAAAACTGGAGGTTCATTAATTAATTTTTAATTTATTTATTCAAGTTAATTTGATTTCATTGCTCCTTTGCTTCTGCTCAGGTGCTGTCTGTGTGGCTGCACAGTAGCTCTGTGCAGGTGCACAGGATTCTGTGCATTTTTCTTTGTCCCGGCCTATGATTAAATTGACAGAGTTTTTTCACACAAAGAACAACATGAAGTTAGCTTTCAAGATAAGCATGGTGTTGAAAAAAGTTATTTTATAATGGATTTCGTTTATTACAAAACACAAACCATCATTTATTGTAATCAAATTTCAAATTTCAAACGTATTAATTATTATGTAAAATTTCCACAATTTATTTTATGAAAGCTAACTTCATTCTCATTATTCTCTATGTGAAAAATCTCGATCAATATGATCGATAAGCTGACCTTAACCTAAGGTCACCTGCAGTGACTTCAACATGATGTGGCAAAGTCCTTGTGTTTTGGAAAGAGTGACTAATTTTTTTTGACATACAATATACACGTTAATGCAAGTGTATCAATTGCGGATAATAGCAATGGATTCATTATCAGATAAGTTTCTATTTGTCAAAATTATTTTAATTATCATTTATTAAATTAAAAATCTCCAACTTTGTGAAATTTTAATTTTTTTTTTTTTTTTTCCTTTAGTTTTGGATAACATTAGGTCTAAGGTGAGGATTTCTAAGCCAGCGCTACCCAGGAAATGCTATTCAGTCATTTTTAATCAAAATACTATGGTTGTTATATACATCTACAGCTTAAAATGAAATGGCTGTTAACTAAAACTATTGCATTGGCCAGAACTACAATTTACAAGAGCAAATTATCTATGTCTCGATATTCTGATAAAGAGGATTTTACCTAAAGATTGATGGCAAAAATGGTAAAAGTGTTTTGAGTGAGAGAGTGTACCACGATTTTCTACTTGAAGTATCGTCTAGATTTCAATAGGAAACTCTAAGTAAATAATTTTTCTACTGCGGGGTTGATCAAAGTTTTTATTCTAATGAATAAGTAAATCGAATGAATTAAAAATCATGTGTTACAGTGCTCGTCCGGGGAAAAACAACGGCAATCTGCGTTGTCGGACTAGCAACTGTACAAATAATGAAACTCCTGAGTACTCGCTCCTGAGTACTCCTGCAGCCGTTGCCAGTACCTGCAAATAATTACGCAGACATGCTTGGGGAGACGCGTACGCGGACTAGCTGTCGAATACCGGCAGTGGGCGGGGTTATTCCCCAAGCTAAAACCAAAATAAAACAAATCTCCCGGAATTAATGAATTCCCTAATCGAGGAAAAATCGAGCGGAGGAAGAAGGTTCGTTCTTTCTAAAAAAAAAAAACTTTGAAACGACAATTAATTTCAATTCTACAATTTATTTCCAAAAAGATAACAAAAAGAAAATATTATTACAAAAATTAATTACCCCAATTCTAGAATTTAAAATTTAAAGTTCGGCCGATCGCGCGAGTGGCCGAACAAAGGAAAGTGAAGGTAAACAAAGTAATCTGCTGGGCGGCTACGCTCGCCGGCTCGCAAGTTTCTACGTGTGAATTCTATCGAGGATTCACACGTAGAATCTTCAGGAAATAAATCCTGACGGGGAGAGAACAATCTACGGATTCTCTCCCTTATCACCCAGCACTCCTGCACACACACGCTTTGCACTCGTTTTCGGGGGTCACAAACCTTGACGCCGCGCGGGTGGAGATCTCCGTGAAGCAGGGGTTCCGGGACTTCTAGTTTGTACGCCACAAACTCGTACACTCCAACACACTCACTCTCAGCGACTTTGCGAGTCGTGATTAACCAAACAAACTCTCCGCGAGCCGCGATTACAAATTTCTTTACGAAAAAAAAAGAACGAGAGAGAGACGGAGTGTCTTGCCTAAACTAACAAAGTAGACTGGCGCGCTTATGCCTCGTTCCTGCCGGTCCGACCGCCAACGGTCGGTCCGTTCCGGAATGGTCCGCCAGCAGCTGTTCGTCTGCTGCTGGCCCGCGCCCACACGAAAAATCTCGATCGTGTGGATTAATATTTTCACCGACCGTGACAACCCCCCCCCCTAGATACAACGTGTCGACGTTGTATCGATAATACCCGACGAAACCTAGTCGAATGAGGATTTCGGAGGAATCACAGGGTTGGTGAAATGACAGGAAGAATACTGTTGGTTTGCCAATTTTTATTTTGCCAATATACATATCTGACCGTGGCTTGGCCATACCACGAAACTCAACCACCCATTATTTCCTCCTGAGTCGGAGGAAATCTTCGTGTTCCCCAATGTTGGGACATTTTGTTGGGTCGTCAACCTTGGGGAACGCACAGATTCGGCAGTTGTTGCCGAACTTTGCCCGATAAAAGTTCCTGGCCATCTTTTCGGTAGGTTGGCCAGAAACCGACATAGCCCTCATCTTGGCCATGGCTATTTTCTCCCTGGCTAAGTTTTCTGCCTCCCTGGCTTTCCGCAGGGCCTCTCGGGCTCGGGTCAACTCTTCTTCGGCCTCCCTAGTGGCCTCCTTCTTCCTTTCGACCATCTGGCGATGGTTCTTCAGGATTCGGAGCTCATCTTGCCGCTCCTCTATCCACGAGGAGTAGTCCTCGCGGACCCAACTCGGTTCTCGGCCTTGAGTCGCGCTGAATAATTTGAACAGGCGAATGACCTCCTGTTCTACCGCCAACTGGCCGTCCAGTTGTTGGCAGACGACGTCCAACGTCTGGCAAGCCTCTCCCCAGGATTCAGGAGGGGAGATCGGCAATCCAAAAGCAAATCGGGTCTCCGTCTGGGTTGAGGCGGAGACTCTGTCTACGGCTCTTGACTTGCCGTTAAGCACTTTTGAGCGCCTTGCCTTTGCCAGGACCTCAGAGGCGTATAGCAACCTCTCTAGTGCCTGGCAAGGGTTGGCTACCATTCGTGCCCAGACTTTAGGTTCTGTCACTCTTGCGGTGACTCCCACGAGAGGTACCAACTGAAGATCCTGCTTCTCCACTTTCTTCTCTGCCATCTGGAAAATACAAGGAAAAAAAAGGAAAAGTGGATTAACAGGATAATGAAAAGGAAAAGGAAACTAGTATTTCCGATTCGCACGGGTTCGACGTGGTGACGGTGTTCCCACGCGAATCATTCCCTTACTCTTCGATCCCCGGGGTCTCCCTCTACCCCTTTTCGCGGGAATCGAAGTTCTTGCTCAAGCCTGATCGTTTATGTCTTCGCTCGGACGATCGGCTTCGCTCGCGGTTTCCAACCTAGGTACGGACGCTTCAGCCGGAGGCCCGCTGGTCTCCGGCACATTCTCTACAATTACCTGACTCTCGCTAGCATCAGGATTTTCGCTCGCATCCCTCGGCGGTAGACTCTCGTCGCTTGAAGACTCCTCGATGTCTCGCCGGATGTGCCTCTTCAGTTGTTGAACCGCTACTGGCCTTTGGTCGGTCCCGTTCTGATCTTGGATTGCGTAAGTGTTGGAACCCAACCTTTCCACGATCACATAAGGACCAGCATACTTTGCTGCCAGGCTGGCAGTAAAGCCTTTGGCCTTGCTCGAGAGAACCTTATTTTTTCTCCAGACCATATCACCTGGCTGGAACACTACTTCTCGATGTTTTTTGTTGTAGTGTGCCGCAGCTCGATCCTGCTGCTCTCGGGCGTTTTCTTTGGCCAATTCTCGGAGTTTTTCAGCTCCCTCGAGCTTGTCCTGCCAGTCCTCGAGAGCCATATCTTGGTTCCTCTTGACGGCTTCTTCTGCCAAGTGTTTGCTGACCGTACTACAGTCATTTGGCTGGCGCATCATGTTCAACATGGCAGGGCTCGTTTTAGTTGCAGAGTGTACTGCCCTGTTGTATGCGCAAACCAGCTCTGGTAGGTGCTCATTCCACGTTTGCTGGTTGTCGGCTACAAAACATCGGATCATTGTTTTCAATGTCCGATTAAGCCGTTCGACTCCACCGTTCGATTCCGGATTGTGAGTCGGTGAGTTCTCATGCTGTACGCCAAGTTCGTCCAATTTGTCGTCTATAGCATGATTCTTGAACTCTGAACCTTGGTCCGAAAGGAACAGCTCTGGCTGGCCCCATCTTAGGATTACATCGAGCCAGATGTGTTTCCAGATGGAGTCACCGTCCGCTCGTCTTAACGGCGTCACTTCTGCCCACCTGGTGAACAGATCCGTTAAGACTAGCACGTATTTGTTGCCATTCTTGCTTCGGGTGTATGGGCCTAATATATCACCCGAAACTGCTTGCCAGGGTCTTACAATCACACGTCTACCCATTAGGCCACCGGGTAGGCGTTGCTCAACCTTTTGCTGTTGGCAAATCTGGCATGATTTTACGTATGCCTCGATGTCCTTGTACATGCCAGGCCCAAAATACTCTTGGGTCACTTTCTTAAGAGTTTTATCTCGGCCCAAGTGGCCTGCCATCGGTTCATCGTGTTTCTCTTGTATCACGGTTGCCCGTAGATACAAAGGCACGACGAGCTTCCAAGCATTGTCGTCTCCAACTGTCTCTTCGATGACGTCGTCAGACTTATAGTAATAAAGTCTGTCACCCACGACCTTCCACCTGAGGAATTTGTTCGGATTTCTCTGAACTATCTTCCTCTTATTCAGGTACCAGTCGTCTAGTTGTTCGACTGGGTAGCTTACGGCCGAAACGACAGTCGGGTCGTCTTCTTCGTACATTCGTGACAAGGCGTCTGGAACCACGTTTAACGTGCCTTTACGATATTCTGTCGTAAAGTCGTAGCCTTGCAACTCTAGAGACCATCTTGCCAACCTGCCAGTGGCATTGGTCATCTTATGCAGCCATTTTAAGGAGTTGTGGTCTGTGATCACGTGGAATTTGAAGCCTTCGACGTAACACCTAAACTTCCTTATTGCTTCCACTACAGCTAAGCACTCCCGTTCAGTGACGGTGTAGTTTCGCTGTGCTGGGTTCAGTACTCGGCTGAAGTATTCTATAACTCGCTCTTGACCGTCAATGACCTGAGTCAAACAGCTACCGATCCCAGTATCGGAGGCGTCGGTCTGAATTGTGAACGGTACTGTAAAGTCTGGTCTCGCCAGGACCGGAGCGGACGCGAGTAACACTAATATTCTTTCGAATGCTTCTTGTTGCTCGTCGTCCAATTTGAAACACACCCTTGTGCTGGTGAGTTTCGTGAGCGGTTCTGCAACCGTGGCAAAGTTATTGATAAATTTTCGGTACCAAGATGCCATCCCGAGGAACCGTTTCAACTTCTTACGGTTCGTCGGAACCGAAAATTTCAGAATGGCTTCGACCTTTTCGGGACAAGGTCTAATACCGTCACGGTTAACAATGACGCCTAAGTATTTTGCCTCTGGCTGGCAAAACTTACACTTGTCCCGATTAATTGTCAGGCCTGCCTCTCTAATTTTTGCCAGGATTGCCTCAAGGATTCTGAGATGTGTCTCAAAATCTTCGGTTACTATGATGATGTCATCAAGGTAGGCGTAAGCGTATTCGCCAAACTCCCTGATGATCATCTCGACCAGACGCTGAAAAGTCATTCCTGCGTAGCTCAGGCCAAACGGCATTCGTTTGAACTGGAATGTGCCCATGTCTGGCACTGTAAACGCCGTTACTGGCCTCGACTCTGGTTTTAACGGTACTTGGTGGTAAGCCGATTTTAAGTCCAGAGTCGTGATGTATTGAGCCTTTTTTAATTTGCTCAAGATGTCGTCCATGTACGGGATCGGGTACGCGTCCACCGACTTGGTGACTGCATTGACCTTGCGAAAGTCGATGCAAAACCGCCTCGTCCCGTCTTCTTTCTTGACCATGACCACGGGTGACGACCATCCGGACCTGGGTGCAGGCTCAATAATGCCCTTATCCAGCATTTCTTGCACCTGGTCCCACATCTCTAGCTTCACTACCGGTGAAACTGGGTAGTACCTTTGTTTTATCGGTCTTGCGTCTCCTACATCGATCTCATGCTCGATCCAGGAGGTGCAACCCAAAGGTTCGTCAGTGGTCGGAAGGACTCTATCAAGCATCTGCCTGAGTCTTTCGAGGTCTTCTGCTGGTACGTCAGCCAAACCTATAGAGGCTAACGATGTCAGCTTGGTCGCCTGTACACTGGCGACCTCTAGGCTAACCTTTTTACCTGCAATCCTGACCTCTAACTCGTCTGTAGTAGGATCAAGAACTGCCTTGAAAGTTCGGATGAAATTTGCTCCCAAATAGCAATCAGCATCCAGGTTAGTCATGATGGCTATCTTGAGATCGCGTTTTACTCCCGCGACCTCAAATGGTAAGGTGACGTATCCGGCGATAGGACATCTTCGCCCGTCAGCTACCCTTGCGCCTTTGCCAGCATAAATTTCAATCTTTCGGTTGCACGCGGCTGCAATCTGAATAGCGCATGGCCCCATCACTGTACGTGATGCCCCGGGGTCATACAACGCTCTGACACGGAAATCACCAATATTCACTGGCAACCACCATCTGGTTTCCGCGTCTAAGTCCGCTGCGACCGAATTATTTTTAGTTGTCGCTTTTTCAGTATCCTTAGGATCCACTGAACAAGCCTGAGCGTCATCTCCGAGTGATGACTGGGAAACTGTGTCGGCGGAATAGTTATTTTCTACTCCGCCGGCTTTTCGTTTCCCTGGCGTTTTGGGCATTTGGGTCTGATGTGCCCTTCTTCCTTACAGAAGTAACAGCGAACTGGTGACTTGTCTCTCTTCCTCCTGCCATCATCACTCGAGCCTTGCTTCGGTGATGAGCTTCTGGCCCTTCCATGACCTTCAGATTTGTGTCTGGCTCTGGACTGCTCGCCCTTGTTTGAACTCTGGGGCCTTGGGCCCTTTGGCTTCCCAAAGTTCTTACTGCTCTCGAGCTTTTTCAAGAAAGTCTCGAGGCGGCTGACAATCGAGTCAGCAGCTGGTTTGCTATCAACAGCAGTTGCTGCGACGTTGACTCTCGCTTTCTTGTCAGTCTTATTTTGTTTATAGGCGCGATAAGGCCACATAGACGCTGAAGGTGATGGTAGTGGCCTATAATTAACCTCGTTGAGAGAGGTACGCTCGATCTCAACGGCCTGGTTCATTAAACCTATCACCGATTTAATCTCGTTGCGTCGGATCTGCTTGCGCAGATTTGGCAACATATTTCTTAAAATGAAGTCGATCTGTTCAGGCTCACCCGGTTCAGGCCTGATCTTCAACAGATACGACTGCAAGTGAGTTATGTAGTCCCTGACTGGTTCGGACTCACCCTGTGTGCGAGCGAAAGCCTCGGCTCGCACACACTGTTGGTAGTCTTCAACACCATACCATTCTCGGGCTAAACGACAGAAATCGTCCCAAGAAGCGATATGCTTCTTGTTGTTGCGATACCAAGTGGTCGCAACCCCAGTCAGAAGCAACGGCAAAGCATCTAAAAGCTGTCCGTCAGTCCGGCTAGACTGTTGTTGTCCGCAACGTCCAACAGAAATTGATCCAGGCTGGACTCTGGACCACCGGAGAATTTCAAGTTCCAGCGCCGGACTATTGCACCGACATCTACCGGTTTTAGAGCGCTAACAATCGGTGGAGTTCTTACAGGAATGGTTGATTCTTGGTCCAACCTGAGTAACCTTTGCTGTAGCGCTTGTATCTGTTCCTGTACCAGGTGTCTTTCATACGGAACAGATGCGTCTCTAATAGGGCTGGAGCTGTTTCGCTTGTCTGTAATTGGAGCGCCGCGAAAACCGACCCTATTATTCGACTGTTTAGCATTCTCCGTGGAGATGCTGTAATCGGCCATCGAGTTATTTGCCAATAGCTCTGGCCTTATGGTACTCGAGACTGGTCCTCTCGAGTGTAAGTTTCTTTCCGACCGAGGTTCCTCGACCCTGAGTCTGCCCTCGATCTTGTCTATCCGATCGTGCAGCCTCTTTAGTTCAGTCGATATCTCTCTGAACAAATCTAGTGTCTCAGGGTTGGCTAACATGCCCTGAGCCTCTGCGTCACTCTCACTGGGTATCGAACGGTTTCGAATGCCCTCCTGGTCTGACGATCGTGAGTCCCGCGTGTGGGACTCCTGTAGCCTCGACGCTGCTTGCTGAAATAGGGGTTCTTCGAGCAAGACAGCGAAAGGATGCTCACCCGAATGTGTGTCTGGATCCAAAATCGTGGACCCAGATTTCTCCCACATCGTGGTGGCGATGTATGACGCACGTATCTGCTCGCGCTTAACCTGCACAGCAGCTGCGTCCTGGACAGAATCGTCTCCAGTGGCTACAAAGTCGTCCGCTGAGTAACTACCCAGCAGCCCTTTCTGGAGACGAGTGCACCGTTTTTGGACGGATCCGTCGGCCTTGAGTTCTAGCTCGGCCAGGGCGTTCATGACTACGTCAGTGCCTTCCGCCAAAATCCAGGAGAAAATCCTGTCTTCCTTATCCTCGCCCGACATCTCTCTTCCTGCGGGCGCGAAAAATACAATGAATAAATTCTATCTATTCGTGACAGTACTCAATCCCTATTCTAATTTATTTAAACTAATCTTCATCCGGTGTACCTAGAATGTACCGGAGGAAAGAAAAATTCTCTTGTACCTTTGAGGATAATAATAAAAAAAACAAATGAGCAAAAGTAAAAAAAGAATAAAATCAAATAAAAAGCTAACGCACGAATGCAACAATCACACCTCAAAGCTACAATTACAGTTGCTACTAACACTAGTTAGTAGCACGCTGTACAACAAACAAGTAATACAGGAATTCAAAAAAAAAATATATCGAATCAATCAATATTCGCAGTTCACTCAAGCGCCGTACTGTCACGGATTCATTCCCAGACAACGCAAGCAAGTGTGAGGGAAAAAGCAACAAAAAAAAAAAAGAAGAAAAAAAACTGCCGTCCGAACAAGAAAAAAAAAAAAAAAAAAAAAAAAATTCTAATTCCCCGGAAAAATACTCGCGCGTCTCGAAATTAAATTTCGAGTCGCAAAAACCGCGAAAACAAAACTCCGGGATTAGCTACGAAAATTTAAAGGCAGCAACTAGAAAAATTATCCCGAACGGCCTCACAGTTGCTTTGTTTACAAACAACTAGCGAGCAGGTCGAATTATAATTCGAACCGCTAACGCTCGCACGCTATTACTCCTCGAAACAAAAGTGTCCTTGTCCGAGCGTGGACAAGGTCACTGCGCGCGCGAACAATAACCCGTGCAGTTGGGTTATTAATTCCAAATCTGCGGCTAATACGCTGCCGCCGCGTTCTTTCTTCCTCCGTGTCGAGCTGTGTCCCGCAGCTCGACAGCTACGTAATTTTAACAAAAATTACGCTCAAAATTCTCCACACACGTTGGGCGCCAATTTGTTACAGTGCTCGTCCGGAGAAAAACAACGGCAATCTGCGTTGTCGGACTAGCAACTGTACAAATAATGAAACTCCTGAGTACTCGCTCCTGAGTACTCCTGCAGCCGTTGCCAGTACCTGCAAATAATTACGCAGACATGCTTGGGGAGACGCATACGCGGACTAGCTGTCGAATACCGGCAGTGGGCGGGGTTATTCCCCAAGCTAAAACCAAAATAAAACAAATCTCCCGGAATTAATGAATTCCCTAATCGAGGAAAAATCGAGCGGAGGAAGAAGGTTCGTTCTTTCTAAAAAAAAAAAAACTTTGAAACGACAATTAATTTCAATTCTACAATTTATTTCCAAAAAGATAACAAAAAGAAAATATTATTACAAAAATTAATTACCGCGATTCTAGAATTTAAAATTTAAAGTTCGGCCGATCGCGCGAGTGGCCGAACAAAGGAAAGTGAAGGTAAACAAAGTAATCTGCCGGGCGGCTACGCGCGCCGGCTCGCAAGTTTCTACGTGTGAATTCTATCGAGGATTCACACGTAGAATCTTCAGGAAATAAATCCTGACGGGGAGAGAACAATCTACGGATTCTCTCCCTTATCACCCAGCACTCCTGCACACACACGCTTTGCACTCGTTTTCGGGGGTCACAAACCTTGACGCCGCGTGGGTGGAGATCTCCGTGAAGCAGGGGTTCCGGGACTTCTAGTTTGTACGCCACAAACTCGTACACTCCAACACACTCACTCTCAGCGACTTTGCGAGTCATGATTAACCAAACAAACTCTCCGCGAGCCGCGATTACAAATTTCTTTACGAAAAAAAAAAGAACGAGAGAGGGGCGGAGTGTCTAGCCTAAACTAACAAAGTAGACTGGCGCGCTTACGCCTCGTTCCCGCCGGTCCGACCGCCAACGGTCGGTCCGTTCCGGAATGGTCCGCCAGCAGCTGTTCGTCTGCTGCTGGCCCGCGCCCACACGAAAAATCTCGATCGTGTGGATTAATATTTTCACCGACCGTGACACATGTTAGGCATGTATTTTAAAGTACGGATGAGTATTTTCTCCATTATTTTCTAAGTGATTTCACATTAAAGTTTGTATGTAAAAAATAAATTATATCAATACTGTGGATTATACATTTTCAGTGTATTTTAGTCAGGGTAAATCAATTATTGAAATTTTTTTTATTTTTTGTTTTCTGTAAGCAAGCTAAAGTTATATTGTCAAAGTGTTTTTAAAGTTCAAAATTAGTTAATTGTTTTGAGATAAGAATTATGAACTACAAGTACAGAAGAAAAAGATAGTTTCAGGTCAGATATCCAATACACCAGTAATTTTAAATTCTATTTAACATGCATTTTTAAAATAAGGATGAGTATTTGCTCACTTATTCTCTAGGTGATTTCACATTTAAGTTTGTATTCAAAAAAAAGTTATATCATCATACTGGGTTATATATTTTCAGATAAGTTTATAAATAATATATTAATGTGTTCTGTCTGATGATAAAATTTAATATTTTAGACATTCAAATCACAAGAACCAGGTATATTTGAGCCAACATGAATCAATTATTGAAAATTTTTATCTTTTTTGTTTTCTGTTAGCAAGTTAAAGTTGTAAGGTCAAAGTGTTTTTATGGTTTAAAATTGAGTAATTTTTTTGTATTAAGAGTAAAGAACTACAAGTACAAAAGAAAAAGATAGTTTCATGCCTTTTGGTTCTATACACTGCACCAGTAATTATAAATTCTATTTAGTATGGATTTTTTAAGTACGGATGAGCATTTGCTCCATTATTTTTCAAGTGAATTTACGATAAAGTTTGTCCATGTATTATAAGCAAAGTGCATTCAAAAGTAGGTCATAAGAGTGAATTATATTTTTTCCAATAAAATTTATCAATGATTTTTGTTTTCTGGTTGATGATCAAAATATATGTGATAAATTTTAATCAGAAGATCTAGATATATCTTACAAGGGAAGTACCCCAGGTGTTACACTCTAAAATAGACCTTGTGTGGTGGAAAATGTTCCTTTTGCTAGCTGAAACAAAGCCCACCTTGTCCGAAACCCTCGATCTCAAGTATTTTTTTTTGCGGAGCGTTTGAAAATTAAGATTTTAAGCTTTTTTTAAAGCTTTTTTTTTAGCAATTTTTGAGGTAGGTATCTATCATACTCTCGATCGGGCTAATTCTGCTGCTGGTTAAAATAAATCATCATAAAATGAAAAAACATTTTTTTAATTATTTAAATGTATTTTAAATTAAAAAAATTTTTTTTACCCCTTGACTCCTATCCAGAGATTACTGATTTTATGTGACTTTTACGTATATCGCGGTTTTTTCAGTTTTTCACTCACTTTTATCATAAAATGGGTTTAATAATAATTAAAATTTATTAATTTTAAATTTTCACAGTTTTTTATAAAATACTTGCTCTAATTCAATGTATTGTAGGGACACTGTAGGTGCGGCCTTATGCCGCAGAGCGAGCGAACGAGCGAGTCTCTGTATCGTGCTGCCGCAGAGCGAGCAGTCAGTCGAGTCTGAGCCATGGTGTAGGCCAGACGAATAAAGTACGAGTCTCCGTAAATCGACTAATATAATTTCACTCCCTGATCCTATCCATCCTCACGTAGTCCCATTTAACACGCAGGGCATTATCGGGCCCTTGTGGTATAAGTAAATATACCACCAAGCCGATATTGGTGACCCCGAACTATTTTTTTTTTCTCTCTTCCGCGCCGCGTGGCTTACACATCCAGAGACGCCATTTTGGAAATACTCTACATTTTCTCTTCACCCGCGGCAATACCCATTACGAAGAACTCAAGAAGCAAAACTCATTTGAGTTTATTTAATTTTTTCGACTCGTGCGTGATTCGGGAGTGCTGTTTGTCGATTTTAGTGAGCTCGTCGTTTCGGTGCAGTTTTTCTTTGTCTTCAAGAGACAAAAAAGTTTTACACAGGTAAGCGGGTCGTCAACGTCAACCGAAGCAAGGTCGGGAGTTTTCAGACTCCAAGAGAGATTTTTCTTCCTTCTTCGCCTTCCTATACCCCGAGTTGAGCGATTTTTCTTTGTTCGAACGTCCGCACCAGCGGCACGCGTTTTTCTCTCTTACAGCCGTGGGGTCGGCCATTTTGTGAACGGCCTTGCTCGGTCGTTCCCCGCGCTACCCACAATTTTTTTCTCTAACATTTTCGTAAACTTCTGCCGCAATTCGACTTAGCACAAGTTACTTTTAATAAAATTTTCGAGATTATTATTTTTTTCTTTTTTCCGATTAAGTAACAAATATACACATAAAAACTGCACCTGAAAAACAAAAATTTTTTTTTTGAGACCTGCTGGCTGATAAGTCGTGATATTTCGCAAGAAAAATCACGTAGTGAGCAGAAAATCTCACATCGAAATTCTCTCGAAAGAAAATTTCTTGCAAAAACAAGACGTCGTCGCCATATTTTTCGGCGCCAGCGGCTACAGCAACAACGACGCCGCACAGTGGTACGTGACGTCACTTCCCTAGGGCGTGGTCGCCCAGCCAGTTTAGCAACGAGGCAGATGAGCAGCGCGCAGCGCTTACCACCACTTCGTCACACTCCTAGCTGGCCCAGCTGAGTACGTCACACCCACGGACGCTTGGCACGTTCACCTGTAGAGCAGCAGCGCAGCAACTCAGCGCGCCAGTCGGACGCATTGGCAATTCTACTCGTCGCCGACTGGTCCTTCGCCGTGTTGCACACTTTGGCTTGACACCATTCACTTGTTCAACACCTTTTTCTTCGAGATTTTCAACGATTTCTTCTGCTACGTCAACCAGCATCAACTCATCGGCTTCAACTCGACAACAAAACATGGTCGTAACTTTTTAAATTCTTTTATTTACTCAAAGACTTTTATGAAATATTGATGATTATTGTGAATGTTTATGTTATTGAATAATGAAAATTTTTTTTTTCAGCTTTGAGTAGATAAAATTTTTATTGAAATTTTAAAAAATTTAATCGGGATATTTTTAACTTTGTTTACTGTTGTGATTTGTAAGAATAATTTGTGAAGTTTAATTGTTTTCTAAATTCCAAATTTCTAGATTCTCCAGTAGAAAATATATATAGAATTAAGTAAGATAGATAGTCAATATAATTTTTAGTTGCAAGTTTTATTTAGAATTTTCGCTTTTCAAAGATTTCACAATAGCTTAGTGATTGAGTGATTTTTCCATCTTGCATTTAGCCAGCTCACTCAATCACGCAATTAAATTTATTTCGGATCTGATTTGTACTGAATTTATAGATTTATGCCTGCGACCTGACAACTTTTGGTGATCCTGATTTTGGTTTTGGATTTTTATCTCGATCTTCTTGACAAGCATAGTAATCGTTGTGGATCATCGGTGTTTCTCATGAGCGGCTGGAACCATAACACCGGATTCGTCACTCGGAAGGAGCTAACGAGGACGCCACCTTTGACTCGCAGTCGCCTCGCTGATTCAGCACAGAGGCTGAGATCTCCTTTGACTCCAAGGAGATTGAAGGTAAAACCACGTAAGATGATCACCGCTCCTCCAAAAACCACGTCAACTCGCGTTCCAAATACAACCCCTTCGACTATCGGTATTTTTACAAGTAATGGCACGGTACCAAGGACAACGGGTCCTACTTCCGTTCAGAATTCTCAGCCTGACTCAATACCGTTACAACCCAACACTGTCGCGGAAAACGTGAACGGCGTCGAGAATAATTTAACACGGTCTTTACCATCCGCCGGTATTTCCAATTATTTCTCACCTGAGACTGAAAATAGTATGAACCAATCAATTCTGGATAATTTACGCGAACAAACTCAATTTAATTCTCAGGCTCAATTTAATCAATCCGGTTTCAATGTTTCCATAGTACCTCCAAATATTTCTCGGTCAGATACACCTAGTTTACAATCTTCTACTCCGTTTGTTACCGTAGACCAATTGAATGATATTTTAGATACTAGGGAAACTTCCTTATTACAAAAGCTTCGAAAAATAATTGCTAATCCTTCTCGGACTACTGCACAAATCACTCCGAGCTCTTCAGTACCTCCACAGCTTCAGCAAGCTGCTGGTTGTGTTACTTTTGTTACTCCCTCAGTTACTGATTGTCTTCTTACTACTCAAGTTTCATCTTCTTCTGACTCCGTCGCTACAGCGCAGTTAAATCCTGCTCTTGATTCTTTTTCGGTAAATAGTAAAGTCCAACTTAGTTCCGCCACACAGCCTAACCTTGCGTCTTCCGTCCCAAATCCACAATTTGCGCCAGGTAACTATCAATGGTTACCTTATCAGCCTGCATCCGGCTTAGCACAACCACTCACTGTACCTCAGAATGGGCCTAACCCTTATCCACAGACTCGTAATTTCGAGTTCTATAGTTTTTTCAAGGATGACCCAGTGCAGTGGTTTGCTCAGCTGGAAGATCAATTTGCTTGGCACAGGGTTGTGGACGACGAGCCCAAGTTTAATGCTGTGATGCGAAATTTAGGCATAGACATTGTTAGACAAATAGCGGCAGATCTTAGAGTCGTAACTGCTGGACAGAAATATACCACTTTGAAAGACGTTTTAATCCGTAA
This sequence comes from Encarsia formosa, assembly GCA_038277355.1. Classification (NCBI taxonomy): domain Eukaryota; kingdom Metazoa; phylum Arthropoda; class Insecta; order Hymenoptera; family Aphelinidae; genus Encarsia; species Encarsia formosa. The sequence goes on along the minus strand of CM076188.1, from coordinate 58,515,893 downwards.
ATTTTCTGATACCCCTCAGGCAAGATTAAATAAATTTTTTGCTGATTCAATGGGCAGTTCTAAACCATCGGTATTTCTTTCACGATTACTTTTTTATGGCGATAGACAGTTACCTAGAACCTCGGTTTTGGCATCATGGCAACAACGCCTGCCTTCGGAGTATCAACTCCATCTTCTTGATCCGGCCGATGAACTGAACGAGCACGTGATGGTGCAGAAAGCGGATTTGTTGTTCGAAAGATTGAAACTTCGAGATAGCACGTTAATTAATGGCATTGTAGCCCCACCAAAGGATGATACTTTGGAGAATTTTCTGGGAGATATTAGTGCTATTTCGCGCGTCCTTTCGAACAACAAGTCCTACAGGGAGAATGACGATCGTTCTAGATCAAAGAGTCGACATTATTCGCGCGATCGTGGAAGTTCTCGCTCGAGATCTAAATCTCCGAGAAGACGTCGTGAACAAACGCCGGGTCCTGGTAAGCGTAAGTCGGAACTTTGTTACTATCATCGAAATTATAATATTAATGCTCGGAAGTGTCAATCTCCTTGTTCTTGGGTTGAGAAAAAACCCTCGCGTGCTAAATCTCCGCCTCCCCCCAAGAACAAGTCTAGTAAGAGTGGCGATTCGGGTAAAGAGGGAAACAGTAACCCCTGTCGTGGAGGAGACACTCGGCAGGGTTACCGGTGACGTCTGTCTCCACTTGAAGGACAAGAACACAAAAGACGTCTACCTTATTGATACAGGTGCTGGTGTTTCAGTTTACCCTCGTTGTCACTCGGAAAATTCCCAAGCCTTACCCTTTGCTTTGTCAGCTGCTAATGGCACTCGTATAAATATATATGGCATGGTTCGCAAGAAAATTGATTTCGGTTTTCGCGACCCCCTCGAGTGGGACTTTATTCTTGCGGATGTTCAATACCCCGTCCTAGGAGGCGATGCCCTTAAACATTTTCATCTTTTGCCAGATCTAGCTGCTAAACGACTTTCTGATCGAAATTCGGACGATAAGTCAGATTTGGGTGTAGTCGAACCTGCTTCCGTTCATCGTGTCGACGTTTTAAAACCCGACACTCCTTTCGCCGACCTTTTGTTGAAATTTCCTCGAGTAATCGGGCTTGAACCTCAACCTCGTGTGTGTGAACGTGATGTCTTCCATTATATTCAAACAAATGGCCCACCTGTAGCGCAGCGCGCTCGTCCTCTCGCCCCGTTCAAAGCGAAGATAGCCCTTGCCGAATTCCAGAAATGGGAGAAATTGGGTATCTGTCAGAAGTCTAGTAGTCCTTGGGCGAGTCCCATCCACATGGTTAGGAAGTCGAATGGTGAATGGAGAATATGTGGGGACTACAGACGCCTCAATGCTGTCACCATACCTGACAGATTCCCAATCCCTCGCGTTACAGACTTCGCAAATAATCTTCACGGTAAAAAAGTTTTCTCGAAACTCGATCTCGAGCGTGCCTTTCATCAGATACCGGTTGCCCCTGAGGACAAACCTAAGACGGCTTTGATTACTCCTTTTGGGTTGTATACCTTCAATGTTATGACGTTCGGTTTTAAGAACGCACCGTCATCTTTTCAGAGGTATGTCTTCAGAGCACTCAGGGATCTTGACTTTGTTTTTGCTTATCTGGACGATATTTTTATAGCATCTGAGACCGAGGAAGAGCACACTGAACACCTGAAGACTGTTCTCGAAAGGCTGGACAAATTTCATTTGAAACTTAACCTCGAGAAATGCGAAATTGCCGTTCCAGAATTGACATTTTTGGGATATTACATTTGCGCGTCCGGTTACAAGCCTTGCCCCGATAAGGTCGAATCGATTAAAAAATTCCCTAAACCTCAGACAGTTTTTGAGTTACGAAGATTCCTCGGTCTACTTAATTGTTATCATAAAACCGTTCCTCACCTTGCAGAAACCGAGGCTCCTTTGAACGCCTACCTTAATAAATCGAAAAAGCGAGATACAACTCCTATAATTTGGAACCCTGAGTCTGAGAAAGCCTTCGAGAAGTGCAAAGTCGATCTCTCTCAAGTCGCTTTACTTTCTTATCCGGTTGATAATGCACCAATCCGCCTGGTTACGGATGCCTCAGATATAGGCATGGGTGCAGCTCTTGAGCAGGAGGTGGATGGTATTTGGAAACCGTTGGCATTTTTCAGTAGGAAATTTAATAAAGTTCAAGCTAGGTATTGTACTTATGATAGAGAGTTGGCAGCTATTTACTATTCTATTCGTGAATTCGGTTATCTGATAGAAGGTAGGGATTTCAAGGTTTTGACAGACCACCGAGCCTTGACGTACGCAATGGCTCAACCTTTGGAAAAAATGCTTGACAGGCGTCTTCGGCAGTTGAATTATATTTCACAGTTTACAACTAGAATTCGTTATATTAAAGGTGAAGAAAATACTGTCGCAGATTGCCTGTCTCGTATCAACTCTTTCACAACTCCTGAAACTTTTGATTGGGGACTAACCAATGTAGAAACACAACCATCCTTGAAACCTGTCCTTGCTGATATTAGTGCTTTTAAGATTCCAACAGTTTTCACTGTTAAGGATCTAGCCTCTGAACAGCAGAAAGATGAACAACTGAAAAACATTTTGACGGACGTTGACAATCCTCTTAAACTTGTTAAAATTAAGACTGGACCTAAAAACCCAGACTTTTATTGTGACGTTACGGGACAAGTTTTAAGACCTTACATTCCAGAACCATTCCGTCATATGGTTTTCGAGTTGTTTCATAATCAGACGCATTCCGGTGCTAAAGTTACAGATAGATTGATTAGACGACAGTATGTTTGGCCTAATATGAGCAGGGACATAGCGAGGTGGTGTAAGCACTGCATCCCCTGTCAACAATCAAAAGTTTCACGCTATAATAAATTTTTACCGAATCATTTTGTTGCACCTGACGCCCGTTTTCAACATATTCACATAGACCTGGTTGGTCCAATGACCCCTAGTGAAGGCTTTACCACAGTTTTGACAATCATCGATCGTTATTCCCGTTGGCCTGAAGTTGTCCCTATCCCCGACATTAAGGCTTCTACCGTTGCTCGAGCACTGTTTGATACTTGGATTTCTCGATTCGGCTGCCCTGAGGTTATTTCAACTGACCAAGGCACTCAGTTTGAAGCCGAACTTTTCGATGAACTTAACAAATTTGTAGGCTGTGGACGAGTCCGCACTACAACATACCACCCAGCATCAAATGGTATGATTGAAAGATTCCATAGGGATCTCAAAAGTGCTCTTCGTTGTGTTTTGGCTAAAAGCAATTGGTGTCGACTCCTTTCCTCCTTGATGTTAGGACTTCGTACTCGAGTCAGACTCGAAACCGATGCAAGCCCGGCCGAAATGCTTTACGGTACCACCCTTCGTGTCCCGGGACAATTTTTTATTTCCGACGGGGAAGAACTCGATCAGAGAGCCTTCTTATCGCAATTCAGGGAATATATGAATACCGTCAAACCAGTGCCAGTTTTACATAAAAATGTTAACCGCGCTTTTGTTTTTAAAGAAATGTCCGAATGCTCCCACGTTTTTCTTTTACGCCCGGTAAAAAAATCTAGTCTCGACCCTCCGTATTCCGGACCCCATAAGGTTATTCGCAGACTTAACGATAGAGTTTTTATTGTTGACATTAATGGTAACGAGAGAGCGGTGTCTGTCGAGCGGTTGAAACCAGCTCATTTGGCGGCTGACGACGTAGATGTTCCGGAAATCGTCCACAGGACAGACGACCCGGACATCTGTAATCAAACTCCTCAACTGCCTCCTCCCGAGTTACGAACTCCGGATGGTTTGGATATCCAGCCGACAGATCAGACTATTTCAGAAATCCCGGTAACTACTGCTGAGCAGGAAGATCGAGACGTCGATTTTCCACTGGATGACACAAACTTACTCGTTCAAAAAGGAACGACACAACCGGAAACTCAGGATGAGCCTCGAAGTTGTCGGGCCCAGCAACTTCGGCAGTCATCTAATCAAAAGGCTAGGAGGAAGAAATTCATTCCTAGGATCCTGCGGAAACGCAGACGCGTTACTTTTAATCTGCGAGATGTGATTTACTATGTCTAAGGAAAACTTGCAAATAATTGTTTAAATTGTAAATATGTTTTAGAGAATATACTTGTTAAATTGTTTTGTCTAAAAAGTTTATACCAATGTAGATCGAGAACAATGTTACACAAATTTCAACTTAATATTAACTACTAACAATAGTGTTAATTATTTTTATCAAAAACGGTTATGATATCAAAAATATTATTTATATAAAAAAGAAAGGAAACTCAATAATCCAAGAAGAAAAATTTGATAAATGTAAAATGAAAAATTTTTTATTTGTGATTCGCTCTTCGCTAATTGAATTAGATTACTAACATTCATCATTTTTTTTTCCTTTAATGTTGCCATGGCTATCTTATTGTTGCTTTATTTAATAAAAAGGCCTGACAACATTGGGGGGGAAATATGTAGGGACACTGTAGGTGCGGCCTTATGCCGCAGAGCGAGCGAACGAGCGAGTCTCTGTATCGTGCTGCCGCAGAGCGAGCAGTCAGTCGAGTCTGAGCCATGGTGTAGGCCAGACGAATAAAGTACGAGTCTCCGTAAATCGACTAATATAATTTCACTCCCTGATCCTATCCATCCTCACGTAGTCCCATTTAACACGCAGGGCATTATCGGGCCCTTGTGGTATAAGTAAATATACCACCAAGCCGATATTGGTGACCCCGAACTATTTTTTTTTTCTCTCTTCCGCGCCGCGTGGCTTACACATCCAGAGACGCCATTTTGGAAATACTCTACATTTTCTCTTCGCCCGCGGCAATACCCATTACGAAGAACTCAAGAAGCAAAACTCATTTGAGTTTATTTAATTTTTTCGACTCGTGCGTGATTCGGGAGTGCTGTTTGTCGATTTTAGTGAGCTCGTCGTTTCGGTGCAGTTTTTCTTTGTCTTCAAGAGACAAAAAAGTTTTACACAGGTAAGCGGGTCGTCAACGTCAACCGAAGCAAGGTCGGGAGTTTTCAGACTCCAAGAGAGATTTTTCTTCCTTCTTCGCCTTCCTATACCCCGAGTTGAGCGATTTTTCTTTGTTCGAACGTCCGCACCAGCGGCACGCGTTTTTCTCTCTTACAGCCGTGGGGTCGGCCATTTTGTGAACGGCCTTGCTCGGTCGTTCCCCGCGCTACCCACAATTTTTTTCTCTAACATTTTCGTAAACTTCTGCCGCAATTCGACTTAGCACAAGTTACTTTTAATAAAATTTTCGAGATTATTATTTTTTTCTTTTTTCCGATTAAGTAACAAATATACACATAAAAACTGCACCTGAAAAACAAAAATTTTTTTTTTGAGACCTGCTGGCTGATAAGTCGTGATATTTCGCAAGAAAAATCACGTAGTGAGCAGAAAATCTCACATCGAAATTCTCTCGAAAGAAAATTTCTTGCAAAAACAAGACGTCGTCGCCATATTTTTCGGCGCCAGCGGCTACAGCAACAACGACGCCGCACAGTGGTACGTGACGTCACTTCCCTAGGGCGTGGTCGCCCAGCCAGTTTAGCAACGAGGCAGATGAGCAGCGCGCAGCGCTTACCACCACTTCGTCACACTCCTAGCTGGCCCAGCTGAGTACGTCACACCCACGGACGCTTTATTTTAAATTTTTAAAATTTAAAAAATACTAAACGATAGTATTTTATTTTTTGAATCAATTCCATCCCTCAAAATGTCTGTTTTTCTATTATAAGGAACTTTTTAAGAGTAATTTTAATGAAATAAGTTTAACTTGACACCACTAGAGGGCGTCTTCTATTTTTTTTTTCCACAAGTAAAAACAAGTTTTTTAAAAATATATTGAGCAACAATTTTTAAAATATATTGATAATTTAAAATAATATCTTTAGTATCATGGATATTGATGCTCGGCAAGTTTTTTTTCTATTCGAAATATATTTCAACGACCAACTTGGACCTTTAATTGACAATGAGTTTCAAGGCCAGATAGATATTCGTCATGCTAGTATTGCCAGCCAGTTATGTGATGTATATGAAAAATTATGTAATAAATACGTTGAAATAGAAACTGAACAGACCCTATTCGTGGATAAAGATGGTTCTGAATTCATAGAAGATGAAAATTCTAGTGAAAATGAGTCCAATAATGAATTATCTCAAAAATTCAGTTCACAAGCAAGTATTTCTGATAATTCCGAATCTTTCGCTGACTTGGAGCCATCTCTAAAAAAGAAAAAACTCGAGGCTGAGGGTTATGACTATTCCCTTGAAACAGATTTCTCCGATCATACGGTTTCGTTTGAAACCATGAAGAAAATTGTTGAGTTAAAAGATAAAGAGCATCGATCATTTAATTCAATCCAAAGATTGTATCCTTGGATACACCGCACACATATAAGCAGATTTAGAAAATATGTCGAAGATGAAGGAACTTTTCCAATGAAAATGTTAGAACTGGAGCAGCACATAAAAAATGAGTTTAAGTGAGTGAGACTTGAAAAAAAGGCTGTTCATGATATATACATTCGACGCTGGGCTTTTCAGAAAGCAAAAGAATTTGGATTGAAAAAATTCAAAGCAAGTAATCATTTTTTACAGAATATTAAACGTCGCCTAGGCATCAATTCCAGAAAAGTAACTAAAATTGTTACAAGAAAGCACTCAACGGAAAAAGCTGAAATTGATCAAAAAATAACTAGTCATTTAGAACTTACAAATTCAAAAATACCAACTTATAATTTAGATTTTGTTTTAAACTCGGATCAATCTGGATTTTTAAAGGAATTATATTCTACCAGAACCTTGAGTTATAAAGGAGAAAAGCATACTGAACTTTTGGTAAACAGTGTTGCCAATACAACGCATTCTTATACAATCCAGCCAACAATAACAGCGTTAGCGCCATCTACAGCTATCACGGAACTATTCTCATGTAGCGTGGGTAACATTCATTCAGGGAGATTTTTGACGCTGGGCAAGGCGAGTTAAGAACGATTTTTTATTCAAATAAAACGACTGAACCGATAAGCCTACAACCCAATAACACTTGGCGGGGCTAGTTGTAATTAATTTTTTACTAAAATAAAACGATGAACTGACAAGCCTACAACCCCATAACGCTGGGCGAGGCTAGTTTAAAATAGTTTTTTACTGAAATAAAACGAGAAACCGACAAGCCTACAACCCCATAACGCTGGGCGAGGCTAGTTGAATTTAATTTTTTACTAAAATAAAAAGATGAACCAAAGTAGTGTAACTAGGCACGTTCTGGCCAAACTTGTGTTGGTGAGCTCTGACGTCACGCACACACACACACGCACGCGGCTTTTGGTGCGTGCGTCTCGGGTGGGTGCCTGGGCGGCCTGGGTGGGGGCCTGGTGGGCCTGGGGGGGGGGGGGGGTGGCTCGCTGCCGCTGCCACTGGACCACCACGACGGCCTTGACGCGGTGCGTGCGCTAGACCATGCGATCGAACAAAATTTCGACGCAACGTTACACCTACAATAATCATGGAGCCCATGGAAAACCCATTAGTCAGTATTATGTTTTTTTGTTTGCGTCTCCAAAAAAAAGTCGTGACTCGACGGAAATTTCAAAATATACAATTATTTCCAATTACACTGCTCCAATAATGCGTTCAACTTGCGTATCAAAAAAAAAAAAAAAAAAAAAAAAAAGTCGAGCCTTTGTAGGTCTGGCAATTTAACGGCATTAGTCTTCGGGCGTTCGGGCGAGAATAAACAATCGCGGGAATAAATCCTTTTTTTTTTTTTTTTTTTTGCTAAAAAGTTTTTACAGTTTTACAAAATGTTACACATTCAATATCCATCTGTATGCGACTTCAACATGCATACACAGTTTTATTCATTTACAACGTGCGTAGCTATGAAAAATACGTGTACGATAAATGATCAAATTGATTATATATGTTTTGTTTGTATGTGCGAATTGAAATTTTCATCTGAGTCTTTTCCGCAGTATGTGTTTTCGATATATAATGAAATAGAATTTAATGCGTACAACGTCTTAAATTTTAAATATTGTAATAATTGCGATAAGTCCTTGACGTATCTAATACCGGCAGCGTGGGTTGAACCAGAGGAACAAAATTGAGTTACAGTGACACATTTAAGCTCTCTTACTTTTGCTAAAATACGATAAAATATTTGAAGAGGCAGAAATTTGTGACTGTAGAAAAATAGTCGCAAGAGAGGTCACTTGTGTGACGTGTCATCCAGTTATATTTTGGAAAAAAGAAAATCAATAAAGTGTGATCCTACTACATTGTGCCTGATTTTGAGTTTTAAAAAGCAGTCATGGATCAGTTATCAAAACCGTCAACGTCAAATGATGTTAATAAGGAGGAGGAGGAGGAGGAGGAAATCTCGTTCAATTCTGAAGAAAAAAGAATTAGAGGTGAATTTTTCAGCCTCAAACGGCAACGTCAAGATGACGATTGGCGCGCTCGTTGTGAAGAGTGTATAAAACGTATGCGTCTAACTGGACCATGTGACAAAGTTTTTACTGGTAAAATTGAACGATTAGAAGGACTTTTGTGCGAATACAAAAATCTGCAACAACAGCATGAAGGCGCTGGTTTAGAAAATGCACAATGTATGCATGAAGAACAACCCAATTATCGTTGGAAACAAGTTCACTCAGCTTTAGACAACAATATCAGAGAATTTAAAATTAAAAATATTCGACACATTGACCCCATCAATTTTTTAACAGATGTTTCTTCCTTATTACTGTCAAAAATTAAGGATAATGTAAAAGAATTATTGAGTTTGAAAATAAACCTAATATTGGTTGCGGAGTTTGTGCGTGCAGATAAAAAAGACGTGTTTTATTCGGCCTCGGATGTTGTGAAAATTTACAAATCAACAAACCTAAAAAAGTGGTTCAATAAAGCAAACAAACAAATTTTAAATAATCTTGAGGACTTTCAAGAATGTGAGAGTGGCTGGGCGCTGTCGCGAATTCTCAGACTAGACATTAAAATTGCAAAGATTAATGACTTGCGAGGTTCTGGATGTTGCATACAACTTCCGGAAAAAATTGTAAAAAAAAAGCAATCATTAATATTGACAATGCTTTGGATAACGCGTGTTTTGCCTGGGCTGTCACGGCTGCTCTTTACACAAGAAAACAAGGTAAAAATATCCCCCACAGTAATCTTACAAGTTCATATCCGCACTACACAGAAATGCTCAATGTCAAAGATTTTAAATTTCCCTTTACTTTGAATCAAATTAAAAAATTTGAAAAAATAAATAATGTTTCTATCAATGTTTATTCGGCATCGAAAAAACTTACTTATATTTATCCGGTGTTGTTGACAAAAAAAAAGAAGATAAAATCAGAGAGACATATAAATCTATTTTTTCAATTTGATGGTAAAAATTCACATTTTTCTTGGATAAAAAATTTTTCAAGACTGGCACACTGGCAAATGAATCGTAAGAATTGTAAAATGTTTTTTTGCAATAGATGTGTTCACGGATTTTATTCAAAATATAGACTCAAGAAACACGAAAAAATTTGTCTGAAAATTCACAAGGAAGAAGGTGCAATTTTTTTACCATCTAAAAATGATGCAACTCTCAAGTTTAAAAATTTTCACAAGAAATTAGACGTGCCTTTTGTTGTATACGCCGACTTTGAGTGTATGTTGATCGATCGTAAAAACACTGTCGAAATTAGTGTTGACGACGACAACGACGACGACGACGACGATGACGACTATAATTATGATGAAAATTGTATACCTAAAAACACCTTTCAAGAACATAAGGTTCATAGCGCGGCATATTACTTACACTGTACCTACGACAATTCTTTGTCGCGATTTGCATCTTATCAACATCCTACAGATGCAGGAAAATGGCTGATGCTCGAACTTTTACAAATAGCTTTTAACGTAGATAAGGTAAGAAATTTTTTGGATGAAAAAAAAATCATATCTCAAAATATTTATTTAGTTTTAGATTTTAAAAAATGTTCAAGAAATCACTCCAGCCCTCACTGAGGCAGAAAGACAAAAATTACTCGCAGAAACGAAGCAATGTCATATTTGTGAAAAAGACTTTGAGAGTACCGATGAAGATCGTGTCTTGGATCATTGTCATTTGACAGGTACAGTGCGTGGCTTTGTACATAATCGGTGTAATTTAAACTATAAAATGAGTTTTTTTAATTTGCCCATTTTGTTCCACAATATGTCTGGCTACGATGGACACTTTATTATTCAAGAGATTACAAATTTAGGAATTGAGGGAAGTATTAATGTCATTCCAACCAGCATGGAAAAATATATAGCAATAATGAAAAAAGTAAAAGGTACGGAAGTGACCCTTCAATTTATCGATTCATATAGATTTTTAAATTCAAGTCTTAGTAAATTGGCTTCTTATTTAGATGCTAAAGATTTTGATATTCTTAAAAATAATTTTCACGAAGCCGACACTATAGAAAAACTTGAATTGATAAAAAGGAAGGGTGTATTTCCGTACGAATATGTAAAAAATTTTGATGTATTGAACGAGCGTTCGCTACCTTCGCACGATAATTTTTATTCAAACTTGAGCAAATCAAACATTAGTTTGGATGAGTATCGTCATGCAAAAAAAGTGTGGGATATATTTGCCATAGAGACTCTAGGTGATTACAGCGATTTGTATTTAAAAACTGATGTGTTGTTACTGGCAAGTGTATTTGAAAATTTTCGAAAAAAAAGTAAAAATATTTATAACCTCGATCCCCTTCATTATTTTTCTCTTCCAGGGTTCGCTTTCGACTCTATGCTAAAATTAACTGGGGTAGAATTAGAGCTTTTAAGAAATATAGATCAAATTTTATTTATAGAAAAGGGAATTAGGGGTGGACTGAGTCAATGTTCAAACCGTCATTCAAACGCAAATAATAAATATATGAAAGAGGGGTACGATCCTAATTTAGAAGATGTTTATATCAAATATTACGACAAAAATAATTTATACGGTTGGGGAATGTCACAGCTCTTACCGTGCAAAAATTTCAAGTGGATACCTGAATGTAAATTTCATAAATATTACAACATTCGAAAATTTTCAGATACAGCCAAAACAGGATATATTTTAGAAGTTGATTTAAAATATCCAGAAAAATTGCATCCAACACATAAAGATTTACCATTTTGTCCCGAGCATAGAAATGGAAAATTTATGGCTACGTTGTATGATAAAAAAAATTATGTAATTCATTATAAAAACTTGAAATAATGTGTCGAAGCAGATTTGATTATAACTAAAATACATAAAATTCTGCGATTTCGACAAAAAGCGTGGTTGAAACCATACATCGACTTAAATAATAACTTGCGCGCAAATTCATCAAATAAATTTGAAGAAAATCTGTACAAATTAATGAATAATGCGGTTTATGGTAAAATGATTGAGAATGTTCGCAAGCGTGTGAATATAAAATTGATTAAAAAATGGAAGGGTCGATATGGTGGGGAAGCTCGCATATCAAATCCTTATTTTAAGCGATTGAAAATATTCAACAAGTCTTTGGTTGGTGTTGAAATGAGAAAAAAATGTACCGTACTCGATAAACCCGTCTACGTAGGTATGGCAATATTAGAACTATCAAAAGTTAGTCTTTACAATTTTCATTATAATTTTATGTTGAAAGAATATGACGTTGATAACTGTAAAATTTTATACACAGATACAGACTCACTCCTTTATGAATTAAAAAATAAAGATATTTATGAAGTTGTAAAAAAGAATGTTATTGAAAAAAAGTTGGAATCGGAATTCGACACAAGTAACTATCCTAAAGATAATGTTTTTGGTATTCCTCTGGAAAATAAAAAAGTTTTAGGTTTGATGAAAGATGAGTGTGCCGGGAGGATAGTTTTATTGTACAGAGGATTGCGCGCAAAAGTTTATTGTCTTGTAATTGAAAAAAGCGATGCTAGAGAAAAAAATGATGTTGTGAAAAAAATAAAAGGAATATTACAGTCTGCTGTTACAAATGAAATAAAATTCGAAGATTTCGATGATTGTTTAAATAATCAAGAGAAACAAATATTCATTACACAAGGTTTGATTGCCTCAAGTTGTCACCGTCTCTTTTCTATTAACCAAAAAAAAATTGCACTCAATGCCTTTGACGATAAGAGGTGTATGCTGAAAAATTCACACGACACGCTACCTCACGGTTACAAAGGATAAATATTGTAGATTTGCAAAAGTGTTATAAACTCAATGTGTGAAATGTCGAGCCGTCGTTGGCTCAGTCGGCTACGGCACGCGTCTTAGTCGGCTGAAACATCGGCGCGCCAAGGGACGCCGGTTCGAATCTCCGTTGACTCGATTTTTCGAGCAGCGGCGAGGCGAGCCGCGCGTCCCGCATGAGACAAGACAAGAATTTTTGGGGAACATCAGTACATTCTGAGGATCAAAGGAGATGGCCACCGATGATTGGATTAATGCTCTCTAAAATTACAAACGAATCACACCAGGTAAGGCTATAAGACCTTTCAACCCTTCACTGCTACCCATCTATAGCTGATGGAATATCGGACGGCAACTTCACCTTACCTGATGAAGCATTCGAGGACTGAAGCACCCGATGGACTTCATTAAAACCAACAGTTAAAACCCTATTGTACCCCACTGTAATTAAATGTTAAAATTCGTGTTGTATCTAATAACCTAAATAAGGTAATAAAGATTAATAAAAAAAAAAAAAAAATAAATAAATAAACTCAATGTGTAATGATGATGATGAAAAAAGTTAGATTTAGTGACAATGTTTCAACGCGTGTTATGTGTGTTTATTCATATGCGAGTATGCAGGCAAGAATCGGTCCGTGGGAACAGATAGCCCGAGATCAAGAGCGTTTTAAACTACGATGTCAAAGGGTCGCGCTCATACTCAATCCAATAATTTTTAAAAAAAGAATAAAATATATGGAATATGTATTAAGTCCTGTATTGATTAAACGTCTATGTTAAATTTTTATCTGTAGGATTGGTTTTTGTGAATTAAATGTAATAATAAAACATACTTTGTTTGTCTTTTTATTTTTATTCCTTTAACACAGTGTTACATGTAATTACATTAATAAAAAAAATTATGAGGTAAGTTTTGGATTGAACAAAAAAAATATTACAAATCTTTTTTATGAATGTAGCTATTGTGACTGTCATCGAATCCTAGCCATTTGACCAGCAGACGATTACCACGTTGTTCAATCACCTTTTCAACTAAATAAACATTTGGACACGTGGTTTTTTGCAACTCTTCGGCGTAGAAGCCTCCTTTCACCGGATGCTCTTTGTAATCTTTTAGGTAGAACATGGGTGGATTACTTCGTCTGACACGAGTAACTGTAAAGACTTCAACCGTCCAGTTTGGCGTGTAACCTTTCTCAAATATATGTTTTGTTTTACTCACGCGCACTTTATCCCCAACTTTAAATTTCAGAGGCTTTCTTGATTTTCTTTTACATTTTCTCAATCTTTGCAGGACCTCGTGTGCGTTATCTTCGTTGACGTCCTTTGGCTTCATACCTATACTTCGATGTTTTTGATTGTTGTACTCTTTAACGAGTTTGGGTAAGATATCAAGCCACTCGTAGCTACCTTGCAGGCTGAACTGTTTCCACATCTTCTCCTTCAGAGTTCGATTAAATCGTTCGCATATCGAAGCCTTGAGTCCGCTGTGCGTAGAGTACATGTTGATCTTGTACTTTTGTATCAACTTTATAAAATCTTCGTTGTAAAATTCTTTTCCCTCATCTACATGGATATTACGCGGAGGTGTGATTGTTTTCAAGATGGATTTCATTGCGTTTGTAACTTCTTTTCCCGACTTTGTTTTTAGCGGAATTGCCCAAGCGTACTTTGAGAATATATTTATTGCGGTGAGTATGTATTTGTAATCGTCGTTTTCATCAGCATACGGAATCATCTCTACCAAGTCGCATTGCAGTGTGTCGTTTATGCCTCTCATTTCACCTTCTCTTCGAGCATACTTGCGTCGAGCTGGCTTGTGCAACTCATTAACCAACACGCGCTTTTGATCCATTCTTTTTCAACTTGGATATTTCTTCCTCGATATTGCGTATATTAGATTTAAAAAACTCCTTCAGACCCTCTTCTTTACCCGCCACATACATGCCGAGATCTGCTCTTTGTTTCTGCAATAGATATTCGAATTTATCAGTATTATCTGATTGTGCTTTATTAAATTCGTCGGATTTTTGTTTTAGCAGCAAAGATTTTAAGGTTGCAAGATCAACCGCGTCGTTTGGTTGCACGGGCGACGCGATATTGACTAACCTCTTGTTTTCAATGTCAAAGTTACCCTCGCGTATAAATTTGAATCCGTTGCCCGGCGGTCCGCGTTTGTCTTTTGCTGTACTGCTTCGACGTCCAAACACATCAACACCCATATTGATACTAGGATGATACACCATCCATTTCTTTAATATATGCACTTTGCTTCTCGCAATTCCTCCAGAATCGAATGAATTTCGTTTGTGTGGTTGAGATTGCCTGCAGCTTGTTCGGCCATTAACAACCGAAGACGATCGACCAGCTCATTTGGATCGTCCCAGTAGACATAATCTAGAGACGAGTTTCGTTTTGCAATTTTCAAATGAGGAGTCAAACCTCTACCCAACTTTGTAGGTGTGTGCTTGAAACTTTTTTTATCAAGCGCAGTTTTTTTCAAGGCATTTGCTGGAGATTTAACTTTAGGAGGTGTATCTATAGGCTCTATTTCAAATAAAGGCGCAATAATAAAATTATATTTATTACTTGTGGTATGTTTTTTTATTTGCGCGTTTGGTTTGTTACTCTTTCTGTGCGCATTCGAAATTTCAAGAATTTTTTTGTACAAAGTTAAATCTTTAATTTCATATTTTTGTGGATTTCTATGCACAATGAGTTCGAGTAAGCCAGGAGTCATGGGGAAAGATTTATTATCAACGATAATGTCATCTCTTTCAAATTTTATAGGAACACTTCCAAGCGTGTATCCGTCATTGGTTTTTTTCACTCCATAAATTCCATCTGACTCAAACTTTGACAGATCTAAAACATTTTCATCGTGTTATTTTAATTTTTCAATTTCGTGAAACGATTCTTCGCCATCTGTTTCTGCAGTGTCATGTGATTCGAAATTCACGTTTTTGTCCTTTTTTTCGTGTTCTTCGTTTATCAAAGAAAGATTGAGTAGTCTTTGTTTAAATGCATCATCATCATCATCATCATCATCTTGCATGAAGCTTTTATTTTTTCTTTTTGTATGAAAATTTTCGTTTTTTTGAACAAGTTGTTGCAGAGGATCGGTTATAGGTTTAAACGTTTCGTTCAAAACACGTTTGGTATTATCCTTTTGCGACTTGATGAGATGAAACTTTTTTTTCACGGCTTCGCGAGCTTTAACAAGTTCCGCAAGAACACTCTTTTTTCGAGAAATTTGGGCCATGTTAGCGCATAAGAGACACATAAGAGACTAATGATTTTCAATAGTCTACGATATATTTATGATAAAACAATCAAAACCTTTTCGATATCTGCCTTCGTTGATATCCCTATCTTTGTCGACGACAAGAAAACTATGTTTGCCTTCGATCCAACACTTTGAACACAAGTTTTTAAATTGATTGAATGACATGTCGGTATTCACGTGATCGTCATAAATATGTTTTAGATTAACTTCATCTTGACGAAACAAAATTAATAAATTAACGTTGTCTCTAACTAAGTGTTTCGGCACTGCAGCATACGATTGGCATAGGTAGAAGCAGTCAACATTTTTGTGTCGACCCATACAATAAAAAGCTTTGACGTTATCTTTTTTTTCGCATGCTATATCATCAAATATTATTATTGAGTTTGGTAGGGCCTTATCTGGTGCTACTACTTCGTCGTGCTCACTGAAAGGTAGGTATTCCATTCCGTTTATGGATTTCAAAAGTTTTTCCAAAAACTTATACTTTGGCTGATCAAGCGATTTCGAATAAATATAAATATTTTCGAATCTCACGCCGTTTGGATGTGTTATAAGAGCTAATAAACTATTAGTTTTTCCACAATTAGAGGGTCCCGAGATGACTGCGCGAATACTACTAGGTAGTAAATCACCGTGACGCTTTGCTTTTTTTTCTTGATCAGCAATAACGTCAAAGTTGAGCACGGGAAGTCTCAAAGAATTTTCACTAAAATCCATGTTGATGCTTAAAAATACACGTCAAAACTACTTGCTAAAGGTTTAAATACTACACCTTTTATACTGTAAGGTCAGTCTTGGATGAAACGTTGAACACAGATGATTACGTACAATAAAAGAAAGAAAAATAAGCGGAGAAGAGGTTTGCTCAACAAAATCATTGACAAACTTCCCGTCGAATTACACTTACCCGGATACAATTATTGCGGACCAGGCACAAAACTGAAAGCTCGATTGGCTAGAGATGACTTGCCAATCAACCAACTTGATGCCACTTGCAAAGAACACGATATTGCTTATTCGCAAAATGGAGACAACATGAGTGCAAGACACACCGCCGACAAAACTCTAGCCGATAAAGCTTGGCAAAGGGTACTGTCTAAAGATGCTAAGCTCAAGGAAAAAGCTGCAGCCTATGCTGTTACAAATGCCATGAAACTAAAAACAAAATTAGGAATGGGATTGAAAATAGATTCTAAAAGAAAAACTACTAAGAGGAAAGCTAAGAAAAAAAAATCATCACAACTTTAAATAGTATTATTCAAAAAACAAGAAGGTTAATTGATCCGCGCGAAGGTCCTATCGGTATGATTAATTCGGCATTTAAAACTTCCAAGTCTGCCGTCAAAGAGGCTGGTGGAAAAAGTAAAATAAAAATCCCTCGAGTCCTGTGCCTTCGAAGATTGGAGGGTTCCTACCACTCGTACCTTTGTTTGCCGGTTTGAGTGCCACGGGTGCATTAGCGGGGGGTTCTGCAGGAATATACAAAGCTATCAACGATGCAAAATCAGCTAAACAACAGTTGAAAGAAAATAAAAGACACAATAAAACTATGGAAGCATTGGCCATAGGCAAAGGTTTGTATCTTGGATCTCACAAAAGGGGTTTCGGCTTATACCTAGGTTCACGAAAAGGAAAAGGCTTGTATTTGAGATCGCCAAAGGGTCAAGAATTGTATATGAAATCGCAACAAGGTCGGGGTTTGAAATCAAAAAAGGGGTTAAAAAAAAAAAAAAGTTCAAAATAATTTTACCCGATCGCGCACTAACAAATTTTGACTTGGTTAAATTTGCCAAGTTGCTAAAAATTCCATACTTTCGAGGAGTGTTTATGAAAAATAAACTACCAGCAACAGGCTCTCGTTACAGAGAATCGGCTATTGTAAATTTAGATGATGACAGTGGACTTGGAACACACTGTGTTGCTTATCGGAAACGCGGCAACGATGTTGTCTACTTTGATAGTTTTGGAAATCTTCAACCTCCTCTCGAGTTGATGGATTATTTAAATGTTGATTCAATAAAGTACAATGCAGAGAGATTTCAAGATTACAATTCTTACAATTGTGGTCAGTTGTGTTTACAATTTTTGTGTGGAAAATTAAAACGTATATAAGAATATTGTTCACCATCTTCTCTACTAGTTTATCTCGAGATGTGATGGAGTCAATTACTCTAACTTTATCAGGCACATCTTCGATTCTTGAGGCACAATATTTTCCCCCGATCGAGCTTTCACCGGATAAAAGCTATACTCTAGGACTTGTCGAGTTCTTAACCTTCAATAGTATACCAAACATTGACGCTGAAAATAATCAGTTTCATATAGGTGATCAAACGATTACCATCCCAACTGGTACTTACGAAATAAGAGGTATTGAGAAACATTTGCAAGATATTTTAAAAGCTATTGATAAAAAAATTACACTTTCGATTAAGCCAAACGAAAATACATTACGATCTGAGATTATAAGTTCTCTAAATATTGACTTTACTCATGCGAATTCGGTTGCAAAATTATTAGGATTTGATAAACGCAAACTCGTCGCAAATAAAAAACACATTTCCGATTTTCCTGTGTCGATAATCAAGATCAATTCGTTGAGAATTGAGTGCAATATCACAGACGGTGCTTACATAAACAACGAAAAAGTTCATACAATTCATCAATTTTTTCCTTCCGCTGATCCAGGATTCAAAATTATAGAAGTTCCAGGACAAGTCATTTACCTACCTGTAAGCGTAAAGTCTATCGACTACCTACAATTGCGCGTCGTCGACCAAGACGGAGACTTGGTAAACTTTAGAGAAGAAGTGATAACAATTAGACTGCACATAAAGGGTGCATAATGGGAATCGTGCATCGTGGAAGTGGAGTTAAGAAATTTTATCCTCCGCAAAGATATAAAAGCAACAAAAGATGTGGGTTTTCAATCAGTCATCATCGAGCTCGCAAAGCGCTCACTCGAGACAACAAAGAGTTTCTGAAAAGTTTAGGGCTAAAAATCGTTCGTGGTGGAAAGTAACTTGTCATTTCTTTTGTTGTTTTAAAACCAATATAAAAAATGGAAGACGTTCTGGAGATTCTAAGTCCAATTGAGTTCGATGATAGTATCACGAACTATGAGTTGCATGCTCATCAACCTTACACCGGATCGAACTTCAATCACAGTGATGAAATTCATATCGCTATTCAGTATCAGGACTTGGCTGTTTTACCGTCGCGAAGCTATTTACATATAACCGGTCAATTGCGTAAATCAGATGGTACAGCAGCAACATCTTCACCATTCAGTCCTAATGCTATATGTCATTTATTCGATGACATCAGATATGAACTTAACGCTACAGAAATTGATCGTATAAAAAATGTAGGAGTAACTAGTACTATGAAGGGTTACGTGTCATTGAATAAAAGTGTATACATCGAGAATGCTGGATGGTATTACGACTTAATTAACTTAGCTGACGCAGAAGGACAATTTGATTTATGCATTCCCCTGAGATATTTGTTTGGTTTTGCTGAAGATTACACTAAAGTTGTTGTTAACGCCAAACATGAACTTATCATACGTAGATCAAATACTGATTTTAATGCTGTCAATCAAAAAAAAGTAGGAACTACTTTTGAAGAAATCAAGATAAACATTTCTAAAATTGAATGGTTAATGCCTTACGTAACGCTTTCAGACACAAATAAAGTAAGCTTGCTAAATTATCTTCAAAAAAGACGTTCAATTGCTATGAGTTTTCGTAGTTGGGAACTCCATGAGTGGCCTCTAGTACCTAAAACCACTAAAAATAATTGGCTTGTAAAAACATCCAATCAGCTGGAGAAACCTCGTTTCATGATAATCGGTTTTCAAACTAATAGAAAAAATAATAGAGAGCTCTGTTCAAGTTATTTTGATCATTGTAAAATCAATAATTTGAGAGTATACTTGAACTCGCAATACTATCCGTATAATAATTTAAACACCGATTTTACGAAAAATCAAATTTCAATGCTTTATGAGAATTATGTAAATTTTTATGATTCTTTTTACAACACGAAAAACGAAAATCGGATACCACTGTTAACTAAACTACAATTTAAAAATGAAGCGTCTCTATTTGTGATTGATTGTTCAAAACAAAACGAATCCTTAAAAAACGGTCCTGTCGACGTTCGCATTGAATTTGAATCTTCAGAGAATATACCTGATAAGACCGCAGCATACTGTTTAATCATCCACGACCGTATAATAAACTATAATCCAATGAATGGTGATGTGAATAAAGTAATTTAAACCAATTAGTATAAGCAAGTTACAATGAAAAAAAAAAAAAAACAGCTTTGTATTTTGAATCTTTTCCCGCGTCTTTTTATATATATAAAACAAGTCACGACAGAGGGTGGTCGTCAGTCGTTAACGAGACGCTAAAGTGTTAACAACGTTTAAAAATCAATATGGATTCGAAAATCATTCTGGAAATGTTGGATGATAGTACGATCATTCCAATTAAAAAAATTCTAACGGACATCGTGTCTGAGTTAATGAAAGAAATATCAAACAATAAAATAAACTTGAGTGAAAGAACAACCGAGTTTCGAGATGATATAACCAATATCCTGCAAAGATTGCAATCATTGGAGCATCGCCTATTCAAAATTGATAGAAACATAGAACAGTAATTTTTTAATTGATATTTACTGCGCATACGCGGAAAAATTTTCAAATAGCAGACACATTTTAATTTTTTCGTCAGTCGAATTTTGTCTATTGAACTGAGAGGAATTATGTTTTTCACGCTCCTCATTCACAAGGATAACATTTTAAGTTTTTCTGCCGACGAGTTAAAATATATATCAAAATACGTGCTACTAAATTATTTTGAGCGCGACATATAACATTTGTTTGAAAAGCTGCCCGAGCATTTACGTTACGATATAGATATTCGCGACTGTCTACCTTGCTTAGCCCATTGGAATACAAACCTTTTTGAGACCAAGTGTCTCATAAAATACTGCGCAAAATGTCAGAAGACGAAGTTGATCAACATCAGCAACAACTGCAAAACTCTTTCGATGAAAACATAAATCTTTGGACTTTTCTTGACATGCCCAATCGTAAGTAAATAAAAAAAAATAAAATACTTTTTGCATGAAGAATAAAAAAACTCTTTTGACAATTGTAACTTTACAATAAAGGAAAAATTAAAACTCTGCATAAAAATTAAACTTTTGAAAAAATAAAAAAAAATCTTTTGATAATTGTAACTTTACAATAAAGGAAAAATTAAAACTCTGCATAAAAATTAAACTTTTGAAAAAATTGAAACTCTACAATGAAGAAAAATTAAAACTCTGCATAAAAATTGAAATTTTAGAATAAAAAATTATACTCTTGTTATAAAAAAATTTTTTTTTTTTAATTCCAGTGGACGCACAACAAAATCAATCTGTTGCTACACAAACCATTCACACTGCTGATGAGGTTGCTGAGGCTGATGATTCTGACAGAGAAAATAAAAATTTGTTTTGCCGAGCTATGATGATTGGTTTGGAAAAATTTTTGAACGCGATGAAAAAAAAAAATAATAATATGCAAGTAAAAAAGAAAAGGAGCAGTCTTCTTGGTATTAAAAAAAACAGAAATAAAGAGTCTATAAAGATTGTTAAACAGAAAGATAAAAAAAAATCAGAAAAAAAAAAGTATGTTTCGAAGTCTATAAAGATTAAAAATAAGATTGTTAAACAGAAAGATAAAAAAAAAGATGTTTCGAAAGTTGATAAATTAAAAAATAATTCGTTGTAAGTGTGATTTGAAAATAAAAATATAATAATTCATTGTTAGTATGATTCGAATATTAAATAAATTGTTACACCCTACCGTCAGCCGCCGCGTGGCTCGTATAAACCAACTCCCAAACCTGCATCGACTGGTCCAGGTTTTAGAACCTGGATCTAGAGTATATCGGCAGGTCCGGCTAGCACCGCACCAATCGCAGCCGGGCATACCTATCCCCGGGCTTCCCCCACCCTTCGGGCTCAACCGAGCGGAAGGGAATAAAGGAAGGGGCCCAACACCCACGCACACACTCGGCCTTCGGCCTCCGACCCTGTCACCTCTCACCTCTCCCTGCTGCTAGCCTGAAGTAGCTCCCCGACGTCTGCGCGCGGGAGTACACGGTACGGCTACAGCCCCTCATTTCTCCTTCCCGCCACGGCGGCTCGTCGCACAGACGAGTTCACCGAGGTTGCCGAACGCGTGCGCCTCGTCGTCGTGACCCCTCACCCAGCCAGTTTCTTTGTAATCGTGTCTAGTGACACTATTTTTGCCAATCTTTTTATATTGAATAATAAACGTTTGGAATTTTATTCATTCGCCTTTCTCTTTAAACCCAAGCCCTTGTCAGGGCTACTTAACACGTGAGAAAACAAAAGGTCCTTATCAGGACCACAACCCCACACCCCGCTCCTTTTTCAACAAATTGGCGCCCAACGTGGGGCCCGGTGAAAGCAAAACACTGTTGGAGCAGACGCCCCAGCCACCCGCACCCTGACCGAGAGTCTCCACGACGCACTCCGAGCGTGCGTCCAATAAATCCTAGCTCGGTGGCGCCCACACTACAACACGGACGGACACGCAACCTCACACGACCACCGGCGGTTGACCAAGCCGCACCCAAAGGGTAAATCGGAGCCCGCTTACGAGGCAGCCTTGAGGCTGCCGATAGGAGCAGCAACCCGAAAGAACCCAAGGGGCACCACAGGTCTCGCCGCACGGGGCCGTAGTAACTCCCGGCAAGTAGCGTGCACTCGGGGCAACCTGGCTCCGAAAAAGCGCATCCAGTGGGACCTGCTGACGCCCGAGCAGCAAGCACGAGCCCGGGCGAAGAGGGACAGGTACGTCGAAAAAAGAAGGCAGAAGCGCAAAAACCTCGCCAAGGCAATCACCAAGGCCGTCCGGTCCCAAGGCACGGCCAGACAGGAGGCCATCGAGGCGCTGCTGAGCGAAAACGTCTCCCCGCACGAAGCCTCAGCTGGGACGCGCAAGGGGATCGGGAAAGTGAAGACGCCACCCGAGTCCGTCCCGAGCACCCCGGAACGGCCAGTGTCCGCCGGCGTCTCAACCTCGCACGAGAAAGTCATCCAGGACATCGACGACCTTTTGGAGGGTCTCGAGCGCCCGTGTCAGGCGGCCGGAGCTCTCATCCGCTCCGAAGTCTGGGTGGTCAGCCCGGGTAGTGGCAGGCAACGCCGACCATCTCCCACGCTCGCCGACCAAGCCCGTCGCGTGGCCAGACACCTGTTTTGACCTGTGGGCAGGGGTTGACACACCACTAGCGAGCTCCACGGCATGATACCCCGCTCGCCAAGGAAAACGAGAAGCGGGACTCAGCAAACTGGACAGCGCTCGATAGGCGCCCGGCCCGACCCGAACGTCATGCCTAGGCGGACTGAGCGGCCACCCTCCGTGCCCGGAGGGCCCGGAGAGCAACTTGAAGAACCTGCCGCGCAGCAAATGGCAGCCGACCGGCCCGCACCACCCGGAGTGGCGGCCGAAGGGCCCGCCACGCAGCGAATGGCAGTCGACCGGCCCGCACCACCTAGAGTAGCAGCCGATGAGCCCACCGCTCTGCAATTGGCAGCCGACCGGCCCGCACTGCTTCGAGCAGCGGCCGAGGAGCCCGCCATGCAGCGAGGGGCGGCCGACCGACCCGCACTGCCACGAGCAGCGATCGAAAGGCCCGCCTCACAACCAGTGGCCGCGACCCCGCACGCGACGCCCCAGGCGGCCCCAGGGGCAGAGCATGGGCACCGTGGAGAGCCACTCCAAGGGGCGGCCAACCCCACCTCCAGCACGCCCCACGACCCTGGCGCATCGACTCATGGCCAGGCCGCAGGGTGCGACGTGCCTCCAGGCCTCCTAGGCGGCTGGGACTTTTTCGCCCGGGCCGCCGCCGCCAACAAGATACCCCTGCCAGAATACCACGGGCTGGAACATGAGGATCCCGTGCAATACCTCAACGACTGCGAGGAGTACTTCACGCTTCTTGGGATCCAGGACAACGCACGCACTCGCACGGCGCAGCGAGGGCTGCGGGGCGAGGCAGAACGTTGGTTCCAAATATATCGGGCCATGAATGTGGAGTGGCCGCGCTTCCGTCACCTCTTGCGGGACCACTTCGACAACGAGACCACCAGGGGGCGGCTTCTGTCAAAGCTCTACGGGCAGAAGCAGGGTCCCCGGGAGCCCACCGGCGCCTTCATCCAAGAACGGTGTCTCCTTCTGCAACGCCTACGACCGGGCGACGACGAGGCTCAGATGGTGTCGACCTTGTTGGGTCTCCTGCGCGCTCCCATCAGGATGGTCCTCAGGGCGAGAGACATCACCACCATCTCGGAACTTCTCACTCGGGCCACCGAGGCTGAGCGCGACGAGGAAGAGATCGCGCCCGCGCCGCCCGTTAAGCAACGCCCACCGAAGGCAGAGGCGGAGAAGAAGCCCGAACCGGCCGTCCCAGCCGGGAACAAGACAGCCCGCACACGTCCTCCACCGCAATGCTGGCACTGCCCTGAGAGGCATTGGCACCAGGACTGTCCAACCTACCAACAAAAGATGAAGGCCAGGGACCAGGAACACTGGCGGGCGGCGGGGGAGGCCACTCCGACCACTCCCGCCGCATCAACACGGCAGTAATCGCCGGAAATTTAAGCAGGGCCAGCAGGAGGCTCCCCCAAGTAAGGCTGCAGGTCGGGCGCCAAGAGCTGTTGGCCGTCCTGGACACCGGCGCCTCCGATAACTTCATCCGGGCAGAGTTCGTACCACCCGGGGCGTCGATACGGCCGCACGTGGAGCGCTGCCGACTGGCCGCCGGAGGCCCTGACGTTAACACCGCTGGGGTGACGAACCTGGAGGTGGTCCTGCAGGGACACCAGATCGTCGTCGAGGCGATCATCATAGACGGGTTGACAGAACCGCTGCTGCTGGGGCTTCCGTTCATGGAAGAACAGGGCGCCCTCATTGATCTCGGGAGACACGTCCTCTACTATGGCAACGCGGACAGGCGCACCGTGCCGCTGTGGCCGGACACACCAAGGATCCTGGCACCGACCGAGGTGAAGGTCGAACAACACTTCCCGAAGGAGTACCAGCAGCGGATCGACGAGCTGCTACGCACGCACCACCACATCTTCGCGCCCCCTGGCGGAAAACTGCCCAGGGCCCATGGGGTGAAGCACAAAATCAACGTGACAAGCACGGCCACCCGCAGGCTCCCGCCGTACCGGTACTCGGTCGAGAAGAGAAAGGCCATCGCCGAGCAAGTCCGAGAGATGCTGGCAGCCGGGGTCGTCGAACCAGCCACCTCGCCCTACAGCTCACCGATCGTTATGGCGCCCAAGAAAGGGGGCAAGTGGAGGTTTTGCGTAGACTACAGATGGATCAATTCCATTTCTGAATCCTCGGCGCAGCCCGTTCCCCGGATATCGGAGACCACGAAAGACCTTGTCAAGGCCCGCGTGTTCTCCACACTCGATCTCAAATCTGGGTATTGGCAGGTGCCCATGGACGAGGACTCCAAGAAGTACACGGCTTTCACCACCCCGTCGGGGGAGACGCTCGTGTTCAACGTCATGCCCTTTGGCCTGAAGGGCGCCACTGGTACCTTCCAGGGACACATGGCGGGGAAGGTGCTCGCCGACTACATTGACAAATTTTGCAAGGTGTACCTGGACGATTTGTTCGTCTTCTCCGAAACTTGGGAAGAGCACCTGTATCACCTGGGCCTGATTTTCGAGAGGTTGAACGTCTATCAACTCACATGCGCGCCCGAGAAGTGCATTCTAGGCGCCACGGAACTCCCCTACCTCGGGTTCCTCATCACAGCCGAGGGCAACGAGGCCAAGCCCGAATACTGCTGGTCCATTGTAGACTTCGTCCGGCCAACGAACAAGGTCCAGCTGCAGAGTTTCGTGGGCACCTGCAACTGGCTTCACGAGTACGTCCAAAACCTCGCAGATCATGGCGCCACTAACGGACATCTTGCGACGCCGCACCTTTTGCTGGTCGCCGGCCGCCGAGGCCGCCTTCAACGCCACTCGGAAGGCCTTTGATCGACCCCTGAGGCTGGCCCGACCCGATCCAGAGCGACCCTTTGTCCTGCAGACGGATGCGAGTGCCGTCGGAATGGGCGCTGTCCTGTACCAAGAGCGCGAGGACAAGGGCCGCGACATCGTGAGTTTTTCCAGCGCGAAGTTCACCCGCAGCGAGTCAAAGCTGCACTGCAATGAGCAGGAGTGCGCGGCCGTCATCTGGGCCGTCAAGAGGTACCGGCCCTACCTGGAGGACACGAGTTTCAAGCTGAGGACCGACAGCAGAATCCTATTGTGGCTACACAAGTTCAAAGACACACGGGACAAGCTGCGGCGGTGGGCCATCCTTCTTCAGGAGTTCGATTTCACCGTAGAGCACGTCCCGGGGAGATCCAACGAACTCCCCGACACCCTATCACGCCTGCCGCAGGAGGAAACTCATGGCGTGATCGACGACGCCGATCACCATTCTGGAGGTATGCGTGGAAGCCCCCCTGTTGGAGGAGGTCAAGGCAGCGCAGCAAGCCGACCCCAGGCTCTCCGGAATTGCCCGGCAGGCCCTCGCGGAAGACACCGCCCCCGGGGGGGCGGCACGTCCACAACACCACATCGTGCTTAACGGAGCCCTGTGGTACAGGGAAAGCAGCTCGGCCCCCTGGCGGCTAGCCATTCCCGAGGCCGCGAGGCCCTGAGTGCTGTTCGAGTACCACGACGCTCCCTTGGCTGGTCATCCCGGAGCGGAGGAAACCCTCCGGGCCATCCGCGAGCACCACCACTGGCCTGGAATGCAGAGAGACGTCATCGAGCATGTAAGACTGTGCCATCTCTGTGCCTGCGTGAAAAAGGACACTCATCCCAAGCCTGGGCTGAGGCCCAGACAGCCGACGGAACCGTGGAGGACCGTCGCAGTGGATTTGATGGGACCATACCCCATGACGCCTCGCCGCAAGCGGTTTCTCCTCGTGGTAACGGACCTGTTCTCCAGGTGGACCGAGGCATTCGCGCTGAGCTCCTCGGAAGCGCCTGTTTTGGTGAAGGTCATGGAGAACGAGGTTTTTTCCAGGTGGGGATATGCGGAGCACATCCTCAACGACAATGGACCCCAGTTCCTCAGCAAAGCCTGGGAGAAAGCCTGCAAGCGCTGGCAGTCAGAGTCGTGGACAACGCCCATCTACCATCCAAGGGCGAACCCCACTGAACGCCGAAACCAGGAACTCAAGAAGGCCCTGAAGTTGCACCTGGAGGGGAAGAGCCACTCCAGCTGGGATCAAGAACTGCCGGCCATCCTGTTCTCACTCCGACATCGCCGCAATGCTGCCACCGGAGTGTCACCAGCCTGGGCTCTTTTCGGGCAAAGCTTGAAGCAGCCGGGGGCCTGGAAGCTAGCTCGCCCCACAGAAGACCCGGCACCGGGTAGGGATCGTCGGATCCTGCAAGTCCGCCAGAGCCAGAGACGCTACGTGCAGAGGTACGCAGCCCCGGGGTCGAACCGTCGAGTCTTCCAGGCCGGCGACCCCGTGTATCTGAAACTCCACACTCTGTCCAACGCAGAGAAGGGCATCCACGCCGGTTTCAACCCCAGCTGGGAAGGCCCGTACACCGTTGTGGCCAAGTTGAGCGACACGGTCTACCTGGTAAACCGAGCTGGCTCGGAGGTGAAGGTTCACCTCTCTCAAATCAAGCCAGCCCACACTCGCACGCCTGGGCCCAGGGTCGTCGACCACCCGGAAGCACCAAACTCTCAGAGGCAGACACCCCGTAGCCAACCGGACAACATGCCTCAAGACACACCGCAGCAGCCCCTGCACTCACACCCAGGAAACCGAGGGCTAGGTTCTCCTGATCTCCACAACCCTGGTCAGCCCTTGGGCCAGGAGCCATCCCCGCAGGCAGCGACCTCGGGACCACACCGCCCGGCCACGCCGACCCCGACAACCGTGGCCGAAGAGCACCTACCACCGCCAGAGCCGGCGTGCCCTGCGCGCACGCCCACCCAGATCCGTCGGCCCCGAGGACGCCCTCCAAAGCCGAAGGGACCAACTCCAGCCGACCCCATCCAGCCCGACTCAACGCCGGGCGTCAGTGACCCGGAACGGGAGCAGCAACGCCGCTACGGTCTTCGCCCTCGTCCTGGACGTCGTGCATCGTCATCGCGTTAGATCTTAAGTTTACGTCTTTTTTATTTCACCTAGGGCTATTTAGTTTGACAGCTGTCGCGACTCATATGATAACGTTTTCTCTTTTTTTTTATTTCTTATTTTATGGCTATTAGCCATTTTTTATCTAATCTCGTTCTAAGTTTTTTTTTTTTTTTGGAGAGCTTGTGTTGCTCCATTTTTATCATCATAGGCTAAGCGTGAGTTAGCATGTAATTCTTCGTTTTACATCATATTTATTCTTGCATCATATTTATTCTCTTTTACCACGTAAGTCAGCACGTAATTATTTTTATTCAACTTTTATTGCGTAAGTTAGCATGATCCGGATCGACAATTTTAAGGCATCTATTTTAAGATCGTTTATGTAATGAGTAGTTTTAAGAATTATA
Organism: Encarsia formosa; assembly: GCA_038277355.1. Lineage (NCBI taxonomy): Eukaryota > Metazoa > Arthropoda > Insecta > Hymenoptera > Aphelinidae > Encarsia > Encarsia formosa. Next base: position 58,487,708 of record CM076188.1, on the reverse strand, counting down.
TGTATTTTCCTGGCTCCCGCCCCTCCCATACACACTACTCTTCCACGATCCACGCGAGCGACTTCATGACCCGGGGGAATTGTTACACCCTACCGTCAGCCGCCGCGTGGCTCGTATAAACCAACTCCCAAACCTGCATCGACTGGTCCAGGTTTTAGAACCTGGATCTAGAGTATATCGGCAGGTCCGGCTAGCACCGCACCAATCGCAGCCGGGCATACCTATCCCCGGGCTTCCCCCACCCTTCGGGCTCAACCGAGCGGAAGGGAATAAAGGAAGGGGCCCAACACCCACGCACACACTCGGCCTTCGGCCTCCGACCCTGTCACCTCTCACCTCTCCCTGCTGCTAGCCCGAAGTAGCTCCCTGACGTCTGCGCGCGGGAGTACACGGTGCGGCTACAGCCCCTCATTTCTCCTTCCCGCCACGGCGGCTCGTCGCACAGACGAGTTCACCGAGGTTGCCGAACGCGTGCGCCTCGTCGTCGTGACCCCTCACCCAGCCAGTTTCTTTGTAATCGTGTCTAGTGACACTATTTTTGTCAATCTTTTTATATTGAATAATAAACGTTTGGAATTTTATTCATTCGCCTTTCTCTTTAAACCCAAGCCCTTGTCAGGGCTACTTAACACGTGAGAAAACAAACGGTCCTTATCAGGACCACAACCCCACACCCCGCTCCTTTTTCAACAAAATGTAATTTATCTATTGTAAGTTGGAAAATAAAAAAAGTAACTTTGTGAATTTGGTGTACCTTTTTATTGAATACATTCTCCTTATTATTTTTCTACATTTGTAACGATTACAATCTCATCATCCTTGTTTTCAAACAAGGATAATATTCCTTTTTTTGAAGCCTTATTTAAAACTGCAGAAGACTTTTTATTTTTATGTATTGTTGCAGCTATTTTCTTCGGTAAGAAGTAATCGTATTTGTTATTTAAATTTACCACCACAGCCGGTCCAAAACTAGTACCAATTTTGCGAATGTTGTGGATGGTGTATTTTTTATTCATCTTCAAATCTTTCTTTTTTTTTTTTTGAGGTAAAAAACCATCTTGCTGTTTTATAGCTGAGATGTCCAATAACTCATTCTGAAAATAATAAAAAAAATTTTTATTTTACGTTCTTTTTTTATTTAATATGTGAAAAATACCTTCATTTCATTTTTCCATTCATCATTGGAAGTTGACGAGAGAGATGAAGGCGATGATGGTGATGATGACAATGATGACTCCTCAGATGATGATGTCTCGTCGTCGTTTTCTTTCTTCACTTTTTTAGATTTCATGGCTGTAAATAACAATTTACAAATTTAATTTAAAAATTTTTTGGCTTTTTAAAATGTAATGACTTACATTGTTCTTGTTTTTTATCTTGACCACTGCAGTCACCGGTTGTTTTAGATGTTGAAGCCATTTTTTTATCTGTGAATATTGTTACTATAGGAACACTGTAGGTACGGCCTTATGCCGCAGAGCGAGCGAACGAGCGAGTCTCTGTATCGTGCTGCCGCAGAGCGAGCAGTCAGTCGAGTCTGAGCCATGGCGTAGGCCAGACGAATAAAGTACGAGTCTCCGTAAATCGACTGATATAATTTCACTCCCTGATCCTATCCATCCTCACGTAGTCCCTTTAACACGCTGGGCATTATCGGGCCCTTGTGGTATAAGTAAATATACCACCAAGCCGATAGTTACAAAGAGTTAAAATTGCGTTTTTAAATTTAAATAAAATCTTTGAAACAATACTCACCAGGACGTCTTCTATGTTACTCGGACGAATGCTCAAACTTGAATGACGAAAAATAAGGATATTCTTTTCAAAACAATCATCACTATAAAAAAAAATTCAATACTGACTAATGAGTTTTTCATGGGCTCTATGATTATTGTAGGTATAACGTTGCGTCGTAATTTTGTTTGATCGCATGGTACAGCGCGTTGCAGAAGGTCAAGGCCGTCGTGGTAGTCCAGCGGCTTTCTACCGCCACTACGCGCGATCCTCTAGCCCGCCCGAGGCCGAGCCACGACTTTTTTTGGAGACGCAAACAAAAAAACATAATACTGACTAATGGGTTTTCCATGGGCTACATGATTATTGTAGGTGTAACGTTGCGTCGAAATTTTGTTCGATCGCATGGTCTAGCGCACGCACCGCGTCAAGGCCGTCGTGGTGGTCCAGCGGCCGCCGTCGCGCGCCACCTCCCCCCCAGGCCCACCAGGCCCCCACCCGAGACGCACGCACCAAAAGCCGCGTGCGTGTGTGTGTGCGTGACGTCAGAGCTCACCAACACAAGTTTGGCCAGAACGTGCCTAGTTACACTACTAACCAACAAGCCTACAACCCCATAACGCTGGGCGAGGCTAGTTGTATTTAATTTTTTACTAAAATAAAAAGATGAACCAACAAGCCTACAACCCCATAACGCTTGGTGAGGCTAGTTTAAAATAATTTTTTACTAAAATGAAACGAGGAACCATCAAGCCTACAACCCCATAACGCTTGGCGAGGCTAGTTGTAATTAATTTTTTACTAAAAGAAAACGAGGAACTGACAAGCCTACAGCCCCATAACGATTGGCGAGGAGTAGGTAAGCAAAGGGGGGGGGGCGGCCCCCTCTGGAACCCGCGGGGGAGCGACCACTGCTCCGGAACCCGCGGGGGTTCCAGAGCAGCCCAGAACCCTCACATGGTTTTATAAACCTACTGAGCCCCCATAGGGTTTGCTTAACCTTTGCGAACCCCCCAGAAGTATTTAGATTAAAATCCTAATACTTTTACATCATTTAAGTATTTATTAAAATTAAATTTTTTAAATTTATTTATTAATTAGTACATTATTATTAAGAACTTTATTAAATTTTTAATATTTTAATAATCATGTAATTAATAATTATGTAATTAATAAAATTATTAAATTTATTTAAAAAAAAAACTATATTTTCAAATTTTGGGTGAAGCGCCAGCAGCGGCAGCTATGTGAATTACGCACGCATGCGTCAGGCGTTTCAACTCTCGAGTCCCCGAGCCCGACCTCCGTGCAGCCGACCGCGTATGTAAAATACTCGCGCATGCGTCTCAACCGTCAAGTCCCCGTAATGAGTCGGCCGTAGCGGAGTTCTGCTAAATTCGCGCGTGCAATAGCTATATGTGAAGTGTCAGATTATTTAGAAGAAGAAATGGCTTGCAAACCTTGTTTTCCTAGGAAAAATACTTCCTTGATGAATTGGGTCCCAAGGCGGAAGAGGTCTGCAAGCCCTTTCCTGATCCGGCAACCAAGGAGAGTGGACTCGCCACAATTATCTGCAAGGCTATTCTACTTGAGCATCGATTTTTTGGGTTAGTGACAATTATTCATTTTTCATATTTTTAATCATGCGCGTCCTTATATTCATAAAAAAAAAATCAAAAAATCAATAAATTAATTACTCTTACCTACCAAGCACATGTTCGTTAATTTTTTTCAACAAATTTTTCAATAGGTTATAATTTTTAGAAACGTGCTTGGTAGGCTAGAGTAATTAATTTTTGATTTTTTTTTTAGATAAAAATTAAGCTTATAAGCACTCTATTAAATTACTCTAACCTACTAAGCACATGTTTGTCAATTTTTTTTTCAACAAATTTTTCAATAGGTTATAATTTTTAGAAACATGTGCTTGGTAGGATAGAGTAATTAATTTTTGATAAACACATGTTGAGACTCGCTCAACTAATTTAACTTTTATACATGAATCATATTATGTTTTCTAAAGCCAGATGTAAAATCAAGCCACTACATGCTTTTAGATATGAATATGATTTTACTTAAAGCTTACTTAAATAACATGTGGTGGCTTGATTTTAAATCTGGCTTCAGAAAATCAATATGATTCTAGTATAAAATAAAAGTTAAATTAGTTGAGCAAGTCACAACATGTTTGATAAATGCTAAATTTTTTTAATTAAGTCAACATGTACTTTGGACGCTTTATCTAATTTTTGAATTTACTTATGCTTGATACTAAAATTAAACACTTAACTTATACCTAAACATGTTGTGACTCGCTCAACTAATTCAACTTTTATTTTATACATGAATCATATCATGTTTTCCAAAGCCAGATGTAAAATCAAGCCACTACATGCTTTTAGATATGAATATGATTTTACTTAAAGCTTACTTAAATAATATGTGGTGGCTCGATTTTAAATCTGGCTTCTGAAAATAAATATGATTCTAGTATAAAATAAAAGTTGAATTAGTTGAGCGAGTCACAACATGTTTAGGTATAAATTAAGTGTTTAATTTTAGTATCCTGCATAAGTAAGTTCAAAAATTAAATAAAGCGTCCAAAGTACATGTTGTTAAAGCTTACTTAAACAATATGTGGTGGCTTGATTTTAAATCTGGCTTCAGAAAATCAATATGATTCTAGTATAAAATAAAAGTTAAATTAGTTGAGCGAGTCACAACATGTTTAATAAATGCTAAATTTTTTAATTAAGTCAACATGTACTTTGGACGCTTTATTTAATTTTTGAATTCACTTATGCATGATACTAAAATTAAACACTTAATTTATACCTAAACATGTTGTGACTCGCTCAACTAATTTAACTTTTATTTTATACTAGAATCATATTTATTTTCTGAAGCCAGATTTAAAATCAAGCCATCACATATTATTTAAGTAAGCTTTAACAACATGTACTTTGGACGCTTTATTTAATTTTTGAATTTACTTATGCATGATACTAAAATTAAACACTTAATTTATACCTTAACATGTTGTGACTCAATCAACTAATTTAATTAAAGTTGCATAATTTTATCATTAAAATTTTATTTAATTCTTTTTAAGAATTTAATTATCTATAAACATTTCAGATATGCCTGGGTTACCTCGGCTTGCCACAATAGCTAGAATCACTAGAGAGGAACTGAGTGCTGGGTTGCTCATCGAGCAAGATGTTGAAATTTTCCTCGTAGCATTTAGAAGAAATCAAGACCTGGATTCAAATACAAGCAGCAATTCTAGCTCGGGCTACCCCAACACCTTAAGCGAGAGATCTGAGTATTCCTCAGAGGCAACTAGTGTTAGCACCGGCCTGTCGTCTTTGATTGAAAGTTTGTATTTATTTTTATTTAAGTTTGTATTTATTGTATTTATTTTGAATTTTCAACAAAATTTTAATTAATTTTAATAAATTTTTTACAGGACTCGTTCAAAGCGAGTTGACGACCCGAGCTCATTCATCCATCAGCCAAGCAACAACTGTCGTAAACTCAAGGGCCTCGAGCACTCTGTCAACAGACAGCTTAAACTCTGTGGAATGTCTGGCCAGGGCACAGTCTCCAGATCAGCTGGCAGATCCAGTGATGCCAGCTGCAGAGAGGACAACTCTGCAGAGCGCTCCTGGAATAACAACAATTTATCCTACGCCACCACCGAGCAACCGAGGATCGCCCTTGCTACAGATGATAGAATTACAAGGCAACCCTATGCACGAGGTGGAGCCGCTCCAGGCTACAACCCCGAATCTGATGCTCGAGGTGGAGCCGGTCCAGATCACAGCTCCGAATTCAACGCACGAGGTGGAGCCGATCCAGGCTACAACCCCGAATCTGATGCTCGAGGTGGAGCTGGTCCAGATCACAGCTCCGAATTCAACGCACGAGGTGGAGCCGATCCAGGTCACCAATCCGCAACTTTTATCAATCAGCCCCAACACGACATCGACTGGCTCCATGCCTGGGAGGAGCTCTCAACACTCAACTCCATGCAAATCCCAGAAGCTCGAGGAGGAGGAGGAGGAGGAGGAGGAGGAGAAGGAGGACTGCCAGTCGTCTCCGGTTCTTATAATCAATACGACTCAACGAGATCTGACGTTCGACTCTCCAGCGAGTCCTATCTCCCAATCAGGGAATCAAACCCCGGAGAATATGCCGTTGGGACCATTAGCGAATACCCCCGAAAGGATGATGCGAAAAAAACGTCTGATAACCAGACTGTTCTAGTAAGTTTAAAACTTTTAATGCTATTTATCTTAATTTTATTTGAAATTTCATATTAATAATCTATATACTGATTATTCTCATTAATATGGTATTTACAAGATTATTTAATATACTTAAAATTTTATTTACAACTATTTACAATTGATTAACTTAACTAAAAACCTATTTTACATCAATTTTATTTACAATTTAATATTCATAATCTATTTACAATTAATTAACTTAACTAAAAACCTATTTTACATCAATTTTATTTACAATTTAATATTCATAATCTATTTACAATTATTCCCGTTAATATAGTTTTCACTAGTTATTTAATTTATTTAAATTTTACACCTATTTAAAATTGATTAACTTAATTAAAAATTTTATTCAGCCTATTTTACATCAATTTTTTTATTTACAATTTTTATCTCACCTCACTACAATTATTTTATTATTAAATTTTTAGGATCGTTATAAAATTATGTTATCAGCTGTGGACTACTTTTTTTTGGGGATTTGTAAAGTTTATAAACTTTCTAAAGAACAACAACAACAACAACAACAACAACCATCAAACTCGCAGAAATATCATCCTCCAAAGCCACGTAAAACAGGTCCAAAGAAAAGAAGCACCCCTAAGAGGAAAGACGTGCCATGTAAAAAACGTGACAATTGTTCAATTCAAAAAGCTAAAAAAACGATGTCTCATGATTCCTCCCTTGGAAAAGTTTTCACTGTCCATATGGAAGGTGCTAATAAAAAAAAAAAAATCTCATACTGCCTTCGTCTAATGAACCAACAATAAAGCCACCCACAGCACCATCTTCGTCTAATGAACCAACAATAGGGCCACCCACAGCACCATCTAATCCTGAACCAATTATTGAAGCGGGTCCTAGCTCATCCAACGCCGAAATAAAAGCTGCAATGAGAGCGTATTACTCGAGGTTCCAATCATTACCTTGTCTAGTAGATGACGATGAAGACGACGACGATGATGATTAAGACTTACCCTATATTATATTTAATCATTTTGTTTACTATATTTTTTTTAAGAATTTGACCTTTATTTAACATACTTTACGAAACTCTAAAGTTCATGATTTTGAAATTTTTATATAGTTTTTAACAAATTATTTAATATCATTATGCTAAACTTAAAAAATTTTTATACTAACGTATTGAGCTTTATATATTTTCAAGTTGTCTATGTAGTTTAAGAATTTTTTTTATAAAATCTTTAAAAATTATTAGGATTAAATGATAGCTGTAATCAAGTTTGTAATTGTTTTAACATACTTTACTAAACTCTAAAGTTCATGATTTTGAAATTTTTATACAGTTTTTTAACCAATTATTTAATGTCATTATGCTAAACTTAAAAATTTTTATACATACGTATTGAGCTTTATATATTTTAAAAAATTATTAGGATTAAATGATAGCTGTAATCAAGTTTATAATGTTTTAATTTGACCTGTTAATAAAATTTATCTTCCAATAAAGCATTCATATATAAATATTCAATTTATGTGGTTCAACCACAATCATACGTAACGAACATTATTAAAAGAAACAAAATTATTTAAATTGTGTGTGAAAGTATTTATTCAAACCCTTTCTACTAAATTTTTTAATCTTCAAATTTTTAGATTAATATGTTATTTCATTAATTTTTGTTTTGATTCATTGAACGTAGTATATTGTATAACCCTCCCAATATAATTTAATTTAAATACCAATTATTTTAACGTAAGAACTTAAGCGTAAAGAACAAACTGAAAAGCAATACTTATTTTATTGATTAAACTTATTACCTTATTAAACCCCTCCTATTAATTTCAAACTTACATATGACTTGAACTTTTATTAATGTTTTACAAATAATAAAAATAGTTTCAAATTACTAATTATATATTTAATTATCATAAATATTGATATTGTATTTTATTTTTTCTTAAAATTGATTATTTTGAAAGTTCGTTTTAATCAAAGCAGTTTTCTACCAGAGCTAGTCAAGTCCAAGACCAAAAAATTATTATTCCAAATTACTAAAATTGTTATTGAAATTCATTTTTAACTTTCATAATGTAATCAAGTAGGTAAAACAGAGCGGGCCCCGCGCTCGGCGGGTACTGCGCTCGGCGGGTCCCGCGCTCGGCGGGCACTGCGCACAGCGGGTACTGCGCACTACGGTTATTGTGCCCTCGAGCTATTCTGCCACTCGCCTCGAACTATTCTGCCGCTCGCCTCGTTCTGCCGCGAGCATGTTGCAGCCGCTACGGTTACTGCGCCCTCGAGCTATTCTGCCGCTCGCCTCGTTCCCCTACTAGTTTCTGCCGCTCGCATGCTGCAGCCACTGACCAGCGCCTATCTTACGGCAGCCTGATCAGAATATTAGATGCTTTGAAAGTTATTTAATGAGTTAATCCCCGGTCCTTTTAAGGACCAACAATATTTTCAACGTACAACAAATTTATTGAATTATTTCTAATGAAATAAATTAAGAAAAACAGTTTATTTTTAAAAAAATCATTTATTAAAAAATTACTTAAAACTATGGTACATTATTAGTAACTTAAAACATTATTACAATTCAATCAAATTTTTTTCTTTTTCTTTAATTTTTTCAAATTTAATCTTTTTTTCATTTTTCTTTTCATAAGCTTTTTGTTCTTCTTGAAGTTTTTGAAAGCTTTTATATTGATCATCTTCTCGATTTTTTTCCTCGGAATAACTTTTAAAACCTGAGGATTTTTCATCTTTCATTCTTTCGTAGCCGGAGGAGCTCTGCTTTTGACCCATGTTGAATGTGAAGTGAATAAAATTGAGAAAACCAAATGTATTTATACCCACTCCATGGGTTTTTCCGATTCTTGCGCTTCTTTTTCTACAATAAATTTTTTTTAAAGTCTCACGTTGTGCAGCGCGCAACACGTTTTGAACTTTCCATTATGATTTTCACAAATTGTCACCAATTTAATTTCATTCAACGGAGGATACGAGTACGCAGCCACATCCTTTACGTTATACCTGAAGCGCTCCAACCATTTTTTCTTCATCGAACCTGCAACGTAAATCTCAGTGGCGTCTTTGAACGAATCGCGAATAAGTTCTCCTATCGACGTGTAGGGAAGAGAACCAGTGTTCCAATCTAACCCGTGATAGTTACGCTGCAAGTCGGAATTAATATTTTTATAATTTTTTGTTAGATGATTCCACGAGTAGGGTGCATTGAAAAAAAGTACTACGGGGTCTGCATCTTCATCGAGTGGTACGAATGAAAACTCTTTGATGATGTACTCGTGTTCTCTCCGAATATTACGTCCGTCTTTTATGGTACTTCCAGGCTGCACGAAGCAAGTCATGTCTACCACGTAGCGCATCTTGAAGATTAATGCGTGATGAAAAAAACTTGTGCCTTTCTTTTATACTAGTTTTTTTACATCCCCGCTAACCGAATTGTATTGTACGATTCGATCGTGTAAAATTAGACAGTAAGCAGCAGTCTGTGCAGGAAAATTTTCTCTCGAGTCGAGTTCTATTCGTACGTCGACCGCCGCACTTTTCAAAGATTCGTTTTGTTTGGAGCAATCGATTACAATGAGAGGAATTTTTTCGATGAAGTCTGTTTTAGTTAACGTTGGTTCAGCATCTTTTCCATAATACGAGATTTGAAAGTTGGCGTACATATCGTAAAGTATCGCGTACTCATTCTGATTGATGTTGAGATTTAAAATATTGTAAGGATAGTATTGAGAGTTTAAAAAAAGTTTTACGTTACTTAAATTACAGTGATCGAAAAGACTATAGTTTTCACTATTCACTGATTTTTTGTTGGTCTGTAAACCTACGATGACAAAACGAGGTTTTTCTAATTGATTTGAAGTTTTTACAGTCCAAACGTGTTTGGTTGTTGTGGGTAGCAATGGATACTCGAAAAATTCTTTAGACCTGAAACTCATGGTAATTGCACGATCTTTTCCAAGAAATTTAAGCAAACTTATTCTGTGTGAATCTGATATTAAAACGTAAGGCATTAGCCATTCAATCTTTGAGATATTAATATTGACGACTTCAAATGCTTCGTTACCTGCTTTTGTTTGTATTATAGCATTCAAATCATTTCTCGATCGAGTGATGATTAACTCGAGCTTCACGTTAACTACAATCTTACGATAATCTTCTGCAAAACCTAATATATAACTGAGAGGAATGAACACGTCAAAGTACCCATCCTCGTTGAGTATCTTTTTTTTCTTATCATCCGAATGACCATACCATCCTGAATTTTCAGCAATCAAACTTTGATTAGGATTAAAAGATAACCAATTTTTCATCACCGTGGTTAAACCCACGTTTTTACACCGATCTATTTCAATTCCATTTAACTCTAATCGAACATCGTCGAATAAATGACAAATACCGTTATTAACAAAAAATATATTTTTCGGTGCTTTTTTTGTAGCGGTATCGGTGAGTTGACCGCAAATATGAAGAATGCTCCGCGATGGTAAAAGGCACAGATCTTGATGTTGTATAGCGATACGAATTTCATCACTGTTGCCATAATTTGCGGCTGTATACGGTTGGTGAGCGTGTATCTCGTAATGAGAGATACTTTCATCAAACGCTACAGGATTTTGAATGCTTAGAATGTCTTCCATTTTTTTTAAAACAGCAAAAGAATATGCAAGTTACTTTCCACCAGGAACTACTTTTAAGCCTAGACTTTTGAGAAACTGGATATTCGCTCGTGTTAACACTTTGAGAGTTCGTTGGCGACTGATCGAAGAAGTGCATTTTGTGTTATTTTTATATGTTTTGGTTTGGAATCCTCCAAAGACAATACCCATTATGAAGCTTTTATATGAAGTCGAATCGTTATATTTTCTTCGAGAAAGTTAACCAACTCACCGTCTTGATCGACCACGCGCAACTGAATGTAATCAATACAGGGTACTGTTATAGGTAAGTAAATTACTTGCGAAGGAATTTCGATTATTTTGAAACCAGGATCAGCCACTGGATAAAATTCGTGAATCGTGTGAACTTTTTTGTTATTAACGTACGCTCCACTCGTGATGTTGCACTCGACTCTTATTGAATTTATTGTAATTATATTTAAGTGTGTGTCGGAAATGTGATGATTATTTGCGGAAAACAGACGATGACTGAATCCTAATATTCTAGCGATTGAATCTCGCGGGCGGAAATCAATTTCTGCAGTGCACTTGATTTCACAGTGTAACGTGGTTTCGTTAGGTTTTAAAGAGAGTCCAGTATTTATTTTTCTCTGTTTAAGAGTTTCTTGAATATGTTTTTCTATGTTATTAATTTCGTAACAACCGATTGGAAATTCGATCACTTGATCACCAATATAAAATTTATTGCACCCAACGTCGATGTTTGGAGTAGAATTGAAAGTTAAAAATTCAACTAATCCCAAAGAGTAATTTTTAGGTGGTGATAATTCAATCGGAGGGTACTACTGAGCTTCTAAAACTGAAGAAAATGCTGACAAAGTAAGCGTGAAAGAGTCCATGTTAGTTTGACAGCGGGTAAGCTAAAGCAGCTCTTTATATACCTTTTATCTGCCCGCTTAAAAATTTCAAACATAAATGTCCACAATTATACGTATTAAAATCTTGATATTTTTCAGGATTATATTTTATATTGTCTACATTTAAATAATTCATTAATTCAATCGGAGGGTTTAAATCACCAAAGCTATTGAAGTAAACAACATATTTTCCTCGCTTACGGTATGCACACCAATGTGTACCAGGTCCGCTATCGTTATCAAGGTTTATAATACCAGATTCGCGATAACGAGGACTTGATAAAGGTAATTTATTTTTCATAAACACGCCTCGAAAATGAGGAATTTTCAATTTATTAGCGTAGTTGATTAAATCAAAATTTGTCAGCGGACGATCGGGTAATTTTATTTCCGGCTTTTTTTTTTAACCCCTTGCCGCTATATCGTTTTAAATACAAACCAAGACCTGTCTTGTATCGTTTCAGGTATAAACCTTTTCCCAAGGCTATTGCTTCCATGGTTTTATTATGTCTTTTACTTTCATCCAAATTTTGACGAGCTGATTTAGCTTCGTTAATCGCTTTGTAAACCCCTGCAGCTCCTCCTGCGAGAGCACCGGTTGCACTAAGTCCTGCGAATAAAGGCACAAGAGGTAAAAAACCTCCTATTTTTGACGACACCGGGAGAATACGTGGAAATTTTATTTTGTTTTTACCTCCCGATTTTTTTATGGCAGTTCTAGCAGCTTTGAGTGCTGCAGTGATTACACTTTTCGGTGACTTACCTGCAACTCCTGATTTGGAAGCTGTTTTTATTATACTATTAAACGACGTCATCTTTTTACATCTTTTTTTACACTTCTTTTTAGATTTCTTTCTGGATTTTTTCAAACCCATACCCAATTTTGACTTTGCTTTCATGATATTGGTGACCGCGTACGCGGACGCTTTTTCTCCTAATGACGCGTCGTTGGAAATGACTCTTCCCCAAGCTTTATCAGCTAAAACTCCGTCTGCTGCGTTTCTGGCAGCGATACTTTCTTTATTTTTCGAGTAAGCGACGTCGTGCTCTTTACACGCAGAATCGAGTTGGTTAATCGGTTGATCACCGCGAGCTAGTCTAGCGGCTAATTTTGTGCCGGGTCCGCAGTAATTATATCCAGGTAAGTGAAGCTCGAAGGGAAGTTTGTTAATAATTTTATTTATCAACCCGTATCCTCGCTTCTTTTTCTTTTTACCGTATATGATCATTCCTTTACGAAGGTCGATTTACGACTAAACTATAATCTATAAAAACAAAGTATTTATACCAATCACGTCATTCTCATTTACAATCTCGTACGATCAACATGGAATTTATTCAAAATAACGTTAAATTACCAGTGGGAAATTTTGACGTCCTCGCTGAACGGGGAAAAAAAGAAAATCGTCACGGTGATTTGCTTCCGAGTAGCATTAGAGCGGTCATTTCTAGTCCGTCGGGGTATGGAAAAACGAACAGCATGCTAACGCTGCTGGTACATCCCAATGGATTAAAATTTGAAAACGTATACGTATATTCAAAGTCATTGAACCAACCAAAGTATCAATTTTTAAAGAAACTCTTGGAGCCTATCGAAGGTCTTCAATATTTTCCGTTCTCGGATAGCGAACAAGTCATTGCACCATCCGAAGCTTTACCAAACTCTGTGTTTATTTTTGATGATATTTCTAGCTGTTCGCAAGCTAACGTAAAAGCTTTCTTTTGCATGGGACGTCACAAAAACGTAGACTGCTTTTATCTTTGTCAGTCTTACGCCGCTGTTCCAAAACATCTCGTGAGAGATAACGTAAACTTTTTAATTTTATTTCGTCAAGATGAAATGAACTTGAAGCACATTTACGACGATCACGTCAACAGCGATATGAAATTTGAAAAATTTAAAGAAATAAGTTCAAAGTGTTGGAGCGATAAACATAGTTTTTTAGTCATAGACAAAGAAAAAGATATTAATAAAGGACGTTACAGAAAAGGATTCGATTGTTTTATAATAAATATAACGTAACTTGAAATTCATCAGTCTGCAGCGAGACGTCATAGCGATAGCATGGCTGACTTTATTCGCGAGAAAAATATTCTCAAAGAGCTTGTAAAAGCTCGCGAAGCAGTTAAACGAAAGTATGACTTGATTAAATTTCAAAAGGATAACACCGATCGTGTTTTACAGGAAACGTTTAAACTCATTACCGACCCGCTCTATGAATTGGTTGAAAACAAAAAACGTATAAAATTAGATGAAAGCTTTGATCGAAGCTCAGTATCGGATCAAAATTTTTCAACTGCAGATTCATCGTTAAATGAAAAATCAATTATTGATGAAAAAGAAGATCACGACTCGATCAAATTTTTTAATCAGTCTGAAAATACGAATAGCGCTGGGGAAGTAATACAAATCAAAGCTGCCGAGCAAGATAATTTATATGGCTTGAAGAAAAGAACGAAAAATGGATATAAACTTGGAAATGCGATTGTGAAATTTGAAAAAGATAGTATAATTGTTAATAACAAAACTTATCCCAGAACTCAAGGTCTGTTCGAACTCGTTGTTTATAAAAACCCGAAAAATTATGACATTTCCGATACTACTTACTATAAACAAATTCTCGAGCAAACTAGTGCGCATAAAAAAGGAAACGAACCAGGTGGTGAGTTAAAAAAACATGCAGCTAGTAATAAATATAGAAATATAATTGCGGATCTCTTTCAAGCGAGTCCTATAAAATCACGATCACCTTTTAAAAAACATAAAACTGTAATGTTGAGTCGAAAATCGTCGACTCCAGTGAAAAGAGGAGGAGGTATAATACCTAGATTTTAAGTTGCCAAACGCGACAATAAATTTCAGTACGTTTTTTGGGATGATGCAAACGAGCTCGTTGATAGACTACGATTATTAATAGCCGAGCAAGCTGCAGGTAATTTGAGTCATACCAATGAAGTACATTCGATTTTAGAAGAGCTCAGGGAGGGTGGGTATATATACTGAACACGCAAGAATTTTTTCATCATTATCGCAATGCCTACCGACGTATTCGGAAGAAAAATTGAAAAGATAGCAAGCAGACAAGGTCCTCCTGGCAACGGATTCAAGCTTACTCGAGACGGAAATTACGACGTTGTAAATAAAAGAATTTGTAACTTGGCCGAGCCTGCTAACGCGGGTGACGCGGTTAATTTAAGCAAGCTTCAACGATCCATAAAAGAAGATCATCTTCAGTTAAAAAAAGAAATATCCGACTGGTTGGTTACATTTAAAACGGAAATCAAGCAAATTTTAGAAAATGGAAAAAGTCGTGAGTGAAATCCATCGCCCTGCACGCAGAAACTTTCTTCGTAGAAAAGTCAAAATGGTACGTCCTTTGGACACGCTTCAAGCCGATTTGATAGAGATGCAACCATATTCTAGAGAAAATAAAGGTGTGCGTTATTTACTTACAGTGATCGATTCGTTTTCAAAAATGGCGTGGGCGCGCGCGGTTAAAACCAAAAGTGGTTTGGACGTGTCAAACGCCATGGAATCAGTGTTGAAAGAAATTAATTCTCCGGTGCGTAATCTTCACGTTGACATGGGAAAAGAATTTTACAATAAACATTTTCAAGATCTTATGAATAAGTATAAAATAAATATGTACTCTACTTACATGGGTCTGAAAGCATCGATCTGCGAAAGGTTCAATCGCACGCTCAAAAGCGAGATGTGGCGTCGTTTCAGTCTCAATGGTAATTACAAATATTTAGATATTCTACAGGATTTAATAGATTCTTATAATAATCGCAAGCATCGTACTATAGGTATGAAACCAAAAGAAGTTAACGCTAAAAATGTACCTTTAATTTTGAAAAGATTGAATAAAATAAAAATTAAAAAAAGACCAAAGTTTAAAATCAACGATAAAGTTAGAATCAGCAAAGTAAAAAAAATATTCGAAAAAGGATTCGTCCCCAACTGGAGTAATGAAATATATGCCGTAACTGATGTAAATAAAACGTATGCTCCCACCTACAAGTTGAAAGACGCCAGTGATCAACCTATCGTTGGCTGTTTTTACGAGGAAGAAATGATGAAAACCGATTGTCCTGATATTTATTTGATTGAAAAAGTTCTCAAAAGAAAAAATGATATGGTTTATGTAAAATGGCATGGTATTAATGAGAAAACTTGGATACATAAAAATGACTTGTTAAAATAAAAAGAATTGTAGCTTTTGGATCAATAAAAAATTTTATTTTTAAATATACATACGTTTTACATTTTCTTATCTGCAAATTTAATTTTACCATCACCTAGATAGTTTAAAAAAAGATTAGAACTTTCAGCAGCAGTTTTCATATCTTGCAGAACCTTCGGTTCTTGCTCGAAAAGGGTTTGAAATCTGGACGGAAGAAAAACTTGAAACTTTTTATCCAGCGATACGACCACTTTAGGTCCTAATCTTGTTTTTACTTCTCTAAAAGCAGTCACTTTGTACTGCGTTGAAATGTTCAAGTCCGTTAACTTTTTCTTGGGTAAAAAAGTCATTCCACCAACGAGATTTGCACGAGAGAAATCCATTTTTTCTGTAACAAAAAAAATCAAACTTTATTAAAAATCACTGTGTACTATTCGATAGATGATTATTAAATAGATTCTTTGATATTAACCCATTAAGTCCGAGGATTTTTTGAATTTTTGGTTGTGTTTGAGCTGGGAAATCTTAGGGAAAACTGTGAAAAATGTATACCTGAATACCCTATCCCCCTATTTTCAAGTATGCCCTACACGATGGTATAGTTCAAAAAAGTCAAAAATTCGATTTTCATTTGTTTATAAACAAATTAAAAAAAAAAACAAGATTTTTTTTGCACTTTTTTTTTTTTAATCGAAAAATTGAGTGGTTAAAACATTTTTTACACACTTTAGAATATCATCACGGGTGATCACGCATTTCAAAGTTTCCAAATCTTCTTGAAAATTGTAGCTGCGATTTTTGTAAACAAAATGGCGGCCAAAACACTGCGAAGAAAAAATTCGTAAAGCAGCCGAAGGCGGAACCAACATCGAAAAACTTATTTTGCTCAAAAATATTTATTGAAAAAGCATAAAAAGTCTTTGAAATGTTAATTGTTAATATTTTTATCATTTCAATTGCATATATGCGAGTATTGGGCCCAATAGGGAGGGACCCAAAAATAAACATTGAGAAATCGAAAAATAAAAAATACTAACTTATTCTACGTAAAATTATAAGAACAAAATATACTTGGTGTTTTTTTTATTGGGGCCACTATTTTTTCATAAAAATTCGTTGAAGTTGGGACTATCAACCAATTGAGTCCAAGGATTTTTTGAATTTTTGGTTGTGTTTGAGCTGGGAAATCTTGGGGAAATCTTGGGGAAAATGTATACCTGAATACCCTACCCCCCTATTTTCAAGTATGCCCTGCACGATGGTGTAGTTTAAAAAAGTCAAAAATTCGATTTTCATTTGTTTATAAACAAATTAAAAAAAAAAAACAAGATTTTTTTTGCACTTTTTTTTTCTAATCGAAAAATTGAGTGGTTAAAAAATTTTTTACACACTTTAGAATATCATCACGGGTGATCACGCATTTCAAAGTTTCCAAATCTTCTTGAAAATTGTAGCTGCGATTTTTCTAAACAAAGTGGCGGCCAAAAAACTACGTATTTATTTATTTATTTATTTTTTTTTTAAAAGAAAAATCAAGTAATCTAATAAATAAATAACATAAATAAATAAATAAATAAATAAATACATCTGAAGGCCTCGTTTTTGAGCGAAATAAGTTTTTCGATGTTGGTTCCGCCTTCGGCTGCTTTACGAATTTTTACGTCGTAGTTTTTTGGCCGCCACTTTGTTTAGAAAAATCGCAGCTACAATTTTCAAGAAGATTTGGAAACTTTGAAATGCGTGATCACCCGTGATGATATTCTAAAGTGTGTAAAAAATTTTTTAACCACTCAATTTTTCGATTAGAAAAAAAAAGTGCAAAAAAAATCTTGTTTTTTTTTTTTAATTTGTTTATAAACAAATGAAAATCGAATTTTTGACTTTTTTAAACTACACCATCGTGCAGGGCATACTTGAAAATAGGGGGGTAGGGTATTCAGGTATACATTTTCCCCAAGATTTCCCCAAGATTTCCCAGCTCAAACACAACCAAAAATTCAAAAAATCCTTGGACTCAATTGGTTGATAGTCCCAACTTCAACGAATTTTTATGAAAAAATAGTGGCCCCAATAAAAAAAACACCAAGTATATTTTGTTCTTATAATTTTACGTAGAATAAGTTAGTATTTTTTATTTTTCGATTTCTCAATGTTTATTTTTGGGTCCCTCCCTATTGGGCCCAATACTCGCATATATGCAATTGAAATGATAAAAATATTAACAATTAACATTTCAAAGACTTTTTATGCTTTTTCAATAAATATTTTTGAGCAAAATAAGTTTTTCGATGTTGGTTCCGCCTTCGGCTGCTTTACGAATTTTTTCTTCGCAGTGTTTTGGCCGCCATTTTGTTTACAAAAATCGCAGCTACAATTTTCAAGAAGATTTGGAAACTTTGAAATGCGTGATCACCCGTGATGATATTCTAAAGTGTGTAAAAAATTTTTTAACCACTCAATTTTTCGATTAAAAAAAAAAAAGTGCAAAAAAAATCTTGTTTTTTTTTTTAATTTGTTTATAAACAAATGAAAATCGAATTTTTGACTTTTTTGAACTATACCATCGTGTAGGGCATACTTGAAAATAGGGGGATAGGGTATTCAGGTATACATTTTTCACAGTTTTCCCTAAGATTTCCCAGCTCAAACACAACCAAAAATTCAAAAAATCCTCGGACTTAATGGGTTAAATAGCTCACCTTTAATGTTGATACTACGGTTAGCTTATATGCAACGTCTCTTTGGAGGAGGTTCGTATTTGTCGAGGTCCATGATGAGAATGGGGTCCGACTCTGGGGTCTCCTGCTTAAATACATTATTTTGAGCTTCCCCCACCCTTTCGTAAATTACTTGTACATCGTCTTCTTCTTCCACTTGCTCGATTTTGTCGTCCTGTTGAGAGATCATTTCTATCTCCGGAAACATGTCAACATCGCTGTCTTCTTTTTGCAAAGTGCAGCCATTTTCTTCTTCCAAAGCATTCTCCGGGATCATGTAATGTCCCCATGCAAGCGTGTGAGTTTTTTCACTCAAAATATACCGCTTGTCGTCCATTGGACAAATAGCCGTCTTTTCTTCTCTCTCGGATCGAACGATATGACGTCTCGACCTTATATTATTTTGAACGACTCTTTTTTGCGTTTCGTTGAAAAGACAGTACTCGTAATCCTCGAAAAGTATTTGCTTTTTCACGACACCATGTTTTAAACCTTTCGCCTTTTTTAAAGGCTCTTGACCTTGTATTTTCAAACTGTATAATTTTGCGCGAAGCCCAACGTAAGTTTTAATCAGTGCACCTAAGCATAAAAAAGTATATGAAGAGAAAAAGAATTTGATTTATGATTTTCTTATACCTTTTAGTTCATCTTTGAATAGTCCTAGCTCTTTTTTATTGACTCGCGGTAAACCAAACACGTTATCCTCCGGGTAGTCGTACGTATCAAATTTATCTAGATTTTGTTTCATAAATTCATAAAAGTTCACTCCCCTTATGTGATATATAAATGAATCAGTATCTGAATACATCATTGTAACTAGTGGGCCTAATTTCTTTTTAATGAATGAATAATGAAATTCATACATTATAGTTTTAGAAATTTCAAGGATCGACAGACCGGCGTATATAGGTTTTTTTATCGTTACTTCGGTTGGAGCTAGTTGAATTGCTACTAGATTTTCGTCTATTATGGAAACGCTGTGGAAGTTTGGTCTAGAAATAAGGGCCATTGCACTGTATCTCCCGGTCCACTTGTGACAGAGTTTAACGCACTGTCTGTTTCTCGGATTTTCTAACGATTTACCTAGAAAATTTTTTTCGTTCAAACAAAGTTTTTATTTCAATTAAAACAATTCTTACCGAAACAGCTGTTGACGAGCAGCTTGTAAAAATTTTTTTCAAACTCGTTTTTTGCGTTTTTTCTTTTTTCATTATTATACAGAACGTAATCTCTCATCCAGGGCTTTTGTTTGAATTTCAAAGCTCGATGTACTTCTTTTAGAACCAAACCATTTCGCAAGGCTTGCTTTAATACGGTGTAATGAAGGACGTAGCGGTCTTTGTCGTAAAAAGTAGTCATAAGTTTTTTCTGTTTTGATCCCACAGGTGGCACGCGTAATTCGGGTAAAAACGGTAAATCATTGTGCGCGTCGTGAAGCTTTTCCGGGTACGTCATTGAAACTTCTAAAAACATACCCTCGGGAGAATCATCGGGTAAATTGTAAAGCTGTGGATCACTTACGTCCTCCACCCACTCGAATCCACCGTAGGGGAGGACGTCATAACACATCCTGTTTGAGAAAATATAATTATATATTTGTCATAAAAAATGATAATAAACGATAATAAATGAATACATAACATAAAGGTTGTTACAGTCCAAGTACAGCAAAAAGCTCTCTTCTTTTTCAGGATCGTAGTCGTCTAAATACCTGTTATTTGCCTCTGCGTGTCGGTGAGAAGCTTGCGATAAACCTCCTCTTATTCCTTTTTCAACAAACATAAGCATGTCAATATCGGTCAAAAGCTCGAGCTCGAGATCTGGATCGTTTTCGTTTTTCTTATATTTCAACAATGCTTGCCAAGTCAGCGAAAGAGTAGAAACAAAATATGCCGGGTCGAGCTGATAGCTTTCCATACTCATCGATCTGAAGCATTGAAAGATCTGAGTCAAAAGCATCACGTCCACTTTCAAGTACAAGTCCGAATACTCTCCTAGAGTTTTGCATTCAAAAGTTTCCCACACTTTTTTCGCGTGAGAGTAGTCTTCATCGCTGATGTGTGTTTCATTGAGCTTGTTGTAAAAACTTTCTTTGTCGGGCAATCTCGTGGTTTCCAAAGAGGCAAAATTTTCCGTAAAGTCGTAACTGTACACTCCTTTTTTTAACAACTCGATTTGATCGGCGCTGTATCCATCTTTGAAAAATTCTTTTTTTATGATGTCGTGTTTAGACAACGTTTTTGCAAGACAATCGAGGCTTGCAGGTAGAAATCTGAAACTGTCTATGAAACAGAAACTGATGTTACTACCCTTGATATGTTTCTTAAAGCTAAGAAAATTCTCCTTCGACTTGGAAAGAAGTTCAATTTTTCCGTCCAAAACCGTTGAAGTCTCAAGCTCTTTGATTAAAAAATGTAAGTCGTAGGACAATCGATAAAAAGTGACGGGCAGGCTCCTTTTCTCTCTAAACAACAAATTACAAAAGTTGTTGGCACAGCCTCTGTATTCTCCAGTTAGATGCGAATGCTCCTTTACTCTAACCTCTCCAACCTTTAAATTATAAATTAATAAAAAAAATATTCAATAAAAAAAATTTTTTTTCCATAAAAAAATTAACTTAAACTTTTTTTTACAAATGCTGCACGTATCGGCAAGAAAATGAGCTCGCTGCTGCTCAGGTGTAAGCTCTAACGACACTATGTTTTTATAAATTTCTTCTACCTGATTTTTTATATCAACTAATTTTAAAATAAACCACTGAGCTGGAGTCATGCACGTCTCATCCTTCTGTCTATAGGATTCATATCTGGAGAGCGAATCATCGTAGCTGCAGTGTAAATAAAAAGCAATGCTGTGAGCTTGGTGCTGCTGAAAAGCTTTTCCTTCGTTAACGGGTAGTAGTAGAGACTCAATATCGGCGTACAATATGAAGGGACACTCCAGTTGAGCGTTAAACATTGAAAATTTTAATTTATTGTTACTTTTGTCGGGTAAATTAACTTTACATTTATTTACAAGTTCGCATTGAACCTCGTGAGAATCGAGTTTCTCTTGAGCTCTAAAACAAATCATACATCTCGGACACACGTAAACTTTTTTCTTATCCTTTGAAACTTGTGCCGAAAGCAGTCTTGATATGTCTTTAATAAGAACGTAGTGCCAGTCAGTATCAGCTTCCTCCTCCTCTTCCTCCACTTCTTCCATTTCTTCATCATCGACGTACGATCTTTGAATCAATAAAAGATTAACGTGTTTTTCTTGTTTTTTTGAAGTAAGGTGACAGGGGTTTATTTTAAAAGTTTCTTTACTCTTTTTCAACATGTATACGTTGACGGAAATCTCGTTTTGAGCTTCGAAGCGGGGCACGTCACGAAGTTTTACCGGAAATTCAATTCCTTCAAAATTAAGCTCGTTTTCATATTGCTTATACTTGCACGTGAGATTTGCATGATTTTTTCTTTCAATTGGATGTAAAGCAGCTAGAATGGACCAGAGAAAGCATTTTTGATCAATGTTACGGATATTAAGGCAAGCTCTCCTATTTTTAATTTTTTCAGGGAGATCGATGTAAGAGCTTGCGCGAAGTTGATTTAATTCGGCGATATTTATTGTCAATCGAAGAATAGAAGACAGCGAAAAGCCACTTCCCCTCGACTCGAAATCGTCCATTTCGTTTCTTATAGATGCCACGATGTTATTTTCAAACCATTCATTCAGATTCGTACTTTGATAAATCGACGCGTATGCAGTACTAAAAAACTTAGTTTGAGGTTTCGATTCCTCGTCTGATTTTAATAAAACAAAGTCTGCAGCTAATTCAACGTTGCATTTAATCGAAGGAAATTCGTTTAAGACTAATTTTATTTTCGATTCGAAAACTTTTTTCGCCTCTTCGAAAAAAGATTCAAGAGTTATGTGAGATAGGTTAGAAATTACCGCAGACCTTATTCTGTTTTCAAAAGCAGAGTTCAAAAAATCCCAGCTTACACCAGCTGTTGATTCTGCAGCTTGAAAATCGTCGATATTTTCCACAGCTCGCAAATCGCCGATATTTTCCGCAGCTCGCAAATCGCCGATATTTTCTGCAGCTTGCAGGTCGCCTCCAATTTTTAAATCGCGGTCTTGAATTTCCCACATCCAGCCTAAACCATCGATACCGTCCTGCTGCACGTCGACGACCTCCTCGTCAAGAACGTGCTGCACTTCTTCCTCCTGTGCGTCTGCGAAGTGTTGCTGCTCGAGCACTCTACTTACCTGATCCGGCTCGTCTTCTTCCTGACGATGAACGTCAACGATGTGTACCTGTTGGTGAGCATCATGGACGTGTGCAAGTTGCTGTGCTTTTTTTATTAAAAAAGCAGCTTTTGTTTAATATATAAATATTGACACAGGCAAGTATTAATTTTTTGCTTTATGTGTCTCGAAAATTTATTATTTTCAAGCTCGCTCTCCAATTGCGTTATGGCTGAAGAAACGATATTCAACCATCTTTGAAAGTCTTCGACATCCGCCGTGTCGGCGAATTCTCGAAGACTGCTCATGCAAAGCTTCACTGTAGATTCGTGATAGTTGATGTCCTTGTTGAAAAAAATTTCAAAAGAATGATGATCGAAGGATGATGCTGCTAGCTCGGCTAGGAGAAGAATGATTCTTCGGCTTGAGTCCTGTCTGTTTTATACACTTCCTACCCCTCCTTGAGTGGGGGGGGGGTGCATCGCTAGTAAAAAAAAAGTATATAATGAGGTCCAAAATTTGACGAAGAGCACATTCATCTTCAACTCATCTGACCGACAAGATTTCAAACACTCGCCATGCAGCACGCCGTGGATTTTCAGGCCTTCGTCAGAAGCTCAAACATCCTGGTGCCGAAGGAGCTTGCAATTGTCCCCATCGGAGCTGAAGATGAAAATCCGGTGACGGTGCTCTTCAAGCCGGCGGTTCTTTACAAGAAACTTTTACCGTCGGAGAAGAAAGTCAACGACTTTGCGCAGAATTATCTGCACAAGATTCAGTACAATAGCGGATCAACGCCTGCATCTGACCTGCTTAAAATTTTACACAGGAATTTGAAAAATTCAACCTGCATCTTCGTCAAGGGCTATCAAAAAAAAAGACTGCTGGAGGAATTATTGCCTGAGAAGTAAGTAAATTTTATAGCACTTTCACATGAAATTTTTGAAAATTTCACTTTTTTATGAAAAACTTCTCCTTTTTTTCTTCAGAATCGCTCGAGACCTTGAAGAAGAAGAGTTCAACGCACCCGCGCTTAAAATTATGGTGGAAAACGTCAACGTCCCATGCAGCAATCACACGTCGCACCAGAACATTTGTGTCTTGAGGAACGCGCTTGCGATAAAAAAGTATGTACTTTTATCTCGCCGTCAGCGTGCAGCTTCAGATGGTTTCATGGAAGATCGAGATGAAATTGATGAATTTAAAAATAAAGAAATTATCTATTCTATGTACTCGTAAAATGTATTGTTTTCAATAAATTTTTTTTTACTTTTAATTATGATTAACTTTTTTTTCCTTGTGAGTCATATATTTTTACTTTATAAAATTAAAAATTCTTAAAGTTTTTAAAATGATAAAATTAAAAGTTTAATAATAAATTTCATACTGGTTAATTTTCAAATTATTTGTTATTGAAAATCTAATTATTTATTTAATCTTTGTTTTAAATTATAAATCGTTATAATATTCTCTTATTATTGTTTAAAATAGTTTTGAAAAGTAATTTAAAATCATAAAAAATATTTAAAAATTATCCGAGGTCGATAAAGTAGATTATCTACTATTTGCAGAATGATAAAAAAATTTAATGTAATATGAAATAATAAACATAATAAATCCTTTTACGCTCAATGTGGAATAAAACAAGTCTCCAGTGATGCTTCATGCATTCACTATACGACGGAGACATCAGTTGCTAGGGAAAGAAGTGATGAATGCGGAGCGCATGTCAATGCAACGATGTACGTTGACTTCTTGCAGCACTGCATGTAGCTGGCATTATTTTTTTTACTAAATATTTCAGTAAATTGATTTTTTTCTTCGAAAGTAATTAAATTCAAATAAAAATTTCATTTGTTTAAAAATTTTTGAAAAGCAGTACTACAAACTTGTATTAACAGTATAGGTGGCGCCATCACTACTACGCCGCGATTGCAGGCTCGCGAGCTCGTCAGTACCCCTTTGTTCTCGCAGCAGACAAGACGCCTTTTGTTAAAAGCCCCCCGATGAAAAGTAAAATGGAAGCCCCTAGAAAGAATTATTGGGATGACATCGAGATCACTTTTAACATGCCAGTTTCCATCATAAACCCGTGGCATCCACGCAACATTGCCGATTTCCGTCCTAACCATGAAAAACTCGATGCTATGGATAAAAATCCCAATCTTCCAGATCCACCTCTGCCATGCGACTTTGATGATTTTTGCTACTACGAGTATAAGCCTACAATAAATCGTAGAGTTTCAGATCTCGTATGGTCTTGGGTCGATTTTAGTGCAACTCTGGAGTGGATTCTCGTGGTGGATGAATCATTTAAAAAAGTGCCAGCTCAGAAAGTGCGCGATATGTTATATGAAACCCCGGCGTTTTACGATCTGTCGGAGGAGATTGTGTTCATCCATAAAAGAGTTAGAGAGCTCCAGCAGGAGCTACATTTTGAAAATTTCGAGACAGAGTTTGATGAACAAAAAGAGTTCATTGGTGCGATTATGGAACTGAGACTGCACAAATCTGACGCCGATATGCGTAAGATCTTATTATGTTTGGTTGACGAAAACATTGAGGTTATAAAATCAGTGCAAGAACAGCGAGACTACATATTATCATATATTCCTCAGTAGTTTTTAACTTTTTTTATATATTTTATAGACTTTTTTTTTTACATCATTCACCCTTTACTTCTTTTTCTATTTTATTTTACAGTTATTTCATATACTTTACAGTTTTTTCACCCCGGCCCTTTTCAGGGCCAACAATATTTTTAAACGAACGAGCAATCTAATCGTAAACCTGTCCTTTTAAGGACTAAATAAAAGATTACCCAACCTTACCCAAAATAAATATTTGTTTTATTTCATTTTTATTTCAGTGAATGAAGGTAAGTTTAAAAATTTATTCCTGATGAGGTCCAGAAATTTTTCATGTACCAGCACGGTTCTGCCAGCACCGCGGAGCATTCTGATTGGTGCGCTGTAGCTCTCGCTCTGATTGGTGCGCTGTAGTCGTGGATGGTGACGTGAGGTTAGTTTCTCTCGTAGCCGATGCAGCAGCTTTTTTTTTTCAAGGATGGATGCAGCGCGCGGCGACTCTTTTTTTTTTCCTCGATGATGACGCGAGGTTAGTTGTACTCGTAGCCGATACAGCAGCTTTTTTCAAGGACGGATGCAGCGCTATGACTCTTTTTTTTTTCCTCCCGATGATGAGGTGAGGTTAGTTATACCCGTAGACGATGCTGCAGTTTTTCCAAGGACGGATGCAGCGCTATGACTCTTTTTTTTTCCTCCCGATGATGAGGTGAGGTTAGTTGTACCCGTAGACGATGCTGCAGTTTTTCCAAGGTCTGGGGAGCAGTTTTTTTAACATCACACATTTTTTTTAAATTTAATATATTATTCATTCGTTTGAAATATTTTTAGCCTTGAAAAAGGCTTTTTTTAACGTTAAATTTGTGAAAAATGACACTTTGCTACGTTATAAAAATATGCAAATTACATTAAAAAAATTTATTCTTACGAATTAATTACAAACGGTGCTGATATGACCTTGATCATTTTCATGAAATAGTTTATTTTACGTTTAAAATATTTTTAGCCTTGAAAAAGGCTTTTTTAATTTTTTTATTTATAATACATATATACATTTTTTAGCCTTGAAAAAGGCTTTTTTACAATATTTTAATGATAATAACACATAAATCAAATTATTGTTTTTTAAAACTGTGGTGCATAAATGTGCAATGATCAATAAAATTAGGTTGTGTCTAGGTACCATCGCCGTGTACCGTACACGGTACACGGTACACGGTAGCTTTTTACTTTAGATCCTATAATTTATTCCAAATAACCCACTTAAGTTTAAAAAACTACTAGTTTTTACTTCAAATCTAATTACCCATCCTAAATAACCCACTTAAATTCACAGAGTGTCTAAAGTAACTCTTATTTGGTACCGTGTACCGTGCACCGTGCACCGAATACGGTACACGGCGATGGTACCTAGACACTTTCATAAAATTAGCCTCCCGTTCGAGGCTCTCAAATCTCTCAGGGTGGTCTCTAATATGCAATATTAAATCCCTGACGAGGTCCGATGGTAAGTTTTCTGCAGCTCTTCTCAATGTTTGCAGATAGTGTGCGGTCCCGGGTATTTTTCGTTCATCGAGGTCCTCCTCCTCCTCACTGCTCTCCTCCGAGCTGCCAACGTTAACCAGGGTGGAGGCGTTGGAAAGAGCATCCTCATCCACCGTTGAAGTCACCTCGTGATTTGTGGTTGAGGCAACGGTGGCATCATCCTCCGTGGTTGTAGTAACCTCGTACTGGAAGTCGCTGCTTTCACCGTTGTGATCGGAGTCATCCCCGATGTTGACCTGGATGACGTTTTCTGGAGATGGTGGTGGAGTCATCAGGGGTGGAGGTGATTCAACTCTGTTGAAGCCTGGAGGAAGAATAAGTTCCACCTCAAAGTCGTTGACTTCCTCGGGGACGTCTAGCAAGACCTTGATCTTAAGGGAGCTCATGGTTACGGAGAGTTAATCAAAAGAATGATTAAAATTTGATGAAGAGCTTTCTTTTATTCCTTTAATCCTAGCACAGTGGGAGGAGGGTGGGGGGTTGCACCGTCTTCTCAACATCACGCAGGGTGGGGGGTAACACCTCAAGTTCAAGGAGTTATATAAGTCGCGCGATTAGGATTTTTTTTATTTCAAATCAACCTTCGAGATGGAAGACGACGGACTCCTCGACTTTTTCCGGCAAAACGGATTCATCTTCGCTGACGAGGCCGAGTTCATGGTGGCGCTGGAGAACACGGATGCCGCAGAACAACCACCAGCTACACCTCCTCCCGCGGTCGAGCAGCAGCACGACTTCCTGATGCCGCTGCAGGGAATAGATTTTTCCTCGCTGCCGTATGAGACGTACTACCACCTGCAACCAGCATCCAACTTCCTCGTGGTTGGTGCGGAAGGACAATTCCGGCTCACTCCTGAGGATGATGATGGAAAAGCTGCCACTACGAACGGAACTTGCTTAACCCACAATGTGGAAATTTTCGATGAAAAAAACCTAGATCTTCAGGTCATCAAAGCAGTCGCCAACGAGAAGGAAGAGGAGTCGAATGATGTTCTCCTAGATGACGTTATGGAGGTCATCAGCGCTGACCTGCAGGAGGACGAGGATGTGTTGGAGGCAACCTTCGACATGTCCGAGTTTGTACAATACTTGAATCCTTCTAAAGTAAGTTATAAAGTTGTATAAAATTTAAAAAATGATTTTTTCATCTTTTTATAAATTATTCATCTTTTTATTAGAATGAGAAGGCGTCTGAGAAGGAAGCGGTAACTGCGGGCGTGATGGAGGTTGCACCAGCTGCGGGGATCTCCGGGGATGCATCATCTGAATCATCTCCTGTACATATATTCATTATTATTTTTCATTATTATTTTTAAAATCTATCATAAAATCAATTAATGATTTTTTTCAGCGTTCTCCTGTCAAGCTAGCAAGGGCGTCAACACCGCGAGTGAGGAGAAAAATTCATTCTCCAAAAAAGCATCCAAACTATTCACCATCGAGACACCGTCAAAGATTGGCTTCGGGCGATCGTCAAACAACGAGACCAGCTCGAGGTGTGCGACGTCAACGATCTCCATCAATGGACCATCCTCGTCGTGTGCGTGTACGTTGCGAGGAGAGAGGCGAGCGCAGATCACCGTCATCAGGTCAACGTCATCACCGAGGCATACACGGACAACGAGAAAATCGGCATCGGCGCACGCCTTCAGAAGAGCGACGTGAAGCTCGTTATCGAAGACGACGTCAAGAAGAGCAACGTAAACCATGGAGTCGTGGCTATAAAAAATACAATAAAAGATATTAATCATTTTTATTTAAGATTGTATTTTTTCCTCTAAGTTGAATAAAAAAAGTTATTAAAATAAAAAAAATAAAAAAAGCCTTTTTGAAGGCTAAAAATATTTCAAACGTAAAATAAACTATTTCACGAATATGATCTTTTTTACTCGAAATATACCGCTTGTCATCCATTGGGCAAATAGCCATCTTTTCTTCTCAATTATCAAAAGGCATTGAATTTACTAATTGCATTAATTTTCCATCTTAAATATAAAAACTCATTATAACTATTTTATTTTTATTTTAAAGTTAATCATTCATCCAAAACAATTCAATAAAGAATTCAATAAATAAATTTGTTGTACGTTGAAAATATTGTTGGTCCTTAAAAGGACCGGGGATCAACTCATTAAATAACTTTCAAAGCATCTCATACTCTGATCAGGCTGCCGTAAGATAGGCGCTGGTCAGCGGCTGCAGCATGCGAGCGGCAGAAACTAGTAGGGGAACGAGGCGAGCGGCAGAATAGCTCGAGGGCGCAGTAACCGTAGCGGCTGCAGCATGCTCGCGGCAGAACGAGGCGAGCGGCAGAATAGCTCGAGGCGAGCGGCAGAATTGCTCGAGGGCACAATAACCGTAGTGCGCAGTACCCGCTGTGCGCAGTGCCCGCCGAGTGCAGTACCCGCCGAGCGCGGGACCCGCCGAGCGCAGTACCCGCCGAGCGCGGGGCCCGCTCTGTTTTACCTACTAATCAAAAAATGAATATTTAAATCTATGAATATTTATTAACTTTGTTACTTTTTAAATTAATTTTTAAATAATTGAATTTTAATTATTAAATAAGAAAATGAGTAAAATTATTGACTACCACTGTAATAAAAATCGAAAATTTTAAATTTTGATGGTTGATTTTTAATATTAAAAATTGCTTATGTAGGAATTTAAATAAGTTCTCAAACACAGTAAAATACAATTGAAAAATTTATTTAAGTTTTAAACATAGTGTAAATCATTTTGATTTTAATTCATAAATTCCGGGTTTTCCCAATGATCCACCACGTCTTCTCCATCGGTGTGCTTCTCTTGTCGGTCGAGAAGCCAACCTTTGAGAGCGTAGGCATTCTCAACCCCACAGATTGCGCCAGCGCGAAGCGTATGGTAGTGGCAAGACCAGTTACACTTTTTTTCAAGTGTCTTGAGGCTGGGACATCCCAATTCGTCCATGTCGATGATGAGGAACCTGTAACATTAAAAAAAACGGTTTTTTAGTGAAAGTTGTGATAATAGAAAGTGTTTTATTGGAAAAAAATTTTTAATTTATGCAAAATTAAAATAAGTTTAGTAGAAAAAATGTGCAATTTTTAAGAAGTTTAAAATAATTAGAAAAATGTGATTTTTAAGAAGTTTTGATCTAAAATCAAGGTTTTACTTACTTTCCTGGTAGTATCTCCTCCAACCACTTCTTTTTTTCCCTACCTTTCAGGTAAATTTTGGTTGCGTCCTTCAAGGCGTCCTGAAGAATCTTGACGTGCCAGCTGTACGGGACTCCACCAGAATTCCAAGGGATTCCATGGAAGTGTCTCTCCAACCACTCGTTCGTCTGTCTCTCTTTCGGCAAGAGTTTTGAGAATCTGCAAGCAGGTTTGAACACGCAAATGGTTGGAAGCTTCATGTTGTCCCCGGGGATGATGGCCAGCTCCTTGACCTGGAAGATGTTGGAGCTCCTTCTGAACCCTTGAATGTCGAGGAAGTACTCAGCCATGGTTGCTCGATGCAAAGTGATGGCTCCTCGTCCTTTGAGCCGCTTTATATACCCTACAGTTTAGATTTTTCCTAGGAACTGGGGTTCGAATTTCCGAACCCTGCACTTACAGATAATTCGGACTTTTTTCTTAGTATACTGGGGGGACCTTACGGTATATAAAGCGGAGTTTTGGCTCATCCAGCCATCATTCTGGTGCTTCAACTTGGAAGGATGGCTTCGCTCGAGACCTTTGGTGCCAACATCAAGCAGCTGCAGTCTTCCCTGAGGCTCTACGAGGATTCCGCGGAACCTGCTGACCTTCAACGATGGTTGGACCACACCCTGGGGATTCTGGAGATTCTGGAGAATCTGGTGGTTGCTGGTGGCTTGAACGTTCACCAGAAGCAGCGGTGTCAGGCGTACATCTCCCAGCTCATCAATATCAAGAATCGACTTCAAACTCTTCTACTGAGAACTGGTGGCAGATTGCAGGCTGCGGCAGCTGACGTGGTGGTTCCAGAAGTTCCCAAAGAGAAGATTCACTGGGATGACATGCCCTCTATTTTCGAGAACCGGATTAGTTCTGGTGTTATAACTAACCTGGGCCATAAAGACTTCAAATCTTTCCTCGAAGACGCTTGGACGCTATTCGAGGAAAAAATAAACTTGGCTCTGGAGACTTTGGACTCCTTGATGGTCAGCACGGAGGTTTCTGGTGAGTTCATGATAATTAAAAACGACGTCGAAGAAATCGAGGTCAAACACTTCAACACAGCCAGTTTCGCCATTTTTAAGACCACAGAGTTACGGGAATGGTACCACGAACGCGTTATCGAACCGTTGCTGACTCAGATCGACGAATTCGAGGCCAGTGGTTCTGGCGGGACTCTGAGGCAAGTTCTGAGCATGTCTGTTAGTATAAAACACTATCAACCCTTGCACGCTGGTTCCTTCATCCCCCTACCTAAATTCATTCAAAATAAAAACGCTTGTGTTAATGTTGAAAATAAAGATGAATTTTGTTTTAAATGGTCGATTCTTGCGGGTTTTTACCCAGCAAAATACCATGAAAATTATGTCAGCACGTACCTACCTTACGCTGATTTGTTGAATTTTTCTAACTTGACGTTTCCGATCACTTTAAAGTCAGTCAAAAAATTTGAAAAACAAAATAACGTATCGGTAAATGTATTTATTCTTCGAAAATTCGGTAATAAGTATAAAGTTTGTACAGCTCATCTTACCGATGACTGTAAAGACAAACATGTCAATCTGCTATTGATTCAAGATCAATACATTGACGAACAAAAAGAACCTAATGGTATTTTACAGGTTACTCCCAAATACCATTTCGTTTTAATCAAAGACCTTTCTCGTCTTGTTAGAAGCCAAGTCACGAAGCATAATTGCAAAATCCACCTGTGTAACCGATGCTTACACTACTTTTCCACCCCCTTGAAACTCGAAACTCATTACCTCGAATGCAAGCGTCTCAACCAATGCCGAATCACCTTACCTACCGAGGAAAACAACAAGGTCAAATTCAAAAACTTTGGAAACAGCGAGATGGTAAATTACACCATCTACGCTGACCTTGAAAGTTTACTCAAACCTACTGAGAATAAACCTGCTATTCACAATCACCAAGCGTTCGCGATTGGGTACTACCTGAAAAATCATCACGATGACACCCAATCCTACTACAGAAGTTACAGGCAGAGGGCGGAAGGACAAACAACGCCGGCTCAGTGGTTCGTCAAAGAGCTGAAACACATAGCCATGGTGGTGGATCAACAGTACAAGAATCCAAAACCAATGATTTTCACCGAGCAAGACGCATACGAATTTTACCACGCTCAGGTGTGTTATCTGTGCAAGCAACCGTTTGGTAGGGGTGACGTAAAATGTCGCGATCACTGCCACATCAGCGGTCGGTATAGAGGGGCTCTGCATGGTCGGTGTAATATTAATCATCAATTAGCCAAATTCGTTCCAATTTTCTGTCACAACCTTTCGGGCTACGATGCTCACTTTTTAATCGAAGAGTTGGCTTCTAACGAAATTCTCAAAGGTCGCATATCCTTGATACCGGAGAATAAGGACAAGTACATCAGTTTCACGAAGCACATAGATGGCAGCGACATCAACTTCAGGTTCTTGGACTCGATCCGTTTTATGCCGTCGTCGTTGGACAAGCTGGCCAGTTACCTCCCAACCAAGGACATCACCACTAGAGTTTTCACAGAAGCTGGTTACAACGATGGTCAAGTACACTTGTTGACGAAAAAGGGTACGTTCCCGTACGAGTACATCAGCAATTTTTCAAAGTTGGAGGAGACCAGCTTGCCTGAAAAAGACGCTTTTAGAAGTCAGTTGACTGGGTGCGATATCAGCGACGACGAGTACGCCCACGCCCACGAGGTTTGGAACAAACTCCGCATTCCAACTCTTGGAGAGTACGCAATGGTTTATCTCAAAACAGACGTCCTATTGTTGGCCGATATATTTGAGAACTTCAGGTCCACGTGTATGGAGGCTTATCAATTAGACCCTTGCTACTACTACAGAAGTCTCGGCTTGTCCTGGGACTCTATGCTTAAACTGACCAATGTCGGGTTGGAACTTATTACCGACATTGACATGCTGCTCTTTGTTGAACGAGGCATCCGGGGAGGGATCTCCCAGTGTTCGAACCGGTGCGCCGAGTCTAATAATCGCTATATGCAAGATGGTTATGATGCCGATAAAGAAGAAACCTACCTTATCTACGTAGATGCCAATAATTTATACGGGTATTTATTTAATTAAATAATTTATACATTTTTTATTTTTGTCTAATCAATTGTTCCTTTGCAGCTGGGCCATGACACAGTTCCTGCCTTATGGAGGGCTCAAGTGGGTTCAAGATTTGAGTGACCCAGACTTCTACGTAGTTCCCGACGACAACGACATTGGCTACTTTTTGGAGGTGGACCTGGAGATCGACGAGTCTCTTCACGAGAAGTTCCAGGACCTGCCTTTTTGAGCCGAAACCAAATGCCCTCCAAACTCCAAACAAAAAAAGTTGCTCCTCACCCTGGAAAACAAAGAACGCTTCGTCATACATTACAGGGCGCTCATTCAGGCTCGAGAGCATGGAATCAAGGTCACAAAAATCCATCGGGCGCTCCAATTCAATCAATCAAACTGGCTTGAAGTTTACGTGAATTTCAACACTGTTCGGCGGGCTGCGGCAACCAACGACTTTCAACGTAACTTTCACAAGCTTCTTGTGAACTCTATTTATGGTAAAACGATCCAAAACCAGAGAAAAGAGGCCGATGTAAGGCCCGTTACAGGCTGGGATGGTCGTTACGGTGCAGAGGCTTGTATCGCCAGTCCTGATTTCCACAGCATGGTCGAGATAAGTGAGAATTTCGCCATCGTTCAGAAGAAACGGACCGAGATTGAAATCAATAAACCAATCTACATAGGAGCGAGCATCTTGGAAATCAGTAAAACCTTGATGTACGATTTTCACTACTCGAAAATGAAGCAGTGGGTCGACTCATCCGTACTATGTTACATGGACACGGATTCCTTCATCTATGAGATCAAAGGGACCGACATCTACGAGGTCATGAAAGAGCAGTCGGACTGGTTTGACACTTCAAACTTCCCAGAAGACAATCAATTTGGAATCGAACCTAAAAATGCAAAATTGGTTGGCAAATTCAAGAACGAGACTTCCTCGAATATTCTGACTCACTTCATTGGGTTGAGGAGCAAGATGTACTCTTTATTAATCGAAAACGAGCCCCCTGTGATGAAGGCCAAAGGTGTCAAAGCGGCAGCAGTTAGAACAATCACTTTCGAAAACTACAAGGAGTGCCTTTTTGAAGAAACCATCATGAAGTGTCAACAAACCACCATTCGTTCCAGGAAACACAAGGTCTGTACCGAGACTTACGAGAAGTCCTCGCTGAATCCTTTCGACAACAAACGATTCATAATACCTGGAAGCACCAAAACCCTCCCTTGGGGCCACAAGGACATCCCGAAATATCAGGAAAAAGATGGGGAGGAAGTTCCAGGGAATGTTGGTGTGGAAACGGTACTTATACGGCCGCCTCAGCCAGCTGAAATCATTCCATCGGCCGACCAGCCAGAGAGCAGATCTCAACTACCAGCAACCGACGAGCCACCAGCTAGTGAATCTCCACTGCCAGCAGCCGACCAGTCAGTTCAACTACCAGCAGCCGACGAGCCACCAGCTAGCGGATCTCCACTGCCAGCACCCGACGAGCTAGACATCAGACCTGAGCAAGCTGACCTCTCTCTTGACGAGGACTTCTTCAGAGAGCTTGATAGCCTTGAGCAGTACATCGAGGATTTACCCCCAGCCAAGAAAACTCGCTATAATTAGTGTAAGTATTAATTTTCTATAAGTTTCCCTAGAATTTCCCCGACAATTTTTTTAACATGTTCTCTTTATTTTCCACAGAAAATGGACATCAGCGAACTCAACGACCTCGCCTCAACCTCCTTCCTTCCCAGAAAATCTTGGCCTGACTTGGTCAAGGACGAGAGCTACCTGGTCGCAGAGATCCGGAAGGTGCACACCCGATACGGAAAGCGGATGGTCTTCGTCATCGACGAACAGGGCAGCAGGTTCCAGATATTCCTGAGAGCACGTGTCTCAGATGCTCTGTATAAAAATGATGAATTATTTGATAAATTATCTGCTAAAGTGAATAAACTAGAACTATTTATTGTAAATTTAGGTGATGGCAAATTCAAATTCGTGTAATTATAAATGAATAAACAACAAAAATTTATTTTAACTGACAGTCTTTTTATTTCTCAAAAAAAAAAAAATTAATTACATAAATTATAAATCATCCTTATTAATCCAACTATTTTGACTCTTATCGAAACCTAACCATTTTACAAACAATTTATTTCCCTTTTTTCTTATTACTTTTTCAACTAGAAATACATCGGGATGTTTAACTTTCAAAAGTTCCTGTTCGTAGAAACAACCAGAAACAACTTCATTTTTATGATCCTTTAAATGATAAGTAACAGGTTTAGTCTTAAGTACTTTGGTAATTGTAAAAATTTCTGTAGACCAGTTGGGAGTATAACCTTTTTCGAACAATTGTTTTTTTTTTACTTATTCTAACTTTGTCATTAACTTTAAATTTTATCTTATTCGAAAATTGTCTTTTATCCTTGAAACGTTGGAGAACTTCAGCTTTGTTAGCGGCAGTGACATCTTTTGGTTTCATGGCGGTTGTTCTATGTCTCGTATTGTTGTAAGCTTCGACTAATTTGGGTAATAAATCGAGCCACTTGTAACTTCCTTGCAAACTAAATTTAGCCCACATCTTGGTTTTTAGAGTACGATTGAAGCGTTCGCACATTGAAGCTTTGACATTGCTGTAAGTCGAGTACAAGTTAATTTTATACTTTTTCATGAGGCTTTCAAAATTTTCATTATAAAATTCTTTTCCCCGGTCAACGTGTAAATTCTTAGGAACTCGGCCCTTTACAAGAATGGATCGCATGGCAGCTGTTACATCCTTACCCGACTTTGTTTTTACAGGTACAGCCCAAGCGTACTTTGAAAATACGTCTGCTGTAGTAAGCAGGTATCGAAAACCTTTGTTCTCTCTTGAATACGGTTGCATCTCCACTAGGTCGGATTCCCAGGTTTCATCCAAGCCTCGAACATCGAATTTTCTCCGAGGATAGTTACAACGAGCAGGCTTGTGAAGTTCTTCAACCACCACCTCTTTTTTATTCATCTTTATCACCAATTTTAGCGTTTATTTGCAGGATACTTTTGTCAATGTCGTCTCTGTGACCTTCAATTAGTTCAAATAGTTCATCAACTTTTTTCTGAACGTTGTCGTTTATCTCAGTTTTGTGATTGCTCAGAATAGCACTCAAATCATCTACGTCACTTCTCAATTTTTTCGTAATCTGGTACAGACTTTGAAGTTCCAATCCTATTAAATTTTTAAGAGTTTGAAGGTTAATGGCGTCGTTGAGGTCTACAGGTGCTGATAGGTTGCAAAGTCTTTTGCCTTCTGCGTCAAACTGACCGTTTTCAGTCAATTTATACCCATTGCCCCGAGGTCCTCGAGTAGCCTCTTTATTTTTCAAAGTACGTCCGAATATGTCAACACTCATTTTGAGACTGATGGGGAATATCTGGAATCAGTTCAATATATACCCTGCTTCACGGAGTTCCTCGATGATTGAATGTATCTCGTTTTCATGATTATAATTTCCGGCTGATCTCGCAGCAATCAATAGCCTCAGACGTTCCACGAGTTCATTAGCATCATCCCAATACACATAGTCCTTTCGAATATTTCTTTGAGCAATTCTATACCGGGGTAAGAGACCTAAACCGACTTGAGTTTGCGATTCGAACAATGGTTTGATTACGTTAGTATACTTTCAACTGCTCGTATGTTTTTTTAATTCGCCGTTGGTATTCATGTGAGCTTCGGATTCCTTAAGAATTTTTCCATAATTTGTTTCATCCTTTATTGAATAATTTATGGGATGTTTTTTACAATCAAATCTTGTAAACCTGGAGTTCGAGGAAATGATTTATCGTTTACGAAAATTTTATCTCTTAAAAATCGTAAAGTTGAATTTCCCAATTGGTAACCATTTTTTGTCTTTTTTTTAATTCCATAGAGTCTGTCACACTCTGCAGCAACTAATTCAATTTCTTCTCCGAAAGAATTTTCTTCTTCTTCTTCTTCTACAGACTGATTGAAACTTGATGACTTTTTGTTAGTTGATTTTATTGCAGACGGGTCAACGAGGTCTCTTACATGTGAATTATCTTCTTCTACTTCTTCTTCTTTCGGTACATTATTAGGGAAGTTGTCAAATTTTTCTTCTCTTTTAATGCTTTTTAAAGACACCAATTTCTTTTCTTTCTTTTTAACAAGCTGTTTAAGAGGATCTATGATTGGTTTGAATGTTTGATTCAAAGCCTCTTCAGTTTGATCTCTTTCAGATTTGAGTAAGTTATATTTACGTTTGACAGCTTCTCGAGCTTTAACGAGCTGTTCAAGAATATTTTTTTCTTTTTCCATATGAGCCATGTTAACTCTCTGTAAAATCTAGAGGTCGACTGGTGATTCATCTGTCTAATTCGCTATATTTATAGCAAAATTGTCGAAACATTTGCGATAGCGACCATTATTTATTGGCCTGTCTTTATCTATCACAGCAAATGTATGATTATCTTTCCAACATTCCGAGCAAAAATTTCTGAAATTCGTGTAAGGCATGTCCGTGTTTACGTGATCGTCGTACACATGTTTCAAATTGACTTCGTCTTGTCTGAATAGTACGAGCAGATTAACATTATCTCGTACAAGATGTTTTGGTACTTGAGCGTACGACTGACACAGATAAAAAGAGTCTACTTTGGCATGTCTTCCCAGACAGAAAAAGGCTCTCAAGTTATCCATTTTTTCACAGGCGACGTCATCGAAAATCATCACCGAATTTGGTAGAGCATCTTTCGGTGATATTACATCTTCGTTTTCACTAAAAGCAAAATATTTTACACCGTCTATGGGCTCCAAAAGATCTTTGAGAAATTTATACTTGGGTTGATTCAGGGACTTTGAATATACATAAACATTCTCAAATCTGAGACCATTCTCTTGTGTGATAAGAGCTAGTAGACTGTTGGTCTTACCACAATTGGATGGACCGCAAAATACAGCTCTTATACTATCAGGAAGTAAGTCACCATGCCTTTTCACCTTTTTCTCATCTTCAAGTATGGTATCAAAATTCGTTACTGGGAGTTTCTTGGAACATTGTTGAAAATCCATGTTGATGATTCAAACTCTGACTTAAGACTGACTCGTTGTGTATAAATAGGGTGCTTATATAGCTTTTAAAATCAGTCGTTCATGAACTTCTGAAGAGTGATGATCATTCACAAGAAAAAGAGAGGTCGCGGTCTGATTAACAAGCTAATTAATAAACTCCCGGTAGAGCTTCACATACCAGGGTATCAGTATTGTGGACCAGGAACCAAATTAGCTAAACGATTGACTCGAGGGGATCCTGGCATAAATAAATTAGATTCAGCTTGTAAGGATCACGACATCGCATATTCTCAGAATCGAGAAAATTTAGAGGCTAGACACGCTGCAGACCAAGTTCTCGCGAATAAAGCTTGGGAGAGAGTAATTTCCAAAGACTCGGGTATTGGCGAACGAGTTGCAGCATACGCTGTCACTAACGCAATGAAGCTAAAAACTAAACTTGGACAGGGTCTGAGGAAGACTAGAAAAAAGTCAACTAAGAGAAAATCATCTAAGAAAAGTGGATTGAGAAAGAAAAGGACAGTAAAGAAAAAGCCCGTCAGGAGGAAATCTGTAAAAAAGAAAAAGAAGAAAGCAAACACTCCTTTGAGTAAAATAATCAAGGCCGCGAAACCCATTGGTACAGGAAACTGTGCCAAAAAAACTATTAATTCTGCTATCAAAAACGCTCGAGAAGCAATCAAAAAGGCAGGTGGCAAAAGTACCATAAGAATTCCCAGAATTTTACCAGTACCTGCAAAAATTGGAGGTTTCTTACCGTATTTAATTCCCCTATTCGCAGGCTTGAGTGCAACAGGTGCTCTTGCTGGAGGAGCCGCTGGAGTAGCCAAAGCAATCAATCAAGCTAAGGCATCGAAAGAACAGTTGGAAGAGAATCGTAGACATAATAAAACCATGGAAGATATAGCGATTGGTAAAGGTTTGTACTTGAAACCCTATAAAACAGGTTATCGCCTGTACCTCAAACCATACATGGGTGGGAAATTTAAAAAAAAAGCCCAAAATAAGTTTACCCGAAAGAGCATTGTCAAACTTTGATTTGTTGGAGTTTGCTAAAAAATTTCCAACTTTCGTGGATTATTTATGAGAAATTCATTACCATCGAACGGGCCTCGCTTCCGAGAATCAGCGATAGTCAATCTTGACGATGATAAAGGTCCTGGAACTCATTGGGTAGCTTACCGGAAAATAGGTAATAACGTCATATACTTCGACAGTTTTGGTGATCTTCAGCCTCCCCTCGACTTAATATTATACTTGGGGGTTGACAAAATAAAGTATAATCCTAATAGATTTCAAGATTTTGGATCCTATAATTGTGGACACTTGTGTTTACAATTTCTGTCAAAAGATATATAAAGGTTGAAATTTATGCTCGTTATTCATTCTACTCTGAACTGTCATGGAGTCAATAACTCTAACTTTATCAGGGAAAACTTCTTCGCTTGAAGCATATTATTTTCCACCTTTGGAACTATCTTCGAATACAAATAACGTTCTTGGTTTAAAAGAGTTTCTCACATTCCATTCAATCCCCAAGGTTGACGAAAATAATAATAAATTTGGCGTCGGTGATAAAATAATATCCATACCAACAGGCAGTTACGAAATTGAAGATATTGAAAAATATATTCAAACTCAGCTTACCAAAAAAATAAAATTTAGTCTAAAACCAAACAACAATACTCTCTCAACTTTGATAAAATCCAGCGAAGAAATTGATCTATCAGTAAAAGATTCGATAGGACCATTACTCGGTTTTACAAATCGAAAACTTGAAGCTAATATAGAACATCATTCTGATCAACCTGTTAAAATTCTAAAAGTAAACTCTTTGAGAATCGATTGTAATATAATCACTGGTGCATACATAAACAATCAAAGCGGTCACACTATTCATCAATTTTTTCCCGCAGTACCTCCAGGGTATAAAATTATCGAATCTCCATCTCAAGTAATTTACTTACCAATTTCAACCAAGTACATTGATCACATTCAAGTACGTGTACTTGATCAAGACGGAGACTTGGTTAATTTTCGTGGAGAAACAATTACCGTGAGATTACATATAAAATCAGTTTCATAATGGGTATTGTTTATCACGGTCGAGGATATAAAAGTACTGCATCATGGTCCTCGACCCTCAGTCGTCGTCGAGCTTTCAAAGCGTTAACACGGCAAAACATAAAATTTCTAAGAAGTCTCGGCTTCCGAGTAAACCCTGGTGGAAAATAACGTGCATATTTTTTTGCTGTTACAAGAAAAATGGACGAAATTCTCAGTATTCAGACACCTGTAGCGTTCGATGATAGTATTTCACATTACGAAATACACGCTCATCAACCTTATACAGGTAATAATTTCAACAATAGTGATGAAATCCGCATATCAATTCAACATCAAGACTTGTCTTTATTACCCTCTAAAAGTTCACTGCATATTAGTGGAAAATTAGTAAAAGATGACAATAGTGCATTATTGCACACTAATTTTGTCAACAATGGAATTTGTCATTTGTTTGATGAAATTAGATACGAGATTAATGCAATCGAAATTGATCGTTGCAAAAATGTTGGACTTACGTCCCTCATCAAAGGTTGGTTGTCCTTTAATCCTAGACAAAACTTGGAAAATGCTGGATGGGTAGATGTTGACGAAAAAACCAAGATCACTGATAATGGCTACTTTGACATTTTCATCCCACTCAGCATGCTTTTAGGATTTGCCGAAGATTATCGAAAAATTGTTGTTAACACAAAACATGAATTGATTCTTCGAAGATCCAATACAGATGTCAATGCGATCAAATCATCATCCTATAAGGATGGGTCAGAAGATAAATGGGAAAATTGGAAAATTGTGTTATCTAAAATTGAATGGCTCATGCCGTATGTATTTCTCTCCAACGAAAACAAAATTCGAATGCTCAATCACCTGCAAA
Source organism: Encarsia formosa (assembly GCA_038277355.1). NCBI lineage: Eukaryota > Metazoa > Arthropoda > Insecta > Hymenoptera > Aphelinidae > Encarsia > Encarsia formosa. The sequence goes on along the minus strand of CM076188.1, from coordinate 58,446,624 downwards.
AGGGTAGACCAGTGGTTATGAGTTTTCGTTCTTGGGAATTATTTGAGTATCCTATGCTTCCTAGTACTTCGAAAGACGTGTGGACTGTGAAAACATCCAATCAACTGGAAAAACCTCGCTTCGTTATTCTAGCATTTCAGACCAATCGCAAAAATCAAAAAGATAAAAACTTAAGTCAATTTGATCATTGCGATCTCAGGAATGCAAAGCTGTTTCTTAATTCTCAGTATTATCCTTACAGTAATCTGAATTTGGATATCGGTCAGAACCAGTATGCGATGCTTTATGATATGTATGTCAATTTTCAGAATTCGTACTATGGTAAAGAGTCAGAACCACTGTTGAGCAAAGAGAATTTTATCAAGAAAATTCCACTAATTGTTCTGGACTGTTCTAAACAGAACGAATCTCTGGAAAACGCTCCAGTTGACGTCCGTTTGGAATTTGAATCTAGTGATAATTTTCCAGGAATCACAACTGCTTACTGCTTGATCATACATGATCGAATAGTCGAGTACAATCCTGTCAGCGGAGACGTCAGAAAGATCGCTTAGTGTACCTCAAGATGTCCAAAAGTCTAGTAGTCTCCAAGTGCTGCAGAGAAACCAGTTGCAATGTTCCTACTTGTGAATATTATCCAGAGTACAAAAAATCATTGGAGGGTTAAGCATTGCATAGAATAATACAAAGATTAGTGCACTTGAAGCTACAAACTCAAACCGCTGGAGTTCAGCAAGAAATCGAAGAAGTTCTAGAGATTGTTAATTTATTTAAGGATAAAAATAGTTTAAAATTTTATGTGGCAATATATGGTCGTTTTCAAAGACGTGAATATATGTATGCTTATTATGGCCGCCTTCTAAGCAGTTGGAAAAATTGTTTCGATTTGAAATGTTCAAGTACTCATCTTGAATTTGGTGATCATTATGATGAAAAAGTTTTTGTGGATATAACAGCAACAGAACTCCTCGAAGTAATCTTCAAATATAGAGTTTACAATATTAGATTTGGTGTATCTAATAAACATTTGAGAGATCCTAGTTTCTCAAATTACGACACCCGCTGTCCAAAACATTATAGTGTACAAATATTGAGTCATAACAAAACATTTTCATTGAGTGGTTTAGGCAAGTTTACACACGATTAAACTTGTATGTACAGTCAACTAAATATATGATGGAGTACGCCGTGGATATACAAGGATTTTTGCAACCAGGAAATGACTTTGTTTTTAACCGAAATACTTCTGAGGGTTCACAAAGGTTCACCAAACCCTATGGGGGTTCAGAAGGTTTACAAACAATGTGGGGGTTCGAGGCTGCTCTGGAACCCCCGCAGGTTCCGGAGCAGGGGTCGCTCCCCCGTAAGTTCCAGAGCAGGGGTCACTCCCCCGCGGGTTCCAGAGCAGAGGTCGCTCCCCCGCGGGTTCCAGAGGCGGCCGCCCCCCCCCCCTTTGCTTACCTACTGCGAGGCTAGTTTAAAATAATTTTTTACTAAAATGGAACGAGGAACCGACAAGCCTACAGCCCCATAACGCTGGGCGAGGCTAGTTGAATTTAATTTTTTACTAAAATAAAACGATGAACCAACGAGCCTACAACCCCATAACGCTTGGAGAGGCTAGTTGAATTTAATTTTTGACTAAAATAAAAAGATGAAACAACAAGCCTACAACCCCAGAACGCTTGGCAAGGCTAGTTTAAAATAATTTTTTACTAAAATAAAACGAGGAACCGACAAGCCTATAACCCAATAACGCTGTGCGAAGCTAGTTGAATTTAATTTTTAACGAAAATAAAGAGATAAACCAACAAGTCTACAAACCCATAACGCTGGGCGAGGCTAGTTGAATTTAATTTTTTACTAAAATAAAACAAGGAACCGACAAGCCTACAACCCAATAACACTTGTTGAGGCTAGTTGAATTTGATTTTTTACTAAAATAAAAAGATGAACCAACAAGCCTACAACCCCATAACGCTTGGCAAGGCTTGTTTTAAGTAATTTTTTACTAAAATAAAACGAGGAACCGACAAGCCTACAACCCAATAACGCTTGTTGAGGCTAGTTGAATTTGATTTTTTACTAAAATAAAAAGATGAACCAACAAGCCTACAACCCCATAACGCTTGGCAAGGCTTGTTTTAAGTAATTTTTTACTAAAATAAAACGAGGAACCGACAAGCCTACGACCCCATAACGCTGGGCGAGGCTAGTTGTAATTAATTTTTTACTAAAATAAAAAGATGAACCAACGAGTCTACAACCCCATAACGCTGGGTGAGGCTAGTTGAATTTAATTTTTTACTAAAATAAAACGAGGAACCGACGAGCCTACAACCCAATAACGCTTGTTGAGGCTAGTTGAATTTAATTTATTACTAAAATCAAAAGATGAACCAACAAGCCTACAACCCCATAACGCTTTTCAAGGCTTGTTTTAATTAATTTTTTACTAAAATAAAACGAGGAACCGACAAGCCTACAACCCCATAACGCTTGGCAAGGCTTGTTTTAAGTAATTTTTTACTAAAATGAAACAAGGAACCAACAAGCCTACGACCCCATAACGCTTGGCAAGGCTTGTTTTAAGTAATTTTTTACTAAAATGAAACAAGGAACCAACAAGCCTACGACCCCATAACGCTGGGCGAGGCTCGTTGTAATTAATTTTTTACTAAAATAAAACGAGGAACCGACAAGCCTACGACCCCATAACGCTGGGCGAGGCTAGTTGTAATTAATTTTTTACTAAAATAAAAAGATGAACCAACGAGTCTACAACCCCATAACGCTGGGTGAGGCTAGTTGAATTTAATTTTTTACGAAAAAAAAACGAGGAACCGACGAGCCTACAACCCAATAACGCTTGTTGAGGCTAGTTGAATTTAATTTTTTACTAAAATCAAAAGATGAACCAACAAGCCTACAACCCCATAACGCTTTTCAAGGCTTGTTTTAATTAATTTTTTACTAAAATAAAACGAGGAACCGACAAGCCTACAACCCCATAACGCTTGGCAAGGCTTGTTTTAAGTAATTTTTTACTAAAATGAAACAAGGAACCGACAAGCCAACAACCCCATAACGCTTGGCAAGGCTTGTTTTGAGTAATTTTTTACTAAAATGAAACAAGGAACCAACAAGCCTACGACCCCATAACGCTGGGCGAGGCTCGTTGTAATTAATTTTTTACTAAAATAAAACGAGGAACCGACAAGCCTATAACCCAATAACGCTGGGCGAAGCTAGTTGAATTTAATTTTTAACGAAAATAAAGAGATAAACCAACAAGTCTACAACCCCATAACGCTGGGCGAGGCTAGTTGAATTTAATTTTTTACTAAAATAAAACGAGGAACCGACAAGCCTACAACCCAATAACGCTTGTTGAGGCTAGTTGAATTTGATTTTTTAATAAATAAAAAGATGAACCAACAAGCCTACAACCCCATAACGCTTGGCAAGGCTTGTTTTAAGTAATTTTTCACTAAAATAAAACGAGGAACCGACAAGCCTACAACCCAATAACGCTTGTTGAGGCTAGTTGAATTTGATTTTTTACTAAAATAAAAAGATGAACCAACAAGTCTACAACCCCATAACGCTTGGCAAGGCTTGTTTTAAGTAATTTTTTACTAAAATAAAACGAGGAACCGACAAGCCTACAACCCATTAACGCCGGGCGAGGCTAGTTGTATTTAATTTTTTACTAAAATAAAAAGATGAACCAACAAGCCTACAACCCCATAACGCTTGATGAGACTAGTTTAAAATAATTTTTTACTAAAATGAAACGAGGAACCGACAAGCCTACAACGTTATAACGCTGGGCAAGGCTGGTTGAATTGAATTTTTTACTAAAATAAAAAGATGAACCGACAAGCCTACAACCCAATAACGCTTGTTGAGGCTAGTTGAATTTGATTTTTTACTAAAATAAAAAGATGAACCAACAAGTCTACAACCCCATAACGCTTGGCAAGGCTTGTTTTAAGTAATTTTTTACTAAAATAAAACGAGGAACCGACAAGCCTACGACCCCATAACGCTGGGCGAGGCTAGTTGTAATTAATTTTTTACTTAAATAAAAAGATGAACCAACGAGTCTACAACCCAATAACGCTTGTTGAGGCTAGTTGAATTTAATTTTTTACTAAAATCAAAAGATGAACCAACAAGCCTACAACCCCATAACGCTTTTCAAGGCTTGTTTTAATTAATTTTTTACTAAAATAAAACGAGGAACCGACAAGCCTACAACCCCATAACGCTTGGCAAGGCTTGTTTTAAGTAATTTTCTACTAAAATGAAACAAGGAACCAACAAGCCTACGACCCCATAACACTGGGCGAGGCTCGTTGTAATTAATTTTTTACTAAAATAAAAAGATGAACCAACAAGCCTACAACCCCATAACGCTGGGCGTAGCTAGTTGAATTTAATTTTTTACTAAAATAAAACGAGGAACCGACGAGCCTACAACCCAATAACGCTTGTTGAGGCTAGTTGAATTTAATTTTTTACTAAAATCAAAAGATGAACCAACAAGCCTACAACCCCATAACGCTTTTCAAGGCTTGTTTTAAGTAATTTTTTACTTAAATAAGACGAGGAACCGACAAGCCTACAACCCCATAACGCTGGGCGAGGCTAGTTTACAATAGTTTTTTACGAAAATAAAACGAGGAACTGACAAGCCAACAACCCCTTATCGCTTGGCGAGGCTAGTTCAAAATAATTTTTTACTAAAATAAAAAGAGGAACCGACAAGCCTACAACCCCATAACGCTTGGCGAGGCTAGTTTTAAGTAATTTTTCACTAAAATAAAACGAGGAACCGACAAGCCTACAACCCAATAACGCTTGTTGAGGCTAGTTGAATTTGATTTTTTACTAAAATAAAAAGATGAACCAACAAGTCTACAACCCCATAACGCTTGGCAAGGCTTGTTTTAAGTAATTTTTTACTAAAATAAAACGAGGAACCGACAAGCCTACAACCCATTAACGCCGGGCGAGGCTAGTTGTATTTAATTTTTTACTAAAATAAAAAGATGAACCAACAAGCCTACAACCCCATAACGCTTTTCAAGGCTTGTTTTAATTAATTTTTTACTAAAATAAAACGAGGAACCGACAAGCCTACAACCCCATAACGCTTGGCAAGGCTTGTTTTAAGTAATTTTTTACTAAAATGAAACAAGGAACCGACAAGCCAACAACCCCATAACGCTTGGCAAGGCTTGTTTTGAGTAATTTTTTACTAAAATGAAACAAGGAACCAACAAGCCTACGACCCCATAACGCTGGGCGAGGCTCGTTGTAATTAATTTTTTACTAAAATAAAACGAGGAACCGACAAGCCTATAACCCAATAACGCTGGGCGAAGCTAGTTGAATTTAATTTTTAACGAAAATAAAGAGATAAACCAACAAGTCTACAACCCCATAACGCTGGGCGAGGCTAGTTGTAATTAATTTTTTACTTAAATAAAAAGATGAACCAACGAGTCTACAACCCAATAACGCTTGTTGAGGCTAGTTGAATTTAATTTTTTACTAAAATCAAAAGATGAACCAACAAGCCTACAACCCCATAACGCTTTTCAAGGCTTGTTTTAATTAATTTTTTACTAAAATAAAACGAGGAACCGACAAGCCTACAACCCCATAACGCTTGGCAAGGCTTGTTTTAAGTAATTTTCTACTAAAATGAAACAAGGAACCAACAAGCCTACGACCCCATAACACTGGGCGAGGCTCGTTGTAATTAATTTTTTACTAAAATAAAAAGATGAACCAACAAGCCTACAACCCCATAACGCTGGGCGTAGCTAGTTGAATTTAATTTTTTACTAAAATAAAACGAGGAACCGACGAGCCTACAACCCAATAACGCTCGTTGAGGCTAGTTGAATTTAATTTTTTACTAAAATCAAAAGATGAACCAACAAGCCTACAACCCCATAACGCTTTTCAAGGCTTGTTTTAAGTAATTTTTTACTTAAATAAGACGAGGAACCGACAAGCCTACAACCCCATAACGCTGGGCGAGGCTAGTTTACAATAGTTTTTTACGAAAATAAAACGAGGAACTGACAAGCCAACAACCCCTTATCGCTTGGCGAGGCTAGTTCAAAATAATTTTTTACTAAAATAAAAAGAGGAACCGACAAGCCTACAACCCCATAACGCTTGGCGAGGCTAGTTTTAAGTAATTTTTCACTAAAATAAAACGAGGAACCGACAAGCCTACAACCCAATAACGCTTGTTGAGGCTAGTTGAATTTGATTTTTTACTAAAATAAAAAGATGAACCAACAAGTCTACAACCCCATAACGCTTGGCAAGGCTTGTTTTAAGTAATTTTTTACTAAAATAAAACGAGGAACCGACAAGCCTACAACCCATTAACGCCGGGCGAGGCTAGTTGTATTTAATTTTTTACTAAAATAAAAAGATGAACCAACAAGCCTACAACCCCATAACGCTTTTCAAGGCTTGTTTTAATTAATTTTTTACTAAAATAAAACGAGGAACCGACAAGCCTACAACCCCATAACGCTTGGCAAGGCTTGTTTTAAGTAATTTTTTACTAAAATGAAACAAGGAACCGACAAGCCAACAACCCCATAACGCTTGGCAAGGCTTGTTTTGAGTAATTTTTTACTAAAATGAAACAAGGAACCAACAAGCCTACGACCCCATAACGCTGGGCGAGGCTCGTTGTAATTAATTTTTTACTAAAATAAAACGAGGAACCGACAAGCCTATAACCCAATAACGCTGGGCGAAGCTAGTTGAATTTAATTTTTAACGAAAATAAAGAGATAAACCAACAAGTCTACAACCCCATAACGCTGGGCGAGGCTAGTTGAATTTAATTTTTTACTAAAATAAAACGAGGAACCGACAAGCCTACAACCCAATAACGCTTGTTGAGGCTAGTTGAATTTGATTTTTTAATAAATAAAAAGATGAACCAACAAGCCTACAACCCCATAACGCTTGGCAAGGCTTGTTTTAAGTAATTTTTCACTAAAATAAAACGAGGAACCGACAAGCCTACAACCCAATAACGCTTGTTGAGGCTAGTTGAATTTGATTTTTTACTAAAATAAAAAGATGAACCAACAAGTCTACAACCCCATAACGCTTGGCAAGGCTTGTTTTAAGTAATTTTTTACTAAAATAAAACGAGGAACCGACAAGCCTACAACCCATTAACGCCGGGCGAGGCTAGTTGTATTTAATTTTTTACTAAAATAAAAAGATGAACCAACAAGCCTACAACCCCATAACGCTTGATGAGACTAGTTTAAAATAATTTTTTACTAAAATGAAAAGAGGAACCGACAAGCCTACAACGTTATAACGCTGGGCAAGGCTGGTTGAATTGAATTTTTTACTAAAATAAAAAGATGAACCGACAAGCCTACAACCCAATAACGCTTGTTGAGGCTAGTTGAATTTGATTTTTTACTAAAATAAAAAGATGAACCAACAAGTCTACAACCCCATAACGCTTGGCAAGGCTTGTTTTAAGTAATTTTTTACTAAAATAAAACGAGGAACCGACAAGCCTACGACCCCATAACGCTGGGCGAGGCTAGTTGTAATTAATTTTTTACTTAAATAAAAAGATGAACCAACGAGTCTACAACCCAATAACGCTTGTTGAGGCTAGTTGAATTTAATTTTTTACTAAAATCAAAAGATGAACCAACAAGCCTACAACCCCATAACGCTTTTCAAGGCTTGTTTTAATTAATTTTTTACTAAAATAAAACGAGGAACCGACAAGCCTACAACCCCATAACGCTTGGCAAGGCTTGTTTTAAGTAATTTTCTACTAAAATGAAACAAGGAACCAACAAGCCTACGACCCCATAACACTGGGCGAGGCTCGTTGTAATTAATTTTTTACTAAAATAAAAAGATGAACCAACAAGCCTACAACCCCATAACGCTGGGCGTAGCTAGTTGAATTTAATTTTTTACTAAAATAAAACGAGGAACCGACGAGCCTACAACCCAATAACGCTTGTTGAGGCTAGTTGAATTTAATTTTTTACTAAAATCAAAAGATGAACCAACAAGCCTACAACCCCATAACGCTTTTCAAGGCTTGTTTTAAGTAATTTTTTACTTAAATAAGACGAGGAACCGACAAGCCTACAACCCCATAACGCTGGGCGAGGCTAGTTTACAATAGTTTTTTACGAAAATAAAACGAGGAACTGACAAGCCAACAACCCCTTATCGCTTGGCGAGGCTAGTTCAAAATAATTTTTTACTAAAATAAAAAGAGGAACCGACAAGCCTACAACCCCATAACGCTTGGCGAGGCTAGTTTAAAATAATTTTTTACTACAATGAAACGAGGAACCGACAAGCCTACAACCCAATAACGTTTGTTGAGGCTGATTGAATTTAATTTTTTACTAAAATAAAAAGATGAACCAACAAGCCTACAACCCCATAACGCTTGGCAAGGCTAGTTTTAAGAAATTTTTTACTAAAATAAAAAAATAATCAACAATCCTACGACCCCATAACGCTGGGCGAGAAAAGTTGTAATTAATTTTTTACTAAAATAAAACGTTGAACCAACGAGCCCACAACCCATTCTAACGCTTGGCGAGGCTTGTTTAAAATAATTTTTTACTAAAATGAAACGAGGAACCGACAAGCCTACAGCCCCATAACGCTGGGCAAGGCTAGTTGAATTGAATTTTTTACTAAAATGAAAAGATGAAACAACATGCCTACAACCCCATAACGCTTGGCGAAGCTAGTTGTAATTAATTTTTTACTAAAATATAACGATGAACTGACAAGCCTACAACCCCATAACGCTGGGCGAGGCTAGTTTACAATAGTTTTTTACGAAAATAAAACGAGGAACTGACAAGCCTACAACCCCATAACGCTGGAAGGGGCTAGTTGAATTTAATTTTTTACTAAAATCAAAAGATGAACCAACAAGCCTACAACCCCATAACGCTTTTCAAGGCTTGTTTTAAGTAATTTTTTACTAAAATAAAACGAGGAACCGACAAGCCTACAACCCCATCACGCTTGGCAAGGCTTGTTTTCAGTAATTTTTTACTAAAATAAAACGAGGAACCGACAAGCCTACGATCCCATAACGCTGGGCGAGGCTCGTTGTAATTAATTTTTTACTAAAATAAAAAGATGAACCAACAAGCCTACAACCCCATGACGCTTGGCAAGGCTAGTTGAAATTAATTTTTTACTAAAATAAAACGAGGAACCGACAAGCCTACGACCCCATAACGCTGGGCAAGGCTCGTTGTAATTAATTTTATACTAAAATAAAAAGATGAACCAACGAGTCTACAACCCCATAACGCTGGGCGAGGCTCGTTGTAATTAATTTTTTACTAAAATAAAAAGATGAACCAACAAGCCTACAACCCCATAACGCTTTTCAAGGCTAGTTGAAATTAATTTTTTACTAAAATAAAACGAGGAACCGACAAGCCTACATCTCCATAACGCTTGGCGAGGCTAGTTTAAAATATTTTTTAACTAAAATAAAACGAGGAACCGACAAGCCTACAACCCCATAGCGCTGGGCAAGGCTAGTTGAATTGAATTTTTTACTAAAATGAAAAGATGAAACAACAAGCCTACAACCCCATAACGCTTGGCGAAGCTAGTTGTAATTAATTTTTTACTAAAATATAACGATGAACTGACAAGCCTACAACCCCATAACGTTTGTTGAGGCTGATTGAATTTAATTTTTTACTAAAATAAAAAGATGAACCAACAAGCCTACAACCCCATAACGCTTGGCAAGGCTAGTTTTAAGAAATTTTTTACTAAAATAAAAAAATTAATCAACAATCCTACGACCCCATAACGCTGGGCGAGAAAAGTTGTAATTAATTTTTTACTAAAATAAAACGTTGAACCAACGAGCCCACAACCCATTCTAACGCTTGGCGAGGCTTGTTTAAAATAATTTTTTACTAAAATGAAACGAGGAACCGACAAGCCTACAGCCCCATAACGCTGGGCAAGGCTAGTTGAATTGAATTTTTTACTAAAATGAAAAGATGAAACAACATGCCTACAACCCCATAACGCTTGGCGAAGCTAGTTGTAATTAATTTTTTACTAAAATATAACGATGAACTGACAAGCCTACAACCCCATAACGCTGGGCGAGGCTAGTTTACAATAGTTTTTTACGAAAATAAAACGAGGAACTGACAAGCCTACAACCCCATAACGCTGGAAGGGGCTAGTTGAATTTAATTTTTTACTAAAATCAAAAGATGAACCAACAAGCCTACAACCCCATAACGCTTTTCAAGGCTTGTTTTAAGTAATTTTTTACTAAAATATAACGATGAACTGACAAGCCTACAACCCCATAACGCTGGGCGAGGCTAGTTTACAATAGTTTTTTACGAAAATAAAACGAGGAACTGACAAGCCTACAACCCAATAACGCTTGTTGAGGCTAGTTGAATTTGATTTTTTACTAAAATAAAAAGATGAACCAACAAGTCTACAACCCCATAACGCTTGGCAAGGCTTGTTTTAAGTAATTTTTTACTAAAATAAAACGAGGAACCGACAAGCCTACAACCCATTAACGCCGGGCGAGGCTAGTTGTATTTAATTTTTTACTAAAATAAAAAGATGAACCAACAAGCCTACAACCCCATAACGCTTTTCAAGGCTTGTTTTAATTAATTTTTTACTAAAATAAAACGAGGAACCGACAAGCCTACAACCCCATAACGCTTGGCAAGGCTTGTTTTAAGTAATTTTTTACTAAAATGAAACAAGGAACCGACAAGCCAACAACCCCATAACGCTTGGCAAGGCTTGTTTTGAGTAATTTTTTACTAAAATGAAACAAGGAACCAACAAGCCTACGACCCCATAACGCTGGGCGAGGCTCGTTGTAATTAATTTTTTACTAAAATAAAACGAGGAACCGACAAGCCTATAACCCAATAACGCTGGGCGAAGCTAGTTGAATTTAATTTTTAACGAAAATAAAGAGATAAACCAACAAGTCTACAACCCCATAACGCTGGGCGAGGCTAGTTGTAATTAATTTTTTACTTAAATAAAAAGATGAACCAACGAGTCTACAACCCAATAACGCTTGTTGAGGCTAGTTGAATTTAATTTTTTACTAAAATCAAAAGATGAACCAACAAGCCTACAACCCCATAACGCTTTTCAAGGCTTGTTTTAATTAATTTTTTACTAAAATAAAACGAGGAACCGACAAGCCTACAACCCCATAACGCTTGGCAAGGCTTGTTTTAAGTAATTTTCTACTAAAATGAAACAAGGAACCAACAAGCCTACGACCCCATAACACTGGGCGAGGCTCGTTGTAATTAATTTTTTACTAAAATAAAAAGATGAACCAACAAGCCTACAACCCCATAACGCTGGGCGTAGCTAGTTGAATTTAATTTTTTACTAAAATAAAACGAGGAACCGACGAGCCTACAACCCAATAACGCTCGTTGAGGCTAGTTGAATTTAATTTTTTACTAAAATCAAAAGATGAACCAACAAGCCTACAACCCCATAACGCTTTTCAAGGCTTGTTTTAAGTAATTTTTTACTTAAATAAGACGAGGAACCGACAAGCCTACAACCCCATAACGCTGGGCGAGGCTAGTTTACAATAGTTTTTTACGAAAATAAAACGAGGAACTGACAAGCCAACAACCCCTTATCGCTTGGCGAGGCTAGTTCAAAATAATTTTTTACTAAAATAAAAAGAGGAACTGACAAGCCTACAACCCCATAACGCTTGGCGAGGCTAGTTTTAAGTAATTTTTCACTAAAATAAAACGAGGAACCGACAAGCCTACAACCCAATAACGCTTGTTGAGGCTAGTTGAATTTGATTTTTTACTAAAATAAAAAGATGAACCAACAAGTCTACAACCCCATAACGCTTGGCAAGGCTTGTTTTAAGTAATTTTTTACTAAAATAAAACGAGGAACCGACAAGCCTACAACCCATTAACGCCGGGCGAGGCTAGTTGTATTTAATTTTTTACTAAAATAAAAAGATGAACCAACAAGCCTACAACCCCATAACGCTTTTCAAGGCTTGTTTTAATTAATTTTTTACTAAAATAAAACGAGGAACCGACAAGCCTACAACCCCATAACGCTTGGCAAGGCTTGTTTTAAGTAATTTTTTACTAAAATGAAACAAGGAACCGACAAGCCAACAACCCCATAACGCTTGGCAAGGCTTGTTTTGAGTAATTTTTTACTAAAATGAAACAAGGAACCAACAAGCCTACGACCCCATAACGCTGGGCGAGGCTCGTTGTAATTAATTTTTTACTAAAATAAAACGAGGAACCGACAAGCCTATAACCCAATAACGCTGGGCGAAGCTAGTTGAATTTAATTTTTAACGAAAATAAAGAGATAAACCAACAAGTCTACAACCCCATAACGCTGGGCGAGGCTAGTTGAATTTAATTTTTTACTAAAATAAAACGAGGAACCGACAAGCCTACAACCCAATAACGCTTGTTGAGGCTAGTTGAATTTGATTTTTTAATAAATAAAAAGATGAACCAACAAGCCTACAACCCCATAACGCTTGGCAAGGCTTGTTTTAAGTAATTTTTCACTAAAATAAAACGAGGAACCGACAAGCCTACAACCCAATAACGCTTGTTGAGGCTAGTTGAATTTGATTTTTTACTAAAATAAAAAGATGAACCAACAAGTCTACAACCCCATAACGCTTGGCAAGGCTTGTTTTAAGTAATTTTTTACTAAAATAAAACGAGGAACCGACAAGCCTACAACCCATTAACGCCGGGCGAGGCTAGTTGTATTTAATTTTTTACTAAAATAAAAAGATGAACCAACAAGCCTACAACCCCATAACGCTTGATGAGACTAGTTTAAAATAATTTTTTACTAAAATGAAAAGAGGAACCGACAAGCCTACAACGTTATAACGCTGGGCAAGGCTGGTTGAATTGAATTTTTTACTAAAATAAAAAGATGAACCGACAAGCCTACAACCCAATAACGCTTGTTGAGGCTAGTTGAATTTGATTTTTTACTAAAATAAAAAGATGAACCAACAAGTCTACAACCCCATAACGCTTGGCAAGGCTTGTTTTAAGTAATTTTTTACTAAAATAAAACGAGGAACCGACAAGCCTACGACCCCATAACGCTGGGCGAGGCTAGTTGTAATTAATTTTTTACTTAAATAAAAAGATGAACCAACGAGTCTACAACCCAATAACGCTTGTTGAGGCTAGTTGAATTTAATTTTTTACTAAAATCAAAAGATGAACCAACAAGCCTACAACCCCATAACGCTTTTCAAGGCTTGTTTTAATTAATTTTTTACTAAAATAAAACGAGGAACCGACAAGCCTACAACCCCATAACGCTTGGCAAGGCTTGTTTTAAGTAATTTTCTACTAAAATGAAACAAGGAACCAACAAGCCTACGACCCCATAACACTGGGCGAGGCTCGTTGTAATTAATTTTTTACTAAAATAAAAAGATGAACCAACAAGCCTACAACCCCATAACGCTGGGCGTAGCTAGTTGAATTTAATTTTTTACTAAAATAAAACGAGGAACCGACGAGCCTACAACCCAATAACGCTTGTTGAGGCTAGTTGAATTTAATTTTTTACTAAAATCAAAAGATGAACCAACAAGCCTACAACCCCATAACGCTTTTCAAGGCTTGTTTTAAGTAATTTTTTACTTAAATAAGACGAGGAACCGACAAGCCTACAACCCCATAACGCTGGGCGAGGCTAGTTTACAATAGTTTTTTACGAAAATAAAACGAGGAACTGACAAGCCAACAACCCCTTATCGCTTGGCGAGGCTAGTTCAAAATAATTTTTTACTAAAATAAAAAGAGGAACCGACAAGCCTACAACCCCATAACGCTTGGCGAGGCTAGTTTAAAATAATTTTTTACTACAATGAAACGAGGAACCGACAAGCCTACAACCCAATAACGTTTGTTGAGGCTGATTGAATTTAATTTTTTACTAAAATAAAAAGATGAACCAACAAGCCTACAACCCCATAACGCTTGGCAAGGCTAGTTTTAAGAAATTTTTTACTAAAATAAAAAAATAATCAACAATCCTACGACCCCATAACGCTGGGCGAGAAAAGTTGTAATTAATTTTTTACTAAAATAAAACGTTGAACCAACGAGCCCACAACCCATTCTAACGCTTGGCGAGGCTTGTTTAAAATAATTTTTTACTAAAATGAAACGAGGAACCGACAAGCCTACAGCCCCATAACGCTGGGCAAGGCTAGTTGAATTGAATTTTTTACTAAAATGAAAAGATGAAACAACATGCCTACAACCCCATAACGCTTGGCGAAGCTAGTTGTAATTAATTTTTTACTAAAATATAACGATGAACTGACAAGCCTACAACCCCATAACGCTGGGCGAGGCTAGTTTACAATAGTTTTTTACGAAAATAAAACGAGGAACTGACAAGCCTACAACCCCATAACGCTGGAAGGGGCTAGTTGAATTTAATTTTTTACTAAAATCAAAAGATGAACCAACAAGCCTACAACCCCATAACGCTTTTCAAGGCTTGTTTTAAGTAATTTTTTACTAAAATAAAACGAGGAACCGACAAGCCTACAACCCCATCACGCTTGGCAAGGCTTGTTTTCAGTAATTTTTTACTAAAATAAAACGAGGAACCGACAAGCCTACGATCCCATAACGCTGGGCGAGGCTCGTTGTAATTAATTTTTTACTAAAATAAAAAGATGAACCAACAAGCCTACAACCCCATGACGCTTGGCAAGGCTAGTTGAAATTAATTTTTTACTAAAATAAAACGAGGAACCGACAAGCCTACAACCCCATAACGCTTGGCAAGGCTTGTTTTAAGTAATTTTTTACTAAAATAAAACGAGGAACCGACAAGCCTACGACCCCATAACGCTGGGCAAGGCTCGTTGTAATTAATTTTATACTAAAATAAAAAGATGAACCAACGAGTCTACAACCCCATAACGCTGGGCGAGGCTCGTTGTAATTAATTTTTTACTAAAATAAAAAGATGAACCAACAAGCCTACAACCCCATAACGCTTTTCAAGGCTAGTTGAAATTAATTTTTTACTAAAATAAAACGAGGAACCGACAAGCCTACATCTCCATAACGCTTGGCGAGGCTAGTTTAAAATATTTTTTAACTAAAATAAAACGAGGAACCGACAAGCCTACAACCCCATAGCGCTGGGCAAGGCTAGTTGAATTGAATTTTTTACTAAAATGAAAAGATGAAACAACAAGCCTACAACCCCATAACGCTTGGCGAAGCTAGTTGTAAATAATTTTTTACTAAAATATAACGATGAACTGACAAGCCTACAACCCCATAACGTTTGTTGAGGCTGATTGAATTTAATTTTTTACTAAAATAAAAAGATGAACCAACAAGCCTACAACCCCATAACGCTTGGCAAGGCTAGTTTTAAGAAATTTTTTACTAAAATAAAAAAATTAATCAACAATCCTACGACCCCATAACGCTGGGCGAGAAAAGTTGTAATTAATTTTTTACTAAAATAAAACGTTGAACCAACGAGCCCACAACCCATTCTAACGCTTGGCGAGGCTTGTTTAAAATAATTTTTTACTAAAATGAAACGAGGAACCGACAAGCCTACAGCCCCATAACGCTGGGCAAGGCTAGTTGAATTGAATTTTTTACTAAAATGAAAAGATGAAACAACATGCCTACAACCCCATAACGCTTGGCGAAGCTAGTTGTAATTAATTTTTTACTAAAATATAACGATGAACTGACAAGCCTACAACCCCATAACGCTGGGCGAGGCTAGTTTACAATAGTTTTTTACGAAAATAAAACGAGGAACTGACAAGCCTACAACCCCATAACGCTGGAAGGGGCTAGTTGAATTTAATTTTTTACAAAAATCAAAAGATGAACCAACAAGCCTACAACCCCATAACGCTTTTCAAGGCTTGTTTTAAGTAATTTTTTACTAAAATAAAACGAGGAACCGACAAGCCTACAACCCCATCACGCTTGGCAAGGCTTGTTTTCAGTAATTTTTTACTAAAATAAAACGAGGAACCGACAAGCCTACGATCCCATAACGCTGGGCGAGGCTCGTTGTAATTAATTTTTTACTAAAATAAAAAGATGAACCAACAAGCCTACAACCCCATGACGCTTGGCAAGGCTAGTTGAAATTAATTTTTTACTAAAATAAAACGAGGAACCGACAAGCCTACAACCCCATAACGCTTGGCAAGGCTTGTTTTAAGTAATTTTTTACTAAAATAAAACGAGGAACCGACAAGCCTACGACCCCATAACGCTGGGCAAGGCTCGTTGTAATTAATTTTATACTAAAATAAAAAGATGAACCAACGAGTCTACAACCCCATAACGCTGGGCGAGGCTCGTTGTAATTAATTTTTTACTAAAATAAAAAGATGAACCAACAAGCCTACAACCCCATAACGCTTGGCGAAGCTAGTTGTAATTAATTTTTTACTAAAATATAACGATGAACTGACAAGCCTACAACCCCATAACGCTGGGCGAGGCTAGTTTACAATAGTTTTTTACGAAAATAAAACGAGGAACTGACAAGCCTACAACCCCATAACGCTGGGCGAGGCTAGTTGAATTTTATTTTTTACTTTAATAAAACGAGGAACTGACAAGCCAACAACCCCTTATCGCTTGGCGAGGCTAGTTGTATTTAATTTTTTACTAAAATAAAAAGATGAACCAACAAGCGTACAACCCGATAACGCTGGGCAAGGCTAGATGAATTGACTTTTTTACTTAAATGAAAAGATGAAACAACAAGCCTACAACCCCTTATCGCTTGGCGAGGCTAGTTTAAAATATTTTTTACTAAAATAAAACGAGGAACCGACAAGCCTACAACCCATTAACGCCGGGCGAGGCTAGTTGTATTTAATTTTTTACTAAAATAAAAAGATGAACCAACAAGCCTACAACCCCATAACGCTTGATGAGACTAGTTTAAAGTAATTTTTTACTAAAATGAAACGAGGAACCGACAAGCCTACAACGTTATAACGCTGGGCAAGGCTGGTTGAATTGAATTTTTTACTAAAATAAAAAGATGAACCAACAAGTCTACAACCCCATAACGCTTGGCGAAGCTAGTTGTAATTATTTTTTTACTTAAATTAAACGATGAACTGACAAGCCTACAACCCCATAACGCTGGGCGAGGCTAGTTTACAATAGTTTTTTACGGAAATAAAACGAGGAACTGACAAGCCTGCAACCCCATAACGCTGGGCGAGGCTAGTTGAATTTAATTTTTTACTTAAATAAAACGAGGAACCGACAAGCCTACAACCCCATAACGCTTGGCGAGGCTAGTTTAAAATAATTTTTTACTAAAATGAAACGAGGAACTGACAAGCCAACAACCCAATAACGTTTGTTGAGGCTAGTTGAATTTAATTTTTTACTAAAATGAAACGAGGAACCGACAAGCCTACAACCCTATAACGTTTGTTGAGGCTAGTTGGAATTAATTTTTTACTAAAATAAAAAGATGAACCAACAAGCCTACAACCCCATAACGCTTGGCAAGGCTAGTTTTAAGTAATTTTTTACTAAAATAAAAAAATTAATCAACAATACTACGACCCCATAACGCTGGGCGAGAAAAGTTGTAATTAATTTTTTACTGGAATAAAACGATGAACAAACGAGCCTACAACCTATTCTAACGCTTGGCGAGGCTAGTTTAAAATAATTTTTTACTAAAATGAAACGAGGAACCGACAAGCCTCCAACCCCATAACGCTCGGCAAGGCTAGTTGAATTGAATTTTTTACTAAAATGAAAAGATGAAACAACAAGCCTACAACCCCATAACGCTTGGCGAGGCTAGTTTAAAATATTTTTTTACTAAAATAAAACGAGGAACCGACAAGCCTACAACCCCATAACGCTGGGCGAGGCTAGTTGTATTTAATTTTTTACTAAAATAAAAAGATGAACCAACAAGCCTACAACCCCATAACGCTTGACGAGGCTAGTTCAAAATAATTTTTTACTTAAGTGAAACGAGGAACTGACAAGCCTACAGCCCCATAACGCTTGGCGAAGCTAGTTTAAAATAATTTTTTACTAAAATGAAACGAGGAATCGACAAGCCTCCAACCCCATAACGCTGGGCAAGGCTAGTTGAGTTCAATTTTTTACTAAAATGAAAAGATGAAACAACAAGCCTACAACCCCATAACGTTTGGCGAGGCTAGTTTAAAATATTTTTTAACTAAAATAAAACGAGGAACCGACAAGCCTACAACCCCATAACGCTGGGCAAGGCTAGTTGAATTGAATTTTTTACTAAAATGAAAAGATGAAACAACAAGCCTACAACCCCATAACGCTTGGCGAAGCTAGTTGTAATTAATTTTTTACTAAAATATAACGATGAACTGACAAGCCTACAACCCCATAACGCTGGGCGAGGCTAGTTTACAATAGTTTTTTACGAAAATAAAACGAGGAACCGACAAGCCTACAACCCAATAACGCTTGTTGAGGCTAGTTGAATTTGATTTTTTAATAAATAAAAAGATGAACCAACAAGCCTACAACCCCATAACGCTTGGCAAGGCTTGTTTTAAGTAATTTTTCACTAAAATAAAACGAGGAACCGACAAGCCTACAACCCAATAACGCTTGTTGAGGCTAGTTGAATTTGATTTTTTACTAAAATAAAAAGATGAACCAACAAGTCTACAACCCCATAACGCTTGGCAAGGCTTGTTTTAAGTAATTTTTTACTAAAATAAAACGAGGAACCGACAAGCCTACAACCCATTAACGCCGGGCGAGGCTAGTTGTATTTAATTTTTTACTAAAATAAAAAGATGAACCAACAAGCCTACAACCCCATAACGCTTGATGAGACTAGTTTAAAATAATTTTTTACTAAAATGAAACGAGGAACCGACAAGCCTACAACGTTATAACGCTGGGCAAGGCTGGTTGAATTGAATTTTTTACTAAAATAAAAAGATGAACCGACAAGCCTACAACCCAATAACGCTTGTTGAGGCTAGTTGAATTTGATTTTTTACTAAAATAAAAAGATGAACCAACAAGTCTACAACCCCATAACGCTTGGCAAGGCTTGTTTTAAGTAATTTTTTACTAAAATAAAACGAGGAACCGACAAGCCTACGACCCCATAACGCTGGGCGAGGCTAGTTGTAATTAATTTTTTACTTAAATAAAAAGATGAACCAACGAGTCTACAACCCAATAACGCTTGTTGAGGCTAGTTGAATTTAATTTTTTACTAAAATCAAAAGATGAACCAACAAGCCTACAACCCCATAACGCTTTTCAAGGCTTGTTTTAATTAATTTTTTACTAAAATAAAACGAGGAACCGACAAGCCTACAACCCCATAACACTTGGCAAGGCTTGTTTTAAGTAATTTTCTACTAAAATGAAACAAGGAACCAACAAGCCTACGACCCCATAACACTGGGCGAGGCTCGTTGTAATTAATTTTTTACTAAAATAAAAAGATGAACCAACAAGCCTACAACCCCATAACGCTGGGCGTAGCTAGTTGAATTTAATTTTTTACTAAAATAAAACGAGGAACCGACGAGCCTACAACCCAATAACGCTTGTTGAGGCTAGTTGAATTTAATTTTTTACTAAAATCAAAAGATGAACCAACAAGCCTACAACCCCATAACGCTTTTCAAGGCTTGTTTTAAGTAATTTTTTACTTAAATAAGACGAGGAACCGACAAGCCTACAACCCCATAACGCTGGGCGAGGCTAGTTTACAATAGTTTTTTACGAAAATAAAACGAGGAACTGACAAGCCAACAACCCCTTATCGCTTGGCGAGGCTAGTTCAAAATAATTTTTTACTAAAATAAAAAGAGGAACCGACAAGCCTACAACCCCATAACGCTTGGCGAGGCTAGTTTTAAGTAATTTTTCACTAAAATAAAACGAGGAACCGACAAGCCTACAACCCAATAACGCTTGTTGAGGCTAGTTGAATTTGATTTTTTACTAAAATAAAAAGATGAACCAACAAGTCTACAACCCCATAACGCTTGGCAAGGCTTGTTTTAAGTAATTTTTTACTAAAATAAAACGAGGAACCGACAAGCCTACAACCCATTAACGCCGGGCGAGGCTAGTTGTATTTAATTTTTTACTAAAATAAAAAGATGAACCAACAAGCCTACAACCCCATAACGCTTTTCAAGGCTTGTTTTAATTAATTTTTTACTAAAATAAAACGAGGAACCGACAAGCCTACAACCCCATAACGCTTGGCAAGGCTTGTTTTAAGTAATTTTTTACTAAAATGAAACAAGGAACCGACAAGCCAACAACCCCATAACGCTTGGCAAGGCTTGTTTTGAGTAATTTTTTACTAAAATGAAACAAGGAACCAACAAGCCTACGACCCCATAACGCTGGGCGAGGCTCGTTGTAATTAATTTTTTACTAAAATAAAACGAGGAACCGACAAGCCTATAACCCAATAACGCTGGGCGAAGCTAGTTGAATTTAATTTTTAACGAAAATAAAGAGATAAACCAACAAGTCTACAACCCCATAACGCTGGGCGAGGCTAGTTGTAATTAATTTTTTACTTAAATAAAAAGATGAACCAACGAGTCTACAACCCAATAACGCTTGTTGAGGCTAGTTGAATTTAATTTTTTACTAAAATCAAAAGATGAACCAACAAGCCTACAACCCCATAACGCTTTTCAAGGCTTGTTTTAATTAATTTTTTACTAAAATAAAACGAGGAACCGACAAGCCTACAACCCCATAACGCTTGGCAAGGCTTGTTTTAAGTAATTTTCTACTAAAATGAAACAAGGAACCAACAAGCCTACGACCCCATAACACTGGGCGAGGCTCGTTGTAATTAATTTTTTACTAAAATAAAAAGATGAACCAACAAGCCTACAACCCCATAACGCTGGGCGTAGCTAGTTGAATTTAATTTTTTACTAAAATAAAACGAGGAACCGACGAGCCTACAACCCAATAACGCTCGTTGAGGCTAGTTGAATTTAATTTTTTACTAAAATCAAAAGATGAACCAACAAGCCTACAACCCCATAACGCTTTTCAAGGCTTGTTTTAAGTAATTTTTTACTTAAATAAGACGAGGAACCGACAAGCCTACAACCCCATAACGCTGGGCGAGGCTAGTTTACAATAGTTTTTTACGAAAATAAAACGAGGAACTGACAAGCCAACAACCCCTTATCGCTTGGCGAGGCTAGTTCAAAATAATTTTTTACTAAAATAAAAAGAGGAACCGACAAGCCTACAACCCCATAACGCTTGGCGAGGCTAGTTTTAAGTAATTTTTCACTAAAATAAAACGAGGAACCGACAAGCCTACAACCCAATAACGCTTGTTGAGGCTAGTTGAATTTGATTTTTTACTAAAATAAAAAGATGAACCAACAAGTCTACAACCCCATAACGCTTGGCAAGGCTTGTTTTAAGTAATTTTTTACTAAAATAAAACGAGGAACCGACAAGCCTACAACCCATTAACGCCGGGCGAGGCTAGTTGTATTTAATTTTTTACTAAAATAAAAAGATGAACCAACAAGCCTACAACCCCATAACGCTTTTCAAGGCTTGTTTTAATTAATTTTTTACTAAAATAAAACGAGGAACCGACAAGCCTACAACCCCATAACGCTTGGCAAGGCTTGTTTTAAGTAATTTTTTACTAAAATGAAACAAGGAACCGACAAGCCAACAACCCCATAACGCTTGGCAAGGCTTGTTTTGAGTAATTTTTTACTAAAATGAAACAAGGAACCAACAAGCCTACGACCCCATAACGCTGGGCGAGGCTCGTTGTAATTAATTTTTTACTAAAATAAAACGAGGAACCGACAAGCCTATAACCCAATAACGCTGGGCGAAGCTAGTTGAATTTAATTTTTAACGAAAATAAAGAGATAAACCAACAAGTCTACAACCCCATAACGCTGGGCGAGGCTAGTTGAATTTAATTTTTTACTAAAATAAAACGAGGAACCGACAAGCCTACAACCCAATAACGCTTGTTGAGGCTAGTTGAATTTGATTTTTTAATAAATAAAAAGATGAACCAACAAGCCTACAACCCCATAACGCTTGGCAAGGCTTGTTTTAAGTAATTTTTCACTAAAATAAAACGAGGAACCGACAAGCCTACAACCCAATAACGCTTGTTGAGGCTAGTTGAATTTGATTTTTTACTAAAATAAAAAGATGAACCAACAAGTCTACAACCCCATAACGCTTGGCAAGGCTTGTTTTAAGTAATTTTTTACTAAAATAAAACGAGGAACCGACAAGCCTACAACCCATTAACGCCGGGCGAGGCTAGTTGTATTTAATTTTTTACTAAAATAAAAAGATGAACCAACAAGCCTACAACCCCATAACGCTTGATGAGACTAGTTTAAAATAATTTTTTACTAAAATGAAAAGAGGAACCGACAAGCCTACAACGTTATAACGCTGGGCAAGGCTGGTTGAATTGAATTTTTTACTAAAATAAAAAGATGAACCGACAAGCCTACAACCCAATAACGCTTGTTGAGGCTAGTTGAATTTGATTTTTTACTAAAATAAAAAGATGAACCAACAAGTCTACAACCCCATAACGCTTGGCAAGGCTTGTTTTAAGTAATTTTTTACTAAAATAAAACGAGGAACCGACAAGCCTACGACCCCATAACGCTGGGCGAGGCTAGTTGTAATTAATTTTTTACTTAAATAAAAAGATGAACCAACGAGTCTACAACCCAATAACGCTTGTTGAGGCTAGTTGAATTTAATTTTTTACTAAAATCAAAAGATGAACCAACAAGCCTACAACCCCATAACGCTTTTCAAGGCTTGTTTTAATTAATTTTTTACTAAAATAAAACGAGGAACCGACAAGCCTACAACCCCATAACGCTTGGCAAGGCTTGTTTTAAGTAATTTTCTACTAAAATGAAACAAGGAACCAACAAGCCTACGACCCCATAACACTGGGCGAGGCTCGTTGTAATTAATTTTTTACTAAAATAAAAAGATGAACCAACAAGCCTACAACCCCATAACGCTGGGCGTAGCTAGTTGAATTTAATTTTTTACTAAAATAAAACGAGGAACCGACGAGCCTACAACCCAATAACGCTTGTTGAGGCTAGTTGAATTTAATTTTTTACTAAAATCAAAAGATGAACCAACAAGCCTACAACCCCATAACGCTTTTCAAGGCTTGTTTTAAGTAATTTTTTACTTAAATAAGACGAGGAACCGACAAGCCTACAACCCCATAACGCTGGGCGAGGCTAGTTTACAATAGTTTTTTACGAAAATAAAACGAGGAACTGACAAGCCAACAACCCCTTATCGCTTGGCGAGGCTAGTTCAAAATAATTTTTTACTAAAATAAAAAGAGGAACCGACAAGCCTACAACCCCATAACGCTTGGCGAGGCTAGTTTAAAATAATTTTTTACTACAATGAAACGAGGAACCGACAAGCCTACAACCCAATAACGTTTGTTGAGGCTGATTGAATTTAATTTTTTACTAAAATAAAAAGATGAACCAACAAGCCTACAACCCCATAACGCTTGGCAAGGCTAGTTTTAAGAAATTTTTTACTAAAATAAAAAAATAATCAACAATCCTACGACCCCATAACGCTGGGCGAGAAAAGTTGTAATTAATTTTTTACTAAAATAAAACGTTGAACCAACGAGCCCACAACCCATTCTAACGCTTGGCGAGGCTTGTTTAAAATAATTTTTTACTAAAATGAAACGAGGAACCGACAAGCCTACAGCCCCATAACGCTGGGCAAGGCTAGTTGAATTGAATTTTTTACTAAAATGAAAAGATGAAACAACATGCCTACAACCCCATAACGCTTGGCGAAGCTAGTTGTAATTAATTTTTTACTAAAATATAACGATGAACTGACAAGCCTACAACCCCATAACGCTGGGCGAGGCTAGTTTACAATAGTTTTTTACGAAAATAAAACGAGGAACTGACAAGCCTACAACCCCATAACGCTGGAAGGGGCTAGTTGAATTTAATTTTTTACTAAAATCAAAAGATGAACCAACAAGCCTACAACCCCATAACGCTTTTCAAGGCTTGTTTTAAGTAATTTTTTACTAAAATAAAACGAGGAACCGACAAGCCTACAACCCCATCACGCTTGGCAAGGCTTGTTTTCAGTAATTTTTTACTAAAATAAAACGAGGAACCGACAAGCCTACGATCCCATAACGCTGGGCGAGGCTCGTTGTAATTAATTTTTTACTAAAATAAAAAGATGAACCAACAAGCCTACAACCCCATGACGCTTGGCAAGGCTAGTTGAAATTAATTTTTTACTAAAATAAAACGAGGAACCGACAAGCCTACAACCCCATAACGCTTGGCAAGGCTTGTTTTAAGTAATTTTTTACTAAAATAAAACGAGGAACCGACAAGCCTACGACCCCATAACGCTGGGCAAGGCTCGTTGTAATTAATTTTATACTAAAATAAAAAGATGAACCAACGAGTCTACAACCCCATAACGCTGGGCGAGGCTCGTTGTAATTAATTTTTTACTAAAATAAAAAGATGAACCAACAAGCCTACAACCCCATAACGCTTTTCAAGGCTAGTTGAAATTAATTTTTTACTAAAATAAAACGAGGAACCGACAAGCCTACATCTCCATAACGCTTGGCGAGGCTAGTTTAAAATATTTTTTAACTAAAATAAAACGAGGAACCGACAAGCCTACAACCCCATAGCGCTGGGCAAGGCTAGTTGAATCGAATTTTTTACTAAAATGAAAAGATGAAACAACAAGCCTACAACCCCATAACGCTTGGCGAAGCTAGTTGTAATTAATTTTTTACTAAAATATAACGATGAACTGACAAGCCTACAACCCCATAACGTTTGTTGAGGCTGATTGAATTTAATTTTTTACTAAAATAAAAAGATGAACCAACAAGCCTACAACCCCATAACGCTTGGCAAGGCTAGTTTTAAGAAATTTTTTACTAAAATAAAAAAATTAATCAACAATCCTACGACCCCATAACGCTGGGCGAGAAAAGTTGTAATTAATTTTTTACTAAAATAAAACGTTGAACCAACGAGCCCACAACCCATTCTAACGCTTGGCGAGGCTTGTTTAAAATAATTTTTTACTAAAATGAAACGAGGAACCGACAAGCCTACAGCCCCATAACGCTGGGCAAGGCTAGTTGAATTGAATTTTTTACTAAAATGAAAAGATGAAACAACATGCCTACAACCCCATAACGCTTGGCGAAGCTAGTTGTAATTAATTTTTTACTAAAATATAACGATGAACTGACAAGCCTACAACCCCATAACGCTGGGCGAGGCTAGTTTACAATAGTTTTTTACGAAAATAAAACGAGGAACTGACAAGCCTACAACCCCATAACGCTGGAAGGGGCTAGTTGAATTTAATTTTTTACTAAAATCAAAAGATGAACCAACAAGCCTACAACCCCATAACGCTTTTCAAGGCTTGTTTTAAGTAATTTTTTACTAAAATATAACGATGAACTGACAAGCCTACAACCCCATAACGCTGGGCGAGGCTAGTTTACAATAGTTTTTTACGAAAATAAAACGAGGAACTGACAAGCCTACAACCCAATAACGCTTGTTGAGGCTAGTTGAATTTGATTTTTTACTAAAATAAAAAGATGAACCAACAAGTCTACAACCCCATAACGCTTGGCAAGGCTTGTTTTAAGTAATTTTTTACTAAAATAAAACGAGGAACCGACAAGCCTACAACCCATTAACGCCGGGCGAGGCTAGTTGTATTTAATTTTTTACTAAAATAAAAAGATGAACCAACAAGCCTACAACCCCATAACGCTTTTCAAGGCTTGTTTTAATTAATTTTTTACTAAAATAAAACGAGGAACCGACAAGCCTACAACCCCATAACGCTTGGCAAGGCTTGTTTTAAGTAATTTTTTACTAAAATGAAACAAGGAACCGACAAGCCAACAACCCCATAACGCTTGGCAAGGCTTGTTTTGAGTAATTTTTTACTAAAATGAAACAAGGAACCAACAAGCCTACGACCCCATAACGCTGGGCGAGGCTCGTTGTAATTAATTTTTTACTAAAATAAAACGAGGAACCGACAAGCCTATAACCCAATAACGCTGGGCGAAGCTAGTTGAATTTAATTTTTAACGAAAATAAAGAGATAAACCAACAAGTCTACAACCCCATAACGCTGGGCGAGGCTAGTTGTAATTAATTTTTTACTTAAATAAAAAGATGAACCAACGAGTCTACAACCCAATAACGCTTGTTGAGGCTAGTTGAATTTAATTTTTTACTAAAATCAAAAGATGAACCAACAAGCCTACAACCCCATAACGCTTTTCAAGGCTTGTTTTAATTAATTTTTTACTAAAATAAAACGAGGAACCGACAAGCCTACAACCCCATAACGCTTGGCAAGGCTTGTTTTAAGTAATTTTCTACTAAAATGAAACAAGGAACCAACAAGCCTACGACCCCATAACACTGGGCGAGGCTCGTTGTAATTAATTTTTTACTAAAATAAAAAGATGAACCAACAAGCCTACAACCCCATAACGCTGGGCGTAGCTAGTTGAATTTAATTTTTTACTAAAATAAAACGAGGAACCGACGAGCCTACAACCCAATAACGCTCGTTGAGGCTAGTTGAATTTAATTTTTTACTAAAATCAAAAGATGAACCAACAAGCCTACAACCCCATAACGCTTTTCAAGGCTTGTTTTAAGTAATTTTTTACTTAAATAAGACGAGGAACCGACAAGCCTACAACCCCATAACGCTGGGCGAGGCTAGTTTACAATAGTTTTTTACGAAAATAAAACGAGGAACTGACAAGCCAACAACCCCTTATCGCTTGGCGAGGCTAGTTCAAAATAATTTTTTACTAAAATAAAAAGAGGAACCGACAAGCCTACAACCCCATAACGCTTGGCGAGGCTAGTTTTAAGTAATTTTTCACTAAAATAAAACGAGGAACCGACAAGCCTACAACCCAATAACGCTTGTTGAGGCTAGTTGAATTTGATTTTTTACTAAAATAAAAAGATGAACCAACAAGTCTACAACCCCATAACGCTTGGCAAGGCTTGTTTTAAGTAATTTTTTACTAAAATAAAACGAGGAACCGACAAGCCTACAACCCATTAACGCCGGGCGAGGCTAGTTGTATTTAATTTTTTACTAAAATAAAAAGATGAACCAACAAGCCTACAACCCCATAACGCTTTTCAAGGCTTGTTTTAATTAATTTTTTACTAAAATAAAACGAGGAACCGACAAGCCTACAACCCCATAACGCTTGGCAAGGCTTGTTTTAAGTAATTTTTTACTAAAATGAAACAAGGAACCGACAAGCCAACAACCCCATAACGCTTGGCAAGGCTTGTTTTGAGTAATTTTTTACTAAAATGAAACAAGGAACCAACAAGCCTACGACCCCATAACGCTGGGCGAGGCTCGTTGTAATTAATTTTTTACTAAAATAAAACGAGGAACCGACAAGCCTATAACCCAATAACGCTGGGCGAAGCTAGTTGAATTTAATTTTTAACGAAAATAAAGAGATAAACCAACAAGTCTACAACCCCATAACGCTGGGCGAGGCTAGTTGAATTTAATTTTTTACTAAAATAAAACGAGGAACCGACAAGCCTACAACCCAATAACGCTTGTTGAGGCTAGTTGAATTTGATTTTTTAATAAATAAAAAGATGAACCAACAAGCCTACAACCCCATAACGCTTGGCAAGGCTTGTTTTAAGTAATTTTTCACTAAAATAAAACGAGGAACCGACAAGCCTACAACCCAATAACGCTTGTTGAGGCTAGTTGAATTTGATTTTTTACTAAAATAAAAAGATGAACCAACAAGTCTACAACCCCATAACGCTTGGCAAGGCTTGTTTTAAGTAATTTTTTACTAAAATAAAACGAGGAACCGACAAGCCTACAACCCATTAACGCCGGGCGAGGCTAGTTGTATTTAATTTTTTACTAAAATAAAAAGATGAACCAACAAGCCTACAACCCCATAACGCTTGATGAGACTAGTTTAAAATAATTTTTTACTAAAATGAAAAGAGGAACCGACAAGCCTACAACGTTATAACGCTGGGCAAGGCTGGTTGAATTGAATTTTTTACTAAAATAAAAAGATGAACCGACAAGCCTACAACCCAATAACGCTTGTTGAGGCTAGTTGAATTTGATTTTTTACTAAAATAAAAAGATGAACCAACAAGTCTACAACCCCATAACGCTTGGCAAGGCTTGTTTTAAGTAATTTTTTACTAAAATAAAACGAGGAACCGACAAGCCTACGACCCCATAACGCTGGGCGAGGCTAGTTGTAATTAATTTTTTACTTAAATAAAAAGATGAACCAACGAGTCTACAACCCAATAACGCTTGTTGAGGCTAGTTGAATTTAATTTTTTACTAAAATCAAAAGATGAACCAACAAGCCTACAACCCCATAACGCTTTTCAAGGCTTGTTTTAATTAATTTTTTACTAAAATAAAACGAGGAACCGACAAGCCTACAACCCCATAACGCTTGGCAAGGCTTGTTTTAAGTAATTTTCTACTAAAATGAAACAAGGAACCAACAAGCCTACGACCCCATAACACTGGGCGAGGCTCGTTGTAATTAATTTTTTACTAAAATAAAAAGATGAACCAACAAGCCTACAACCCCATAACGCTGGGCGTAGCTAGTTGAATTTAATTTTTTACTAAAATAAAACGAGGAACCGACGAGCCTACAACCCAATAACGCTTGTTGAGGCTAGTTGAATTTAATTTTTTACTAAAATCAAAAGATGAACCAACAAGCCTACAACCCCATAACGCTTTTCAAGGCTTGTTTTAAGTAATTTTTTACTTAAATAAGACGAGGAACCGACAAGCCTACAACCCCATAACGCTGGGCGAGGCTAGTTTACAATAGTTTTTTACGAAAATAAAACGAGGAACTGACAAGCCAACAACCCCTTATCGCTTGGCGAGGCTAGTTCAAAATAATTTTTTACTAAAATAAAAAGAGGAACCGACAAGCCTACAACCCCATAACGCTTGGCGAGGCTAGTTTAAAATAATTTTTTACTACAATGAAACGAGGAACCGACAAGCCTACAACCCAATAACGTTTGTTGAGGCTGATTGAATTTAATTTTTTACTAAAATAAAAAGATGAACCAACAAGCCTACAACCCCATAACGCTTGGCAAGGCTAGTTTTAAGAAATTTTTTACTAAAATAAAAAAATAATCAACAATCCTACGACCCCATAACGCTGGGCGAGAAAAGTTGTAATTAATTTTTTACTAAAATAAAACGTTGAACCAACGAGCCCACAACCCATTCTAACGCTTGGCGAGGCTTGTTTAAAATAATTTTTTACTAAAATGAAACGAGGAACCGACAAGCCTACAGCCCCATAACGCTGGGCAAGGCTAGTTGAATTGAATTTTTTACTAAAATGAAAAGATGAAACAACATGCCTACAACCCCATAACGCTTGGCGAAGCTAGTTGTAATTAATTTTTTACTAAAATATAACGATGAACTGACAAGCCTACAACCCCATAACGCTGGGCGAGGCTAGTTTACAATAGTTTTTTACGAAAATAAAACGAGGAACTGACAAGCCTACAACCCCATAACGCTGGAAGGGGCTAGTTGAATTTAATTTTTTACTAAAATCAAAAGATGAACCAACAAGCCTACAACCCCATAACGCTTTTCAAGGCTTGTTTTAAGTAATTTTTTACTAAAATAAAACGAGGAACCGACAAGCCTACAACCCCATCACGCTTGGCAAGGCTTGTTTTCAGTAATTTTTTACTAAAATAAAACGAGGAACCGACAAGCCTACGATCCCATAACGCTGGGCGAGGCTCGTTGTAATTAATTTTTTACTAAAATAAAAAGATGAACCAACAAGCCTACAACCCCATGACGCTTGGCAAGGCTAGTTGAAATTAATTTTTTACTAAAATAAAACGAGGAACCGACAAGCCTACAACCCCATAACGCTTGGCAAGGCTTGTTTTAAGTA
Organism: Encarsia formosa; assembly: GCA_038277355.1. Lineage (NCBI taxonomy): Eukaryota > Metazoa > Arthropoda > Insecta > Hymenoptera > Aphelinidae > Encarsia > Encarsia formosa. The sequence continues at coordinate 58,416,348 of CM076188.1, read as the reverse complement.
ATTTTTTACTAAAATAAAACGAGGAACCGACAAGCCTACGACCCCATAACGCTGGGCAAGGCTCGTTGTAATTAATTTTATACTAAAATAAAAAGATGAACCAACGAGTCTACAACCCCATAACGCTGGGCGAGGCTCGTTGTAATTAATTTTTTACTAAAATAAAAAGATGAACCAACAAGCCTACAACCCCATAACGCTTTTCAAGGCTAGTTGAAATTAATTTTTTACTAAAATAAAACGAGGAACCGACAAGCCTACATCTCCATAACGCTTGGCGAGGCTAGTTTAAAATATTTTTTAACTAAAATAAAACGAGGAACCGACAAGCCTACAACCCCATAGCGCTGGGCAAGGCTAGTTGAATTGAATTTTTTACTAAAATGAAAAGATGAAACAACAAGCCTACAACCCCATAACGCTTGGCGAAGCTAGTTGTAAATAATTTTTTACTAAAATATAACGATGAACTGACAAGCCTACAACCCCATAACGTTTGTTGAGGCTGATTGAATTTAATTTTTTACTAAAATAAAAAGATGAACCAACAAGCCTACAACCCCATAACGCTTGGCAAGGCTAGTTTTAAGAAATTTTTTACTAAAATAAAAAAATTAATCAACAATCCTACGACCCCATAACGCTGGGCGAGAAAAGTTGTAATTAATTTTTTACTAAAATAAAACGTTGAACCAACGAGCCCACAACCCATTCTAACGCTTGGCGAGGCTTGTTTAAAATAATTTTTTACTAAAATGAAACGAGGAACCGACAAGCCTACAGCCCCATAACGCTGGGCAAGGCTAGTTGAATTGAATTTTTTACTAAAATGAAAAGATGAAACAACATGCCTACAACCCCATAACGCTTGGCGAAGCTAGTTGTAATTAATTTTTTACTAAAATATAACGATGAACTGACAAGCCTACAACCCCATAACGCTGGGCGAGGCTAGTTTACAATAGTTTTTTACGAAAATAAAACGAGGAACTGACAAGCCTACAACCCCATAACGCTGGAAGGGGCTAGTTGAATTTAATTTTTTACTAAAATCAAAAGATGAACCAACAAGCCTACAACCCCATAACGCTTTTCAAGGCTTGTTTTAAGTAATTTTTTACTAAAATAAAACGAGGAACCGACAAGCCTACAACCCCATCACGCTTGGCAAGGCTTGTTTTCAGTAATTTTTTACTAAAATAAAACGAGGAACCGACAAGCCTACGATCCCATAACGCTGGGCGAGGCTCGTTGTAATTAATTTTTTACTAAAATAAAAAGATGAACCAACAAGCCTACAACCCCATGACGCTTGGCAAGGCTAGTTGAAATTAATTTTTTACTAAAATAAAACGAGGAACCGACAAGCCTACAACCCCATAACGCTTGGCAAGGCTTGTTTTAAGTAATTTTTTACTAAAATAAAACGAGGAACCGACAAGCCTACGACCCCATAACGCTGGGCAAGGCTCGTTGTAATTAATTTTATACTAAAATAAAAAGATGAACCAACGAGTCTACAACCCCATAACGCTGGGCGAGGCTCGTTGTAATTAATTTTTTACTAAAATAAAAAGATGAACCAACAAGCCTACAACCCCATAACGCTTGGCGAAGCTAGTTGTAATTAATTTTTTACTAAAATATAACGATGAACTGACAAGCCTACAACCCCATAACGCTGGGCGAGGCTAGTTTACAATAGTTTTTTACGAAAATAAAACGAGGAACTGACAAGCCTACAACCCCATAACGCTGGGCGAGGCTAGTTGAATTTTATTTTTTACTTTAATAAAACGAGGAACTGACAAGCCAACAACCCCTTATCGCTTGGCGAGGCTAGTTGTATTTAATTTTTTACTAAAATAAAAAGATGAACCAACAAGCGTACAACCCGATAACGCTGGGCAAGGCTAGATGAATTGACTTTTTTACTTAAATGAAAAGATGAAACAACAAGCCTACAACCCCTTATCGCTTGGCGAGGCTAGTTTAAAATATTTTTTACTAAAATAAAACGAGGAACCGACAAGCCTACAACCCATTAACGCCGGGCGAGGCTAGTTGTATTTAATTTTTTACTAAAATAAAAAGATGAACCAACAAGCCTACAACCCCATAACGCTTGATGAGACTAGTTTAAAATAATTTTTTACTAAAATGAAACGAGGAACCGACAAGCCTACAACGTTATAACGCTGGGCAAGGCTGGTTGAATTGAATTTTTTACTAAAATAAAAAGATGAACCAACAAGTCTACAACCCCATAACGCTTGGCGAAGCTAGTTGTAATTATTTTTTTACTTAAATTAAACGATGAACTGACAAGCCTACAACCCCATAACGCTGGGCGAGGCTAGTTTACAATAGTTTTTTACGGAAATAAAACGAGGAACTGACAAGCCTGCAACCCCATAACGCTGGGCGAGGCTAGTTGAATTTAATTTTTTACTTAAATAAAACGAGGAACCGACAAGCCTACAACCCCATAACGCTTGGCGAGGCTAGTTTAAAATAATTTTTTACTAAAATGAAACGAGGAACTGACAAGCCAACAACCCAATAACGTTTGTTGAGGCTAGTTGAATTTAATTTTTTACTAAAATGAAACGAGGAACCGACAAGCCTACAACCCTATAACGTTTGTTGAGGCTAGTTGGAATTAATTTTTTACTAAAATAAAAAGATGAACCAACAAGCCTACAACCCCATAACGCTTGGCAAGGCTAGTTTTAAGTAATTTTTTACTAAAATAAAAAAATTAATCAACAATACTACGACCCCATAACGCTGGGCGAGAAAAGTTGTAATTAATTTTTTACTGGAATAAAACGATGAACAAACGAGCCTACAACCTATTCTAACGCTTGGCGAGGCTAGTTTAAAATAATTTTTTACTAAAATGAAACGAGGAACCGACAAGCCTCCAACCCCATAACGCTCGGCAAGGCTAGTTGAATTGAATTTTTTACTAAAATGAAAAGATGAAACAACAAGCCTACAACCCCATAACGCTTGGCGAGGCTAGTTTAAAATATTTTTTTACTAAAATAAAACGAGGAACCGACAAGCCTACAACCCCATAACGCTGGGCGAGGCTAGTTGTATTTAATTTTTTACTAAAATAAAAAGATGAACCAACAAGCCTACAACCCCATAACGCTTGACGAGGCTAGTTCAAAATAATTTTTTACTTAAGTGAAACGAGGAACTGACAAGCCTACAGCCCCATAACGCTTGGCGAAGCTAGTTTAAAATAATTTTTTACTAAAATGAAACGAGGAATCGACAAGCCTCCAACCCCATAACGCTGGGCAAGGCTAGTTGAGTTCAATTTTTTACTAAAATGAAAAGATGAAACAACAAGCCTACAACCCCATAACGTTTGGCGAGGCTAGTTTAAAATATTTTTTAACTAAAATAAAACGAGGAACCGACAAGCCTACAACCCCATAACGCTGGGCAAGGCTAGTTGAATTGAATTTTTTACTAAAATGAAAAGATGAAACAACAAGCCTACAACCCCATAACGCTTGGCGAAGCTAGTTGTAATTAATTTTTTACTAAAATATAACGATGAACTGACAAGCCTACAACCCCATAACGCTGGGCGAGGCTAGTTTACAATAGTTTTTTACGAAAATAAAACGAGGAACTGACAAGCCTACAACCCCATAACGCTGGGCGAGGCTAGTTGAATTTTATTTTTTACTTTAATAAAACGAGGAACTGACAAGCCAACAACCCCTTATCGCTTGGCGAGGCTAGTTGTATTTAATTTTTTACTAAAATAAAAAGATGAACCAACAAGCCTACAACCCCATAACGCTGGGCAAGGCTAGATGAATTGAATTTTTTACTAAAATGAAAAGATGAAACAACAAGATTACAACCCCTTATCGCTTGGCGAGGCTAGTTTAAAATATTTTTTACTAAAATAAAACGAGGAACCGACAAGCCTACAACCCATTAACGCCGGGCGAGGCTAGTTGTATTTAATTTTTTACTAAAATAAAAAGATGAACCAACAAGCCTACAACCCCATAACGCTTGATGAGACTAGTTTAAAATAATTTTTTACTAAAATGAAACGAGGAACCGACAAGCCTACAACGTTATAACGCTGGGCAAGGCTGGTTGAATTGAATTTTTTACTAAAATAAAAAGATGAACCAACAAGTCTACAACCCCATAACGCTTGGCGAAGCTAGTTGTAATTATTTTTTTACTAAAATTAAACGATGAACTGACAAGCCTACAACCCCATAACGCTGGGCGAGGCTAGTTTACAATAGTTTTTTACGGAAATAAAACGAGGAACTGACAAGCCTGCAACCCCATAACGCTGGGCGAGGCTAGTTGAATTTAATTTTTTACTTAAATAAAACGAGGAACCGACAAGCCTACAACCCCATAACGCTTGGCGAGGCTAGTTTAAAATAATTTTTTACTAAAATGAAACGAGGAACTGACAAGCCAACAACCCAATAACGTTTGTTGAGGCTAGTTGAATTTAATTTTTTACTCAAATGAAACGAGGAACCGACAAGCCTACAACCCTATAACGTTTGTTGAGGCTAGTTGAATTTAATTTTTTACTAAAATAAAAAGATGAACCAACAAGCCTACAACCCCATAACCCTTGGCAAGGCTAGTTTTAAGTAATTTTTTACTAAAATAAAAAAATTAATCAACAATACTACGACCCCATAACGCTGGGCGAGAAAAGTTGTAATTAATTTTTTACTCAAATAAAACGATGAACAAACGAGCCTACAACCTATTCTAACGTTTGGCGAGGCTAGTTTAAAATAATTTTTTACTAAAATGAAACGAGGAACCGACAAGCCTACAGCCCCATAACGCTTGGCAAGGCTAGTTTAAAATAATTTTTTACTAAAATGAAACGAGGAACCGACAAGCCTCCAACCCCATAACGCTCGGCAAGGCTAGTTGAATTGAATTTTTTACTAAAATGAAAAGATGAAACAACAAGCCTACAACCCCATAACGCTTGGCGAGGCTAGTTTAAAATATTTTTTCACTAAAATAAAACGAGGAACCGACAAGCCTACAACCCCATAACGCTGGGCGAGGCTAGTTGTATTTAATTTTTTACTAAAATAAAAAGATGAACCAATAAGCCTACAACCCCATAACGCTTGACGAGGCTAGTTCAAAATAATTTTGTACTTAAGTGAAACGAGGAACTGACAAGCCTACAGCCCCATAACGCTTGGCGAAGCTAGTTTAAAATAATTTTTTACTAAAATGAAACGAGGAACTGACAAGCCAACAACCCAATAACGTTTGTTGAGGCTAGTTGAATTTAATTTTTTACTAAAATGAAACGAGGAACCAACAAGCCTACAACCCCATAACGCTGGGCGAGGCTAGTTGTAATTAATTTTTTACTAAAATAAAAAGATGAAACAACGAGCCTACAACCCAATAACGTTTGTTGAGGCTGATTAAATTTAATTTTTTACTAAAATAAAAAGATGAACCAACAAGCCTACAACCCCATAACGCTTGGCAAGGCTAGTTTTAAGAAATTTTTTACTTAAATAAAAAAATTAATCAACAATCCTACGACCCCATAACGCTGGGCGAGAAAAGTTGTAATTAATTTTTTACTAAAATAAAACGTTGAACCAACGAGCCCACAACCCATTCTAACGCTTGGCGAGGCTTGTTTAAAATAATTTTTTACTAAAATGAAACGAGGAACCGACAAGCCTACAGCCCCATAACGCTGGGCAAGGCTAGTTGAATTGAATTTTTTACTAAAATGAAAAGATGAAACAACAAGCCTACAACCCCATAACGCTTGGCGAAGCTAGTTGTAATTAATTTTTTACTAAAATATAACGATGAACTGACAAGCCTACAACCCCATAACGCTGGGCGAGGCTAGTTTACAATAGTTTTTTACGAAAATAAAACGAAGAACCGACAAGCCTACGATCCCATAACGCTGGGCGAGGCTCGTTGTAATTAATTTTTTACTAAAATAAAAAGATGAACCAACAAGCCTACAACCCCATGACGCTTGGCAAGGCTAGTTGAAATTAATTTTTTACTAAAATGAAACGAGGAACCGACAAGCCTACAACGTTATAACGCTGGGCAAGGCTGGTTGAATTGAATTTTTTACTAAAATAAAAAGATGAACCAACAAGTCTACAACCCCATAACGCTTGGCGAAGCTAGTTGTAATTATTTTTTTACTAAAATTAAACGATGAACTGACAAGCCTACAACCCCATAACGCTGGGCGAGGCTAGTTTACAATAGTTTTTTACGGAAATAAAACGAGGAACTGACAAGCCTGCAACCCCATAACGCTGGGCGAGGCTAGTTGAATTTAATTTTTTACTTAAATAAAACGAGGAACCGACAAGCCTACAACCCCATAACGCTTGGCGAGGCTAGTTTAAAATAATTTTTTACTAAAATGAAACGAGGAACTGACAAGCCAACAACCCAATAACGTTTGTTGAGGCTAGTTGAATTTAATTTTTTACTCAAATGAAACGAGGAACCGACAAGCCTACAACCCTATAACGTTTGTTGAGGCTAGTTGGAATTAATTTTTTACTAAAATAAAAAGATGAACCAACAAGCCTACAACCCCATAACGCTTGGCAAGGCTAGTTTTAAGTAATTTTTTACTAAAATAAAAAAATTAATCAACAATACTACGACCCCATAACGCTGGGCGAGAAAAGTTGTAATTAATTTTTTACTAAAATAAAACGATGAACAAACGAGCCTACAACCTATTCTAACGTTTGGCGAGGCTAGTTTAAAATAATTTTTTACTAAAATGAAACGAGGAACCGACAAGCCTACAGCCCCATAACGCTTGGCAAGGCTAGTTTAAAATAATTTTTTACTAAAATGAAACGAGGAACCGACAAGCCTCCAACCCCATAACGCTCGGCAAGGCTAGTTGAATTGAATTTTTTACTAAAATGAAAAGATGAAACAACAAGCCTACAACCCCATAACGCTTGGCGAGGCTAGTTTAAAATATTTTTTCACTAAAATAAAACGAGGAACCGACAAGCCTACAACCCCATAACGCTGGGCGAGGCTAGTTGTATTTAATTTTTTACTAAAATAAAAAGATGAACCAATAAGCCTACAACCCCATAACGCTTGACGAGGCTAGTTCAAAATAATTTTGTACTTAAGTGAAACGAGGAACTGACAAGCCTACAGCCCCATAACGCTTGGCGAAGCTAGTTTAAAATAATTTTTTACTAAAATGAAACGAGGAACTGACAAGCCAACAACCCAATAACGTTTGTTGAGGCTAGTTGAATTTAATTTTTTACTAAAATGAAACGAGGAACCAACAAGCCTACAACCCCATAACGCTGGGCGAGGCTAGTTGTAATTAATTTTTTACTAAAATAAAAAGATGAAACAACGAGCCTACAACCCAATAACGTTTGTTGAGGCTGATTAAATTTAATTTTTTACTAAAATAAAAAGATGAACCAACAAGCCTACAACCCCATAACGCTTGGCAAGGCTAGTTTTAAGAAATTTTTTACTTAAATAAAAAAATTAATCAACAATCCTACGACCCCATAACGCTGGGCGAGAAAAGTTGTAATTAATTTTTTACTAAAATAAAACGTTGAACCAACGAGCCCACAACCCATTCTAACGCTTGGCGAGGCTTGTTTAAAATAATTTTTTACTAAAATGAAACGAGGAACCGACAAGCCTACAGCCCCATAACGCTGGGCAAGGCTAGTTGAATTGAATTTTTTACTAAAATGAAAAGATGAAACAACAAGCCTACAACCCCATAACGCTTGGCGAAGCTAGTTGTAATTAATTTTTTACTAAAATATAACGATGAACTGACAAGCCTACAACCCCATAACGCTGGGCGAGGCTAGTTTACAATAGTTTTTTACGAAAATAAAACGAAGAACCGACAAGCCTACGATCCCATAACGCTGGGCGAGGCTCGTTGTAATTAATTTTTTACTAAAATAAAAAGATGAACCAACAAGCCTGCAACCCCATGACGCTTGGCAAGGCTAGTTGAAATTAATTTTTTACTAAAATGAAACGAGGAACCGACAAGCCTACACCGTTATAACGCTGGGCAAGGCTGGTTGAATTGAATTTTTTACTAAAATAAAAAGATGAACCAACAAGTCTACAACCCCATAACGCTTGGCGAAGCTAGTTGTAATTATTTTTTTACTAAAATTAAACGATGAACTGACAAGCCTACAACCCCATAACGCTGGGCGAGGCTAGTTTACAATAGTTTTTTACGGAAATAAAACGAGGAACTGACAAGCCTGCAACCCCATAACGCTGGGCGAGGCTAGTTGAATTTAATTTTTTACTTAAATAAAACGAGGAACCGACAAGCCTACAACCCCATAACGCTTGGCGAGGCTAGTTTAAAATAATTTTTTACTAAAATGAAACGAGGAACTGACAAGCCAACAACCCAATAACGTTTGTTGAGGCTAGTTGAATTTAATTTTTTACTCAAATGAAACGAGGAACCGACAAGCCTACAACCCTATAACGTTTGTTGAGGCTAGTTGAATTTAATTTTTTACTAAAATAAAAAGATGAACCAACAAGCCTACAACCCCATAACGCTTGGCAAGGCTAGTTTTAAGTAATTTTTTACTAAAATAAAAAAATTAATCAACAATACTACGACCCCATAACGCTGGGCGAGAAAAGTTGTAATTAATTTTTTACTAAAATAAAACGATGAACAAACGAGCCTACAACCTATTCTAACGTTTGGCGAGGCTAGTTTAAAATAATTTTTTACTAAAATGAAACGAGGAACCGACAAGCCTACAGCCCCATAACGCTTGGCAAGGCTAGTTTAAAATAATTTTTTACTAAAATGAAACGAGGAACCGACAAGCCTCCAACCCCATAACGCTCGGCAAGGCTAGTTGAATTGAATTTTTTACTAAAATGAAAAGATGAAACAACAAGCCTACAACCCCATAACGCTTGGCGAGGCTAGTTTAAAATATTTTTTTACTAAAATAAAACGAGGAACCGACAAGCCTACAACCCCATAACGCTGGGCGAGGCTAGTTGTATTTAATTTTTTACTAAAATAAAAAGATGAACCAATAAGCCTACAACCCCATAACGCTTGACGAGGCTAGTTCAAAATAATTTTTTACTTAAGTGAAACGAGGAACTGACAAGCCTACAGCCCCATAACGCTTGGCGAAGCTAGTTTAAAATAATTTTTTACTAAAATGAAACGAGGAATCGACAAGCCTCCAACCCCATAACGCTGGGCAAGGCTAGTTGAGTTCAATTTTTTACTAAAATGAAAAGATGAAACAACAAGCCTACAACCCCATAACGTTTGGCGAGGCTAGTTTAAAATATTTTTTAACTAAAATAAAACGAGGAACCGACAAGCCTACAACCCCATAACGCTGGGCGAGGCTAGTTGAATTTTATTTTTTACTTTAATAAAACGAGGAACTGACAAGCCAACAACCCCTTATCGCTTGGCGAGGCTAGTTGTATTTAATTTTTTACTAAAATAAAAAGATGAACCAACAAGCCTACAACCCCATAACGCTGGGCAAGGCTAGATGAATTGAATTTTTTACTAAAATGAAAAGATGAAACAACAAGATTACAACCCCTTATCGCTTGGCGAGGCTAGTTTAAAATATTTTTTACTAAAATAAAACGAGGAACCGACAAGCCTACAACCCATTAACGCCGGGCGAGGCTAGTTGTATTTAATTTTTTACTAAAATAAAAAGATGAACCAACAAGCCTACAACCCCATAACGCTTGATGAGACTAGTTTAAAATAATTTTTTACTAAAATGAAACGAGGAACCGACAAGCCTACAACGTTATAACGCTGGGCAAGGCTGGTTGAATTGAATTTTTTACTAAAATAAAAAGATGAACCAACAAGTCTACAACCCCATAACGCTTGGCGAAGCTAGTTGTAATTATTTTTTTACTAAAATTAAACGATGAACTGACAAGCCTACAACCCCATAACGCTGGGCGAGGCTAGTTTACAATAGTTTTTTACGGAAATAAAACGAGGAACTGACAAGCCTGCAACCCCATAACGCTGGGCAAGGCTAGTTGAATTTAATTTTTTACTTAAATAAAACGAGGAACCGACAAGCCTACAACCCCATAACGCTTGGCGAGGCTAGTTTAAAATAATTTTTTACTAAAATGAAACGAGGAACTGACAAGCCAACAACCCAATAACGTTTGTTGAGGCTAGTTGAATTGAATTTTTTACTAAAATGAAACGAGGAACCAACAAGCCTACAACCCCATAACGCTGGGCGAGGCTAGTTGTAATTAATTTTTTACTAAAATAAAAAGATGAACCAACGAGCCTACAACCCAATAACGTTTGTTGAGGCTGATTGAATTTAATTTTTTACTAAAATAAAAAGATGAACCAACAAGCCTACAACCCCATAACGCTTGGCAAGGCTAGTTTTAAGAAATTTTTTACTTAAATAAAAAAATTAATCAACAATCCTACGACCCCATAACGCTGGGCGAGAAAAGTTGTAATTAATTTTTTACTAAAATAAAACGTTGAACCAACGAGCCCACAACCCATTCTAACGCTTGGCGAGGCTTGTTTAAAATAATTTTTTACTAAAATGAAACGAGGAACCGACAAGCCTACAGCCCCATAACGCTGGGCAAGGCTAGTTGAATTAAATTTTTTACTAAAATGAAAAGATGAAACAACAAGCCTACAACCCCATAACGCTTGGCGAGGCTAGTTGAATTTAATTTTTTACTAAAATAAAACGAGGAACCGACAAGCCTATAACCCAATAACGCTGGGCGAAGCTAGTTGAATTTAATTTTTAACGAAAATAAAGAGATAAACCAACAAGTCTACAACCCTATAACGCTGGGCGAGGCTAGTTGAATTTAATTTTTTACTAAAATAAAACGAGGAACCGACAAGCCTACAACCCAATAACGCTTGTTGAGGCTAGTTGAATTTGATTTTTTAATAAACAAAAAGATGAACCAACAAGCCTACAACCCCATAACGCTTGGCAAGGCTTGTTTTAAGTAATTTTTCACTAAAATAAAACGAGGAACCGACAAGCCTACAACCCAATAACGCTTGTTGAGGCTAGTTGAATTTGATTTTTTACTAAAATAAAAAGATGAACCAACAAGTCTACAACCCCAAAACGCTTGGCAAGGCTTGTTTTAAGTAATTTTTTACTAAAATGAAACAAGGAACCAACAAGCCTACGACCCCATAACGCTGGGCGAGGCTCGTTGTAATTAATTTTTTACTAAAATAAAAAGATGAACCAACAAGCCTACAACCCCATAACGCTGGGCGTAGCTAGTTGAATTTAATTTTTTACTAAAATAAAACGAGGAACCGACGAGCCTACAACCCAATAACGCTTGTTGAGGCTAGTTGAATTTAATTTTTTACTAAAATCAAAAGATGAACCAACAAGCCTACAACCCCATAACGCTTTTCAAGGCTTGTTTTAAGTAATTTTTTACTTAAATAAGACGAGGAACCGACAAGCCTACAACCCCATAGCGCTGGGCAAGGCTAGTTGAATTGAATTTTTTACTAAAATGAAAAGATGAAACAACAAGCCTACAACCCCATAACGCTTGGCGAAGCTAGTTGTAATTAATTTTTTACTAAAATATAACGATGAACTGACAAGCCTACAACCCCATAACGCTGGGCGAGGCTAGTTTACAATAGCTTTTTACGAAAATAAAACGAGGAACTGACAAGCCTACAACCCCATAACGCTGGGCGAGGCTAGTTGAATTTTATTTTTTACTTTAATAAAACGAGGAACTGACAAGCCAACAACCCCTTATCGCTTGGCGAGGCTAGTTGTATTTAATTTTTTACTTACATAAAAAGATGAACCAACAAACCTACAACCCCATAACGCTGGGCAAGGCTAGATGAATTGAATTTTTAACTAAAATGAAAAGATGAAACAACAAGCCTACAACCCCTTATCGCTTGGCGAGGCTAGTTTAAAATATTTTTCACTAAAATAAAACGAGGAACCGACAAGCCTACAACCCATTAACGCCGGGCGAGGCTAGTTGTATTTAATTTTTTACTAAAATAAAAAGATGAACCAACAAGCCTACAACCCCATAACGCTTGATGAGACTAGTTTAAAATAATTTTTTACTAAAATGAAACGAGGAACCGACAAGCCTACAACGTTATAACGCTGGGCAAGGCTGGTTGAATTGAATTTTTTACTAAAATAAAAAGATGAACCAACAAGTCTTTAACCCCATAACGCTTGGCGAAGCTAGTTGTAATTATTTTTTTACTAAAATTAAACGATGAACTGACAAGCCTACAACCCCATAACGCTGGGCGAGGCTAGTTTACAATAGTTTTTTACGGAAATAAAACGAAGAACTGACAAGCCTGCAACCCCATAACGCTGGGCGAGGCTAGTTGAATTTAATTTTTTACTTAAATAAAACGAGGAACCGACAAGCCTACAACCCCATAACGCTTGGCGAGGCTAGTTTAAAATAATTTTTTACTAAAATGAAACGAGGAACTGACAAGCCTACAACCCTATAACGTTTGTTGAGGCTAGTTGAATTTAATTTTTTACTAAAATAAAAAGATGAACCAACAAGCCTACAACCCCATAACGCTTGGCAAGGCTAGTTTTAAGTAATTTTTTACTAAAATAAAAAAATTAATCAACAATACTACGACCCCATAACGCTGGGCGAGAAAAGTTGTAATTAATTTTTTACTAAAATAAAACGATGAACAAACGAGCCTACAACCTATTCTAACGCTTGGCGAGGCTAGTTTAAAATAATTTTTTACTAAAATGAAACGAGGAACCGACAAGCCTACAGCCCCATAACGCTTGGCGAGGCTAGTTTAAAATAATTTTTTACTAAAATGAAACGAGGAACCGACAAGCCTCCAACCCCATAACGCTCGGCAAGGCTAGTTGAATTGAATTTTTTACTAAAATGAAAAGATGAAACAACAAGCCAACAACCCCATAACACTTGACGAGGCTAGTTCAAAATAATTTTTTACTTAAGTGAAACGAGGAACTGACAAGCCTACAGCATCATAACGCTTGGTGAAGATAGTTTAAAATAATTTTTTACTAAAATGAAACGAGGAATCGACAAGCCTCCAACCCCATAACGCTGGGCAAGGCTAGTTGAGTTCAATTTTTTACTAAAATGAAAAGATGAAACAACAAGCCTACAACCCCATAACGCTTGGCGAGGCTAGTTTAAAATATTTTTTAACTAAAATAAAACGAGGAACCGACAAGCCTACAACCCCATAACGCTGGGCAAGGCTAGTTGAGTTCAATTTTTTACTAAAATGAAAAGATGAAACAACAAGCCTACAACCCCATAACGCTTGGCGAAGCTAGTTGTAATTAATTTTTTACTAAAATATAACGATGAACTGACAAGCCTACAACCCCATAACGCTGGGCGAGGCTAGTTTACAATAGTTTTTTACGAAAATAAAACGAGGAACTGACAAGCCTACAACCCCATAACGCTGGGCGAGGCTAGTTGAATTTTATTTTTTACTTTAATAAAACGAGGAACTGACAAGCCAACAACCCCTTATCGCTTGGCGAGGCTAGTTGTATTTAATTTTTTACTTACATAAAAAGATGAACCAACAAACCTACAACCCCATAACGCTGGGCAAGGCTAGATGAATTGAATTTTTAACTAAAATGAAAAGATGAAACAACAAGCCTACAACCCCTTATCGCTTGGCGAGGCTAGTTTAAAATATTTTTCACTAAAATAAAACGAGGAACCGACAAGCCTACAACCCATTAACGCCGGGCGAGGCTAGTTGTATTTAATTTTTTACTAAAATAAAAAGATGAACCAACAAGCCTACAACCCCATAACGCTTGATGAGACTAGTTTAAAATAATTTTTTACTAAAATGAAACGAGGAACCGACAAGCCTACAACGTTATAACGCTGGGCAAGGCTGGTTGAATTGAATTTTTTACTAAAATAAAAAGATGAACCAACAAGTCTTTAACCCCATAACGCTTGGCGAAGCTAGTTGTAATTATTTTTTTACTAAAATTAAACGATGAACTGACAAGCCTACAACCCCATAACGCTGGGCGAGGCTAGTTTACAATAGTTTTTTACGGAAATAAAACGAAGAACTGACAAGCCTGCAACCCCATAACGCTGGGCGAGGCTAGTTGAATTTAATTTTTTACTTAAATAAAACGAGGAACCGACAAGCCTACAACCCCATAACGCTTGGCGAGGCTAGTTTAAAATAATTTTTTACTAAAATGAAACGAGGAACTGACAAGCCTACAACCCTATAACGTTTGTTGAGGCTAGTTGAATTTAATTTTTTACTAAAATAAAAAGATGAACCAACAAGCCTACAACCCCATAACGCTTGGCAAGGCTAGTTTTAAGTAATTTTTTACTAAAATAAAAAAATTAATCAACAATACTACGACCCCATAACGCTGGGCGAGAAAAGTTGTAATTAATTTTTTACTAAAATAAAACGATGAACAAACGAGCCTACAACCTATTCTAACGCTTGGCGAGGCTAGTTTAAAATAATTTTTTACTAAAATGAAACGAGGAACCGACAAGCCTACAGCCCCATAACGCTTGGCGAGGCTAGTTTAAAATAATTTTTTACTAAAATGAAACGAGGAACCGACAAGCCTCCAACCCCATAACGCTCGGCAAGGCTAGTTGAATTGAATTTTTTACTAAAATGAAAAGATGAAACAACAAGCCTACAACCCCATAACACTTGACGAGGCTAGTTCAAAATAATTTTTTACTTAAGTGAAACGAGGAACTGACAAGCCTACAGCATCATAACGCTTGGTGAAGATAGTTTAAAATAATTTTTTACTAAAATGAAACGAGGAATCGACAAGCCTCCAACCCCATAACGCTGGGCAAGGCTAGTTGAGTTCAATTTTTTACTAAAATGAAAAGATGAAACAACAAGCCTACAACCCCATAACGCTTGGCGAGGCTAGTTTAAAATATTTTTTAACTAAAATAAAACGAGGAACCGACAAGCCTACAACCCCATAACGCTGGGCAAGGCTAGTTGAGTTCAATTTTTTACTAAAATGAAAAGATGAAACAACAAGCCTACAACCCCATAACGCTTGGCGAAGCTAGTTGTAATTAATTTTTTACTAAAATATAACGATGAACTGACAAGCCTACAACCCCATAACGCTGGGCGAGGCTAGTTTACAATAGTTTTTTACGAAAATAAAACGAGGAACTGACAAGCCTACAACCCCATAACGCTGGGCGAGGCTAGTTGAATTTTATTTTTTACTTTAATAAAACGAGGAACTGACAAGCCAACAACCCCTTATCGCTTGGCGAGGCTAGTTGTATTTAATTTTTTACTAAAATAAAAAGATGAACCAACAAGCCTACAACCCCATAACGCTGGGCAAGGCTAGATGAATTGAATTTTTTACTAAAATGAAAAGATGAAACAACAAGCCTACAACCCCTTATCGCTTGGCGAGGCTAGTTTAAAATATTTTTTACTAAAATAAAACGAGGAACCGACAAGCCTACAACCCATTAACGCCGGGCGAGGCTAGTTGTATTTAATTTTTTACTAAAATAAAAAGATGAACCAACAAGCCTACAACCCCATAACGCTTGATGAGACTAGTTTAAAATAATTTTTTACTAAAATGAAACGAGGAACCGACAAGCCTACAACGTTATAACGCTGGGCAAGGCTGGTTGAATTGAATTTTTTACTAAAATAAAAAGATAAACCAACAAGTCTACAACCCCATAACGCTTGGCGAAGCTAGTTGTAATTATTTTTTTACTAAAATTAAACGATGAACTGACAAGCCTACAACCCCATAACGCTGGGCGAGGCTAGTTTACAATAGTTTTTTACGGAAATAAAACGAGGAACTGACAAGCCTGCAACCCCATAACGCTGGGCGAGGCTAGTTGAATTTAATTTTTTACTTAAATAAAACGAGGAACCGACAAGCCTACAACCCCATAACGCTTGGCGAGGCTAGTTTAAAATAATTTTTTACTGAAATGAAACGAGGAACTGACAAGCCAACAACCCAATAACGTTTGTTGAGGCTAGTTGAATTTAATTTTTTACTCAAATGAAAACGAGGAACCGACAAGCCTACAACCCCTATAACGCTTGGCAAGGCTAGTTTTAAGTAATTTTTTACTAAAATAAAAAAATTAATCAACAATACTACGACCCCATAACGCTGGGCGAGAAAAGTTGTAATTAATTTTTTACTAAAATAAAACGATGAACAAACGAGCCTACAACCTATTCTAACGCTTGGCGAGGCTAGTTTAAAATAATTTTTTACTAAAATGAAACGAGGAACCGACAAGCCTACAGCCCCATAACGCTTGGCGAGGCTAGTTTAAAATAATTTTTTACTAAAATGAAACGAGGAACCGACAAGCCTCCAACCCCATAACGCTCGGCAAGGCTAGTTGAATTGAATTTTTTACTAAAATGAAAAGATGAAACAACAAGCCTACAACCCCATAACGCTTGACGAGGCTAGTTCAAAATAATTTTTTACTTAAGTGAAACGAGGAACTGACAAGCCTACAGCATCATAACGCTTGGTGAAGATAGTTTAAAATAATTTTTTACTAAAATGAAACGAGGAATCGACAAGCCTCCAACCCCATAACGCTGGGCAAGGCTAGTTGAGTTCAATTTTTTACTAAAATGAAAAGATGAAACAACAAGCCTACAACCCCATAACGCTTGGCGAGGCTAGTTTAAAATATTTTTTAACTAAAATAAAACGAGGAACCGACAAGCCTACAACCCCATAACGCTGGGCAAGGCTAGTTGAGTTCAATTTTTTACTAAAATGAAAAGATGAAACAACAAGCCTACAACCCCATAACGCTTGGCGAAGCTAGTTGTAATTAATTTTTTACTAAAATATAACGATGAACTGACAAGCCTACAACCCCATAACGCTGGGCGAGGCTAGTTTACAATAGTTTTTTACGAAAATAAAACGAGGAACTGACAAGCCTACAACCCCATAACGCTGGGCGAGGCTAGTTGAATTTTATTTTTTACTTTAATAAAACGAGGAACTGACAAGCCAACAACCCCTTATCGCTTGGCGAGGCTAGTTGTATTTAATTTTTTACTAAAATAAAAAGATGAACCAACAAGCCTACAACCCCATAACGCTGGGCAAGGCTAGATGAATTGAATTTTTTACTAAAATGAAAAGATGAAACAACAAGCCTACAACCCCTTATCGCTTGGCGAGGCTAGTTTAAAATATTTTTTACTAAAATAAAACGAGGAACCGACAAGCCTATAACCCATTAACGCCGGGCGAGGCTAGTTGTATTTAATTTTTTACTAAAATAAAAAGATGAACCAACAAGCCTACAACCCCATAACGCTTGATGAGACTAGTTTAAAATAATTTTTTACTAAAATGAAACGAGGAACCGACAAGCCTACAACGTTATAACGCTGGGCAAGGCTGGTTGAATTGAATTTTTTACTAAAATAAAAAGATGAACCAACAAGTCTACAACCCCATAACGCTTGGCGAAGCTAGTTGTAATTATTTTTTTACTAAAATTAAACGATGAACTGACAAGCCTACAACCCCATAACGCTGGGCGAGGCTAGTTTACAATAGTTTTTTACGGAAATAAAACGAGGAACTGACAAGCCTGCAACCCCATAACGCTGGGCGAGGCTAGTTGAATTTAATTTTTTACTTAAATAAAACGAGGAACCGACAAGCCTACAACCCCATAACGCTTGGCGAGGCTAGTTTAAAATAATTTTTTACTAAAATGAAACGAGGAACTGACAAGCCAACAACCCAATAACGTTTGTTGAGGCTAGTTGAATTTAATTTTTTACTAAAATGAAACGAGGAACCGACAAGCCTACAACCCTATAACGTTTGTTGAGGCTAGTTGGAATTAATTTTTTACTAAAATAAAAAGATGAACCAACAAGCCTACAACCCCATAACGCTTGGCAAAGCTAGTTTTAAGTAATTTTTTACTAAAATAAAAAAATTAATCAACAATACTACGACCCCATAACGCTGGGCGAGAAAAGTTGTAATTAATTTTTTACTAAAATAAAACGACGAACAAACGAGCCTACAACCTATTCTAACGCTTGGCGAGGCTAGTTTAAAATAATTTTTTACTAAAATGAAACGAGGAACCGACAAGCCTATAGCCCCATAACGCTTGGCGAGGCTAGTTTAAAATAATTTTTTACTAAAATGAAACGAGGAACCGACAAGCCTCCAACCCCATAACGCTCGGCAAGGCTAGTTGAATTGAATTTTTTACTAAAATGAAAAGATGAAACAACAAGCCTACAACCCCATAACGCTTGGCGAGGCTAGTTTAAAATATTTTTTTACTAAAATAAAACGAGGAACCGACAAGCCTACAACCCCATAACGCTTGGCGAAGCTAGTTGTAATTATTTTTTTACTAAAATTAAACGATGAACTGACAAGCCTACAACCCCATAACGCTGGGCGAGGCTAGTTTACAATAGTTTTTTAAGGAAATAAAACGAGGAACTGACAAGCCTGCAACCCAATAACGCTGGGCGAGGCTAGTTGAATTTAATTTTTTACTTAAATAAAACGAGGAACCGACAAGCCTACAACCCCATAACGCTTGGCGAGGCTAGTTTAAAATAATTTTTTACTAAAATGAAACGAGGAACTGACAAGCCAACAACCCAATAACGTTTGTTGAGGCTAGTTGAATTTAATTTTTTACTAAAATGAAACGAGGAACCAACAAGCCTACAACCCCATAACGCTGGGCGAGGCTAGTTGTAATTAATTTTTTACTAAAATAAAAAGATGAACCAACGAGCCTACAACCCAATAACGTTTGTTGAGGCTGATTGAATTTAATTTTTTACTAAAATAAAAAGATGAACCTACAAGCCTACAACCCCATAACGCTTGGCAAGGCTAGTTTTAAGAAATTTTTTACTTAAATAAAAAAATTAATCAACAATCCTACGACCCCATAACGCTGGGCGGGAAAAGTTGTAATTAATTTTTTACTAAAATAAAACGTTGAACCAACGAGCCCACAACCCATTCTAACGCTTGGCGAGGCTTGTTTAAAATAATTTTTTACTAAAATGAAACGAGGAACCGACAAGCCTACAGCCCCATAACGCTGGGCAAGGCTAGTTGAATTGAATTTTTTACTAAAATGAAAAGATGAAACAACAAGCCTACAACCCCATAACGCTTGGCGAAGCTAGTTGTAATTAATTTTTTACTAAAATATAACGATGAACTGACAAGCCTACAACCCCATAACGCTGGGCGAGGCTAGTTTACAATAGTTTTTTACGAAAATAAAACGAAGAACCGACAAGCCTACGATCCCATAACGCTGGGCGAGGCTCGTTGTAATTAATTTTTTACTCAAATAAAAAGATGAACCAACAAGCCTACAACCCCATGACGCTTGGCAAGGCTAGTTGAAATTAATTTTTTACTAAAATGAAACGAGGAACCGACAAGCCTACAACGTTATAACGCTGGGCAAGGCTGGTTGAATTGAATTTTTTACTAAAATAAAAAGATGAAACAACAAGCCTACAATCCCATAACGCTTGGCGAGGCTAGTTTAAAATATTTTTTTACTAAAATAAAACGAGGAACCGACAAGCCTACAACCCCATAACGCTGGGCGAGGCTAGTTGTATTTAATTTTTTACTAAAATAAAAAGATTAACCAACAAGCCTACAACCCCATAACGCTTGACGAGGCTAGTTTAAAATAATTTTTTACTTAAGTGAAACGAGGAACTGACAAGCCTACAGCCCCATAACGCTTGGCGAAGCTAGTTTAAAATAATTTTTTACTAAAATGAAACGAGGAATCGACAAGCCTCCAACCCCATAACGCTGGGCAAGGCTAGTTGAGTTCAATTTTTTACTAAAATGAAAAGATGAAACAACAAGCCTACAACCCCATAACGCTTGGCGAGGCTAGTTTAAAATATTTTTTAACTAAAATAAAACGAGGAACCGACAAGCCTACAACCCCATAACGCTGGGCAAGGCTAGTTGAATTGAATTTTTTACTAAAATGAAAAGATGAAACAACAAGCCTACAACCCCATAACGCTTGGCGAAGCTAGTTGTAATTAATTTTTTACTAAAATATAACGATGAACTGACAAGCCTACAACCCCATAACGCTGGGCGAGGCTAGTTTACAATAGTTTTTTACGAAAATAAAACGAGGAACTGACAAGCCTACAACCCCATAACGCTGGGCGAGGCTAGTTGAATTTTATTTTTTACTTTAATAAAACGAGGAACTGACAAGCCAACAACCCCTTATCGCTTGGCGAGGCTAGTTGTATTTAATTTTTTACTAAAATAAAAAGATGAACCAACAAGCCTACAACCCCATAACGCTGGGCAAGGCTAGATAAATTGAATTTTTTACTAAAATGAAAAGATGAAACAACAAGCCTACAACCCCTTATCGCTTGGCGAGGCTAGTTTAAAATATTTTTTTTCTAAAATAAAACGAGGAACCGACAAGCCTACAACCCATTATTGCCGGGCGAGGCTAGTTGTATTTAATTTTTTACTAAAATAAAAAGATGAACCAACAAGCCTACAACCTCATAACGCTTGGTGAGACTAGTTTAAAGTAATTTTTTACTAAAATGAAACGAGGAACCGACAAGCCTACAACGTTATAACGCTGGGCAAGGCTGGTTGAATTGAATTTTTTACTAAAATAAAAAGATGAACCAACAAGTCTACAACCCCATAACGCTTGGCGAAGCTAGTTTAAAATATTTTTTAACTAAAATAAAACGAGGAACCGACAAGCCTACAACCCCATAACGCTGGGCAAGGCTAGTTGAATTGAATTTTTTACTAAAATGAAAAGATGAAACAACAAGCCTACAACCCCATAACGCTTGGCGAAGCTAGTTGTAATTAATTTTTTACTAAAATAAAAAGATGAACCAACAAGTCTACAACCCCATAACGCTTGGCGAAGCTAGTTTAAAATATTTTTTAACTAAAATAAAACGAGGAACCGACAAGCCTACAACCCATTATTGCCGGGCGAGGCTAGTTGTATTTAATTTTTTACTAAAATAAAAAGATGAACCAACAAGCCTACAACCTCATAACGCTTGGTGAGACTAGTTTAAAGTAATTTTTTACTAAAATGAAACGAGGAACCGACAAGCCTACAACGTTATAACGCTGGGCAAGGCTGGTTGAATTGAATTTTTTACTAAAATAAAAAGATGAACCAACAAGTCTACAACCCCATAACGCTTGGCGAAGCTAGTTTAAAATATTTTTTAACTAAAATAAAACGAGGAACCGACAAGCCTACAACCCCATAACGCTGGGCAAGGCTAGTTGAATTGAATTTTTTACTAAAATGAAAAGATGAAACAACAAGCCTACAACCCCATAACGCTTGGCGAAGCTAGTTGTAATTAATTTTTTACTAAAATATAACGATGAACTGACAAGCCTACAACCCCATAACGCTTGGCGAAGCTAGTTGTAATTATTTTTTTACTAAAATTAAACGATGAACTGACAAGCCTGCAACCCCATAACGCTGGGCGAGGCTAGTTGAATTTAATTTTTTACTTAAATAAAACGAGGAACCGACAAGCCTACAACCCCATAACGCTTGGCGAGGCTAGTTTAAAATAATTTTTTACTAAAATGAAACGAGGAACTGACAAGCCAACAACCCAATAACGTTTGTTGAGGCTAGTTGAATTTAATTTTTTACTCAAATGAAACGAGGAACCGACAAGCCTACAACCCTATAACGTTTGTTGAGGCTAGTTGAATTTAATTTTTTACTAAAATAAAAAGATGAACCAACAAGCCTACAACCCCATAACGCTTGGCAAGGCTAGTTTTAAGTAATTTTTTACTAAAATAAAAAAATTAATCAACAATACTACGACCCCATAACGCTGGGCGAGAAAAGTTGTAATTAATTTTTTACTAAAATAAAACGATGAACAAACGAGCCTACAACCTATTCTAACGTTTGGCGAGGCTAGTTTAAAATAATTTTTTACTAAAATGAAACGAGGAACCGACAAGCCTACAGCCCCATAACGCTTGGCAAGGCTAGTTTAAAATAATTTTTTACTAAAATGAAACGAGGAACCGACAAGCCTCCAACCCCATAACGCTCGGCAAGGCTAGTTGAATTGAATTTTTTACTAAAATGAAAAGATGAAACAACAAGCCTACAACCCCATAACGCTTGGCGAGGCTAGTTTAAAATATTTTTTCACTAAAATAAAACGAGGAACCGACAAGCCTACAACCCCATAACGCTGGGCGAGGCTAGTTGTATTTAATTTTTTACTAAAATAAAAAGATGAACCAATAAGCCTACAACCCCATAACGCTTGACGAGGCTAGTTCAAAATAATTTTGTACTTAAGTGAAACGAGGAACTGACAAGCCTACAGCCCCATAACGCTTGGCGAAGCTAGTTTAAAATAGTTTTTTACTAAAATGAAACGAGGAACTGACAAGCCAACAACCCAATAACGTTTGTTGAGGCTAGTTGAATTTAATTTTTTACTAAAATGAAACGAGGAACCAACAAGCCTACAACCCCATAACGCTGGGCGAGGCTAGTTGTAATTAATTTTTTACTAAAATAAAAAGATGAAACAACGAGCCTACAACCCAATAACGTTTGTTGAGGCTGATTAAATTTAATTTTTTACTAAAATAAAAAGATGAACCAACAAGCCTACAACCCCATAACGCTTGGCAAGGCTAGTTTTAAGAAATTTTTTACTTAAATAAAAAAATTAATCAACAATCCTACGACCCCATAACGCTGGGCGAGAAAAGTTGTAATTAATTTTTTACTAAAATAAAACGTTGAACCAACGAGCCCACAACCCATTCTAACGCTTGGCGAGGCTTGTTTAAAATAATTTTTTACTAAAATGAAACGAGGAACCGACAAGCCTACAGCCCCATAACGCTGGGCAAGGCTAGTTGAATTGAATTTTTTACTAAAATGAAAAGATGAAACAACAAGCCTACAACCCCATAACGCTTGGCGAAGCTAGTTGTAATTAATTTTTTACTAAAATATAACGATGAACTGACAAGCCTACAACCCCATAACGCTGGGCGAGGCTAGTTTACAATAGTTTTTTACGAAAATAAAACGAAGAACCGACAAGCCTACGATCCCATAACGCTGGGCGAGGCTCGTTGTAATTAATTTTTTACTAAAATAAAAAGATGAACCAACAAGCCTACAACCCCATGACGCTTGGCAAGGCTAGTTGAAATTAATTTTTTACTAAAATGAAACGAGGAACCGACAAGCCTACAACGTTATAACGCTGGGCAAGGCTGGTTGAATTGAATTTTTTACTAAAATAAAAAGATGAACCAACAAGTCTACAACCCCATAACGCTTGGCGAAGCTAGTTGTAATTATTTTTTTACTAAAATTAAACGATGAACTGACAAGCCTACAACCCCATAACGCTGGGCGAGGCTAGTTTACAATAGTTTTTTACGGAAATAAAACGAGGAACTGACAAGCCTGCAACCCCATAACGCTGGGCGAGGCTAGTTGAATTTAATTTTTTACTTAAATAAAACGAGGAACCGACAAGCCTACAACCCCATAACGCTTGGCGAGGCTAGTTTAAAATAATTTTTTACTAAAATGAAACGAGGAACTGACAAGCCAACAACCCAATAACGTTTGTTGAGGCTAGTTGAATTTAATTTTTTACTCAAATGAAACGAGGAACCGACAAGCCTACAACCCTATAACGTTTGTTGAGGCTAGTTGAATTTAATTTTTTACTAAAATAAAAAGATGAACCAACAAGCCTACAACCCCATAACGCTTGGCAAGGCTAGTTTTAAGTAATTTTTTACTAAAATAAAAAAATTAATCAACAATACTACGACCCCATAACGCTGGGCGAGAAAAGTTGTAATTAATTTTTTACTAAAATAAAACGATGAACAAACGAGCCTACAACCTATTCTAACGTTTGGCGAGGCTAGTTTAAAATAATTTTTTACTAAAATGAAACGAGGAACCGACAAGCCTACAGCCCCATAACGCTTGGCAAGGCTAGTTTAAAATAATTTTTTACTAAAATGAAACGAGGAACCGACAAGCCTCCAACCCCATAACGCTCGGCAAGGCTAGTTGAATTGAATTTTTTACTAAAATGAAAAGATGAAACAACAAGCCTACAACCCCATAACGCTTGGCGAGGCTAGTTTAAAATATTTTTTTACTAAAATAAAACGAGGAACCGACAAGCCTACAACCCCATAACGCTGGGCGAGGCTAGTTGTATTTAATTTTTTACTAAAATAAAAAGATGAACCAATAAGCCTACAACCCCATAACGCTTGACGAGGCTAGTTCAAAATAATTTTTTACTTAAGTGAAACGAGGAACTGACAAGCCTACAGCCCCATAACGCTTGGCGAAGCTAGTTTAAAATAATTTTTTACTAAAATGAAACGAGGAATCGACAAGCCTCCAACCCCATAACGCTGGGCAAGGCTAGTTGAGTTCAATTTTTTACTAAAATGAAAAGATGAAACAACAAGCCTACAACCCCATAACGTTTGGCGAGGCTAGTTTAAAATATTTTTTAACTAAAATAAAACGAGGAACCGACAAGCCTACAACCCCATAACGCTGGGCGAGGCTAGTTGAATTTTATTTTTTACTTTAATAAAACGAGGAACTGACAAGCCAACAACCCCTTATCGCTTGGCGAGGCTAGTTGTATTTAATTTTTTACTAAAATAAAAAGATGAACCAACAAGCCTACAACCCCATAACGCTGGGCAAGGCTAGATGAATTGAATTTTTTACTAAAATAAAAAGATGAACCAACAAGCCTACAACCCCATAACGCTTGGCAAGGCTAGTTTTAAGAAATTTTTTACTTAAATAAAAAAATTAATCAACAATCCTACGACCCCATAACGCTGGGCGAGAAAAGTTGTAATTAATTTTTTACTAAAATAAAACGTTGAACCAACGAGCCCACAACCCATTCTAACGCTTGGCGAGGCTTGTTTAAAATAATTTTTTACTAAAATGAAACGAGGAACCGACAAGCCTACAGCCCCATAACGCTGGGCAAGGCTAGTTGAATTAAATTTTTTACTAAAATGAAAAGATGAAACAACAAGCCTACAACCCCATAACGCTTGGCGAGGCTAGTTGAATTTAATTTTTTACTAAAATAAAACGAGGAACCGACAAGCCTATAACCCAATAACGCTGGGCGAAGCTAGTTGAATTTAATTTTTAACGAAAATAAAGAGATAAACCAACAAGTCTACAACCCTATAACGCTGGGCGAGGCTAGTTGAATTTAATTTTTTACTAAAATAAAACGAGGAACCGACAAGCCTACAACCCAATAACGCTTGTTGAGGCTAGTTGAATTTGATTTTTTAATAAATAAAAAGATGAACCAACAAGCCTACAACCCCATAACGCTTGGCAAGGCTTGTTTTAAGTAATTTTTCACTAAAATAAAACGAGGAACCGACAAGCCTACAACCCAATAACGCTTGTTGAGGCTAGTTGAATTTGATTTTTTACTAAAATAAAAAGATGAACCAACAAGTCTACAACCCCAAAACGCTTGGCAAGGCTTGTTTTAAGTAATTTTTTACTAAAATGAAACAAGGAACCAACAAGCCTACGACCCCATAACGCTGGGCGAGGCTCGTTGTAATTAATTTTTTACTAAAATAAAAAGATGAACCAACAAGCCTACAACCCCATAACGCTGGGCGTAGCTAGTTGAATTTAATTTTTTACTAAAATAAAACGAGGAACCGACGAGCCTACAACCCAATAACGCTTGTTGAGGCTAGTTGAATTTAATTTTTTACTAAAATCAAAAGATGAACCAACAAGCCTACAACCCCATAACGCTTTTCAAGGCTTGTTTTAAGTAATTTTTTACTTAAATAAGACGAGGAACCGACAAGCCTACAACCCCATAGCGCTGGGCAAGGCTAGTTGAATTGAATTTTTTACTAAAATGAAAAGATGAAACAACAAGCCTACAACCCCATAACGCTTGGCGAAGCTAGTTGTAATTAATTTTTTACTAAAATATAACGATGAACTGACAAGCCTACAACCCCATAACGCTGGGCGAGGCTAGTTTACAATAGCTTTTTACGAAAATAAAACGAGGAACTGACAAGCCTACAACCCCATAACGCTGGGCGAGGCTAGTTGAATTTTATTTTTTACTTTAATAAAACGAGGAACTGACAAGCCAACAACCCCTTATCGCTTGGCGAGGCTAGTTGTATTTAATTTTTTACTTACATAAAAAGATGAACCAACAAACCTACAACCCCATAACGCTGGGCAAGGCTAGATGAATTGAATTTTTAACTAAAATGAAAAGATGAAACAACAAGCCTACAACCCCTTATCGCTTGGCGAGGCTAGTTTAAAATATTTTTCACTAAAATAAAACGAGGAACCGACAAGCCTACAACCCATTAACGCCGGGCGAGGCTAGTTGTATTTAATTTTTTACTAAAATAAAAAGATGAACCAACAAGCCTACAACCCCATAACGCTTGATGAGACTAGTTTAAAATAATTTTTTACTAAAATGAAACGAGGAACCGACAAGCCTACAACGTTATAACGCTGGGCAAGGCTGGTTGAATTGAATTTTTTACTAAAATAAAAAGATGAACCAACAAGTCTTTAACCCCATAACGCTTGGCGAAGCTAGTTGTAATTATTTTTTTACTAAAATTAAACGATGAACTGACAAGCCTACAACCCCATAACGCTGGGCGAGGCTAGTTTACAATAGTTTTTTACGGAAATAAAACGAAGAACTGACAAGCCTGCAACCCCATAACGCTGGGCGAGGCTAGTTGAATTTAATTTTTTACTTAAATAAAACGAGGAACCGACAAGCCTACAACCCCATAACGCTTGGCGAGGCTAGTTTAAAATAATTTTTTACTAAAATGAAACGAGGAACTGACAAGCCTACAACCCTATAACGTTTGTTGAGGCTAGTTGAATTTAATTTTTTACTAAAATAAAAAGATGAACCAACAAGCCTACAACCCCATAACGCTTGGCAAGGCTAGTTTTAAGTAATTTTTTACTAAAATAAAAAAATTAATCAACAATACTACGACCCCATAACGCTGGGCGAGAAAAGTTGTAATTAATTTTTTACTAAAATAAAACGATGAACAAACGAGCCTACAACCTATTCTAACGCTTGGCGAGGCTAGTTTAAAATAATTTTTTACTAAAATGAAACGAGGAACCGACAAGCCTACAGCCCCATAACGCTTGGCGAGGCTAGTTTAAAATAATTTTTTACTAAAATGAAACGAGGAACCGACAAGCCTCCAACCCCATAACGCTCGGCAAGGCTAGTTGAATTGAATTTTTTACTAAAATGAAAAGATGAAACAACAAGCCTACAACCCCATAACACTTGACGAGGCTAGTTCAAAATAATTTTTTACTTAAGTGAAACGAGGAACTGACAAGCCTACAGCATCATAACGCTTGGTGAAGATAGTTTAAAATAATTTTTTACTAAAATGAAACGAGGAATCGACAAGCCTCCAACCCCATAACGCTGGGCAAGGCTAGTTGAGTTCAATTTTTTACTAAAATGAAAAGATGAAACAACAAGCCTACAACCCCATAACGCTTGGCGAGGCTAGTTTAAAATATTTTTTAACTAAAATAAAACGAGGAACCGACAAGCCTACAACCCCATAACGCTGGGCAAGGCTAGTTGAGTTCAATTTTTTACTAAAATGAAAAGATGAAACAACAAGCCTACAACCCCATAACGCTTGGCGAAGCTAGTTGTAATTAATTTTTTACTAAAATATAACGATGAACTGACAAGCCTACAACCCCATAACGCTGGGCGAGGCTAGTTTACAATAGTTTTTTACGAAAATAAAACGAGGAACTGACAAGCCTACAACCCCATAACGCTGGGCGAGGCTAGTTGAATTTTATTTTTTACTTTAATAAAACGAGGAACTGACAAGCCAACAACCCCTTATCGCTTGGCGAGGCTAGTTGTATTTAATTTTTTACTTACATAAAAAGATGAACCAACAAACCTACAACCCCATAACGCTGGGCAAGGCTAGATGAATTGAATTTTTAACTAAAATGAAAAGATGAAACAACAAGCCTACAACCCCTTATCGCTTGGCGAGGCTAGTTTAAAATATTTTTCACTAAAATAAAACGAGGAACCGACAAGCCTACAACCCATTAACGCTTGATGAGACTAGTTTAAAATAATTTTTTACTAAAATGAAACGAGGAACCGACAAGCCTACAACGTTATAACGCTGGGCAAGGCTGGTTGAATTGAATTTTTTACTAAAATAAAAAGATGAACCAACAAGTCTTTAACCCCATAACGCTTGGCGAAGCTAGTTGTAATTATTTTTTTACTAAAATTAAACGATGAACTGACAAGCCTACAACCCCATAACGCTGGGCGAGGCTAGTTTACAATAGTTTTTTACGGAAATAAAACGAAGAACTGACAAGCCTGCAACCCCATAACGCTGGGCGAGGCTAGTTGAATTTAATTTTTTACTTAAATAAAACGAGGAACCGACAAGCCTACAACCCCATAACGCTTGGCGAGGCTAGTTTAAAATAATTTTTTACTAAAATGAAACGAGGAACTGACAAGCCTACAACCCTATAACGTTTGTTGAGGCTAGTTGAATTTAATTTTTTACTAAAATAAAAAGATGAACCAACAAGCCTACAACCCCATAACGCTTGGCAAGGCTAGTTTTAAGTAATTTTTTACTAAAATAAAAAAATTAATCAACAATACTACGACCCCATAACGCTGGGCGAGAAAAGTTGTAATTAATTTTTTACTAAAATAAAACGATGAACAAACGAGCCTACAACCTATTCTAACGCTTGGCGAGGCTAGTTTAAAATAATTTTTTACTAAAATGAAACGAGGAACCGACAAGCCTACAGCCCCATAACGCTTGGCGAGGCTAGTTTAAAATAATTTTTTACTAAAATGAAACGAGGAACCGACAAGCCTCCAACCCCATAACGCTCGGCAAGGCTAGTTGAATTGAATTTTTTACTAAAATGAAAAGATGAAACAACAAGCCTACAACCCCATAACACTTGACGAGGCTAGTTCAAAATAATTTTTTACTTAAGTGAAACGAGGAACTGACAAGCCTACAGCATCATAACGCTTGGTGAAGATAGTTTAAAATAATTTTTTACTAAAATGAAACGAGGAATCGACAAGCCTCCAACCCCATAACGCTGGGCAAGGCTAGTTGAGTTCAATTTTTTACTAAAATGAAAAGATGAAACAACAAGCCTACAACCCCATAACGCTTGGCGAGGCTAGTTTAAAATATTTTTTAACTAAAATAAAACGAGGAACCGACAAGCCTACAACCCCATAACGCTGGGCAAGGCTAGTTGAGTTCAATTTTTTACTAAAATGAAAAGATGAAACAACAAGCCTACAACCCCATAATGCTTGGCGAAGCTAGTTGTAATTAATTTTTTACTAAAATATAACGATGAACTGACAAGCCTACAACCCCATAACGCTGGGCGAGGCTAGTTTACAATAGTTTTTTACGAAAATAAAACGAGGAACTGACAAGCCTACAACCCCATAACGCTGGGCGAGGCTAGTTGAATTTTATTTTTTACTTTAATAAAACGAGGAACTGACAAGCCAACAACCCCTTATCGCTTGGCGAGGCTAGTTGTATTTAATTTTTTACTAAAATAAAAAGATGAACCAACAAGCCTACAACCCCATAACGCTGGGCAAGGCTAGATGAATTGAATTTTTTACTAAAATGAAAAGATGAAACAACAAGCCTACAACCCCTTATCGCTTGGCGAGGCTAGTTTAAAATATTTTTTACTAAAATAAAACGAGGAACCGACAAGCCTACAACCCATTAACGCCGGGCGAGGCTAGTTGTATTTAATTTTTTACTAAAATAAAAAGATGAACCAACAAGCCTACAACCCCATAACGCTTGATGAGACTAGTTTAAAATAATTTTTTACTAAAATGAAACGAGGAACCGACAAGCCTACAACGTTATAACGCTGGGCAAGGCTGGTTGAATTGAATTTTTTACTAAAATAAAAAGATAAACCAACAAGTCTACAACCCCATAACGCTTGGCGAAGCTAGTTGTAATTATTTTTTTACTAAAATTAAACGATGAACTGACAAGCCTACAACCCCATAACGCTGGGCGAGGCTAGTTTACAATAGTTTTTTACGGAAATAAAACGAGGAACTGATAAGCCTGCAACCCCATAACGCTGGGCGAGGCTAGTTGAATTTAATTTTTTACTTAAATAAAACGAGGAACCGACAAGCCTACAACCCCATAACGCT
Organism: Encarsia formosa; assembly: GCA_038277355.1. Classification (NCBI taxonomy): domain Eukaryota; kingdom Metazoa; phylum Arthropoda; class Insecta; order Hymenoptera; family Aphelinidae; genus Encarsia; species Encarsia formosa. Next base: position 58,385,705 of record CM076188.1, on the reverse strand, counting down.
TGGCGAGGCTAGTTTAAAATAATTTTTTACTGAAATGAAACGAGGAACTGACAAGCCAACAACCCAATAACGTTTGTTGAGGCTAGTTGAATTTAATTTTTTACTCAAATGAAACGAGGAACCGACAAGCCTATAACCCTATAACGTTTGTTGAGGCTAGTTTTAAGTCATTTTTTACTAAAATAAAAAAATTAATCAACAATACTACGACCCCATAACGCTGGGCGAGAAAAGTTGTAATTAATTTTTTACTAAAATAAAACGATGAACAAACGAGCCTACAACCTATTCTAACGTTTGGCGAGGCTAGTTTAAAATAATTTTTTACTAAAATGAAACGAGGAACCGACAAGCCTACAGCCCCATAACGCTTGGCAAGGCTAGTTTAAAATAATTTTTTACAAAAATGAAACGAGGAACCGACAAGCCTCCAACCCCATAACGCTCGGCAAGGCTAGTTGAATTGAATTTTTTACTAAAATGAAAAGATGAAACAACAAGCCTACAACCCCATAACGCTTGGCGAGGCTAGTTTAAAATATTTTTTTACTAAAATAAAACGAGGAACCGACAAGCCTACAACCCCATAACGCTGGGCAAGGCTAGTTGAATTGAATTTTTTACTAAAATGAAAAGATGAAACAACAAGCCTACAAGCCCATAACACTTGACGAGGCTAGTTCAAAATAATTTTTTACTTAAGTGAAACGAGGAACTGACAAGCCTACAGCATCATAACGCTTGGCGAAGCTAGTTTAAAATAATTTTTTACTAAAATGAAACGAGGAATCGACAAGCCTCCAACCCCATAACGCTGGGCAAGGCTAGTTGAGTTCAATTTTTTACTAAAATGAAAAGATGAAACAACAAGCCTACAACCCCATAACGTTTGGCGAGGCTAGTTTAAAATATTTTTTAACTAAAATAAAACGAGGAACCGACAAGCCTACAACCCCATAACGCTGGGCAAGGCTAGTTGAATTGAATTTTTTACTAAAATGAAAAGATGAAACAACAAGCCTACAACCCCATAACGCTTGGCGAAGCTAGTTGTAATTAATTTTTTACTAAAATATAACGATGAACTGACAAGCCTACAACCCCATAACGCTGGGCGAGGCTAGTTTACAATAGTTTTTTACGAAAATAAAACGAGGAACTGACAAGCCTACAACCCCATAACGCTGGGCGAGGCTAGTTGAATTTTATTTTTTACTTTAATAAAACGAGGAACTGACAAGCCAACAACCCCTTATCGCTTGGCGAGGCTAGTTGTATTTAATTTTTTACTAAAATAAAAAGATGAACCAACGAGCCTACAACCCCATAACGCTGGGCAAGGCTAGATGAATTGAATTTTTTACTAAAATGAAAAGATGAAACAACAAGCCTACAACCCCTTATCGCTTGGCGAGGCTAGTTTAAAATATTTTTCACTAAAATAAAACGAGGAACCGACAAGCCTACAACCCATTAACGCCGGGCGAGGCTAGTTGTATTTAATTTTTTACTAAAATAAAAAGATGAACCAACAAGCCTACAACCCCATAACGCTTGATGAGACTAGTTTAAAATAATTTTTTACTTAAATGAAACGAGGAACCGACAAGCCTACAACGTTATAACGCTGGGCAAGGCTGGTTGAATTGAATTTTTTACTAAAATAAAAAGATGAACCAACAAGTCTTTAACCCCATAACGCTTGGCGAAGCTAGTTGTAATTATTTTTTTACTAAAATTAAACGATGAACTGACAAGCCTACAACCCCATAACGCTGGGCGAGGCTAGTTTACAATAGTTTTTTACGGAAATAAAACGAAGAACTGACAAGCCTGCAACCCCATAACGCTGGGCGAGGCTAGTTGAATTTAATTTTTTACTTAAATAAAACGAGGAACCGACAAGCCTACAACCCCATAACGCTTGGCGAGGCTAGTTTAAAATAATTTTTTACTAAAATGAAACGAGGAACTGACAAGCCTACAACCCTATAACGTTTGTTGAGGCTAGTTGAATTTAATTTTTTACTAAAATAAAAAGATGAACCAACAAGCCTACAACCCCATAACGCTTGGCAAGGCTAGTTTTAAGTAATTTTTTACTAAAATAAAAAAATTAATCAACAATACTACGACCCCATAACGCTGGGCGAGAAAAGTTGTAATTAATTTTTTACTAAAATAAAACGATGAACAAACGAGCCTACAACCTATTCTAACGCTTGGCGAGGCTAGTTTAAAATAATTTTTTACTAAAATGAAACGAGGAACCGACAAGCCTACAGCCCCATAACGCTTGGCGAGGCTAGTTTAAAATAATTTTTTACTAAAATGAAACGAGGAACCGACAAGCCTCCAACCCCATAACGCTCGGCAAGGCTAGTTGAATTGAATTTTTTACTAAAATGAAAAGATGAAACAACAAGCCTACAACCCCATAACGCTTGACGAGGCTAGTTCAAAATAATTTTTTACTTAAGTGAAACGAGGAACTGACAAGCCTACAGCATCATAACGCTTGGTGAAGATAGTTTAAAATAATTTTTTACTAAAATGAAACGAGGAATCGACAAGCCTCCAACCCCATAACGCTGGGCAAGGCTAGTTGAGTTCAATTTTTTACTAAAATGAAAAGATGAAACAACAAGCCTACAACCCCATAACGCTTGGCGAGGCTAGTTTAAAATATTTTTTAACTAAAATAAAACGAGGAACCGACAAGCCTACAACCCCATAACGCTGGGCAAGGCTAGTTGAGTTCAATTTTTTACTAAAATGAAAAGATGAAACAACAAGCCTACAACCCCATAACGCTTGGCGAAGCTAGTTGTAATTAATTTTTTACTAAAATATAACGATGAACTGACAAGCCTACAACCCCATAACGCTGGGCGAGGCTAGTTTACAATAGTTTTTTACGAAAATAAAACGAGGAACTGACAAGCCTACAACCCCATAACGCTGGGCGAGGCTAGTTGAATTTTATTTTTTACTTTAATAAAACGAGGAACTGACAAGCCAACAACCCCTTATCGCTTGGCGAGGCTAGTTGTATTTAATTTTTTACTAAAATAAAAAGATGAACCAACAAGCCTACAACCCCATAACGCTGGGCAAGGCTAGATGAATTGAATTTTTTACTAAAATGAAAAGATGAAACAACAAGCCTACAACCCCTTATCGCTTGGCGAGGCTAGTTTAAAATATTTTTTACTAAAATAAAACGAGGAACCGACAAGCCTATAACCCATTAACGCCGGGCGAGGCTAGTTGTATTTAATTTTTTACTAAAATAAAAAGATGAACCAACAAGCCTACAACGCCATAACGCTTGATGAGACTAGTTTAAAATAATTTTTTACTAAAATGAAACGAGGAACCGACAAGCCTACAACGTTATAACGCTGGGCAAGGCTGGTTGAATTGAATTTTTTACTAAAATAAAAAGATGAACCAACAAGTCTACAACCCCATAACGCTTGGCGAAGCTAGTTGTAATTATTTTTTTACTAAAATTAAACGATGAACTGACAAGCCTACAACCCCATAACGCTGGGCGAGGCTAGTTTACAATAGTTTTTTACGGAAATAAAACGAGGAACTGACAAGCCTGCAACCCCATAACGCTGGGCGAGGCTAGTTGAATTTAATTTTTTACTTAAATAAAACGAGGAACCGACAAGCCTACAACCCCATAACGCTTGGCGAGGCTAGTTTAAAATAATTTTTTACTAAAATGAAACGAGGAACTGACAAGCCAACAACCCAATAACGTTTGTTGAGGCTAGTTGAATTTAATTTTTTACTCAAATGAAACGAGGAACCGACAAGCCTACAACCCTATAACGTTTGTTGAGGCTAGTTGAATTTAATTTTTTACTAAAATAAAAAGATGAACCAACAAGCCTACAACCCCATAACGCTTGGCAAGGCTAGTTTTAAGTAATTTTTTACTAAAATAAAAAAATTAATCAACAATACTACGACCCCATAACGCTGGGCGAGAAAAGTTGTAATTAATTTTTTACTAAAATAAAACGATGAACAAACGAGCCTACAACCTATTCTAACGTTTGGCGAGGCTAGTTTAAAATAATTTTTTACTAAAATGAAACGAGGAACCGACAAGCCTACAGCCCCATAACGCTTGGCAAGGCTAGTTTAAAATAATTTTTTACTAAAATGAAACGAGGAACCGACAAGCCTCCAACCCCATAACGCTCGGCAAGGCTAGTTGAATTGAATTTTTTACTAAAATGAAAAGATGAAACAACAAGCCTACAACCCCATAACGCTTGGCGAGGCTAGTTTAAAATATTTTTTTACTAAAATAAAACGAGGAACCGACAAGCCTACAACCCCATAACGCTGGGCGAGGCTAGTTGTATTTAATTTTTTACTAAAATAAAAAGATGAACCAATAAGCCTACAACCCCATAACGCTTGACGAGGCTAGTTCAAAATAATTTTTTACTTAAGTGAAACGAGGAACTGACAAGCCTACAGCCCCATAACGCTTGGCGAAGCTAGTTTAAAATAATTTTTTACTAAAATGAAACGAGGAATCGACAAGCCTCCAACCCCATAACGCTGGGCAAGGCTAGTTGAGTTCAATTTTTTACTAAAATGAAAAGATGAAACAACAAGCCTACAACCCCATAACGTTTGGCGAGGCTAGTTTAAAATATTTTTTAACTAAAATAAAACGAGGAACCGACAAGCCTACAACCCCATAACGCTGGGCGAGGCTAGTTGAATTTTATTTTTTACTTTAATAAAACGAGGAACTGACAAGCCAACAACCCCTTATCGCTTGGCGAGGCTAGTTGTATTTAATTTTTTACTAAAATAAAAAGATGAACCAACAAGCCTACAACCCCATAACGCTGGGCAAGGCTAGATGAATTGAATTTTTTACTAAAATGAAAAGATGAAACAACAAGATTACAACCCCTTATCGCTTGGCGAGGCTAGTTTAAAATATTTTTTACTAAAATAAAACGAGGAACCGACAAGCCTACAACCCATTAACGCCGGGCGAGGCTAGTTGTATTTAATTTTTTACTAAAATAAAAAGATGAACCAACAAGCCTACAACCCCATAACGCTTGATGAGACTAGTTTAAAATAATTTTTTACTAAAATGAAACGAGGAACCGACAAGCCTACAACGTTATAACGCTGGGCAAGGCTGGTTGAATTGAATTTTTTACTAAAATAAAAAGATGAACCAACAAGTCTACAACCCCATAACGCTTGGCGAAGCTAGTTGTAATTATTTTTTTACTAAAATTAAACGATGAACTGACAAGCCTACAACCCCATAACGCTGGGCGAGGCTAGTTTACAATAGTTTTTTACGGAAATAAAACGAGGAACTGACAAGCCTGCAACCCCATAACGCTGGGCAAGGCTAGTTGAATTTAATTTTTTACTTAAATAAAACGAGGAACCGACAAGCCTACAACCCCATAACGCTTGGCGAGGCTAGTTTAAAATAATTTTTTACTAAAATGAAACGAGGAACTGACAAGCCAACAACCCAATAACGTTTGTTGAGGCTAGTTGAATTGAATTTTTTACTAAAATGAAACGAGGAACCAACAAGCCTACAACCCCATAACGCTGGGCGAGGCTAGTTGTAATTAATTTTTTACTAAAATAAAAAGATGAACCAACGAGCCTACAACCCAATAACGTTTGTTGAGGCTGATTGAATTTAATTTTTTACTAAAATAAAAAGATGAACCAACAAGCCTACAACCCCATAACGCTTGGCAAGGCTAGTTTTAAGAAATTTTTTACTTAAATAAAAAAATTAATCAACAATCCTACGACCCCATAACGCTGGGCGAGAAAAGTTGTAATTAATTTTTTACTAAAATAAAACGTTGAACCAACGAGCCCACAACCCATTCTAACGCTTGGCGAGGCTTGTTTAAAATAATTTTTTACTAAAATGAAACGAGGAACCGACAAGCCTACAGCCCCATAACGCTGGGCAAGGCTAGTTGAATTAAATTTTTTACTAAAATGAAAAGATGAAACAACAAGCCTACAACCCCATAACGCTTGGCGAGGCTAGTTGAATTTAATTTTTTACTAAAATAAAACGAGGAACCGACAAGCCTATAACCCAATAACGCTGGGCGAAGCTAGTTGAATTTAATTTTTAACGAAAATAAAGAGATAAACCAACAAGTCTACAACCCTATAACGCTGGGCGAGGCTAGTTGAATTTAATTTTTTACTAAAATAAAACGAGGAACCGACAAGCCTACAACCCAATAACGCTTGTTGAGGCTAGTTGAATTTGATTTTTTAATAAATAAAAAGATGAACCAACAAGCCTACAACCCCATAACGCTTGGCAAGGCTTGTTTTAAGTAATTTTTCACTAAAATAAAACGAGGAACCGACAAGCCTACAACCCAATAACGCTTGTTGAGGCTAGTTGAATTTGATTTTTTACTAAAATAAAAAGATGAACCAACAAGTCTACAACCCCAAAACGCTTGGCAAGGCTTGTTTTAAGTAATTTTTTACTAAAATGAAACAAGGAACCAACAAGCCTACGACCCCATAACGCTGGGCGAGGCTCGTTGTAATTAATTTTTTACTAAAATAAAAAGATGAACCAACAAGCCTACAACCCCATAACGCTGGGCGTAGCTAGTTGAATTTAATTTTTTACTAAAATAAAACGAGGAACCGACGAGCCTACAACCCAATAACGCTTGTTGAGGCTAGTTGAATTTAATTTTTTACTAAAATCAAAAGATGAACCAACAAGCCTACAACCCCATAACGCTTTTCAAGGCTTGTTTTAAGTAATTTTTTACTTAAATAAGACGAGGAACCGACAAGCCTACAACCCCATAGCGCTGGGCAAGGCTAGTTGAATTGAATTTTTTACTAAAATGAAAAGATGAAACAACAAGCCTACAACCCCATAACGCTTGGCGAAGCTAGTTGTAATTAATTTTTTACTAAAATATAACGATGAACTGACAAGCCTACAACCCCATAACGCTGGGCGAGGCTAGTTTACAATAGCTTTTTACGAAAATAAAACGAGGAACTGACAAGCCTACAACCCCATAACGCTGGGCGAGGCTAGTTGAATTTTATTTTTTACTTTAATAAAACGAGGAACTGACAAGCCAACAACCCCTTATCGCTTGGCGAGGCTAGTTGTATTTAATTTTTTACTTACATAAAAAGATGAACCAACAAACCTACAACCCCATAACGCTGGGCAAGGCTAGATGAATTGAATTTTTAACTAAAATGAAAAGATGAAACAACAAGCCTACAACCCCTTATCGCTTGGCGAGGCTAGTTTAAAATATTTTTCACTAAAATAAAACGAGGAACCGACAAGCCTACAACCCATTAACGCCGGGCGAGGCTAGTTGTATTTAATTTTTTACTAAAATAAAAAGATGAACCAACAAGCCTACAACCCCATAACGCTTGATGAGACTAGTTTAAAATAATTTTTTACTAAAATGAAACGAGGAACCGACAAGCCTACAACGTTATAACGCTGGGCAAGGCTGGTTGAATTGAATTTTTTACTAAAATAAAAAGATGAACCAACAAGTCTTTAACCCCATAACGCTTGGCGAAGCTAGTTGTAATTATTTTTTTACTAAAATTAAACGATGAACTGACAAGCCTACAACCCCATAACGCTGGGCGAGGCTAGTTTACAATAGTTTTTTACGGAAATAAAACGAAGAACTGACAAGCCTGCAACCCCATAACGCTGGGCGAGGCTAGTTGAATTTAATTTTTTACTTAAATAAAACGAGGAACCGACAAGCCTACAACCCCATAACGCTTGGCGAGGCTAGTTTAAAATAATTTTTTACTAAAATGAAACGAGGAACTGACAAGCCTACAACCCTATAACGTTTGTTGAGGCTAGTTGAATTTAATTTTTTACTAAAATAAAAAGATGAACCAACAAGCCTACAACCCCATAACGCTTGGCAAGGCTAGTTTTAAGTAATTTTTTACTAAAATAAAAAAATTAATCAACAATACTACGACCCCATAACGCTGGGCGAGAAAAGTTGTAATTAATTTTTTACTAAAATAAAACGATGAACAAACGAGCCTACAACCTATTCTAACGCTTGGCGAGGCTAGTTTAAAATAATTTTTTACTAAAATGAAACGAGGAACCGACAAGCCTACAGCCCCATAACGCTTGGCGAGGCTAGTTTAAAATAATTTTTTACTAAAATGAAACGAGGAACCGACAAGCCTCCAACCCCATAACGCTCGGCAAGGCTAGTTGAATTGAATTTTTTACTAAAATGAAAAGATGAAACAACAAGCCTACAACCCCATAACACTTGACGAGGCTAGTTCAAAATAATTTTTTACTTAAGTGAAACGAGGAACTGACAAGCCTACAGCATCATAACGCTTGGTGAAGATAGTTTAAAATAATTTTTTACTAAAATGAAACGAGGAATCGACAAGCCTCCAACCCCATAACGCTGGGCAAGGCTAGTTGAGTTCAATTTTTTACTAAAATGAAAAGATGAAACAACAAGCCTACAACCCCATAACGCTTGGCGAGGCTAGTTTAAAATATTTTTTAACTAAAATAAAACGAGGAACCGACAAGCCTACAACCCCATAACGCTGGGCAAGGCTAGTTGAGTTCAATTTTTTACTAAAATGAAAAGATGAAACAACAAGCCTACAACCCCATAACGCTTGGCGAAGCTAGTTGTAATTAATTTTTTACTAAAATATAACGATGAACTGACAAGCCTACAACCCCATAACGCTGGGCGAGGCTAGTTTACAATAGTTTTTTACGAAAATAAAACGAGGAACTGACAAGCCTACAACCCCATAACGCTGGGCGAGGCTAGTTGAATTTTATTTTTTACTTTAATAAAACGAGGAACTGACAAGCCAACAACCCCTTATCGCTTGGCGAGGCTAGTTGTATTTAATTTTTTACTTACATAAAAAGATGAACCAACAAACCTACAACCCCATAACGCTGGGCAAGGCTAGATGAATTGAATTTTTAACTAAAATGAAAAGATGAAACAACAAGCCTACAACCCCTTATCGCTTGGCGAGGCTAGTTTAAAATATTTTTCACTAAAATAAAACGAGGAACCGACAAGCCTACAACCCATTAACGCTTGATGAGACTAATTTAAAATAATTTTTTACTAAAATGAAACGAGGAACCGACAAGCCTACAACGTTATAACGCTGGGCAAGGCTGGTTGAATAAAATTTTTTACTAAAATAAAAAGATGAACCAACAAGTCTTTAACCCCATAACGCTTGGCGAAGCTAGTTGTAATTATTTTTTTACTAAAATTAAACGATGAACTGACAAGCCTACAACCCCATAACGCTGGGCGAGGCTAGTTTACAATAGTTTTTTACGGAAATAAAACGAAGAACTGACAAGCCTGCAACCCCATAACGCTGGGCGAGGCTAGTTGAATTTAATTTTTTACTTAAATAAAACGAGGAACCGACAAGCCTACAACCCCATAACGCTTGGCGAGGCTAGTTTAAAATAATTTTTTACTAAAATGAAACGAGGAACTGACAAGCCTACAACCCTATAACGTTTGTTGAGGCTAGTTGAATTTAATTTTTTACTAAAATAAAAAGATGAACCAACAAGCCTACAACCCCATAACGCTTGGCAAGGCTAGTTTTAAGTAATTTTTTACTAAAATAAAAAAATTAATCAACAATACTACGACCCCATAACGCTGGGCGAGAAAAGTTGTAATTAATTTTTTACTAAAATAAAACGATGAACAAACGAGCCTACAACCTATTCTAACGCTTGGCGAGGCTAGTTTAAAATAATTTTTTACTAAAATGAAACGAGGAACCGACAAGCCTACAGCCCCATAACGCTTGGCGAGGCTAGTTTAAAATAATTTTTTACTAAAATGAAACGAGGAACCGACAAGCCTCCAACCCCATAACGCTCGGCAAGGCTAGTTGAATTGAATTTTTTACTAAAATGAAAAGATGAAACAACAAGCCTACAACCCCATAACACTTGACGAGGCTAGTTCAAAATAATTTTTTACTTAAGTGAAACGAGGAACTGACAAGCCTACAGCATCATAACGCTTGGTGAAGATAGTTTAAAATAATTTTTTACTAAAATGAAACGAGGAATCGACAAGCCTCCAACCCCATAACGCTGGGCAAGGCTAGTTGAGTTCAATTTTTTACTAAAATGAAAAGATGAAACAACAAGCCTACAACCCCATAACGCTTGGCGAGGCTAGTTTAAAATATTTTTTAACTAAAATAAAACGAGGAACCGACAAGCCTACAACCCCATAACGCTGGGCAAGGCTAGTTGAGTTCAATTTTTTACTAAAATGAAAAGATGAAACAACAAGCCTACAACCCCATAACGCTTGGCGAAGCTAGTTGTAATTAATTTTTTACTAAAATATAACGATGAACTGACAAGCCTACAACCCCATAACGCTGGGCGAGGCTAGTTTACAATAGTTTTTTACGAAAATAAAACGAGGAACTGACAAGCCTACAACCCCATAACGCTGGGCGAGGCTAGTTGAATTTTATTTTTTACTTTAATAAAACGAGGAACTGACAAGCCAACAACCCCTTATCGCTTGGCGAGGCTAGTTGTATTTAATTTTTTACTAAAATAAAAAGATGAACCAACAAGCCTACAACCCCATAACGCTGGGCAAGGCTAGATGAATTGAATTTTTTACTAAAATGAAAAGATGAAACAACAAGCCTACAACCCCTTATCGCTTGGCGAGGCTAGTTTAAAATATTTTTTACTAAAATAAAACGAGGAACCGACAAGCCTACAACCCATTAACGCCGGGCGAGGCTAGTTGTATTTAATTTTTTACTAAAATAAAAAGATGAACCAACAAGCCTACAACCCCATAACGCTTGATGAGACTAGTTTAAAATAATTTTTTACTAAAATGAAACGAGGAACCGACAAGCCTACAACGTTATAACGCTGGGCAAGGCTGGTTGAATTGAATTTTTTACTAAAATAAAAAGATAAACCAACAAGTCTACAACCCCATAACGCTTGGCGAAGCTAGTTGTAATTATTTTTTTACTAAAATTAAACGATGAACTGACAAGCCTACAACCCCATAACGCTGGGCGAGGCTAGTTTACAATAGTTTTTTACGGAAATAAAACGAGGAACTGATAAGCCTGCAACCCCATAACGCTGGGCGAGGCTAGTTGAATTTAATTTTTTACTTAAATAAAACGAGGAACCGACAAGCCTACAACCCCATAACGCTTGGCGAGGCTAGTTTAAAATAATTTTTTACTGAAATGAAACGAGGAACTGACAAGCCAACAACCCAATAACGTTTGTTGAGGCTAGTTGAATTTAATTTTTTACTCAAATGAAACGAGGAACCGACAAGCCTATAACCCTATAACGTTTGTTGAGGCTAGTTTTAAGTCATTTTTTACTAAAATAAAAAAATTAATCAACAATACTACGACCCCATAACGCTGGGCGAGAAAAGTTGTAATTAATTTTTTACTAAAATAAAACGATGAACAAACGAGCCTACAACCTATTCTAACGTTTGGCGAGGCTAGTTTAAAATAATTTTTTACTAAAATGAAACGAGGAACCGACAAGCCTACAGCCCCATAACGCTTGGCAAGGCTAGTTTAAAATAATTTTTTACAAAAATGAAACGAGGAACCGACAAGCCTCCAACCCCATAACGCTCGGCAAGGCTAGTTGAATTGAATTTTTTACTAAAATGAAAAGATGAAACAACAAGCCTACAACCCCATAACGCTTGGCGAGGCTAGTTTAAAATATTTTTTTACTAAAATAAAACGAGGAACCGACAAGCCTACAACCCCATAACGCTGGGCAAGGCTAGTTGAATTGAATTTTTTACTAAAATGAAAAGATGAAACAACAAGCCTACAAGCCCATAACACTTGACGAGGCTAGTTCAAAATAATTTTTTACTTAAGTGAAACGAGGAACTGACAAGCCTACAGCATCATAACGCTTGGCGAAGCTAGTTTAAAATAATTTTTTACTAAAATGAAACGAGGAATCGACAAGCCTCCAACCCCATAACGCTGGGCAAGGCTAGTTGAGTTCAATTTTTTACTAAAATGAAAAGATGAAACAACAAGCCTACAACCCCATAACGTTTGGCGAGGCTAGTTTAAAATATTTTTTAACTAAAATAAAACGAGGAACCGACAAGCCTACAACCCCATAACGCTGGGCAAGGCTAGTTGAATTGAATTTTTTACTAAAATGAAAAGATGAAACAACAAGCCTACAACCCCATAACGCTTGGCGAAGCTAGTTGTAATTAATTTTTTACTAAAATATAACGATGAACTGACAAGCCTACAACCCCATAACGCTGGGCGAGGCTAGTTTACAATAGTTTTTTACGAAAATAAAACGAGGAACTGACAAGCCTACAACCCCATAACGCTGGGCGAGGCTAGTTGAATTTTATTTTTTACTTTAATAAAACGAGGAACTGACAAGCCAACAACCCCTTATCGCTTGGCGAGGCTAGTTGTATTTAATTTTTTACTAAAATAAAAAGATGAACCAACGAGCCTACAACCCCATAACGCTGGGCAAGGCTAGATGAATTGAATTTTTTACTAAAATGAAAAGATGAAACAACAAGCCTACAACCCCTTATCGCTTGGCGAGGCTAGTTTAAAATATTTTTCACTAAAATAAAACGAGGAACCGACAAGCCTACAACCCATTAACGCCGGGCGAGGCTAGTTGTATTTAATTTTTTACTAAAATAAAAAGATGAACCAACAAGCCTACAACCCCATAACGCTTGATGAGACTAGTTTAAAATAATTTTTTACTTAAATGAAACGAGGAACCGACAAGCCTACAACGTTATAACGCTGGGCAAGGCTGGTTGAATTGAATTTTTTACTAAAATAAAAAGATGAACCAACAAGTCTTTAACCCCATAACGCTTGGCGAAGCTAGTTGTAATTATTTTTTTACTAAAATTAAACGATGAACTGACAAGCCTACAACCCCATAACGCTGGGCGAGGCTAGTTTACAATAGTTTTTTACGGAAATAAAACGAAGAACTGACAAGCCTGCAACCCCATAACGCTGGGCGAGGCTAGTTGAATTTAATTTTTTACTTAAATAAAACGAGGAACCGACAAGCCTACAACCCCATAACGCTTGGCGAGGCTAGTTTAAAATAATTTTTTACTAAAATGAAACGAGGAACTGACAAGCCTACAACCCTATAACGTTTGTTGAGGCTAGTTGAATTTAATTTTTTACTAAAATAAAAAGATGAACCAACAAGCCTACAACCCCATAACGCTTGGCAAGGCTAGTTTTAAGTAATTTTTTACTAAAATAAAAAAATTAATCAACAATACTACGACCCCATAACGCTGGGCGAGAAAAGTTGTAATTAATTTTTTACTAAAATAAAACGATGAACAAACGAGCCTACAACCTATTCTAACGCTTGGCGAGGCTAGTTTAAAATAATTTTTTACTAAAATGAAACGAGGAACCGACAAGCCTACAGCCCCATAAGGCTTGGCGAGGCTAGTTTAAAATAATTTTTTACTAAAATGAAACGAGGAACCGACAAGCCTCCAACCCCATAACGCTCGGCAAGGCTAGTTGAATTGAATTTTTTACTAAAATGAAAAGATGAAACAACAAGCCTACAACCCCATAACGCTTGACGAGGCTAGTTCAAAATAATTTTTTACTTAAGTGAAACGAGGAACTGACAAGCCTACAGCATCATAACGCTTGGTGAAGATAGTTTAAAATAATTTTTTACTAAAATGAAACGAGGAATCGACAAGCCTCCAACCCCATAACGCTGGGCAAGGCTAGTTGAGTTCAATTTTTTACTAAAATGAAAAGATGAAACAACAAGCCTACAACCCCATAACGCTTGGCGAGGCTAGTTTAAAATATTTTTTAACTAAAATAAAACGAGGAACCGACAAGCCTACAACCCCATAACGCTGGGCAAGGCTAGTTGAGTTCAATTTTTTACTAAAATGAAAAGATGAAACAACAAGCCTACAACCCCATAACGCTTGGCGAAGCTAGTTGTAATTAATTTTTTACTAAAATATAACGATGAACTGACAAGCCTACAACCCCATAACGCTGGGCGAGGCTAGTTTACAATAGTTTTTTACGAAAATAAAACGAGGAACTGACAAGCCTACAACCCCATAACGCTGGGCGAGGCTAGTTGAATTTTATTTTTTACTTTAATAAAACGAGGAACTGACAAGCCAACAACCCCTTATCGCTTGGCGAGGCTAGTTGTATTTAATTTTTTACTAAAATAAAAAGATGAACCAACAAGCCTACAACCCCATAACGCTGGGCAAGGCTAGATGAATTGAATTTTTTACTAAAATGAAAAGATGAAACAACAAGCCTACAACCCCTTATCGCTTGGCGAGGCTAGTTTAAAATATTTTTTACTAAAATAAAACGAGGAACCGACAAGCCTATAACCCATTAACGCCGGGCGAGGCTAGTTGTATTTAATTTTTTACTAAAATAAAAAGATGAACCAACAAGCCTACAACCCCATAACGCTTGATGAGACTAGTTTAAAATAATTTTTTACTAAAATGAAACGAGGAACCGACAAGCCTACAACGTTATAACGCTGGGCAAGGCTGGTTGAATTGAATTTTTTACTAAAATAAAAAGATGAACCAACAAGTCTACAACCCCATAACGCTTGGCGAAGCTAGTTGTAATTATTTTTTTACTAAAATTAAACGATGAACTGACAAGCCTACAACCCCATAACGCTGGGCGAGGCTAGTTTACAATAGTTTTTTACGGAAATAAAACGAGGAACTGACAAGCCTGCAACCCCATAACGCTGGGCGAGGCTAGTTGAATTTAATTTTTTACTTAAATAAAACGAGGAACCGACAAGCCTACAACCCCATAACGCTTGGCGAGGCTAGTTTAAAATAATTTTTTACTAAAATGAAACGAGGAACTGACAAGCCAACAACCCAATAACGTTTGTTGAGGCTAGTTGAATTTAATTTTTTACTAAAATGAAACGAGGAACCGACAAGCCTACAACCCTATAACGTTTGTTGAGGCTAGTTGGAATTAATTTTTTACTAAAATAAAAAGATGAACCAACAAGCCTACAACCCCATAACGCTTGGCAAGGCTAGTTTTAAGTAATTTTTTACTAAAATAAAAAAATTAATCAACAATACTACGACCCCATAACGCTGGGCGAGAAAAGTTGTAATTAATTTTTTACTAAAATAAAACGACGAACAAACGAGCCTACAACCTATTCTAACGCTTGGCGAGGCTAGTTTAAAATAATTTTTTACTAAAATGAAACGAGGAACCGACAAGCCTATAGCCCCATAACGCTTGGCGAGGCTAGTTTAAAATAATTTTTTACTAAAATGAAACGAGGAACCGACAAGCCTCCAACCCCATAACGCTCGGCAAGGCTAGTTGAATTGAATTTTTTACTAAAATGAAAAGATGAAACAACAAGCCTACAACCCCATAACGCTTGGCGAGGCTAGTTTAAAATATTTTTTTACTAAAATAAAACGAGGAACCGACAAGCCTACAACCCCATAACGCTTGGCGAAGCTAGTTGTAATTATTTTTTTACTAAAATTAAACGATGAACTGACAAGCCTACAACCCCATAACGCTGGGCGAGGCTAGTTTACAATAGTTTTTTAAGGAAATAAAACGAGGAACTGACAAGCCTGCAACCCAATAACGCTGGGCGAGGCTAGTTGAATTTAATTTTTTACTTAAATAAAACGAGGAACCGACAAGCCTACAACCCCATAACGCTTGGCGAGGCTAGTTTAAAATAATTTTTTACTAAAATGAAACGAGGAACTGACAAGCCAACAACCCAATAACGTTTGTTGAGGCTAGTTGAATTTAATTTTTTACTAAAATGAAACGAGGAACCAACAAGCCTACAACCCCATAACGCTGGGCGAGGCTAGTTGTAATTAATTTTTTACTAAAATAAAAAGATGAACCAACGAGCCTACAACCCAATAACGTTTGTTGAGGCTGATTGAATTTAATTTTTTACTAAAATAAAAAGATGAACCTACAAGCCTACAACCCCATAACGCTTGGCAAGGCTAGTTTTAAGAAATTTTTTACTTAAATAAAAAAATTAATCAACAATCCTACGACCCCATAACGCTGGGCGGGAAAAGTTGTAATTAATTTTTTACTAAAATAAAACGTTGAACCAACGAGCCCACAACCCATTCTAACGCTTGGCGAGGCTTGTTTAAAATAATTTTTTACTAAAATGAAACGAGGAACCGACAAGCCTACAGCCCCATAACGCTGGGCAAGGCTAGTTGAATTGAATTTTTTACTAAAATGAAAAGATGAAACAACAAGCCTACAACCCCATAACGCTTGGCGAAGCTAGTTGTAATTAATTTTTTACTAAAATATAACGATGAACTGACAAGCCTACAACCCCATAACGCTGGGCGAGGCTAGTTTACAATAGTTTTTTACGAAAATAAAACGAAGAACCGACAAGCCTACGATCCCATAACGCTGGGCGAGGCTCGTTGTAATTAATTTTTTACTCAAATAAAAAGATGAACCAACAAGCCTACAACCCCATGACGCTTGGCAAGGCTAGTTGAAATTAATTTTTTACTAAAATGAAACGAGGAACCGACAAGCCTACAACGTTATAACGCTGGGCAAGGCTGGTTGAATTGAATTTTTTACTAAAATAAAAAGATGAACCAACAAGTCTACAACCCCATAACGCTTGGCGAAGCTAGTTGTAATTATTTTTTTACTAAAATTAAACGATGAACTGACAAGCCTACAACCCCATAACGCTGGGCGAGGCTAGTTTACAATAGTTTTTTACGGAAATAAAACGAGGAACTGACAAGCCTGCAACCCCATAACGCTGGGCGAGGCTAGTTGAATTTAATTTTTTACTAAAATAAAACGAGGAACCGACAAGCCTACAACCCCATAACGCTTGGCGAGGCTAGTTTAAAATGATTTTTTACTAAAATGAAACGAGGAACTGACAAGCCAACAACCCAATAACGTTTGTTGAGGCTAGTTGAATTTAATTTTTTACTCAAATGAAACGAGGAACCGACAAGCCTACAACCCTATAACGTTTGTTGAGGCTAGTTGAATTTAATTTTTTACTAAAATAAAAAGATGAACCAACAAGCCTACAACCCCATAACGCTTGGCAAGGCTAGTTTTAAGTAATTTTTTACTAAAATAAAAAAATTAATCAACAATACTACGACCCCATAACGCTGGGCGAGAAAAGTTGTAATTAATTTTTTACTAAAATAAAACGATGAACAAACGAGCCTACAACCTATTCTAACGTTTGGCGAGGCTAGTTTAAAATAATTTTTACTAAAATGAAACGAGGAACCGACAAGCCTACAGCCCCATAACGCTTGGCGAGGCTAGTTTAAAATAATTTTTTACTAAAATGAAACGAGGAACCGACAAGCCTCCAACCCCATAACGCTCGGCAAGGCTAGTTGAATTGAATTTTTTACTAAAATGAAAAGATGAAACAACAAGCCTACAATCCCATAACGCTTGGCGAGGCTAGTTTAAAATATTTTTTTACTAAAATAAAACGAGGAACCGACAAGCCTACAACCCCATAACGCTGGGCGAGGCTAGTTGTATTTAATTTTTTACTAAAATAAAAAGATTAACCAACAAGCCTACAACCCCATAACGCTTGACGAGGCTAGTTTAAAATAATTTTTTACTTAAGTGAAACGAGGAACTGACAAGCCTACAGCCCCATAACGCTTGGCGAAGCTAGTTTAAAATAATTTTTTACTAAAATGAAACGAGGAATCGACAAGCCTCCAACCCCATAACGCTGGGCAAGGCTAGTTGAGTTCAATTTTTTACTAAAATGAAAAGATGAAACAACAAGCCTACAACCCCATAACGCTTGGCGAGGCTAGTTTAAAATATTTTTTAACTAAAATAAAACGAGGAACCGACAAGCCTACAACCCCATAACGCTGGGCAAGGCTAGTTGAATTGAATTTTTTACTAAAATGAAAAGATGAAACAACAAGCCTACAACCCCATAACGCTTGGCGAAGCTAGTTGTAATTAATTTTTTACTAAAATATAACGATGAACTGACAAGCCTACAACCCCATAACGCTGGGCGAGGCTAGTTTACAATAGTTTTTTACGAAAATAAAACGAGGAACTGACAAGCCTACAACCCCATAACGCTGGGCGAGGCTAGTTGAATTTTATTTTTTACTTTAATAAAACGAGGAACTGACAAGCCAACAACCCCTTATCGCTTGGCGAGGCTAGTTGTATTTAATTTTTTACTAAAATAAAAAGATGAACCAACAAGCCTACAACCCCATAACGCTGGGCAAGGCTAGATAAATTGAATTTTTTACTAAAATGAAAAGATGAAACAACAAGCCTACAACCCCTTATCGCTTGGCGAGGCTAGTTTAAAATATTTTTTTTCTAAAATAAAACGAGGAACCGACAAGCCTACAACCCATTATTGCCGGGCGAGGCTAGTTGTATTTAATTTTTTACTAAAATAAAAAGATGAACCAACAAGCCTACAACCTCATAACGCTTGGTGAGACTAGTTTAAAGTAATTTTTTACTAAAATGAAACGAGGAACCGACAAGCCTACAACGTTATAACGCTGGGCAAGGCTGGTTGAATTGAATTTTTTACTAAAATAAAAAGATGAACCAACAAGTCTACAACCCCATAACGCTTGGCGAAGCTAGTTGTAATTATTTTTTTACTAAAATTAAACGATGAACTGACAAGCCTGCAACCCCATAACGCTGGGCGAGGCTAGTTGAATTTAATTTTTTACTTAAATAAAACGAGGAACCGACAAGCCTACAACCCCTTATTGCTTGGCGAGGCTAGTTTAAAATAATTTTTTACTAAAATAAAACGAGGAACCGACAAGCCTACAACCCCATAATGCTCGGCAAGGCTAGTTGAATTGAATTTTTTACAAAAATGAAAAGATGAAACAACAAGCCTACAACCCTATAACGCTTGGAGAGGCTAGTTTAAAATATTTTTTTACTAAAATAAAACGAGGAACCGACAAGCCTACAACCTCATAACGCTGGGCGAGGCTAGTTGTATTTAATTTTTTACTAAAATAAAAAGATGAACCAACAAGCCTACAACCCCATAACGCTTGACGAGGCTAGTTTAAAATAATTTTTTACTTAAGTGAAACGAGGAACCGACAAGCCTACAGCCCCATAACGCTTGGCGAAGCTAGTTTAAAATAATTTTTTACTAAAATGAAACGAGGAATCGACAAGCCTCCAACTTCATAACGCTTGGTGAGGCTAGTTTAAAATAATTTTTTACTTAAATAAAACGAGGAACCAACAAGCCTACAGTAGTGATCAAAATTATAAGGCACACCCTAAAACTCGCCTGTTTCAAGTTAATATTTTGACTTTGTGCATGCCTGTACGTGTTCAAATATTTTAGTATTCATCTCTAAAATTTTTTTTGTTCAAAACAAGTTCAGTACTTGAAAAAAAAACGTTTACTTTATATTAATTCGTCCTTCCAATCAATTTTTATCCTCTTTTGAGCTTAAAATGACTTTTTTTTAAAAACAGCTAAATTTAGTTCTTTTATGATCTAGATAGTGTTTTGTAAAATTGTTCTGGACTGTTCTAAACAGAACGAATCTCTGGAAAACTCTCCAGTTGACGTCCGTTTGGAATTTGAATCTAGTGATAATTTTCCAGGAATCACAACTGCTTACTGCTTGATCATACATGATCGAATAGTCGAGTACAATCCTGTCAGCGGAGACGTCAGAAAGATCGCTTAGTGTACCTCAAGATGTCCAAAAGTCTAGTAGTCTCCAAGTGCTGCAGAGAAACCAGTTGCAATGTTCCTACTTGTGAATATTATCCAGAGTACAAAAAATCATTGGAGGGTTAAGCATTGCATAGAATAATACAAAGATTAGTGCACTTGAAGCTACAAACTCAAACCGCTGGAGTTCAGCAAGAAATCGAAGAAGTTCTAGAGATTGTTAATTTATTTAAGGATAAAAATAGTTTAAAATTTTATGTGGCAATATATGGTCGTTTTCAAAGACGTGAATATATGTATGCTTATTATGGCCGCCTTCTAAGCAGTTGGAAAAATTGTTTCGATTTGAAATGTTCAAGTACTCATCTTGAATTTGGTGATCATTATGATGAAAAAGTTTTTGTGGATATAACAGCAACAGAACTCCTCGAAGTAATCTTCAAATATAGAGTTTACAATATAAGATTTGGTGTATCTAATAAACATTTGAGAGATCCTAGTTTCTCAAATTACGACACCCGCTGTCCAAAACATTATAGTGTACAAATATTGAGTCATAACAAAACATTTTCATTGAGTGGTTTAGGCAAGTTTACACACGATTTAACTTGTATGTACAGTCAACTAAATATATGATGGAGTACGCCGTGGATATGCAAGAATTTTTGCAACCAGGAAATGACTTTGTTGTCAAAGAACTTGCAATAATTTCATTGCATGATGATTCTGACGCAAAGGTATTCATGTTTCAAGAACCGTTCCCTTGGCAGAGATTATCGAATAAGTATAGAAATATCAATCGTTTTCTGGAAACCACCAAGCATGGTTTGTCGTGGAGTTCCGGAAAAGTACCCTACACACTGTTGGTTAACGTGCTCAAGGAATACTTATCAGATGCCAAAAAAATTTATGTAAGAGGTGAAATGAAAAAGATCTGGTTAGAAGGATTCAACTTACCTGTTTGTGAAGTGACGTCCATTGATTATTCCGAGAAACCAACTAAAGTTGCCACGATTTACTTGAATCATAAATTTCTCAGAAAAACTACATGCGCACTGCAAAATGCTCGAATCATGAAAAAAGTAATTTTGGAAAATTTGGAGTGGCAGGACATGAATTGGAAAGAGATTCATTCCTAAGCCAACCTTCCAGTAAGATGGGTCAAAAACAGAGCTGCTCTGGCTATGAAAGAATAAAAAATGAAAGAATAAAAGATGAAAAATCCACAGGTTTTAAAAGTTATTCTGAGGAAAAAAAGCGTGAAGATGAGCAATATAAAAGCTTTCAAAAGCTTCAAGAAGAACAAAAAACTTATGAAAAGAAAAATGAAAAAAAGATTAAATATGAAAAAAATAAACAAAAAGAAAAAAATTTAATTGAACTTTAATAATAATATTAAATTGTTGTAAAGATATACAGATTTTTAATCGAAATACTTCTGAGGGTTCACAAAGGTTCACCAAACCCTATGGGGGTTCAGTAGGTTTACAAACAATGTGGGGGTTCGAGGCTGCTCTGGAACCCCCGCGGGTTCCGGAGCAGGGGTCGCTCCCCCGTGGGTTCCAGAGCAGGGGTCACTCCCCCGCGGGTTCCAGAGCAGGGGTCGCTCCCCCGCGGGTTCCAGAGGCAGCCGCCCCCCCCCCTTTGCTTACCTACTGCGAGGCTAGTTTAAAATAATTTTTTACTAAAATGGAACGAGGAACCGACAAGCCTACAGCCCCATAACGCTGGGCGAGGCTAGTTGAATTTAATTTTTTACTAAAATAAAACGATGAACCAACGAGCCTACAACCCCATAACGCTTGGAGAGGCTAGTTGAATTTAATTTTTTACTAAAATAAAACGATGAACCAACGAGCCTACAACCCCATAACACTTGGAGAGGCTAGTTGAATTTAATTTTTGACTAAAATAAAAAGATGAAACAACAAGCCTACAACCCCAGAACGCTTGGCAAGGCTAGTTTAAAATAATTTTTTACTAAAATAAAACGAGGAACCGACAAGCCTATAACCCAATAACGCTGTGCGAAGCTAGTTGAATTTAATTTTTAACGAAAATAAAGAGATAAACCAACAAGTCTACAACCCCATAACGCTGGGCGAGGCTAGTTGAATTAAATTTTTTACTAAAATAAAACGAGGAACCAACAAGCATACAACCCAATAACGCTTGTTGAGGCTAGTTGAATTTGATTTTTTACTAAAATAAAAAGATGAACCAACAAGCCTACAACCCCATAACGCTTGGCAAGGCTTGTTTTAAGTAATTTTATACTAAAATAAAACGAGGAACCGACAAGCCTACAACCCAATAACGCTTGTTGAGGCTAGTTGAATTTGATTTTTTACTAAAATAAAAAGATGAACCAACAAGTCTACAACCCCATAACGCTTGGCAAGGCTTGTTTTAAGTAATTTTTTACTTAAATAAGACGAGGAACTGACAAGCCTACGACCCCATAACGCTGGGCGAGGCTAGTTGTAATTAATTTTTTACTTAAATAAAAAGATGAACCAACGAGTCTACAACCCAATAACGCTTGTTGAGGCTAGTTGAATTTAATTTTTTACTAAAATCAAAAGTTGAACCAACAAGCCTACAACCCCATAACGCTTTTCAAGGCTTGTTTTAATTAATTTTTTACTAAAATAAAACGAGGAACCGACAAGCCTACAACCCCATAACGCTTGGCAAGGCTTGTTTTAAGTAATTTTTTACTAAAATGAAACAAGGAACCAACAAGCCTACGACCCCATAACGCTGGGCGAGGCTCGTTGTAATTAATTTTTTACTAAAATAAAAAGATGAACCAACAAGCCTTAAACCCCATAACGCTGGGCGTAGCTAGTTGAATTTAATTTTTTACTAAAATAAAACGAGGAACCGACGAGCCTACAACCCAATAACGCTTGTTGAGGCTAGTTGAATTTAATTTTTTACTAAAATCAAAAGACGAACCAACAAGCCTACAACCCCATAACGCTTTTCAAGGCTTGTTTTAAGTAATTTTTTACTTAAATAAGACGAGGAACTGACAAGCCTACAACCCCATAACGCTGGGCGAGGCTAGTTTACAATAGTTTTTTACGAAAATAGAACGAGGAACTGACAAGCCAACAACCCCTTATCGCTTGGCGAGGCTAGTTCAAAATAATTTTTTACTAAAATAAAAAGAGGAACCAACAAGCCTACAACCCCATAACGCTTGGCGAGGCTAGTTTAAAATAATTTTTTACTACAATGAAACGAGGAACCGACAAGCCTACAACCCAATAACGTTTGTTGAGGCTGATTGAATTTAATTTTCTACTAAAATAAAAAGATGAACCAACAAGCCTACAACCCCATAACGCTTGGCAAGGCTAGTTTTAAGAAATTTTTTACTAAAATAAAAAAATTAATCAACAATCCTACGACCCCATAACGCTGGGCGAGAAAAGTTGTAATTAATTTTTTACTAAAATAAAACGTTGAACCAACGAGCCCACAACCCATTCTAACGCTTGGCGAGGCTTGTTTAAAATAATTTTTTACTAAAATGAAACGAGGAACCGACAAGCCTACGGCCCCATAACGCTGGGCAAGGCTAGTTGAATTGAATTTTTTACTAAAATGAAAAGATGAAACAACAAGCCTACAACCCCATAACGCTGGGCGAGGCTAGTTTACAATAGTTTTTTACGAAAATAAAACGAGGAACTGACAAGCCTACAACCCCATAACGCTGGGCGAGGCTAGTTGAATTTAATTTTTTACTAAAATCAAAAGATGAACCAACAAGCCTACAACCCCATAACGCTTTTCAAGGCTTGTTTTAAGTAATTTTTTACTAAAATAAAACGAGGAACCGACAAGCCTACAACCCCATAACGCTTGGCAAGGCTTGTTTTAAGTAATTTTTTACTAAAATAAAACGAGGAACCGACAAGCCTACGACCCCATAACGCTGGGCAAGGCTCGTTGTAATTAATTTTTTACTAAAATAAAAAGATTAACCAACGAGTCTACAACCCCATAACGCTGGGCGAGGCTCGTTGTAATTAATTTTTTACTAAAATAAAAAGATGAACCAACAAGCCTACAACCCCATAACGCTAGGAAAGGCTAGTTGAATTGAATTTTTTACTAAAATGAAAAGATGAAACAACAAGCCTACAACCCCATAACGCTGGGCGAGGCTAGTTTACAATAGTTTTTTACGAAAATAAAACGAGGAACTGACAAGCCTACAACCCCATAACGTTGGGCGAGGCTAGTTGAATTTTATTTTTTACTTTAATAAAACGAGGAACTGACAAGACAACAACCCCTTATCGCTTGGCGAGGCTAGTTGTATTTAATTTTTTACTAAAATAAAAAGATGAACCAACAAGCCTACAACCCCATAACGCTTGATGAGACTAGTTTAAAATAATTTTTTACTAAAATGAAACGAGGAACCGACAAGCCTACAACGTTATAACGCTGGGCAAGGCTGGTTGAATTGAATTTTTTACTAAAATAAAAAGATGAACCAACAAGTCTACAACCCCATAACGCTTGGCGAAGCTAGTTGTAATTATTTTTTTACTAAAATTAAACGATGAACTGACAAGCCTACAACCCCATAACGCTGGGCGAGGCTAGTTTACAATAGTTTTTTACGAAAATAAAACGAGGAACTGACAAGCCTACAACCCTATAACGTTTGTTGAGGCTAGTTGAATTTAATTTTTTACTAAAATAAAAAGATGAACCAACAAGCCTACAACCCCATAACGCTTGGCAAGGCTAGTTTTAAGTAATTTTTTACTAAAATAAAAAAATTAATCAACAATACTACGACCCCATAACGCTGGGCGAGAAAAGTTGTAATTAATTTTTTACTAAAATAAAACGATGAACAAACGAGCCTACAACCTATTCTAACGCTTGGCGAGGCTAGTTTAAAATAATTTTTTACTAAAATGAAACGAGGAACCGACAAGCCTACAGCCCCATAACGCTTGGCGACGCTAGTTTAAAATAATTTTTTACTAAAATGAAACGAGGAACCGACAAGCCTCCAACCCCATAACGCTCGGCAAGGCTAGTTCAATTGAATTTTTTACTAAAATGAAAAGATGAAACAACAAGCCTACAACCCCATAACGCTTGGCGAGGCTAGTTTAAAATATTTTTTTACTAAAATAAAACGAGGAACTGACAAGCCTACAACCCCATAACGCTGGGCGAGGCTAGTTGAATTTAATTTTTTACTAAAATCAAAAGATGAACCAACAAGCCTACAACCCCATAACGCTTTTCAAGGCTTGTTTTAAGTAATTTTTTACTAAAATAAAACGAGGAACCGACAAGCCTACAACCCCATAACGCTTGGCAAGGCTTGTTTTAAGTAATTTTTTACTAAAATAAAACGAGGAACCGACAAGCCTACGACCCCATAACGCTGGGCAAGGCTCGTTGTAATTAATTTTTTACTAAAATAAAAAGATGAACCAACGAGTCTACAACCCCATAACGCTGGGCGAGGCTCGTTGTAATTAATTTTTTACTAAAATAAAAAGATGAACCAACAAGCCTACAACCCCATAACGCTGGGCAAGGCTAGTTGAATTGAATTTTTTACTAAAACGAAAAGATGAAACAACAAGCCTACAACCCCATAACGCTGGGCGAGGCTAGTTTACAATAGTTTTTTACGAAAATAAAACGAGGAACTGACAAGCCTACAACCCCATAACGTTGGGCGAGGCTAGTTGAATTTTATTTTTTACTTTAATAAAACGAGGAACTGACAAGACAACAACCCCTTATCGCTTGGCGAGGCTAGTTGTATTTAATTTTTTACTAAAATAAAAAGATGAACCAACAAGCCTACAACCCCATAACGCTTGATGAGACTAGTTTAAAATAATTTTTTACTAAAATAAAACGAGGAACCGACAAGCCTACAACGTTATAACGCTGGGCAAGGCTGGTTGAATTGAATTTTTTACTAAAATAAAAAGATGAACCAACAAGTCTACAACCCCATAACGCTTGGCGAAGCTAGTTGTAATTATTTTTTTACTAAAATTAAACGATGAACTGACAAGCCTACAACCCCATAACGCTGGGCGAGGCTAGTTTACAATAGTTTTTTACGAAAATAAAACGAGGAACTGACAAGCCTACAACCCTATAACGTTTGTTGAGGCTAGTTGAATTTAATTTTTTACTAAAATAAAAAGATGAACCAACAAGCCTACAACCCCATAACGCTTGGCAAGGCTAGTTTTAAGTAATTTTTTACTAAAATAAAAAAATTAATCAACAATACTACGACCCCATAACGCTGGGCGAGAAAAGTTGTAATTAATTTTTTACTAAAATAAAACGATGAACAAACGAGCCTACAACCTATTCTAACGCTTGGCGAGGCTAGTTTAAAATAATTTTTTACTAAAATGAAACGAGGAACCGACAAGCCTACAGCCCCATAACGCTTGGCGAGGCTAGTTTAAAATAATTTTTTACTAAAATGAAACGAGGAACCGACAAGCCTCCAACCCCATAACGCTCGGCAAGGCTAGTTGAATTGAATTTTTTACTAAAATGAAAAGATGAAACAACAAGCCTACAACCCCATAACGCTTGGCGAGGCTAGTTTAAAATATTTTTTTACTAAAATAAAACGAGGAACCGACAAGCCTACAACCCCATAACACTGGGCGAGGCTAGTTGTATTTAATTTTTTACTAATATAAAAAGATGAACCAACAAGCCTACAACCTCATAACGCTTGACGAGGCTAGTTCAAAATAATTTTTTACTTAAGTGAAACGAGGAACTGACAAGCCTACAGCCCCATAACGCTTGGCGAAGCTAGTTTAAAATAATTTTTTACTAAAATGAAACGAGGAATCGACAAGCCTCCGACCCCATAACGCTGGGCAAGGCTAGTTGAGTTCAATTTTTCACTAAAATGAAAAGATGAAACAACAAGCCTACAACCCCATAACGCTTGGCGAGGCTAGTTTAAAATATTTTTTAAATAAAATAAAACGAGGAACTGACAAGCCTCCGACCCCATAACGCTGGGCAAGGCTAGTTGAGTTCAATTTTTTACTAAAATGAAAAGATGAAACAACAAGCCTACAACCCCATAACGCTCGGCAAGGCTAGTTGAATTGAATTTTTTACTAAAATGAAAAGATGAAACAACAAGCCTACAACCCCATAACGCTTGGCGAGGCTAGTTTAAAATATTTTTTTACTAAAATAAAACGAGGAACCGACAAGCCTACAACCCCATAACGCTGGGCGAGGCTAGTTGTATTTAATTTTTTACTAAAATAAAAAGATGAACCAACAAGCCTACAACCCCATAACGCTTGACGAGGCTAGTTCAAAATAATTTTTTACTTAAGTGAAACGAGGAACTGACAAGCCTACAGCCCCATAACGCTTGGCGAAGCTAGTTTAAAATAATTTTTTACTAAAATGAAACGAGGAATCGACAAGCCTCCGACCCCATAACGCTGGGCAAGGCTAGTTGAGTTCAATTTTTTACTAAAATGAAAAGATGAAACAACAAGCCTACAACCCCATAACGCTTGGCGAGGCTAGTTTAAAATATTTTTTAAATAAAATAAAACGAGGAACCGACAAGCCTACAACCCCATAACGCTGGGCAAGGCTAGTTGAATTGAATTTTTTACTAAAATGAAAAGATGAAACAACAAGCCTACAACCCCATAACGCTTGGCGAAGCTAGTTGTAATTAATTTTTTACTAAAATATAACGATGAACTGACAAGCCTACAACCCCATAACGCTGGGCGAGGCTAGTTTACAATAGTTTTTTACGAAAATAAAACGAGGAACTGACAAGCCTACAACCCCATAACGCTGGGCGAGGCTAGTTGAATTTTATTTTTTACTTTGATAAAACGAGGAACTGACAAGCCAACAACCCCTTATCGCTTGGCGAGGCTAGTTGTATTTAATTTTTTACTAAAATAAAAAGATGAACCGACAAGCCTACAACCCAATAACGCTTGTTGAGGCTAGTTGAATTTGATTTTTTACTAAAATGAAAAGATGAAACAACAAGCCTACAACCCCATAACGCTTGGAGAGGCTAGTTGAATTTAATTTTTTACTAAAATAAAACGATGAACCAACGAGCCTACAACCCCATAACGCTTGGAGAGGCTAGTTGAATTTAATTTTTAACGAAAATAAAGAGATAAACCAACAAGTCTACAACCCCATAACGCTGGGCGAGGCTAGTTGAATTAAATTTTTTACTAAAATAAAACGAGGAACCAACAAGCATACAACCCAATAACGCTTGTTGAGGCTAGTTGAATTTGATTTTTTACTAAAATAAAACGAGGAACCGACAAGCCTATAACCCAATAACGCTGTGCGAAGCTAGTTGAATTTAATTTTTAACGAAAATAAAGAGATAAACCAACAAGTCTACAACCCCATAACGCTGGGCGAGGCTAGTTGAATTAAATTTTTTACTAAAATAAAACGAGGAACCAACAAGCATACAACCCAATAACGCTTGTTGAGGCTAGTTGAATTTGATTTTTTACTAAAATAAAAAGATGAACCAACAAGCCTACAACCCCATAACGCTTGGCAAGGCTTGTTTTAAGTAATTTTTTACTAAAATAAAACGAGGAACCGACAAGCCTACAACCCAATAACGCTTGTTGAGGCTAGTTGAATTTGATTTTTTACTAAAATAAAAAGATGAACCAACAAGCCTACAACCCTATAACGCTTGGCAAGGCTTGTTTTAAGTAATTTTTTACTAAAATAAAACGAGGAACCGACAAGCCTACGACCCCATAACGCTGGGCGAGGCTAGTTGTAATTAATTTTTTACTAAAATAAAAAGATGAACCAACGAGTCTACAACCCCATAACGCTGGGTAAGGCTAGTTGAATTTAATTCTTTACTAAAATAAAACGAGGAACCGACGAGCCTACAACCCAATAACGCTTGTTGAGGCTAGTTGAATTTAATTTTTTACTAAAATCAAAAGATGAACCAACAAGCCTACAACCCCATAACGCTTTTCAAGGCTTGTTTTAATTAATTTTTTACTAAAATAAAACGAGGAACCGACAAGCCTACAACCCCATAACGCTTGGTCAAGGCTTGTTTTAAGTAATTTTTTACTAAAATGAAACAAGGAACCAACAAGCCTACGACCCCATAACGCTTGGCAAGGCTTGTTTTAAGTAATTTTTTACTAAAATGAAACAAGGAACCAACAAGCCTACGACCCCATAACGCTGGGCAAGGCTCGTTGTAATTAATTTTTTACTAAAATAAAACGAGGAACCGACAAGCCTACGACCCCATAACGCTGGGCGAGGCTAGTTGTAATTAATTTTTTACTAAAATAAAAAGATGAACCAACAAGCCTACAACCCCATAACGCTTGGCAAGGCTTGTTTTAAGTAATTTCTTACTAAAATGAAACAAGGAACCGACAAGCCTACAACCCCATAACGCTTGGCAAGGCTTGTTTTAAGTAATTTTTTACTAAAATGAAACAAGGAACCAACAAGCCTACGACCCAATAACGCTTGTTGAGGCTAGTTGAATTTGATTTTTTACTAAAATAAAACGAGGAACCGACAAGCCTATAACCCAATAACGCTGGGCGAAGCTAGTTGAATTTAATTTTTAACGAAAATAAAGAGATAAACCAACAAGTCTACAACCCCATAACGCTGGGCGAGGCTAGTTGAATTTAATTTTTTACTAAAATAAAACAAGGAACCGACAAGCCTACAACCCAATAACGCTTGTTGAGGCTAGTTGAATTTGATTTTTTACTAAAATAAAAAGATGAACCAACAAGCCTACAACCCCATAACGCTTGGCAAGGCTTGTTTTAAGTAATTTTTTACTAGAATAAAACGAGGAACCGACAAGCCTACAACCCAATAACGCTTGTTGAGGCTAGTTGAATTTGATTTTTTACTAAAATAAAAAGATGAACCAACAAGCCTACAACCCCATAACGCTTGGCAAGGCTTGTTTTAAGTAATTTTTTACTAAAATAAAACGAGGAACCGACAAGCCTACGACCCCATAACGCTGGGCGAGGCTAGTTGTAATTAATTTTTTACTAAAATAAAAAGATGAACCAACGAGTCTACAACCCCATAACGCTGGGTGAGGCTAGTTGAATTTAATTTTTTACTAAAATAAAACGAGGAACCGACGAGCCTACAACCCAATAACGCTTGTTGAGGCTAGTTGAATTTAATTTTTTACTAAAATCAAAAGATGAACCAACAAGCCTACAAGCCCATAACGCTGGGCGAGGCTAGTTGTAATTAATTTTTTACTAAAATAAAAAGATGAACCAACGAGCCTACAACCCAATAACGTTTGTTGAGGCTGATTGAATTTAATTTTTTACTAAAATAAAAAGATGAACCAACAAGCCTACAACCCCATAACGCTTGGCAAGGCTAGTTTTAAGAAATTTTTTACTTAAATAAAAAAATTAATCCACAATCCTACGACCCCATAACGCTGGGCGAGAAAAGTTGTAATTAATTTTTTACTAAAATAAAACGTTGAACCAACGAGCCCACAACCCATTCTAACGCTTGGCGAGGCTTGTTTAAAATAATTTTTTACTAAAATGAAACGAGGAACCGACAAGCCTACAGCCCCATAACGCTGGGCAAGGCTAGTTGAATTGAATTTTTTACTAAAATGAAAACATGAAACAACAAGCCTACAACCCCATAACGCTTGGCGAAGCTAGTTGTAATTAATTTTTTACTAAAATATAACGATGAACTGACAAGCCTACAACCCCATAACGCTGGGCGAGGCTAGTTTACAATAGCTTTTTACGAAAATAAAACGAGGAACCGACAAGCCTACGATCCCATAACGCTGGGCGAGGCTCGTTGTAATTAATTTTTTACTAAAATAAAAAGATGAACCAACAAGCCTACAACCCCATAACGCTTGGCAAGGCTTGTTTTTAGTAATTTTTTACTAAAATAAAACGAGGAACCGACAAGCCTACAACCCAATAACGCTTGTTGAGGCTGGTTGAATTTGATTTTTTACTAAAATAAAAAGATGAACCAACAAGCCTACAACCCCATAACGCTTGGCAAGGCTTGTTTTAAGTAATTTTTTACTAAAATAAAACGAGGAACCGACAAGCCTACAACCCCATAAAGCTTGGCAAGGCTTGTTTTAAGTAATTTTTTACTAAAATGAAACAAGGAACCGACAAGCCTACAACCCCATAACGCTGGGCAAGGCTCGTTGTAATTAATTTTTTACTAAAATAAAACGAGGAACCGACAAGCCTACGACCCCATAACGCTGGGCGAGGCTAGTTGTAATTAATTTTTTACTAAAATAAAAAGATGAACCAACGAGTCTACAACCCCATAACGCTGGGTGAGGCTAGTTGAATTTAATTTTTTACTAAAATAAAACGAGGAACCGACGAGCCTACAACCCAATAACGCTTGTTGAGGCTAGTTGAATTTGATTTTTTACTTAAATAAAAAGATGAACCAACAAGCCTACAACCCCATAACGCTTGGCAAGGCTTGTTTTAAGTAATTTTTTACTAAAATAAAACGAGGAACCGACAAGCCTACGACCCCATAACGCTGGGCGAGGCTAGTTGTAATTAATTTTTTACTAAAATAAAAAGATGAACCAACGAGTCTACAACCCCATAACGCTGGGTGAGGCTAGTTGAATTTAATTTTTTACTAAAATAAAACGAGGAACCGACGAGCCTACAACCCAATAACGCTTGTTGAGGCTAGTTGAATTTAATTTTTTACTAAAATCAAAAGATGAACCAACAAGCCTACAACCCCATAACGCTGGGCGAGGCTAGTTGTAATTAATTTTTTACTAAAATAAAAAGATGAACCAACGAGCCTACAACCCAATAATGTTTGTTGAGGCTGATTGAATTTAATTTTTTACTAAAATAAAAAGATGAACCAACAAGCCTACAACCTCATAACGCTTGGCAAGGCTAGTTTTAAGAAATTTTTTACTTAAATAAAAAAATTAATCCACAATCCTACGACCCCATAACGCTGGGCGAGAAAAGTTGTAATTAATTTTTTACTAAAATAAAACGTTGAACCAACGAGCCCACAACCCATTCTAACGCTTGGCGAGGCTTGTTTAAAATAATTTTTTACTAAAATGAAACGAGGAACCGACAAGCCTACAGCCCCATAACGCTGGGCAAGGCTAGTTGAATTGAATTTTTTACTAAAATGAAAACATAAAACAACAAGCCTACAACCCCATAACGCTTGGCGAAGCTAGTTGTAATTAATTTTTTACTAAAATATAACGATGAACTGACAAGCCTACAACCCCATAACGCTGGGCGAGGCTAGTTTACAATAGTTTTTTACGAAAATAAAACGAGGAACCGACAAGCCTACGATCCCATAACGCTGGGCGAGGCTCGTTGTAATTAATTTTTTACTAAAATAAAAAGATGAACCAACAAGCCTACAACCCCATAACGCTTGGCAAGGCTTATTTTTAGTAATTTTTTACTAAAATAAAACGAAGAACCGACAAGCCTACAACCCAATAACGCTTGTTGAGGCTAGTTGAATTTGATTTTTTACTAAAATAAAAAGATGAACCAACAAGCCTACAACCCCATAACGCTTGGCAAGGCTTGTTTTAAGTAATTTTTTACTAAAATAAAACGAGGAACCGACAAGCCTACGACCCCATAACGCTGGGCGAGGCTAGTTGTA
The DNA here is from genome assembly GCA_038277355.1 of Encarsia formosa. NCBI lineage: Eukaryota > Metazoa > Arthropoda > Insecta > Hymenoptera > Aphelinidae > Encarsia > Encarsia formosa. Next base: position 58,352,953 of record CM076188.1, on the reverse strand, counting down.
ATTAATTTTTTACTAAAATAAAAAGATGAACCAACGAGTCTACAACCCCATAACGCTGGGTGAGGCTAGTTGAATTTAATTTTTTACTAAAATAAAACGAGGAACCGACGAGCCTACAACCCAATAACGCTTGTTGAGGCTAGTTGAATTTAATTTTTTACTAAAATCAAAAGATGAACCAACAAGCCTACAACCCCATAACGCTGGGCGAGGCTAGTTGTAATTAATTTTTTACTAAAATAAAAAGATGAACCAACGAGCCTACAACCCAATAACGTTTGTTGAGGCTGATTGAATTTAATTTTTTACTAAAATAAAAAGATGAACCAGCAAGCCTACAACCCCATAACGCTGGGCGAGGCTAGTTGAAATTAATTTTTTACTAAAATAAAACGAGGAACCGACAAGCCTACAACCCCATAACGCTTGGCAAGGCTTGTTTTAAGTAATTTTTTACTAAAATGAAACAAGGAACCGACAAGCCTACAACCCAATAACGCTTGTTGAGGCTAGTTGAATTTGATTTTTTACTAAAATAAAAAGATGAACCAACAAGCCTACAACCCCATAACGCTTGGCAAGGCTTGTTTTAAGTAAATTTTTACTAAAATAAAACGAGGAACCGACAAGCCTACGACCCCATAACGCTGGGCGAGGCTAGTTGTAATTAATTTTTTACTAAAATAAAAAGATGAACCAACGAGTCTACAACCCCATAACGCTGGGTGAGGCTAGTTGAATTTAATTTTTTACTAAAATAAAACGAGGAACCGACGAGCCTACAACCCAATAACGCTTGTTGAGGCTAGTTGAATTTAATTTTTTACTAAAATCAAAAGATGAACCAACAAGCCTACAACCCCATAACGCTTGGCGAATCTAGTTGTAATTAATTTTTTACTAAAATATAACGATGAACTGACAAGCCTACAACCCCATAACGCTGGGCGAGGCTAGTTGAATTTTATTTTTTACTTTAATAAAACGAGGAACTGACAAGCCAACAACCCCTTATCGCTTGGCGAGGCTAGTTGTATTTAATTTTTTACTAAAATAAAAAGATGAACCAACAAGCCTACAACCCCGTAACGCTGGGCAAGGCTAGATGAATTGAATTTTTTACTAAAATGAAAAGATGAAACAACAAGCCTACAACCCCTTATCGCTTGGCGAGGCTAGTTTAAAATATTTTTTACTAAAATAAAACGAGGAACCGACAAGCCTACAACCCATTAACGCCGGGCGAGGCTAGTTGTATTTAATTTTTTACTAAAATAAAAAGATGAACCAACAAGCCTACAACCCCATAACGCTTGATGAGACTAGTTTAAAATAATTTTGTACTAAAATGAAACGAGGAACCGACAAGCCTACAACGTTATAACGCTGGGCAAGGCTGGTTGAATTGAATTTTTTACTAAAATAAAAAGATGAACCAACAAGTCTACAACCCCATAACGCTTGGCGAAGCTAGTTGTAATTATTTTTTTACTAAAATTAAACGATGAACTGACAAGCCTACAACCCCATAACGCTGGGCGAGGCTAGTTTACAATAGTTTTTTACGGAAATAAAACGAGGAACTGACAAGCCTGCAACCCCATAACGCTGGGCGAGGCTGGTTGAATTTAATTTTTTACTTAAATAAAACAAGGAACCGACAAGCCTACAACCCCATAACGCTTGGCGAGGCTAGTTTAAAATAATTTTTTACTAAAATGAAACGAGGAACTGACAAGCCAACAACCCAATAACGTTTGTTGAGGCTAGTTGAATTTAATTTTTTACTAAAATGAAACGAGGAACCGACAAGCCTACAACCCTATAACGTTTGTTGAGGCTAGTTGAATTTAATTTTTTACTAAAATAAAAAGATGAACCAACAAGCCTACAACCCCATAACGCTTGGCAAGGCTAGTTTTAAGTAATTTTTTACTAAAATAAAAAAATTAATCAACAATACTACGACCCCATAACGCTGGGCGAGAAAAGTTGTAATTAATTTTTTACTAAAATAAAACGATGAACAAACGAGCCTACAACCTATTCTAACGCTTGGCGAGGCTAGTTTAAAATAATTTTTTACTAAAATGAAACGAGGAACCGACAAGCCTACAGCCCCATAACGCTTGGCGAGGCTAGTTTAAAATAATTTTTTACTAAAATGAAACGAGGAACCGTTAAGCCTCCAACCCCATAACGCTCGGCAAGGCTAGTTGAGTTCAATTTTTTACTAAAATGAAAAGATGAAACAACAAGCCTACAACCCCATAACGCTTGGCGAGGCTAGTTTAAAATATTTTTTAAATAAAATAAAACGAGGAACCGACAAGCCTACAACCCCATAACGCTGGGCAAGGCTAGTTGAATTGAATTTTTTACTAAAATGAAAAGATGAAACAACAAGCCTACAACCCCATAACGCTTGGCGAAGCTAGTTGTAATTAATTTTTTACTAAAATATAACGATGAACTGACAAGCCTACAACCCCATAACGCTGGGCGAGGCTAGTTTACAATAGTTTTTTACGAAAATAAAACGAGGAACTGACAAGCCTACAACCCCATAACGCTGAGCGAGGCTAGTTGAATTTTATTTTTTACTTTAATAAAACGAGGAACTGACAAGCCAACAACCCCTTATCGCTTGGCGAGGCTAGTTGTATTTAATTTTTTACTAAAATAAAAAGATGAACCAACAAGCCTACAACCCCATAACGCTGGGCAAGGCTAGATGAATTGAATTTTTTACTAAAATGAAAAGATGAAACAACAAGCCTACAACCCCTTATCGCTTGGCGAGGCTAGTTTAAAATATTTTTTTACTAAAATAAAACGAGGAACCGACAAGCCTACAACCCATTAACGCCGGGCGAGGCTAGTTGTATTTAATTTTTTACTAAAATAAAAAGATGAACCAACAAGCCTACAACCTCATAACGCTTGGTGAGACTAGTTTAAAATAGTTTTTTACTAAAATGAAACGAGGAACCGACAAGCCTACAACGTTATAACGCTGGGCAAGGCTGGTTGAATTGAATTTTTTACTAAAATAAAAAGATGAACCAACAAGTCTACAACCCCATAACGCTTGGCGAAGCTAGTTGTAATTATTTTTTTACTAAAATTAAACGATGAACTGACAAGCCTGCAACCTCATAACGCTGGGCGAGGCTAGTTGAATTTAATTTTTTACTTAAATAAAACGAGGAACCGACAAGCCTACAACCCCTTATTGCTTGGCGAGGCTAGTTTAAAATAATTTTTTACTAAAATAAAACGAGGAACCGACAAGCCTACAACCCCATAATGCTCGGCAAGGCTAGTTGAATTGAATTTTTTACAAAAATGAAAAGATGGAACAACAAGCCTACAACCCTATAACGCTTAGAGAGGCTAGTTTAAAATATTTTTTTACTAAAATAAAACGAGGAACCGACAAGCCTACAACCTCATAACGCTGGGCGAGGCTAGTTGTATTTAATTTTTTACTAAAATAAAAAGATGAACCAACAAGCCTACAACCCCATAACGCTTGACGAGGCTAGTTTAAAATAATTTTTTACTTAAGTGAAACGAGGAACCGACAAGCCTACAGCCCCATAACGCTTGGCGAAGCTAGCTTAAAATAATTTTTTACTAAAATGAAACGAGGAATCGACAAGCCTCCAACCCCATAACGCTTGGTGAGGCTAGTTTAAAATAATTTTTTACTTAAATAAAACGAGGAACCAACAAGCCTACAGTAGTGATCAACATTATAAGGCACACCCTAAAACTCGCCTGTTTCAAGTTAATATTTTGACTTTGTGCATGCCAGTACGTGTTCAAATATTTTAGTATTCATCTCTAAAATTTTTTTTGTTCAAAACAAGTTCAGTACTTGAAAAAAAAACGTTTACTTTATATTAATTCGTCCTTCCAATCAATTTTTATCCTCTTTTAAGCTCAAAATGAATTTTTTTTTAAAAACAGCTAAATTTAGTTCTTTTATGATCTAGATAGTGTTTTGTAAAATTTCTATAAACACCTAAGTGAATAATATTTTTTTTTTTCGCGTTTCTCCGATGTTCAAGTTTATCGAAAAAAATTTTCAAGCTGATTAATAGAAAAATGTTCAAGCCACAAAGAAAAAATACATTTTTTTAAACTTGAAAAAACATTGATTTTTTGTACTTTTACATTGTTTTTCGCTTAAATTTGCTTTTTTTTATTAATTTAGGAGTCAAAAATTATATTAAACTGTTATTTGATGAATTTTCAACTAATTCAATTTATTATGAATCAAAATCTTACAGAGAATTTAAAAAAAATATGTTAAAAAACAGTTTTTCTAATACAGTTAAATTTCACAAAAATAACTTCAATTTGTATTTAAATGATGACAAGCAATATATTTATCGAATTGACTTTTTCGTTAATTTTAATATTCAGTTAGAAGTTTCAGAGAGTTTATTTAACTTGAAGTAATTTTTCAAATTCGTAGAATTCGAATGCTAGTAGCGATAATTGTTCGATCGGTAAAGAATTTATTTACTTTACCGACCGAGCCGTCATTATTGATAAATTAGTTTTTTAAATGTTTATAAGCTTGCATAACTTTCATCATGGGAAGAAAAGCAATTTCTGATAAAATTAAGTGGCAGATTATAGGATTGTTGAAAGGAGGAAAAAATCAGAGTCAAATTTCAAAAATATTAAAAGTTAGTAGGTGTTGCGTTCAAAACACCATTAAGACGTATGAAAGCGCGAAATCCGTAAAAGTGAAAAGTGGCGCTGGCAGGCCAAGAATAACAAGTAACCGGATTGATCGAATTATTATTAAAAAGGCAAAGAATAATCGTGCAGTTACAGCAAACAATATCAAAAATCAAATAAACGAAGAACTTAATGTAAAAGTGTCTTGAGTAACAGTTAATAGACGTTCGCTTGAGAAGAACATGAAATCTGCTGTCGCAACTCGTAAGCCTCTTCTAACTGCAAAGAACCGAAAAGCTAGGTATGAATGGTGCAAAGACAAGCTATCATGGACAGTTGAAAAATGGAATTTAGTTCTTTTTAGCGATGAATCTAGCTTCCAACTTTTTTCAAACAGACCAAAGCGAATAAGACGTACCAGCAGTGAAAAATACAATCCTGATTGCCTTGCTCCAAGAGTGCAGAAAGGTGGTGGATCAATTATGGTTTGGGGTTGCCTATCAGGAAAAGTAAAAGGAGAACTTCAATTTGTGCAAGGTACAGTGAACCGCGAAAAATACATCGAGACTATGGAAAATTTTATGCTTCCATCAAAAACAAATGTTTATGGACGTCAAAAAATTTGGTATTACCAACAAGACAACGCTCCGTGTCACAAATCAAAGAAAACGATGCAATGGTTTAATGATAATAAAAAACCTATTTTAGATTGGCCAGCACGTTCTCCAGATTTGAATATAATTGAGAATGCTTGGGATCAAATAGAGATAATGATCAAAGACAAACACCTGAGAAATTTGGAAGATTTAAAACGAGAGATTGCTGTAGTCTGGCAAAAATTGAGTCCGAGTTACTGTAAAAAACTTGCAGAATCTATGGTCCGAAGAGTTCGCGCTTGCTTCGAGGCTAAAGGAGGATCAACTAAGTACTAAAGAAGGGTTAACTAATTACTAAATATATAAAAAACATTAAATAATAAAAATGAATATAATAATTATTTCAAAAAATAAATTAATACTATTACTTGTAATCAATTAAATACAAATTGAAGTTATTTTTGTGAAATTTAACTGTATTAGAAAAACTGTTTTTTAACATATTTTTTTTTAATTCTCTGTAAGATTTTGATTCATAATAAATTGAATTAGTTTAAAATTCATCAAATATCAGTTTAATATAATTTTTACCTCCCAAATTAATAAAAAAAAGCAAATTTAAGCGAAAAACAATGTAAAAGTACAAAAAATCAATGTTTTTTCAAGTTTAAAAAAATGTATTTTTTCTTTGTGGCTTGAACATTTTTCTATTAATCAGCTTGAAAATTTTTTTCGATAAACTTGAACATCGGAGAAACGCGAAAAAAAATATATTATTCACTTTGGTGTTTATAGAAATTTTACAGAACACTATCTAGATCATAAAAGAACTAAATTTAGCTGTTTTTAAAAAAAAGTCATTTTAAGCTTAAAAGAGGAAAAAAATTGATTGGAAAGACGAATTAATATAAAGTAAACTTTTTTTTTTCAAGTACTGAACTTGTTTTGAACAAAAAAATTTTTAGAGATGATTACTAAAATATTCAAACACGTGCAGGCACTGGTTTGTGGTGTACAAGCTAGAAATCCCGGAACCCCTGCTCCACGGAGATCTCCACCCGCGCGGCGTCAAGTTTTGTGCCCCCCGAAAACGAGTGTGAAGCGTGTGTGTGCAGGAGTGCTGGGTGATAAGGGAGAGAATCCGTAGATTTTTCTCTCCCCGTCTGGATTTATTTCCCGAAGATTCTACGTGTGAATCCTCGATAGAACTCACACGTAGAAACTTGCGAGCCGGCGCGCGTAGCCGCCCGGCAGATTACTTTGTTTACTTTTGACTTTCTTTGTTTGGCCACTCGCGTGATCGGCCGAACTTTAGATTTTAAATTCTAGAATCGCAATAATTGATTTTTGTATTATTATTTTTTTTGTTATTCTTTTTAATAATAAATTGTAAAATTAAAATTAATTGTTGTTCCGAGGTTTTTTTTTATTAAAGACTGAATCTTTTTCCTCCGCTCGACTTTTCCTCATCGGTGGCTGTTTGAATCAGGTCATTGACGGTCAAGAGCGGGTTATAGAATACTTCAGCCGAGTACTGAATCAATCACAGTGAAACTACACGGTCACCGAACGGGAGTGCTTAGCTGTAGTAGAAGTAATAAGGAAGTTTAGGTGTTACGTCGAAGGCTTTAAATTCCACGTGATCACAGACCACAATTCCTTAAGATGGCTACATAAGATGACCAATGCCACTGGCATATTGGCAAGATGGTCTCTGGAGTTGCAAGGCTACGACTTCACGACAAAATATCGTAAAGGCACGTTAAACGTGGTTCCAGACGCCTTGTCACGAATGTACGAAGAAGACGACCCGACTGTCGTTTCAGCCGTAAGCTACCCGGTCGAACAACTAGACGACTGTTACCTACATAAGAGGAAGATAGTTCAGAGAAATCCAAACAAATTCCTCAGGTGGAAGGTCGTGGGTGACAGACTTTATTACTATAAGTCTGACGACGTCATCGAAGAGACAGTCGGAGACGACGATGCTTGGAAGCTCGTCGTACCTTTGTATTTACGGGCAACCATGATACAAGAGAAACACGATGAACCGATGGCAGGCCACTTGGGCCGAGACAAAACTCTTAAGAAAGTGACCCAAGAGAATTTTTGGCCTAGCATGTACAAGGACATCGAGGCATACGTAAAATCATGCCAGATTTGCCAGCAGCAAAAGGTTGAGCAACGCCTACCCGGTAGCCTAATGGGTAGACGTGTGATTGTAAGACCATGGCAAGCAGTTTCGGGTGATATATTAGACCCATACATCCGAAGCAAGAATGGCAACAAATACGTGCTAGTCTTAATGGATCTGTTCACCAGGTGGGCAGAAGTGATGCCATTAAGACGAGCGGACGGTGACTCCATCTGGAAACACATCTGGCTCGATGTAATCCTAAGATGGGGCCAACCAGAGCTGTTCCTTTCGGACCAAGGTTCAGAGTTCAAGAATCATGCTATAGACGACAAATTGGACGAACTTGGCGTACAGCATGAGAACTCACCAACTCACAATCCGGAATCAAACGGTGGAGTCGAACGGCTTAATCGGACATTGAAAACAATGATCCGATGTTTTGTAGCCGACATACAGCAAACGTGGGATGAGCACCTTCCAGAGCTGGTTTGCGCATACAACAGGGCAGTACACTCTGCAACTAAAACGAGCCCTGCCATGTTGAACATGATGCGCCAGCCAAATGACTGTAGCACGGTCAGCAAACACTTGGCAGAAGAAGCCGTCAAGAGACATCAAGATATGGCACTCGAGGACTGGCAAGACAAGCTCGAGGGAGCTGAAAAGCTCCGAGAATTGGCCAAAGAAAACGCTCGAGAGCAGCAGGATTGAGCTGTGGCACACTACAACAAAAAACATCGAGAAGTAGTGTTCCAGCCAGGTGATATGGTCTGGAGAAAAAATAAGGTTCTCTCGAGCAAGGCCAAAGGTTTTACTGCCAGCCTGGCAGCAAAGTACGCTGGTCCTTTCGTGGTCGTGGAAAGGTAAGGTTCCAACACCTACGCAATCCAAGACCGAGACGGAAACGACCAGAGGCCGGTAGCGGTCCAACAACTGAAGAGGCACATCAGGCGAGACAACGAAGAGTCTTCAAGCGACGAGAGTCTACCACAGAGGGATGCGAGTGAAAATCCAGACGCTAGCGAGAGTCAGGTAATTGTAGAAAATGTGCCGGAGACCAGTGGGCCTCCGGCTGAAGCGTCCGTGCCTAGGTTAGAAACCGCGAGCGAAGCCGATCGTCCGAGTGGGAATGTAAATGATCAGGCTCAGATAATAACTTCGATTCCCGTGGGAAGGGGTAGAGGGAGACCCCGGGGACCGAAGAAGAAAGTAACGATTCGTGTAGGAACACCGTCACCATGTCGAACCCGTGCGAATCGAAAATGTTAGTTTCTATTTCTCTGTCCTGTTGATCCATTTTTCCTTTTTCCTTGTATTTTCCAGATGGCAGAGAAGAAATTGGAGCAGCAGGAACAACCCCTGATGCCATTAGCAAGAGTTGGCTCAGGACTGTACGATTTTGGAGTCTGGGCGAGCATGATGGCAAAATCTCACCAGACGATGGAGAAGCTCCTCTACGTTTCTGGGGTCCTGGCAAAAACAGGACATCCAGAAATGACTGACTTTGTCTTTGACAAACGATACGGTGTCTGCTTGTCGTCACAAGCAGAAGCTGTAGAATGAGTCTCCGCCTCGACTCAGTCGGAGATCCGATTAGCCTATGGGCTGCCAAACTCCCCTCCCAAATCATGGGAAGAGGCATGCGAAACTTTGGACGTCGTGTGCCAGCAGCTGGACGACCAGCTGGAAGCGGAGCAGGAAGCCATTCGCCTGTTCCAAGCCTATAAGGCGAAAAAGGGCCAAGAGCCAAATTGGGTCGAAAATCCACGAGGACTACTCCTCGTGGATAAGCGAGCGGCAAGAGGAGCTCCGACTCTTGGACAAACACCGTCGGGCTATCGAGCAAAAGAAGAAGGCCGCCAGAGAAGCTATAGAGGAGATGGCCCGAGCCAAGGAAGCCTTACGAAAGGCCAAGGAGGCCGAGAACTCAGCCATGAGACAACTGGCCATGGCCAAATCAAAGGCACTATTTGTTTCTGGCCAAACCAACAAGAGCATGGCCAGAAACTACTACAGAGCGAAATTCGGCGTCAACTGCCGAATTTGCACCTGGCCAAATGTGGAAGACCCCACTAAGTGCCCCAACATTGGGGAGCACGAAGAATTTCTCCGATTGCGGAGGAAGTGAGAAATGTGAGGCGAAACGGTGGTTAAACCATGCCACTTCCATGTATATGGTAAAATAAAAATTGGCCAAACTACTTCCCTGATTGTTAGTTTGTTTTTTCACCAACCTTGAATCCTCCGACATCCTTTTTCGACTAGGTTGCGTCGAGTATTATCGACACAACGTCAACACGTTGTATCTAGGGGGGGGGGGGTTGTCACGGTCGGTGAAAATATTCGTCCACACGATCGAGATTTTTCGTTTGGACGCGGACCAGCAGCAGACGAACAGCTGCTGGCGGACCATTCCGGAACGGACCGACCGTTAGCGGTCGGACCAGCTGGAATGAGGCGTAAGCGCGCCAGTCTACTTCGATAGTTTAGGCTAGACACTCCGTCTCTCTCTCGTTCTCTTTTTTTTGTCAGAATAAAGAAAGTTTGTGATCGCGGCTCGCGGAGAGTTTTTTATCAATCACGACTCGCAAAGTCGCTGAGAGTGTGGCGTGTTCGAGTGTACGAGTTTGTGGTGTACAAGCTAGAAATCCCGGAACCCCTGCTCCATGGAGATCTCCACCCACGCGGCGTCAAGGTTTGTGCCCCCCGAAAACGAGTGTGAAGCGTGTGTGTGCAGGGTGCTGGGTGATAAGGGAGAGAATCCGTAGATTGTTCTCTCCCCGTCTGGATTTATTTCCCGAAGATTCTACGTGTGAATCCTCGATAGAACTCACACGTAGAAACTTGCGAGCCGGCGCGCGTAGCCGCCCGGCAGATTAATTTGTTTACTTTTGACTTTCTTTGTTCGGCCACTCGCGCGATCGGCCGAACTTTAGATTTTAAATTCTAGAATCGCAATAATTGATTTTTGTATTATTATTTTTTTTGTTATTCTTTTTAATAATAAATTGTAAAATTAAAATTAATTGTTGTTCCGAGGTTTTTTTTTATTAAAGACCGAATCTTTTTCCTCCGCTCGACTTTTCCTCATTTAGGAAATTTATTGATTCCGGGAAATTATATTTTAATTTGATTTTAGCTTGGGGAATAGCCCCGCCCACTGCCGGCATTCGACAGCTAGTCCGCGTCCGCGTACGCGTCTCCCCAAGCATGTCTACTTAATTACTTGCAGGTACTAACAACGGCTGCAGGAGTACTCAGGAGCGAGTACTCAGGAGTTTTATACGTTTACAGTTGCTGGTCCGACAACGCGGATCATCGTTGTTTTTCCCCGGACGAGCACTGTTACAATGTAAGTAAAGAAAAGTTTATTAACAATTCGTGAGATAATTGGAGTAGGAAGATAATGAAGAGATATAATTTTCAATTTTTTCATATTATATTAAGAAAGTGTCTAGGTACCATCGCCGTGTACCGTATTCGGTGCACGGTGCACGGTACACGGTACCAAATAAGAGTTACTTTAGACACTCTGTGAATTTAAGTGGGTTATTTAGGATGGGTAATTAGATTTAAAGTAAAAACTAGCAGTTTTTTAAACTTAAGTGGGTTATTTGGAATAAATTATAGGATCTAAAGTAAAAAGCTACCGTGTACCGTGTACCGTGTACGGTACACGGCGATGGTACCTAGACACAACCTTATATTAATTTTAAATTACCAAAAGTACATAAAAATATCACTGGGAGCTGTAAAAATTTTTTTTAATGCCACAAATAACTAACATTTTTTTTTTTTTTAAGCTGGAGATCCAGGTCTCGTAGGGGCATCCTGAATTCGAGTTATTTTAGTGTCTATATGAGCAACTATATGATCTTTAGTAAGCATTACGGTAATGATTAGTTGATTGAGATTTTCTGAGAAATGAAGTTGCTCGAGCTCTGCAATACTCGTCAAGCTGTTTTTTTTATTTATACAATCTTTTTTTATATCAATAAATAACATAGTTGTTTCATCGTCCGTAGTTTGATCGCTCAGTAGCACAACTTGGGTATAAGTTTGACAGAGCTTTTTTTTAGGGTTTGTAAACCAGCTGCTGTTACTTGTGTCATCTGAAAATATTTTACAAAAATTAAAAAAGCTTGCAGTTTCTGATATTTTTTTGTTTTTAGAGAATGAAAAATATATTAAATTAGGTGTTGAAACATAGGGGAGAGCAGGATAATTCGGACACTTTGAGTGAGGCCTGCGAATTTTACTTTGTAAATTTAAAATTTATTAATTTTTGTGAAAAGATGAAGTATACTTTTGTAAATGAACTTTTAGAGAACCAGCATTCAAAATTTAATTGCTTCTATTTTGATAGTAAAAATTGATAAAAAGTTAAAAGTGAAACATATGAGCGGGGGCTATTTTGACTCTGACGGAGGCTTTTCGGACAGTAACAAGGGGGCTATTCGAACATTTTCATTTTTTTTGTTAAAATTTAGTTAAAACGCTTTTTCATGCGCAAATATTACTGTGTAAATGTAATTAATGAGATACATATATCAATTATTTATTTAGTTAACGCGTGGAACTTTAATTTTAACAGCTCTTCAACTGCAGGGCTATTCGGACTGAGAAGATAATTCGTGATTTGAGGAATACTCGAACATTTTTTTATTTTTAATATTGCAAAATTCATTATTTTTATTTAGTTTTTTTGTAAAAGAGGTTATGACTTTAAAATCAGAAACGAATTGCATAAAAAGACTGTCACGGTCGGTGAAAACATCCGTCCACACGATCGATATTGATTATCCGTGTGGACGTGGGCCAGCAGCTGACGCTCAGCAGCTGGCGGACCATTCCGGAACGGACCGACCGTTAGAGGTCGGACCGGGTAGAACGGGATGGAAGCGCGCCAGTCGTGTGTAGAACGTTAGCACAGACGCTCGATTTTCTTTCAACGTCAGAGAGAAAAAGTACTGTAATCGCGAGTCGCATTGAGGTTTTCGTTAAACATGACATCGCGAGGAATGAGTGCTGTAAAAGAGTGTGTGCTGTTTTCGTAGACCACCCGTCTTCCCTTGGAGATCTCCACCCGCGCCTGTAAAGGTTTGTGTAACCGCGTTCGAGTGCAGATAGAGTAAAGGAGTGTGTCCCGGTAAGGGAGAGAACTTGTCGATTTTTCTCTCCCTATCTGGATTTATTTCCAAAAGGTTCTACGCGTGAATTCTTGTCAGAATTCACACGTAGAAACTTGCGAGCCGGCGCGCATAGTCGCCCGGCAGATTGTTTTGTTTACATTCGACTCTCTTTGTTCGGCCACTCGCGCGATCGGCCGAACTTTAGATTTTAAATTCTAGGATCGCGACAATTAATTTTTGTATTATTATTTTTATTATTCTTGTTGTTAATAAATTGTGAATTAAAATTAATTGTTGTTCTAGAGTCGTTATTAAGAACCGAGTCTTTTCCTCCGCTCGACTTTTCCTCATTTAGGAAATTTATTGATTCCGGGAAATTATATTTTAATTTGATTTTAGCTTGGGGAATAGCCCCGCCCACTGCCGGCATTCGACAGCTAGTCCGCGTCCGCGTACGCGTCTCCCCAAGCATGTCTACTTAATTATTTGCAGGTACTAACAACGGCTGCAGGAGTACTCAGGAGCGAGTACTCAGGAGTTTTATACTTGTACAGTTGCTGGTCCGACAACGCGGATCATCGTTGTTTTTCCCCGGACGAGCACTGTTACAAGACCTAAAATATTCAAACTTACCTCAGCTAATGTATAGCTATGTTGAATAAATGTTTATGGTTGAATTAAAAATAAAATCAGGAGTGTATTGAATAAAGTATGGAGTGTTTTTTTGTACTTCTGCAATGAAAACAGGTGCGATTGTGCGAAGCAATTGTACCCATGCGGCACTCGCGGTGCAGAAAGTTAAAAAATGCAGCAAATTGTATCGCCAGTTTTGACTACCAATTATGTATTCCGATTTGAACTTGAATAAATTTCTTTCAGTTAATTACTGAGTAAATAATTTCTCTAGATTAATTCAATGAGTTTAAAATATTTTTAACTCGTCAGTGTCGTCTGCACTCATCAGTACTGACAACAGTGGAAAACAGTGTTGGCAATAGTTGCACGCGATGCAAAAGCTCGCGTGCAACTATTGCCTCCTTTTTTTCCCATTTTTTTATTGTTTCCGAATGATTTTTTATGTCTGCTGCAGTTTGCTCAGTTCAGCTGACTGTTTTAAATTAGTTATTACAAGTGCAGTATACTTTACGGGATTTTTGCTAGCTATTAAAATTTTTTTTTTAAAAAGTTAAGTTGAAATACACTGAAATGAAAAAAACCAATCAGACTGCATGCTGCGTTTCAAGTTGTGAGTCAGCAACGTCCGATTTAACTTTTAAATTTCCTTCAAAACAGCATGAAGGATTGCAGTGGTTGCAATTAATTAATAGTGATGACTTGAATAAGTTAACGTATGGCACAATAAAAAACAGACGGTTTGGAGTTTGTTATAAACTTTTTTCAGAAAATGCCGTTCTAACTTTAAAAGATGGCAGAAGAATTCTAAAAAAAGGATTTTTACCGACGCTTAACTTGAAATCCCCTTCCCCTGCACGAATTTCAAATCCTTCGGACAATATAAATCGACCCACAGGTAAAATGATTCGGTAGTCTTTACACAAATGTTAAATTTTTGTTGTTATTACAGTGCATAAAGCTGACAAACTTGCAAGTAAAGCTGGTCCCAACAGAGTTAAAATAAGATGACAATATTTTTCACGAAAAAACTTTTTTTCATTCACGAATGTTAATGCTAAACCAGAGCCACTTTTTCCGCAAGTTCTTGTCAGGTATGTTCTTTTAGCATTACACAAAATTGAATTTATTCATTAATAGTTGTTAAAACTTACAAACGGAAGTTGGACTTCAACAATTCAAAAAAATCAACGACCGATTGTACACGGAGAGAAGAGTCGGAGATCCGTTTACGAAATTGGGACCTAACCTGGTTGTCTTTGTTAAGCGCAATCGGGCTTCGAACTAGTTCGCAATCAGATTGCGAACTGCGCGAAGCCCGATATCGAACAGGCGAACGTAATCTGGGAATGTCGCCCCAAGAAGGCGCCGCTTCGTTTACGATCTCAGTTCGACATCGGGCCTCTCGCCCGAGTTCGCAATCAGATTGCGAACTCGTTCGAAGCCCGATCGCGCTTAACTAAACACAAGCAGGTTATGTTCCAATTTCGTAAACGGATCTCCGACTCTTCTCTCCGTGTAATGTTGACTCAGACACATTGAGTATAGATTTGCCACCCACCGGAGACTTGCATTCGTACCAAAAGCGGCAGCTAATAGATATTAGCAATCGTTACGGGGGGAAAAATGATTATCGCAATTACCTTAGTACGAGTGCGATCAAAACATCATCGTGCATGTCTTACTCCAAGATCATGGTAGAATCGTCTGTTTCACCAAAATCAGTATTATTACCAGGTAAGAAATTTTAATAATATATCTTTGTACACAAATTAGTAATACAAAAAATCACTTTAATTTTTGAAGTAAAAATATACAGTCTAAGAATTGTTTATATCAAAAAAACACATGTAACGATTCTATCACTAACATTTTTCATCAATTTTCACAGTTCCGGAAGATAGCGTTATTTCTTATTTTTGCAATGTCCAAAATCTGAACGCTGCTCCATCAGAAAGTGACGTAATTCATAGTGAAAGTTTACCTCTGGAAAGTATAGGCACTTCTTCATATGAAAGGTTGAAAAAATATTTTAAAATACACTTTTGCATGATGATTATTTTGTTAAACCGATTAAGTCCCAGGATGTCGAATTTTTATTAGTATTTGAGCTGGAAAATCCTGAGGAAAACTTCGAAAATTCTATGCTTTAACACGATACTCCCCTGTTTTCGAGTATGCTTTACACGGTGTAGATGACAATATTTAAAATAGTTAAAATTTAGATTTTCAACTGTTTATAAACAAATTTAAAAAAAATCAATATTTTTCCGGCGTTTTTTTTTTTTTACAAATAATTTAGAGAAATGTGTTTTCATACAGTTAAAAATATGATAGACGGTTAAAATTTCGTTTGAAGTTTTAAAAACTTTTTGAAATTTTTGTGCTGTGATTTTTTCAAATAAGATGACGTCAAAAAAACTTATAAAAAATAAAATTAAAAAATATATAAAAAACAAAGTAAAAAACAAAATATAAAAAAAATGAAAACAATAAAATCGCATTTATCTTTAGTCCTAGTATGTCGCCAAATGTGTCTCAACAAGAAGTAACTACAAACAACATTGAAAAATCATGTAACCATCTCAAAGATAAAACGGCAACGAAAAGTCAAAATTCATCAGTTATTGACCTACTGCAAAAAGAAAATTTCCTGTTGAAAGAAGAAAACTTAAAATAGAAAATCGATAACACTGCTTTGAAGAAAAAAATAAAAAACTCTGAATACGCCAATAAAAAAAAAAAACCGGTTTGTTTATTTTATACTTTTTTACGATTAAAAATTGTTACTATTAATTAATTTGTTAAAAAAATTTTATTTTTAGCAAAAAGGCAAATGGAAAGAAAAATCGGCCATTTCATATTGTAAAAAAAAAATACGGGAAGTTAACGTATTTACAAAAACTGTCGGTTGATTCTATGCTAAATAACGTTCGAAAGAAAGCTAAAGGGCGAAGATTTAGTCACGAGCAAAAAGTGCTATATTTATCCGAGTACAAAAAATCCCCAGCAGCGTACCGTGGCAGGCAAAAAAATTTTAATCTCCCAAGCCAAACTACATTAAAAAAAATTTTAAACTCCATTAAGCTAGACACTGGTATCAATCCAGCAATAAGGGATAGACTGATTGCAGCCAGAAGTCAAATTAAAGATGATCCTAAAGCCCAATCGGGCTTTAACGGCGAGTTTGGTTTTTTTTTTAAATCCTATTTTTTTTTTTTTTCAAACCGACTGCCGTGAAAGCCTGCAGGGCTTTATATACTTTGATTTTTGGTTTTAGGTTAGGACGCTTGAAAGAAAAACTATTTTAGAATGATTATTTCATTTGTATTATACATCCCGCGTGTAGCTGATGATCCCCTGAGTAATTTAAACAAAAAATTATTCCGAACAAAGCCTGCATTGAAAAGTTATTAACGTTTCATTTTTCGAAACGCTGATTTCCTTTGGCTCACGGTACTCAGCGGACATTCGATTTCAGTTTAGAGCATCCGGTCTCTCTGCCTGCGCTCTCTGTAGACTTAACCGGACGTGACGTATGCAGTGGGCGTGTCTATTTTTGCTGTCTCTCTCACTCTTATTACAGCCAGTCGCATGCTCTCTTTCTCTTGGACTTAGCTTGCTGCCCCATGCAATGCTTCGGCGGCTGCTAGAACTCCAGTATACTTAGTGTGTTTTTTTATTATTATTGATGTTGATATACTTAGTGTGTTTTTTTGTTGATTTTTTTGATCGTTCTTATCGGTTCTGTTTTGATTAATTTGAATATTATTATTATTAAAAATTAACTAGTTAACTAATATGATGTGATGATTTTATTTTATAAATAAAAAACCTTATATACCTTTTAATTTTATAACAAAGTTCTTAGATAGTGATTATAGTAATAATAATTAATATATATTTTATATAAATTATTATTATGGACACTTAAAGTTATTAGATGTTTATAATTTTGTACTTCTCTTGTATATATTACAGTTTTCAAAGTTTAAATTAAAAAAATAATAAAAATTTAACTGTGTTTTTGATTTATCATTAAAGTGCTGCATACTCATGTGACGGTCGGTTTTTTTATATTAAATTAATAAGTTAAAAATCGCGCGACGGAGAGAGAAAACGGAGCAAGGTGATGCCGGTCGTCGCGGAACGCTCGAATCTCGAGGCTCGCGAACGGTAAGGCGAGAGAGGGGGTCCGTCGCCGAGTGGCTCCGCCACGACGTCGTGCGGCGCGAGGCTCTCCCTTCTTGCTCCAGCCGCTGAACCGTCAACACCTTGCCTACTTGGATTTTCTCTCGCGGACACGTAGTAAATTTCTATGGTGAGATTAGAGGTTATGTGCCATAAGTAAGAAGCATAAAATTTTCTTCATTCATACATTCCGTGTATATAATAAAATTCGCTGTTCGTCGTCTAATTATGTTGTCGGATGATTATCGAGAGAGCGATTTGTATTTTTTTTTATCTAGACTCAATTGCAGATTTCGGTACGATTCTATGATTGGCACGTCCGAGTAGATTTTTTTTTTTATATAACACATGGGAATGCACAGTTTATATTTATTTTCACGTAAGAGTAATTATTTTTTTAATATATGGTCATGATTTGTTGCTGCAGAATTATAATTTATTAGCTAAGCAACCTTGAGATTTTTTTTTTTGTTGTTTATTCAGTGCTCGGGTGCACAAATTTGAGCGCACAAATAAAGGTTCTTTCAAGGCAGTTGACTAATCTTCTAAATTCGTGGGTTATAACGAGTACGTCAAGGATTAACTAACTCAAGATTTCTATAAGGAAAAAAATATCCTAAATTTACTTGAGACGAAGTGATTTGACTCATAATTAGTTTTTTTTTTAGTACGTCGTGGCACGTAATTTTTTTTTTGTTGATTATACATTTAGACTCAGAGGGTGTAAGTGGCCGAGTTGTCTCTCGCAAGCACACAAGCTGAACCCTGCATATTGGTATCGGGAAGACTTGGAGCGGGTCGCGGCCATTTTTTTTGAATACTGCTTTGGGTCGAGGAGCGGTACGACTACAGGATCGTACCGCCGGGTCACACCACGCGGTCGCGGCACGAAATCCTACAATCAACGAGCACGAACTCAACCAAACACACACATTCCTGAGTTAGCCACAGCGGATAAATTTATGCACAGGTATTACACGTACAGGTCGCCTTTATATATATATATATATAACACACACATTTTTTTTACCAGATACTTTTTTTTTCTTCTTTATTTTTTTTTGTATATTATTTTTTATGTCTTAATGGGGTTTCTTGATTTTTTTTCTTATAAGAGAATAACTCTTTTTTTATTTTTTTCATATTAGTTGAGAATCCACCCGTTCGAAGTAGAGTCAAGAATGACCTTATTTAGCTCCGTGATAATTTAAAGCAAGACAATTGCAGTAGAATTTGGGGGGCTTGATATTCATGAATTTATATCACTGACAAGGAGAGGTCACACCCTCCGGGTCACCGATCTTGGCGAAACTTTGGGGATCGTTTTCTTATACCAAAAGATGAAGAAATCTACCAATCATCCCGTCTAATGGGCCTTTTATACCTAGTTCCTACATAGCTTATATCGTATTTTTAGCTCTTTTTGGGTTTTTTTGCGAATTTTCAAAAAATTCCTGTTCGAAGCCTATTACACTTACAAAATTCTGCAACCCCGCATTCTCTTTATTTTTTCATCTTCTTTTGAGAAAAAATATTTTTAAATCTATTTTTGAAGAAATAGTCCATGTAAAATTAAGGTGATCAAAAGCATTTTTTTACTGTTTTTTTTGGTTTTATGAACTTAAACTGTAAGTCGTCAGCCTTATCAAAATTATGTCTAAAAATATTTTTTCTAAAAAATTCATATAAAAACAAAGAAAATGCGGGGTTGCAGAATTGTGTAAGTGCAATAGGCTTTGAGCAGGAATTTTTTGAAAACTGTTACAAATAAACACAAAAGTCGCACAAAAGTGTTAAAAGTGTCAAAACAAGCTGATTTTCAAAAAATTCCTGCTCAAAGCCTATTGCACTTACAGAATTCTGCAACCCCGAATTTTCTTTGTTTTTATATGAATTTTTTAGAAAAAATATTTTTAGACATAATTTTGATAAGGCTGACGACATACAGTTTAAGTTCATAAAACCAAAAAAACAGTAAAAAATGCTTTTGATTACTTTAATTTTACATGGACTATTTCTTCAAAATTAGATTTAAAAATATTTTTTCTCAAAAGAAGATGAAAAAATAAAGAGAATGCGGGGTTGCAGAATTTTGTAAGTGTAATAGGCTTCGAACAGGAATTTTTTGAAAATTCGCAAAAAAACCCAAAAAGAGCTAAAAATACGATATAAGCTATGTAGGAACTAGGTATAAAAGGCCCATTAGACGGGATGATTGGTAGATTTCTTCATCTTTTGGTATAAGAAAACGATCCCCAAAGTTTCGTCAAGATCGGTGACCCGGAGGGTGTGACCTCTCCTTGTGAGTTTTTTTGTGTTCGATTAAGGTATTACTTTGTTTGTTAGCAACACGGGTGGATTGAATAAAAGAGCATTTTTCATAAGAATACTGAGATCTGATTTTGCAACCTGACTCCCATTCTTGAATAAGCATGAATGTTTTTTTTTACGTGAGTTTGAATTTGAATAATGAATGTTATTTAAACGGACTCACTGAACGGCCGTCATCATCACCGGAGCGGCGAGCTGGCAAAGGTGGGATTTTCTTGTGTTCATAAAAAAAAAAAAAAAAAAAGAACACATAAACGGAGCTGTTTATCCACGATTATATATACCTGGTTGAGTTGGTTCTTTACTTATATTTTTTTTTTAATTTTGTTTATTTGATAACCTGAGGTTTAAACGAAAAGGCAGGCCTAGGAAACCTGCAAATCTGAGTCCTGAAGGTTTCTCAGTACATTTGCAAGGACACAAGTCCGAATGCTAAGTGTACCGAGAGATAGATACAAGCCTCAAGCTTTTCGTTTGAAAAGAAGGTGACACTCATTAATATTTTTTTTAATTTTTTTTTATGTACACTTAATAAAATTTGTAAAGAAATATATAGGATAATGAGTGTATGAGGTTTGTGACAGTCAGTGATCGTAATTAAATCGTCGGTAACGATTTAGGATTTGGCGCGAGTCACGTGACTGTCGAACGCAGATCAGAGCGGACCTCTGAGGTGGTAGAGCGGGAATCGGGAAGCCACTCGTAGTTTTCGTGTTCGAGTGTTCGCACGTACATGGAACTTAACTCGCCTCGGTTCGACGGCTAACCGGATGGTCATCGCCCGGGAAGCATTCTTCTGTCTAGACGAGTCAACCGGCTTTTGGAAGCCGTGGACGTCGGGGAACCTGAACGACGTCTGGCAGACACGCAAAGATCTGGAGATCGATTCATGGCAGATCTTGAGGCAGCTTACTCGTTACGGAAGTCAAGGCAATTATTGACATTCGCGTCGCGCGTTGTAGTAGAGCCGTAGTGTGAGAGTGTGGTGTTATTTGTAAAGTTGTCATTTCACGTCATCGCCTGGACCGCTTTCCGATGGCTACACGGCGACTCGAGTATGGTAGATATTGCGGCTGGTCGGCATCGTAGCCTGGCATTTTGTTTAGCCTGACGGCTTGGTATGAGGTGCACCTTAGCGACTCCGTAAGTTAATTGTAAATGTGCGAGTGAGTGTGAATGCGTGTGAGTGTCCTTAGTACACTGTTATTGTCATAATCTTTGTTTTTCTCTTGCGCGCGTTAGCTGCCGATAGTAGCAGGAATTAGTGTGCGCGCGCAACGATTTAGAGAGTATTGAAGATTCTTTTGTTTACTGGTTTAAACGACACCGAGTCGTAATTCGGAATTTGTATTTTAGGTTTAGATTTGTTTTAATAAATTATGAAATTGTTAATTTAATTTTTATTGACTAAACCTGGTGTTCCTGCGAATCGATCCTGTTTTAATACCCGCACCCACTACTGATAAACGAACTAGCCGACCGCGTCGCGAAGTATAGTAATATTCGCGGACGCGATTTCCTCATTTTATTATTTCAGGTTGACGAGTTGCAGTTCGACGAGTGCTTGGATCAGCACTAAGTACAGGTGATAAGGATTTAGTACGCACCGTGGGTATTTGTATCGGCTCATACAAACCCTTAAATCCACCCCTGTTACAGGTTATATTATGGAATTGGCATAAGCCCCCTCATAAAGGTGGTGGGGGTGCCCCTGCTGGCTGCTACTAGGTCCAATGTAGGCTGCAGAGGGTAATGGAATAAATAAATAAAAAATAAAATGTACACTTAAGTGCAGGAAACAAGTTTTATTACCACATAGTGATAGACTTAAAATTTTTTTTTACTTTATTCAAATAGATAATTTAATTCCGCTTTGAGATATTTTCTAGAAAAATTGTATTTGATGCTTTATCTTTATTATAAAAATAAAATAATAACATCCTCTGTTCTGCAATATATACTGTAATAATTTTTTTATTTTATAAGTTTAGCAAGTGCAGAAAACCGGTGTTTTCTTTTTGGTATATATTATTTTTATAATCTATACAGTTGAAGAAAATTGTTTGTGTATGCAATTTAAATTAAATATAACATAATCAGTCATTAAAGATTAAAGATTAAATAACATCTCAAAAAAAAAAAACTACCCTACAGTTTACTATAAAAAATATAACTAAATTAAACAGTTTTTTTTTATTATTTATTACAAAGTCAATGAATACAATATTAAAAATTTTTTAGCAGTTTTTATTTATTTATGAAAAGAATACAGTACTATCAAAAATTCTTAATGAATAAAAAGAATACAGTACTATTAAAAATTCTTAAGCAGTTTTATTATTCTTTAATTTTTGTAATCAACATTACCAGCCCCAGGTACTGGGAAGGCTGGAAATAGCTGGATACTAGTAGGGACAGGAGCCGGGTAAGCTTGATAATTTAGAATACCCGTTTCAGCTCTAGGCCCAGCACTAGCTAAAGATTGCTGAATATTTTTCCTTGGACAGACATGGAGTCTTGCAAACCCAAGAATTGACGAGCTACTGGTCTTGAAAAGGCAACAGATTGATGATAATTCGTATGGGGTGAAACCCCTGGATATACTTGAGTCTGGGGATTAATGGTATAACCAGATCCAGGTATAAAGTAGGATAAAGGTTGGTTGTAACTAGAATATGGAGCTACTGCTTGCGTACTGATTGTAGAACCAGCTCGAGCTCTTAAACAGGCACTGGATTGCTGGTAAGCACAAACTGCTGGGTATACTTGCGATGACTGGAGAACCATGTCTTGGTCAGCAACTGGTCTTGATAAGGTTAAGGGTTGATGGTAATTAGCAGTAACCGATGGGTACAGTTGAACCTCGGGATAAATGATTTGGTCAGGTCCAGTGTAGCCTGGTTGTTGCTGGTAAACATTTAGCCCAGCAGCAGCTTGAAAAAGAGCTACATGAGGGTTAATGACTCGGCCAGCTCCAGCGATGACTTGTTGTTGTTGGTGAATACCTTGGCCAGCAGCTACTTCAGGTACTGGAGCTTTAGGACCAATGTCTTGACCAGCTGCAGTTCCAACGATGACTTGTTTTTGCTGATGAACAGCTTGGCCAGCAGCAACTTTAAGTACAGGGCCCTGCGGATCAATGATTTGGGCAGCAGTTCCAGCATCAACTTGTTCTTGCTGACCAATACCTTGGCCATTTACAGGTCCAAGATTCCTTTGTTGTTGCTGAGCAACATTTTGCCCAGCAGTGGCTTGAGAAAGAGCAACATGGGGGTCAATGACTTGGCCAGCTCCAGCGATGACTGGTTGTTGGTGAATACCTTGTCCAGCACCTAGTTCAGGCACTAGAGCTTCCGGAACAATGTCTTGATCAGCAGCATCTTCAGGTGGTGCGCCCTGGGGGTTAATGACTTGCCCAGCTCCAGTTTCTCCAGTATTGTTTTGCTGTTGCCGGACACCATTTTGCCCAGCAGTGGCTTGAGGAAGAGGGGTCTGGAGGTCAATGATTCGACCAGCCTCAATTCCAGCATTTACTTGTTGAACACCTTGGCTAGCAGCATCTTCAGGTGGTTGGCCCTGGGGGTCAATGACTTGGTCAGCTCCAATTCCAGTATTGTTTTGCTGTTGACGGGCACCATTTTGCCCAGCTGTGGCTTGAGGAAGAGGGGTGTGGGGGTCAATGATTTGACCAGCCTCAATTCCAGCATTGACTTGTTGTACACCTTGGCTAGCAGCATCTTCAAGTGGTGGGCCCTGGGGTTCAATGACTTGGTGTACTCCAGTTCTAGCATTAACTTGTTGTTGCTTTTGAACACCTTGGCCATTTCCAGGTCCAATACCGGTTTGTTGTTGCTGTTGCTGGGCAATATTTTGCCAAGCAGTGGCTTGAGGAAGAGGGGCCAGTGGATTTATGATTTGTCCAACACCAGCTCTTGTCCAGATTGGGGCTGACTGGATAATACCACGGAGAGCTTGAAGATGTTGGTTCTGAATGAGTAGCTCTGAGCAATGTTGAGATCCCTGTTCAAAACTTAAAAATGGTATAGCAGCATTTGCCAAGCCAGGATGAGCTTGCGGTCCACTGAAACTTACTCCTGTCCCTTGAGCACTACTACAAGCATTGTTATTATATCCATATATTTGAACTTGAGGTGCGCTGTAAGATCTTTCAGCTAGCATCACATTTTGCACTGCTTGACCAGTAAGCAGAGGTGGATGATAAAAGCTATTTATAAGAGAAACTGCAGGAACTTGATCTTGCTGACCATTGATTACTTGTGGTTAAAAATTAGAAGATGAATTCACTGGCTCAGTTTTCTTTTCTTCATCTTGTTTTTTTCTGAATTTTGTTCATGTAATTTATCCTAGGTTACAATCGCTTTTGCTTTATTGTTATAATTACCATTTGAACTGTATGGCACACTAGGACCTGAGTAGTATAACATGCGGTCTGGGCCGTCAAAACAAACCCCCACCACGCCTACCTGATGTTTACAGTTAGACGTCGGTGTCTCCGGACCCCCCCCCCCTCTCCACGGCTCTCGCGACTCTGACCGAGCGGAACCAAGAGGTCGCGGAGGGGGGGGAAGAAATCCATGCTGCATAGGTAAGAGGAGGAGGAGGTGTCTACGGACGCACCACAGTATCCTCCTCCCCCGCGAGTATCTCCCCCTCTCTCCCCCTTCCCTCTCCTTAGTCCTCGCGGATGCCTCCACCTCCCCACCCCTCTCCCCTAGTCCACGTGAGTGATGTGCTCGTGTCACCTTGAAATTCGTAGCTCTAGCCACGGGAGAAGTTGGCGATAGTGGTAGTGTACCGTGTGGGTGTGTATCTTTTATGTATTGACATTTAAGTTTTTTACCTTTTTTTTAAAACTCTCTGTATACGTGAGAAGAGTTGTGTTTAAAAATTTGTTTGATTTATTCATTTTTGAATAATTTTTTAAAGTCATGTCTTTGGACCAGAATCAACGTAAGTTAATTTAATTTATCAATGTAGTATATATATAATAAATCTAAATTTTTTACTAAATATGTGAAAACTTTTTTAGTGATCGCAGAAATGATGTCTGATGAGGAAGGTGATGACTTCATTAGAAGTATTGATTTGATAACAGATGAAGGTTGGTTTTTATTAACTTCAAGATAATATTTATCATTTTTTTCTATATTAAAAAAAATAAATTAAAAATTTTTTGTTTTTTTTTCTTTAAAAAAGATGGTCAACAAGATATTTCGCAATGGCAGCGAGATAATTATTATGGTTCGTTGTGCTGGTCATACGGGGTACACACATTCGACTTTTTGAAGAGTATTTTGTTAAATTTAGTTCTTCATATGGAATTTTGTAATTTGGACGCAACAACAGCGAAAGGAGAGAGCTTACGTGTCTGTGTAAGCCAATTTATACAGGAAATGAATGAGTATCGCCCGGATTTCGTCAGAACAGACGATGCACGCGAAAATCTGAACCTGCTACTTCGGGTTCTTTTACAAGACCGAGAATACTACGAAATAATGGCTTTTTTACAATTTTTAAAAACATACAATAGAAAACATAAAGACTTGGGCATTATAACGCGAGACGTAATTTTTTTTTCATGTCACAAAATAGAAGAAATATTGGAAAATAGTTATGAAGTAAATATTAGAAATTAAATCCTTATATCAAATTATAAATTAAATGAATAAAGAAACGAATAAAAAAAATTTAACTAATTTTTTGTTTTTTTTTATTAACACCTTTATAGTTTCAAATACTATCGTTACTTAATTAAATTAAAAAAAAAAAAAATTTAATGTTTTTTACCACTGCTGAGTTGATGTTTTTTCTACAAGCATCCAAGTTGCCACTGCCACTGCTTCGTTGATGTTTTTTTTATTTCGTATCAAAATTTTTATAAGTTATGATGATGAATTTATTTTAAAGTTTTTGTCAAGATTGATGTCAATGCTTTAATTAATTTCAAATTATTAAATGATGTACCATTGTTTTCTAGCAAATATATTTTTAAAGTAAAAAAGTAAGTTAAGAAGTAAAAAATTTAAATACAAGTAATAAGTTTGGCTTTAATTATTTTTTTATATTAAGAAGTAAAAACTTTAATTATTTTTTTGTAGGTGAGGTGTTTGAAATAAAAAAAAAATTAATTTTTTGAAACCATTATTTTTTTATTTCTCCAATTTTTATATTACACTTTTTTTATTTCGCACTGCCTGGTCAGCTGATGATTCTATTGATTCTTCGTATTCTTCCACCATGAGTTCGTTCCGAATTTCACACCGCCTGGTCAGCTGATGATTCTATTGATTCTTCGTACTCTTCCACCATGAGTTCGTTCCGAAGATTTATTTTGGCTGGTGATAGACAATTGAAAACAATTTTTAATTACTTAAATAAATAAAAGTTTTTAAATTTTTACAACTAGAACTTATCACAAATCTCCAGGAAATGCGTCTTGAGTGTTTTAAATTTTTTATTACGGCGATATTTACCGCCAATTATAAATTGCCCGACACACATCATCACGTCGGCACTATATTCGTAGTGTTTTTTATACATTTGAATAATGTCGCGTACTTTGCTTTTGTCCAAAATCCACTGCAATAAATCGAAGAGAAAAGTGTAGCTCTGACTCGTAATCCATTTGATGTGATTAAAGGTGTAAGGGTTAAACCTATGTTTTATGCAAGCGTTATTTTGGTATTTTAAATAAAAAATTGAAAATATGATTGCTTCCCGCAGAGCCACTTTTCTTTCACGGCTAGATGAATTTAAGTTACATCTGTCAATTAATTTTTGAATGCTGCCGGGCATTTTTATTATTTATTTACACGTGGTCAAACGTAAAACTACAGGCAGCCACAAGCGCATCAATTTAGAGCTGTATTATAAAAAAGTGTAACGTTTGAAATTTTTTGAGTCGTAAGAGTGGGAGGCAGCGGTGGGGGAAATGGGATTTGCTTAGTTTCTAGTGTGAGAACGAATTAGCGCAGCAATCTAGAGCTGCATTAAAAAGTGCTACATTTGCAATTTTTGTACACGTGAGATAGGAGAGGTGAGTGGGGTGTGTGTGGGGGGGAGAGGTGCTGCTTAGCGTCAGCTATTAAAGCAAATTTTGCATAGTTTTGGAATTTGACGGATATTTCCGTAGTTTCGATTGAGCTTTTGACGAAACCTGTTACGCGTCAGTGTAAAAAAAAAAAATAAATTTAAAAAAATGAGTGATTTAAGGAATCAATGTAAGTAAATAGTTTTATTGTGCATAGTTGTTAGTGTATGCTAATAATAAAAAAAGTTAAAATAAAAAAATTAATTCAAATTTTTTAGTGCTGAGAGAAATGAACGAGGATGATTTAGGGGACGCTATTGTTCTACGGACCGTGGAACTGTCTAATGGTAAGTTTTTTTACATACTTTTTGTGTGTTACTAAGTATTCAAAAAAAAAGTTATAATAAAAATACATTAAAATTTTGTAGCGATGAGAGAAATGAACGAGGATGATTTAGGGGACGCTATTGTTCTACGGGCTGTGGAACTGTCTCGTGGTAAGTATTTATGTTTATACATTTATACATTATTTATTGTGTTATTTTATAATAAAGTTTTCTTTTTTTTTTAGATTCGATTGATAGTCCTATAAGGGGAGTAGTGGGCAATAATAAAAGAAGGCGAAGGCTCGCCAGCACCAGCAGCGATGATTCGGACCCTATAAAGGGTAAAGTTAACAACAACAAGAGATGCAGAAGACTTATTAGCAGCAACAGCAGCGACGATTTGAGTCCTATAGAAGGCAGAGTAAGAAGTAAAATAAGAAAAATTATAAGTTCATCCGACGAAGATATAAAAAAAAATGCAAGTGCGGTCCCTAGTGGTTCTAGTGGTCGTGATTCTCGAAGAAGAAGAAGAAGTAGGAGTAGCAAAAGCAGCAGCAGTAGCACCAGCAGCTGTGATAGTAACAAAAGTAAAAGCTTGCGCAGAAAACGAAGTAGCAGCAGCAGTAGTAGCAGCAGCAGCAGTAGCAACAGCAGCAACAACAACAGTAGCAGTGCCACCGGTAGCGCACGTTGTAGTAGTAAATCACAGAGCTACAGTGGTTCACGCAGCACTACTAGTCGTGAATCTCAAAAAAGTGTTAGTGGCAGTAGTAGTAGCACTGACAGCAAAAGATCCTGCAGTGTGCATACAAGAAGAAGAAACATCAGTAGCAGTAGCAGCAGCAGCAGCTGCTGCGATAGTAACAACAGCAAAAGCTTGCACCGAAAACGAAGTAGCAGCAGCAGCAGCAGCAGCAGCAACAGAAGCAGTACTACCGATAGCGCACGTTGCAGCAGTAGTAAATCACGGAGCTACAGTGGTTCACGCAGCACTACTAGTTGCGAATCTCAAAAAAGAGTTAGTGGCAGTAGTAGCACTGACAGCAAAAGATCCTGCAGTGTGCATACAAGAAAAAGAAGCATCAGTAGCAGTAGCAGCAGCAGCAGTTGTGACAGTAACAACAGCAAAAGCTCGCGCAGAAAGCGAAGTAGTAGCAATGCCACCAACGATACTGTCACCACAGCCAGCAGCAGCAGCAGTAGCAACACACGTTGTAGTGGTAAATCACGGAGCTACAGTAGTTCGCACACCACTACTGGTCGTGAATCTCAAAGAAGTGATAGTGGCAGCAGAAGTGCTTCTTTACGAAGAAGAAGAAGCGACAGCAGCAGCAGCAGTAGCAGCAGCAGCAGCAGCAGTAGTAGTAGTAGTAGTACTACTACCAACGACAGCAAAAGATCCTGCAGTGTGCGTACTACCAAGAGTCGAAGATCATCGAGAAGTAGTAGTGCTACACTCAGTGCTAGTAGCCCCGGCAGTAGCGATGAAGAGGACACCGCACAAGTAGTAGTCAATAATCGAGACATGCCTCTATTAATTGAAGAAGAAGAAGCAGCGTCTGTTGGTAAATAAACCTTTGTTTATTTTAATTTTATTATTTATTTTTTATTTTTATTTTTTTTTTTTTACAAATGAATTTACAGGCAACTATTTTTCCCAGACAGGGGCGGGTCGTCGAAGGCCTAATTTGGCCGCAGAAAAAGAAGAGAACGAATTGCGTAATCAACAACAAGACCATCAACAGCAGCAGCAGCAACAACAACAACAACAACAACAACCACCAGAGCAGTGCCAATATTTTCAAATGGAGACCGAGGAAATCCGGTGTTACCAACGATTCAATTACAGTGGACAACGAATGCGGGTTCAATTCAACAGGCCATCTCAGGGTGAGGATTTTTTTACGTTTCTTCGTCAAGGAATTTGTGAGCTTGCATATAATCTACGGAGAAAGGGTAGGTCCATGGATTATATCGATATTACAGTAGAGTCGGAAAGCTTTAACTCGGGGCCACTTTGGCTTTCTTTTAGATATGTAAGAGATTTTAGCAGCGACGATTTGTGGGATATTTTTTTTAAAGCTTCACAAAGTTCTACTGATTTCAATATAGAAAATAGTATTATTATTAATTGCGACATCGTTAAAAATGTTAAAAAATATTTGGTTGGGTCGGGCGGTGCTAGGGTCAAATTGACCAGACCGGACGTCCAAAAAAAATCAATTTTAACTATATCGAATGATGACAACCTTTGTTTACCGCGGTCATTAGTCACGGCAGAGGTTCATGCTGCCAAAGGGCAACTGAAAACCGGTCCGACGTTTGATTATTGGGAATTAATTCGTAGGCGAACAAAAAATGGCGTGCAAACTGCTGCCGCTAAATATCTTGTAGAGGAAGCGCGGGTAGACATACCCCCACAAGGCTGTGGGCTTGCTGAAATAGAAAAATTTCAAGCATTCTACGCTCGAACCGGTAAAGCTATTGTAGTATACGAGTACAAAAATTTTGACAAAGGTAGTTTACCGATTTTTGACAGAACTGCGCAGGTATTAGCTGCAAACCAAAATATTAATCATACTTTGCGAATAATGTATTACGAAAACCCATCGGGGTCACATTATCAGCCAATTTTAAACTTAACGGGTGATAGTGGGTATGCTTATTATTGTGTGCCATGTAATAAAGCATATACCGATAAATTGTACTACAAGTGTGCGTATGAGTGTTATATGTGTAAAAAAAAAACGAAATGCGATCAAACCCTAGACTTAATAAAATGCGACAACTGCTTTCGATATTTTTATGGCGAAGAATGTTTCAATCAACATCTACAGGTAGGGGCTTTTTACAAAACCTTACGCGTATGCGATGCGGTTAAACTATGTAAGAAATGCGGAAAAATGTACAAAATTAAAAAAATAAAAGGAACAGATGTGTTCAGGCAGCATCAATGCAATATGACTTACTGTCAAATTTGCAAAAAAATGATGCCAACTGAACACTTCTGTTACATGCAGCCTATTGAAAATAGTCTAGATAGCGATGCAAAATGTTTATTCCTCTTCTACGATTTTGAAACGACGACAAATGAAACTTTGGGGGACACAAATATTAAAAAACACGTGCCAAATTTATGTGTTGTCCATCAATTGTGCGATAATTGTGCAAATGATGTCAACATTTCGAATGATTGCGCTTTTTGTGGGATACGCGAATATGTTTTCAAAATTGACCCGGTAAAACAGCTGGTAGAGTTAGCTTTCGCGCCCCGAAAAGAGTTTAATAAAATAATTTGCATTGCTCACAATGCACAAGGTTTCGATGCGCAGTTCGTTCTAAAATATATCGTCGAAAATTATGACGGGCCAGCCTCAAGTCCATCGGTAATATTAAACGGGTCAAAGATTATCTCAATAAAATACAAAAATGTAAAATTTATAGATAGTTTAAATTACTTTCATATGTCTTTGGCGTCCTTGCCTAAGGCGTATGGTTTCTCAGGTGTTAAAAAAGGCACTTTTCCGCACCTTTTTAATTTACCCCAATTTCAAAATTATCGTGGCAAAATGCCACCCTTAGAAACTTTCTCCCCACATACTCTTTTTGCAAAAGATCGTGAAAATTTAATTAAGTGGTACAATGAAAAAGTTGACGAAAATTATATTTTTGTAGAGTTATTGCATTCACTTGGTGAAAATCCATAGTCAATTTGATAATAATAAAAACAAAATGTTTTCGATTTTCACAATTTATTTATTAACATTAGTTAATACATTAGCCTCATGACAGCCGTTTCGACATACAATGTCATCTTCAGATGAGTATACACAATATTGTGTATATTTTTTATATTTTATATTTTTGATTTTCAAAATGAGTTTGTAAAGTACTGTAAGCAGGATGTAAAAATATTAAGAATTGCTTGCTTGGAATTTCGTAAAATTTTCAAACAGATGAACGTTGATCCTTTTGCGGAGTGTACTACAATAGCCTCCTCCTGCTTACAAGTATTTCGCAAAAATTTTTTGGAACACGAGCAAATCGGCATAATTCCGGTGAAAGGGTACCGACGCTGTAATAAACAGTCAAAAAAAGCTCTAAAGTGGCTATACTGGGAGGAAAAAAAATGTAATAAATCTATTCGTCACGCGGGTCATTCGAGTGAAAAGCGACTACCAGGAGGTCTTCTTGTAGATGGATATCGCGAAATTGACAACACCAGCGAGAAAGAAGAATACGCGGGGTACAGAGGTATAGTTTATGAATTTTATGGTTGCTATTGGCACGGGTGCCCTTGTCTTCGAACAAATCGCGATGTCAAAGATTCAAGTGGTGTTACATTGAACAATCGTTATGAAAATACATTAATAAAACGGGAAAAAATTTTATCAGGGGGTTACAAACTAATCGAACAGTGGGAGTGTCGATTTGATTTGGAAATTAAAAATAACAACGAGCTTAGAAAATTTATTGATGAAACAGATCGGGATTTAATAAAATATGTACCTCTGAATCCGCGAGACGCGTTTTTCAACATTGTAAAAAAATACGTGTGTAAAGAGGGCGAAAAAATTCATTACGTCGATTACTGTAGTTTGTACCCGTGGGTAAACCGTTATGGTACGTATATTTTGGGCCATCCTAAAATATTTGTCGGTAGCGAGTGCAATGCGATAATAGGACCATCGAACGATATCGCAAACGTGGATGGTTTTATTGAATGCGACGTGCTACCACCATCGAATCTTTTTCATCCGATTTTACCGTTAAAAATGCATAACAAACATATATTTCCGCTATGTCGGACGTGTTGTGAAGAAATGGCTGATACGGAATGTCAGCACGAAAATCAGTCGGACCGGTGTTTACACGGGACTTGGGTGTCCGAAGAACTGAAAGTAGCCGTAAAGTACGGGTATAGAATTATTAATATTTATGAAATTTGGCATTACAAAACAACCAAATATAATCCCCAAACCTACGAGGGCGGTCTCTTTTCAGAGTATATTCGGTCATTTTTTAATCAAAAGGTAAAAGCCTCCGGCTATCCCCCTGGTTGCGTAACAGAGGAGGAAAAACAAAGATACGTCGATAAACTAAAAAAAGTTGAGGATATATCTTTGACATTAACCGAAATAGATCACAACCCTGGTCTGAGATCCGTGGCAAAATTATGCTTAAACTCGTTGTGGGGCAAGTTCGGGCAGAGGGAAAATATGGTAAAAACAGAAGTCGTTAAGAATCCCTGTAGACTGGCCGAGTTATTGAGTAGGGAGGACACTGAAGTGAACGGCATAGTACCGGTTAACGATCACGTCTTATACGTTAACTGGTCCTATGCTACTGAAACGCACTCCACGTCTCCTCTTACAAATGTTGCGGTTGCGGCGTATACAAGCGCTCAAGCGCGACTAAAATTAAATGAATGTTTGCAAGTTCTTAAAGAAAGGGTCTGCTACTACGACACAGACT
Source organism: Encarsia formosa (assembly GCA_038277355.1). Taxonomy (NCBI): domain Eukaryota; kingdom Metazoa; phylum Arthropoda; class Insecta; order Hymenoptera; family Aphelinidae; genus Encarsia; species Encarsia formosa. The sequence continues at coordinate 58,320,383 of CM076188.1, read as the reverse complement.
CTATAATCTACCTGAGCAAACCGGGTGATGAAGATTTACCAATCGGTACAATGCTTGGAGAACTTACGGATGAACTTGTGGAAAAGGGTACAGGTACATTCATAAATATTTTTGCAAGTTGCGGGCCAAAGTTTTATGCTTACGAGTACACTAAACCAGACGGGTCGAAAGAGTCCGTATGCAAAGTAAAAGGAATACGTTTAAATTACACAAATAGTCAAAAAATTAATTTTGACACAATTTGTAAACTCATTGATGGCGATTTGTGTAATTTAACCGTGTCGAATAATTCTATCAGACGAACCGTTTTTCACGACGTGATATCTGTAAAAGAGATAAAAAAATGTCAGCCTGTATACAGTAAAAGACGATTCGTTGGCCTTGAGAAAAGCTTTCCGTTTGGTTTCAAAAACTATTAACGACTCTACCTCTATCACCAGCACTACAACTGTAAGAAAAAAAAAAAGAAAAAAAAGCGGCTGCTCGTTATAATACGTACTCTTTTTGTATGTCTGCAATTTATTTTTTTTATGTAATCACCTAATTTTTACTTTAAATAAAAAATTTTTGTCAATAATAATTACTGTGTATCAAATAAATAATAAAAATAACAATTTAATTACTCAATTATTGAACACCTTTTTTCTGCTTTATTCCACCTCACTCTTTCTATTACGTATCACTTACTCATTTTTTTTTTATTTAAATTTTGTATACAAAGTTAAAATCAAACACCAGAATGATTGTAGGCTTGAGCTTAAAGCTTGAGCTAAGGCTTGAGCTAAGGCTTGAGCTAAAGACTTGAGCTAAGGCTTGAGACTTGGTCGTACAACCACAGCGGCGGCGGCAGCGATGGCGGTAACAACAGCGGCAGCAGCAGTAGAAGCCTGGACATGGCTGTCACAGCGTGACAGAGCAAGGAAACGATCGAGCTCGAGCTAGAGCTTAATTTAAGTTTGATTATTTCAAATTGTGCGAGTCTACTTTATTTTCGTTTTAATTTTTCTTGCTAATTTAAAAACTGTCTACCGTGACTTTGTTTAGTCATTTCTACTGTGGTCGTCAATGGTGCCAGTACACTTTTATTTTCTTATTTTAGAACCGCTTAACACCTCTGTGATTGTTTTTCCAGTTTTAATTGTTTATTTTCTTAGTTTGAGTGCGTTTTATCCAAGACAAAATATGAGTATTCTTTGGAAACATCCGTGGACATCAATACTGTGTGGACCAACAGGTTGCGGCAAGACACTGTTTACAAAAAAATTTCTAAAACATATTCATCAGCTGAGCGACACAACGTTTGCACGAATCATAGTGTATTATGCTGAATGGCAGCCGGCTTACAAGGAGTTAGGTAAAAATATTGAGTTTCGTGAAGGTTTACCGCGGAGCGAGGACTACTCTAGTGATCCACGTCCTAAACTTTTGATCATAGATGACTTGATGAGTGAGTCGTCTAGAGGCAGCGATGGAATCATCGTCAATTTTTTCACAAAAGGCAGTCACCACAAAAATTTGAGCATTATATTTATTACGCAAAATGTTTTTCACCAGGGAAAAAGACAAAGAGATATTTCTTTAAATGCACAGTACATTGTAATTTTTAGGAATTTGCGTGACCGAGCGCAAATACAACATTTATCACGTCAACTTTGTCCTGAAAACTCCAAATTTTTACAAGAAGCTTATTGGGACGCTACTTCGAGGCCCTATGGTTATTTATTACTAGATCTTAAACAAAATACCCCAGACAACTGCAGATTTCGCACATGTATTTTTCCTGATGATGAGTATCAATACGTCTACGTGCCAAAGCAAAAAAATATAAAAGGCACAAGCACACGCGATGAACTGCCAGTTGTTTCTTTGTAATGGCTTCAAAGAGTCGGTGTCCGATCGGCAAAAAAAGCGCTGCTATATTGACAGGCTTGTATCACTTCAACGACGAGCAAAGACGCGCAGTTTTACGCACAGCTGATCCAGCACTTGTTAAACAGATTTGTGAGTGTGTTTTAAATGTTTTGACTGGTAACGTACCCCTCGCGGACAACCACAAACTTAGGCTACGAAAACACGCAAATACTTTACGAAAACTGGTAAAACCTGCTGGTAGTTTTGTTAGTAAAAAAAAAATTTTAGTGCAACACGGTAACGGCTTTTTACCGATATTACTCGCAACGTTAATAAAGACAATTTTTTGAAAAAAAAAAAAAAAAAAATTTTTTTAAATAAAAATGGAACATACAAAAAAAATGATTTTATTGCCACAAGAGAGCGTCGAGCGCATGCAGCACATGATATCAGTTGGTAATGGGTGATAATCATGAGAGAAAATCTGTTCAAACTCCTGGAACACCAACGAGCAGACTCGATGAAGAGATGAGTAAAATCTTAAACTCAACAGACTACAGTACCCTCAGCGAACGCGAAAAATGGACACGATACTCCGAACTGCTACAACGATATCTGAATTTACGAGAAACAGATGACAAAGTACAAGGAGCAAATGTCACAGGTGTCATTGACTCTAACATGAACTTAGGTAACGTCAATGCTGAGTCACAAGAAAATACGGATGAAAGTGTCATTGACACCGTACCACTGAGATTTCGAACCAAAGCACGTAAAATCATGCAGTTATTGAGAAAAAAAGGTAATGTCAATTGGGATACGAACGAGCTGACTAGAGAGGGGACAACTTTACCGGGTGCAACTATAGTTGATCTCATCAACGATACTCTAAGAGAAAGAAAAAGAGAAGCGCCGCTAGGACACCTTCAGTTTGCGGCAGCACTTCCACGAGCACGCATACCCAAAGAATTCATTGGTAATTCCCGTGTTTGGGAAAAAGTTTTAGCATCTGCTACATCGGCCACTCAAACAACGGCTCGTGCACTATCTTCTAGTGCGTCGTCGTCATCGTCGCCCCAGGTCATTGACGTAGTTCGTGGTCATCAGCTATCGCCGTTTAATAAAGGCAAACAAAAAAAAAGAACGCGCTACAACTCTAACGATAGCGACGTGTCTAGGGCAATTTACAGTAGTAGTAGTAGTTTTAGCAGTAGTGACAAAGAAGAAAAAAAAAAAAAAATTAAAAAAAATAGAGAGCCCATCGACGGTAGGTGTTTTAGGGGAAACGTCAGTTCCACCGTTACCAACACCACCGGCGTTGACGTCGTCAGCTTCGTCGTCACCGAACTCTCACCATCAGCAACCTGCGACACAAGGATGGCTACGACTGAGAAATTTTTTTCAAACGTAAAAAATAGTCATAAAGTTAAAGACACAAAAGAGGAAAGTTGTGCCATAAATGACTTGATCGATCTGCTACCTTTTGAATTACACGTTCCTGGTTATAGATTTTGCGGTCCTGGTACAAAACTAGCAGAACGTCTGAGCCGTGGTGAAGTTGGAATCAATCCTCTTGACAGGCGTGTCGCGAGCATGATATTAGTTACGCAGATAAAACTAAAAATCGACAACAAGCTGATCGTATACTGGCTATAAAAGCTTTTTCACGCATGCTTGACGAAGAAACACCATCTGATGAGCGAACTGTGGCTTTGATGACTACCTGCTGCATGATTAGTAAGATTACTTTTGAAAAGTTTTTTGCGCGTATAAAAAAGATTTTGAAAACCCGAAAAAAAAATAAAAAAAAAAATCGATGAAAAAAAATTAAAGAAAGTTAAAAAAATAACTGCTTAAAAATAATAATAAATAAATAAACCAATAAATAAAAATAATAAAAGATAGAAACAAAGTAAGACAAGAGACGGTCAACATGACTGAGAAATTAGAAGAACTGTACTACAATTTACCATTACCGACAGCTTACGCCGGTGCAGATAAACTGATTGGTGCATTGCGAAAAGAACAACCTAAACAAAATGTAATAAAGTGGCTAGAAAGTCAGGCCTCTTACAACAAACACAAACTTGTGCGTCGACGCTTCTCCCGTCGTTGTTACAATGTGCGTAACATTGATGATTTGTGGGAGGGTGATTTGATTGACCTTAGATCAATTAAGTCCTACAATAATAATGTATCTTATCTTTTAATAGTAATTGATGTTTTATCCAAGTATGTATTTTTGGAGCCAGTTCGGAATAAAAAATCTAAAAGTATTGCCGAGGCTTTTTCCTGTATCTTGTTAAAAAGTAATGGTCGAAAACCAGTATGTTTTCAGACGGACAAAGGTAAAGAATTTACTGGTCGAGAAATGCAGGAAGTTTAAAAAAAAAATGAAATACAATTTCGTGTGTCGCGCAGTCCAGATACAAAAGCCGCCGTTGCAGAGAGATTTATAAGAACTATAAAAGAAAAAATTTGGCGATATTTTACCTTTAAAAATACAAAAAGATATATTGACGTGATACAACAAATCGTTGAAAGTTACAATCGAAGCAGACACAGTGCTACAAAAATGATACCCGCCGAGGTAAACATTGATAATGCAGCTATAGCGCGTAAAAATATTATGAAAAAATACAACATAAGCACTTTTAAATCACCTAAATACAAAGCTGGCGACGTCGTTCGTGTCAGTTGTTTGAAAAGTGTTTTTGACAAAGGTTATGAGGGTGGCTGGTCAGAGGAGTTATTTAAAATTAAACGCATTTCATTGACACGCCAACCACTTTTATATTTTTTGGAAGACTCTGACGGTGAAGAGATTGACGGATTTTTTTACGAAGAAGAGCTGAGTCGTGTTAGTAAAATTTAAATACAGTCAATAATACATACTCAAATAATAAATAAAATATGACAGACCAATTTTACATCGCTCTACCAAGCAACAGTAGTATAAAATATTATCCAGAAAATACTGCAACACACTTCATTACTCAGCTACCTCAACAAATACAGTTACAAGGAAAATGGTCTGTGGCTTTAACAGAAATTCAGATCCCGCTTACATTTCAACATTTACCCGTAAATCAGGAAGATGAACGCACAGTGACTGTTATAACAGCGCCACAACCGTCTTCGTTGACAAATGATGTGAGATCACTAGAAGCTAAGCATTATTTAAAAAGTGTTGCTTCGGTATTACGACCTGGTATATATGATAATTTACAAAGCCTCGTGGACGAAATAAATGAACTAAATTGCGTAAAAAATCATTTAAAATTTAAAATAGAATGTGGTGGATACATTTCTTTGAATAGATCATGTACCGATTGCGAAAAATTTGACCACACTGTCGAGTTGTCTGCAAAATTGAGCAAAATTTTAGGCTTTCAAGAACCCAAGTCGTTAACTTTTGCTGGAATAATTAATGTTAGTGGTAACGAGCCGATAGTTGGTAACTTTCCAGCAAATTTAGCAAATGTATTGCCAAATTCAATAATGGTGTTCTGTGATCTTTGCGAGCCGTATTTGATGGGTGATGTAGAGGTAAAACTTTTGAGAACTACAACCATAAAAACGAATCAATATACCTACGGTGACATAAAAATCAATAATTTTACCCCACCTATGTATTTACCGCTTTTACTAAATTCATTTCAGACAATTGAAATTGATATAAGAGACGAGCATGCTTGACCATTGTCATTCGACTTTGGTACGCTGACCGCAGTACTACACTTCAAACAAATTGATTAAAAAAAATATGATAAAAATTTACACTATCAATAACGAGAATGGATTACGAAGAAATATTTTATAACCAAAATGGATGCGGTAATTCGGCAGGTGTTGGACGTGTGTTTTGTAGTAGCTCTTATCAACGAGGTCACGGCGGCGTGGGACGACTTCTCGCTGGTTTATTCCGTCGTGTCCTACCACTGCTTAAACAAGGTGCCAAGACGGTAGGTAAAGAGGCTTTAAGAACAGGTGCTTACATTGTGTCGGACGTCACTGACCAAAACACGCCTATAAAGGAAGCGTTCAGAAATCGTATTCGAGAATCAGGCAAGAACTTGAAAAGAAAAGCCGAAGAGAAATCGGACAAGTTAATGATGGATGGCTCAGGCTATAAATTCTCTCATCACCACATTGGCTCTCTTCAGTCACCCGACGGCACCGAAGAGGTGAGGAAGTGCATACCACAAAAAAAACCACGAAGCGTGAATAAAAAAAAAACAAAAAAAAATAATAATAATAAGATTGTTAAAAAAAAAAAAAAAAAAAAATATCAAGAAAAAAAAGTGTACAAATTCAAAAAAAAAAATTAATTAAAAAATCCAGAACTACAAGAGACATTTTTGGTTAAATAAATAAGTAAAAAAATATTTTTTTAAAAATGGCATTTTTGCACACACAGTCTTCCGAGTGTGTCAAGTCGGAGTTGCTTTTATTTGATCTTCCACCAACACAGACGACGGTAGAAGGCTCACGCTACGTTCAATACAAGCCAATATCATCGTTGACCGACGATGCACCAATAGAATTCATGATACCAGGAGCCGGAGATGAGTATTTGGACCTCGCTCATACCATGCTCAATATACGTGTCGCTATTTTGCCACCTACAGGCATTGATCTTACAAAATTAAATACAACCAACAAAGCGGCTTTTGAAAAAGTTGGACCTGTGAACAACTTTATGCATTCGCTTTTTAGTCAAGTTGATGTTTACTTTAATCAAAAACCCGTGTCACCACCTAATAATTTATACGCCTATCGCGCTTACATAGAAACATTACTCAACTATGAAGGAGCTGCAAAAAATTCTCATCTCACCTGTAGTCTGTGGCATAAAGACACGTTAGGTAAAATGGATGACTTGGTCGATGCCAATGAGGGCCTTGCGTGTCGACGTGAACTTTTAGGTGAAAACAAAACTGTTGATATGCTTGGATATCTTCACTGTGATGTTTTCAATCAAGAAAAATTACTCATTAATGGTGTTGAGGTTCGAGTTCGTCTAGTTAAAGCGAGAGATGCTTTTTCAATCATGGACCCCACAGGACATTTCAAAGTTCGTATAGAGGAAGCAAGTCTTCTCGTGAGGCGAGTGAAAATCAGTCCGGGTGTATTGCTTGCTCACGCAAAATCATTGTCAAAAACAACAGCTAAATATCCTATTTCGAGAGTCGAAGTAAAGGCTATAACTATGCACAGTGGTGTGCACGGTGAGAGTTTGGACAATGTCATACTAGGTCAGTTACCAAAACGAATAATCATTGGGTTTGTTAAAAACAAGGCTTTTAATGGTGACAGAAAACTCAATCCTTTCAACTTTTCTCATTTAGATATAAATTATCTTTGTTTATTTGTTGACGGTGTACAAGTACCATCAAAACCTATCCAGAGCGATTTTTCTAAGAAAAATTTGTACATAGATGCATATCACACTTTATTTGCTGGAACAGGAATTCATTTTCACAATATGGGAAATCAGATATCTCGAGAAAAATATCCCAATGGTTACTGTCTTTTTGCTTTTGACTTAACTCCTGATCTTTCGGCGCACGAGTGTGGCCACTGGAATTTGATTAAACATGGTTCTCTACGTTTAGACGTCCGCTTTAACACACCTCTTACTACAACAGTTAATTGTATGGTATACGCTGAATACGATAATATCTTAGAAATTGACGCGTCACGATAAGTACTCATTGAATTTGGCGGCTAAAACACTAGATGACTCTGATCAAAATTCAAAAACTCTTTGCTAGCTACGTTGTCGTAAATTTTTTAGTTTCATTTCGGTCTTGTTTGCAAAAACACGTACTCTCTCTTCAAATAAAATAATACCAAATTTTAAAAAATGGACGTGATTATCGATATCCAGTTTTAAAAAAATAATCATAATGATTGTTTACCTAAAGAAGTTGCTCTAGTAGCAATTAACGAGGACTTTGCATCTCATTGGGTCGTTTTACCGCCTTCGTTATCAGTACAGCATATAAGCAAGAGAACAAGAAGTCAAAACGAGTAGCTTACGAGACATCATCATGGCCTTGACTACTTTGACGGAGAGGTCTCTTTCAAGGTTCTTTCTAAAAATTTGCGAGAATTAATTCAAAAAACTCGCCAAGTGTATGTAAGAGGTAATGAAAAATTATTATATCTAAAAAAAATTACTTCTCGCGAGGTAATTAATTTAGAGGACAAACACAACTGTCCGTCATTTCACGATCTACCTTGGTCAACTAAGTATTGTTTCCATCACGGAGTTCGCGAGCCGCACCTTAGATTTAGTTGTGCACAAAATAACGTCGAAAGATTAAAATTGTGGTTTATTGCTAACAAACATTTAAACACCGATTACGAACCATTTATTAATACCTACGATGAACAGCCTAGACATCTTAAAAATTATAGACCGGATCCCGCACCACACAGGAGTGTTTCCAGCAGATCGAATTCCCCAGGTGTGGACGAAACCGACAACATTTGTATTTAACACAGACAATCATAGTAAACCCGGCACACATTGGGTAGCAATATTTGTAAATAAAGCAAACAAGGCATGGTTCATGGACAGCTTTGGGGTGCCCCCATTCATACCAGATCACATAAGACGAATAAGAAAAAATTGTAAATATTTTCATTGGAACCATACAAAATTACAAAGCGAAGACTCTGATGTTTGTGGACAATATTGTATTATGTTTTTTTTTTTACATGGCTTCAGGCCGAGGCATGCAAAAATTTCTAGATAATTTTTCAAGTGATTTAAAAAAAAATGATGAAATAGCAAGAAAATTTGTGCGTCAAAAAATGTCAAATAATAAAAATTATTATTCTGGTAAAGGTGTCTGTTTTCTGCAACACTTGCAAAATTGCAGTTCTAAAATAGTATAAGTTTGATGGAATTTGCTAACTAATCAATAAAATTCTCATCCCCTCCACCGTCTGGTCATTCTCTGCTGCTTGAGCTACGTAGCAGAAGGCCAGTTAGAGCACAGCTACCCTGCCAAACAAATCGCTGCTTCAACTTAAAAAAAAAAAAACAACAACAATAACAACAACAACCACATCAGCTGCGTCAAAACTGATAAATTATTGTAAAACGTAAGTTAATTGAATATTGTATGTTATTTCATATTTTATTTTATTTTATTTTTTCTAAAAGTAAAAAACTCTACATTTCAGGTACACAATGTCTTCAGAAACGTTCGGAATCAACAACTTACACAGCATAGCTCAGGCTCCGGAACTGCCGAAAAAAAATTTAAAACACCTGGTGGTCAATCAAAAACATCGAGTAACAGCAGCCGTAAAAACAACCACCAAATACAGCAAAAAAATTCTTGTGACCATGGATGATGAATTTTGCGTTTAGATGCCACAAAAAATATCAGAAGCAATGACAAAACACGACGAGTTTTAGAGTAAAATCTTAGAAAATATTGAAAATAACAATTTTTATGCAACGTATCTAGGATCTTATAAATTTGAATTTGCTTTCAAAGAATAATTGTAAAAAGTATATAAATTGGGTAAATAAAAGAAAAAAAAAAAAAAAAAAAATGAAGGACTCCAAAAAATTAATGTTTTTATTTCAAACACCTTCCCTTAGAAAATTAATAATTAAACTTAAAAAAAATTTTCTAGTATCTTAAAATTTTCTTCTCTTTTTTAAAAAAAAATTAAATATATTGAAAGAAACATAAATTATTAGAACAATAATTCTTAATTTCTTAAAATTAAAAAAAATTAAAAAAAATTTAACAACAATAACAACAACAACAAAAGAGCCACCACCAGCAGCAGCAGCATGGACAGTGACAGAAAAGAAAAGTCCCCGCAGTATGGCCATGATAACGGTACTTCAGGGACCCTCCCTACGCGCACCCGCGTCACAGCATCCTCCTCACGCGAGATGAGCGAGACTCGCCCGCGGATGCCTCCTCCTCCTACCTACGCAGATTTCTTTCCCCCCCTCCGCGACCTCTTGGCTCCGCGCGGTCAGAGTCGCGAGAGCCGTGGAGAGGGAGGGGGCGGAGACACCGACGTCTACCTGTAAACACCAGGTAGGTGTGGTGGGGGTTTGTTTTTAAACACCAGGTAGGCGTGGTGGGGGTTTGTTTTGACGGCGCAGACCGCAGGTTATACTACTGACCTGTACTAGCTTTGGCCATACAACTTATAAAATTGGCTACAGTAGCTTGACCTCGGGCTTCACGGACTATTACTCCGGCTCTGTTTCTTCTGTATGGCCCTGAAATATTTTAATTTGTTTTTGTAATGATTCCTTTAGATTTGTATTAAAAAATGATGAATGTACAAAATTTTATATGTAACAAAAATCCTAAAGGGCGGTAGCCCTGGACGGCGAGTGGGTTTTTAAACCCGACTGCCGTGAAAGGGTACCGCTTTATATACTTTGAATTTCAGTTTTAGGTTAGGTCGTTCATGAAAAAAACACTATTAGGATGATTATTTTTCCTTGACCATATATTCTACGCGTAGCATAAGATCCCCTGAGAAGATTAAAAAAGAAATCATCCTGAAAAATTTCTGCGTTAAGAAGTTATGATCGTCTCAAAATTCGAAGCGGTGATTTCCTTTAGATTTTTTCGTTTCCAGTCCCTGAGCATCCGGTTTCTTTACATGCGCTGCATGTGGCTTGGACCGGATCTTACGTAACGCTGTCTCACTCTTGCAGCCTGCAGCAAGGCATGCGAGCAGGCTGCGCAGGTGAGGTGCGCGCACGCAAAAGGCCGAGCCGCCGAGACCCGAGCAGCTGAGCAGAAGACAGCGGTCATAATTATTATTATTTTATTACATGATTAAGAAATAATTAAGTAATTAAAAAATTAGTATATAATAAAATATACAGCGGCATCACGCTAAATTCACTATTAAAATAATTTAATTAATAACTATTATGACCGTTAACCATCAATAATTAAAGAAAAATATTTGGCTATAATTTTTCAAAACAAAATATCTAAAGTCTCCCTATGATAATCATCTATGAGTAAGAGTGAGTTGAACTTGTGAAACCTTCTGCTGGTGCTGTAGAGGTTTATTTATCCAGTGAAAATTGCTGCAACAAATGTCAATGACCAAGTTGGGGTAGTTTAAATGTGAATGGTGATCAATGTCTCATGGGGTTATTCAAATTGTCAGACAAGTAAATACATTAAGATCATCATTGGAATTTATAAATTCTGAGTCAATACACCAACATGGATAAGGTTTACTGTTCTCAGTTTATTTTCCAAGATGAATTTGTCTGACTATAAAGTTTAATTTTAGTTTTATCCGCTATATACCAACTACCTTAACTTGCTGCAGCAAATGTCAATGACCAAGTTGAGGTAGTTTAAGTGTGATCAATGTCTCATGGAATTATTCAAATTGTCAGGCAAGTAAATACATTTAAATCATCACTGGAACTCGAGCTGGAACTTATAAATTCTGAGTCAATACACCAACACGGATAAGGTTTATTGTTCTCAGTTTATTTTCCAAGATGAATTTGTCTGACTATCATGACCAAGTTGAGGTAGTTTAAATGTGATCAATGTCTCATGGAATTATTCAAATTGTCAGACAAGTAAATACATTTAAATCATCACTGGAACTTATAAATTCTGAGTCAATACACCAACATGGATAAGGTTTATTGTTCTCAGTTTATTTTCCAAGATGAATTTGTCTGACTATCAAGTTTAATTTCAGTTTTATCCGCTGTGTACCAACTACCTCAACATGGTCATTGACATTTGCTGCATTCAAATGTGATGGTGATCAATGTTTCATAGGGTTATTCAAATTGTCAGACAAGTAAATACATTTAAATCATCACTGGAACTTATTAATTCTGAGTCAATACACCAACATGGATAAGGTTTATTGTTCTCAGTTTATTTTCCAAGATGAATTTGTCTGACTATCAAGTTTAATTTTAGTTTTATCCGCTATATACCAACTACCTTAACTTGCTGCAGCAAATGTCAATGACCAAGTTGAGGTAGTTTAAATGTGATCAATGTCTCATGGAATTGTTCAAATTGTCAGGCAAGTAAATACATTTAAATCATCACTGGAACTTATAAATTCTGAGTCAATACACCAACACCGATAAGGTTTATTGTTCTCAGTTTATTTTCCAAGATGAATTTGTCTGACTATCAAGTTTAATTTTAGTTTTATCCGCTATATACCAACTACCTTAACTTGCTGCAGCAAATGTCAATGACCAAGTTGAGGTAGTTTAAGTGTGATCAATGTCTCATGGAATTGTTCAAATTGTCAGGCAAGTAAATACATTTAAATCATCACTGGAACTTATAAATTCTGAGTCAATACACCAACATGGATAAGGTTTATTGTTCTCAGTTTATTTTCCAAGATGAATTTGTCTGACTATCAAGTTTAATTTTAGTTTTATCCGCTATATACCAACTACCTCAACTTGGTCATTGACATTTGCTGCCTTTAAATGTGATGGCGGTCAATGTCTCATGGGGTTATTCAAATTGTCAGACATGTTGCAAAAATTGTTAATATAATAAATTTTATCACCAAAAATTTTATCAGGACAATATCTGTTATAACTACAGATCGCAATATTTTTGTGAAACCTTCAAATTGTGTGGGTTTTAAGTCAGTTTAGTCATAGTGATGTGTTTTGAGTTGTTTTTTTTTTTTACAAATAGATACAATTTTGAATAAAACTATTATGCTTCAAGCCTGAAAAGTTAAGATTTAAAGTAAATAAAAAGATGAAAAAAATATAAAACAATTTAGTAAGATCAGAGATTTGAGAAAATATTTTTGACTGCATGATAAAAAAAAACATCTCAAAAAATTCATTTAAGCATAGTTTGGTTCTTACGCCAGAACCTCTTTTGCAGAGCAACAACACATAACTAAGAAAAAAAATCTTTTCAATTTATTTTACTCTCATTTTAATTGAGAACTGAAAAATTAATAACTATTGAAATATCATTTTTTTTTTTTTAATCCTGCGAGATAGATAAAATTAAAAAAAAAAAAAAACATTTAAAAATGTAAGATACCAACGGCGAGTTGGGTTTTTACAGTATAGTTGCTATAACAGAATTATCAAAATAAAAAATTTTTTTATACTTGATGTTTAAAAATCAGTAAAAAAAGTATACAAGAAAATTAGTTCATTTTAATTGTCCTTCAATATCGATAAAATCATTCATCTCAATGGAGTCATAAGTTGTTTGTTCTACTCAGGTATCAATTGGTAAATTTTACCATTTTTTTTTAGTTTCACCTTATACCTAGCGAAAGAAATGAAATCTTTAAAAAGAAAGACCTTTAAAAAGGTACGAATTTACGGCGAGTGGTTTTTTTTTGGACAGAACTAAAACAAAAGTATATATGTTGTTACTTTCAGATCTATGTTAATATTAATCAATTTATCCCGAAAGATACGAACAGATGAATAAAATAAAAAAAAAAATAAAAAACCATCTTTCAGTAGAGTTACAGTGAATTCTGTTTATTTTTTTTAACTTTAATTATAAATTAATTCGAGTATCTACTCTGATTTTGATATTATGTTTTCGGGGATCCGAACAGATAAATGAAATGAAATCAAAAATCATTTTCCGGACGAGTTTTTAATAAATTTTTTTCAGTTTTATTTCTTTAATTAATTTTTACCCAAATTATTTAAAATTCCTACTCTGATTCTGCTGATATTTTTTTGGAATATGAACAGATGAAGGAGATGAAATCAAAGAATCATCTTCCGGACGAGTTTTAAGAAAATTTTTCTTTTCTTTTTTACGCATCTTTTTTCTTTTTTTTTTTTTAAACTTGAATTCAATTATTTTTTAGTAAAAGTTTACTATCAATTTATTCAATTTAGGTGTCGTTAAATATCGTTAAAATCATTCGAACTCGACGGAGCCGCAGATTAACGATTAACAGTCGACCAAAGATATTCATGCATCACCGAAAAGCAGAAACTGTATTAGGGTTACTAAAAATAAAAAGACTTTAAAATCTAAGAGCTTTTTTTTTTTAATTGATTCTTTGAAAAGTAATATTATTCTAATTAATAAATCTGCGGCTCCGTCGAGTCCGAATGATTTTAACGATATTAAACGACAATATTAATAATTATATAAATTAAAAAAATGTCATTTTATTTTTTATACATAGATTAAAAAATTTGTTTTAAATTGTGACGCCCGGACGTCGTTCCATAGTAAAATTTTTCTTTTATTTTATCTATTTATATATTATTACACACACACACACACACACACACACGCACACGCACACGCACACGCACACGCATACAGTTACTGTTATTGGTCAAGATTATTATATTAGTCAAGAACTTACAAGTAATAAAAATTTTTTCAAAAATTATTATTCAGAAGCAATGCATAGAAAAGAAATTATACTATTTTAAAACAAACTTTTTTAAGAATACACAAAATCATTTTAGCTAACCTGATAGTAATTTTCATTACCTTATTTATTCAATTTTAATGAATTGATGAGGAGTTGCTTTTTGCTCGCAGTATAAATTCCATTTAATATCAATGCTATCCATAAACAGCTATTTATTGACCACATTTCTTATTCTGAAATCGCACCTCTTTTCATACCACCATCTTGAAAATATTGTTTCAAAATGATATAATGACAATAAATATTTCAAAAATAATCATTACTTTAAAAACATGAATCACATTTACCTTGTTTACTTTTGTTCGCTCACTTGTCTACTATTCAATAATGGAAATTATATATAATTTCAGTGTATTAACCAACATGTTTATTGGGTTCTTCAGATATTCCAGTTAACAACAATATTTCTGGGATATATGCTTAAAGCTGGAAAAAAAAAAAAATTACTTTAATTTTGTTAATACAATAATCTTTTCTGATAAGTATACAATGAATACTAAATATTTTTCAGAATTTGATAACCTTTTATGATGATTCATTAAAGACATTTTTAATTATAATTGAAGCAATTAATATTTAAAAACCACAAAAAATTACATTTTATTCGATGATTTTACAAAATGAAAAACTTGTTAACTTGTATTTGTATTAAGTTTTGATTTCGTCTTGAATAAACATAAATAAAAAAAGAAATTGTTTCTAAGTTAGAAGTTGGGTCTTGTGTTAACCTCTCTGTCTGTTGAAATATTTTTTTACTAATTTTTTGTAATTACTGTTTAAAGTAGTTTTATTTTTATGTACATAATTATTACAGTAAAAAATAAAATTAATTTATAGTAAACACAATGTTGACTCAAAAACTATTTTCCTTTGGATTTGAAATGTTTCTTCAAACGTAACTTAAATAATACTTTAATGTTATTACTATCTATAATACTTTAATGTTATTACTAACATTATCAACGAAAATGACAACTTTCACAGATTAAATTTTAGTTGTTAAATAATGTAAAAAAGTTTCACTATTAACATGAGTATTTATTACTTAGATAATATAAAATTGAATTCAGATTCATTTCGAATTACTCATCCACAAGATATTGACAATAAATTTAATTAGTTTTAGAAACCTCATATTTTCTTAACGACATTTTAAAAACAATATGATTGTACAAAGCGAGAGTACTTACTTACAGTTGCTCGAATTTTGTTTTCCAGTAGAGATTTTTCCAAATAATTTGGGCATCAGGTCACGTAGTCTTAAATCACCATCATATATGAGTCAAACGTTCTAATTTAAAAACATATGATTTGAAGTAGCACAAATTAGAGTTGAATTATGTATATTAAGTATGTAAGAATTATATTCAATTTACGTTATTAGTATTAATTTAAATGTATTTGAATACCTTTCCTACTGTTAAATTCAGTTTTTTCGTGTTTTTTTGAGTTTTGTTTTCGTAATTAGGAATTTTACATATATTACCAATATCTTTACCTGAATCTTAAGAGATATCTTACGATTTGCGTATAATTACGCAACGAAACGCTCGAGTAACAATTCATCGACTCGCACTCGTTACTCCCGAAGTTCAGGAGTTAAGATTCGTTGCGCGCGTGCGCTGGCTGTCATAGACAAATACAAAAGGCGCCAAAGTTGAATACATTTTTATTCGGATTAAAAGAAAATACTTATAAAAATATTTTTTATTACTATATTTGTATACGTTACTTATCAACTTTATTATATACTGACAAAATTCTTTAAAGGTCAAATATAATTATATAGCTTGGAAAAATTTGAAAAAACTCAAATTAATTCATTTTCAAACAACAATAAAGATGTACAGTAAATACTTAAATATGAGTGGATATGTTCTTTAAATATTAACTAAAAATTAATAAATTTAAATTTATAGTCATTATTGTTCAATTGTATTTTGTAGGCAACAGGCATTTTTAGACAAAAGTTCATGTTAATAGATTAGTTAACCCAAAAACCTCGTGCGAAGCACGATTTTTTCAAAATGACTGTTTTCCTCTGAGGAAAGATTTTTTTAAATACGTATACTTAATTATTATATTTAATTTTTTAACTCGATTTCTGAAACAGTATTAGTAGTATTGTATATTCCTTTACTCAAAACTTTTTCATAATATAGATAATAAACCATTTTCGAGCATTCTATATGTCTTCTGTTTGGTAAACAGGTTTTTTTATTATAAATGTAATGACAATGCTTTAATTCATATGATAATAATAAAATTTAGAAATTTTCATGATTATTTTTCTAAAAATAGTATTTATAAAAACCGTTTGAAATTATTAATACAAAATGTATCATATTTAATTACGTAAGTCACATAAATTATTGTCAAGCGTTCCCATGAATATCATATGTTTTTATGTACGCACCTAACGGACATCGAAAAAATGACCGGCCGACGTTCCTAATCTATAGCGACCATGTTTTCTTAGTACTAATTGCAAAGGGAGAAACGATTCAATGTCCGTCTGGTATACATACATACATACATACGTATGTATACCATATACGTATGTATGTCGGAAAAATGAGATTTAAACATTTATAAAACTTAACAAAAACGGTTGTTCTCATTTTAATTTATAATACAGATTTTATTACCAAAACCGTTAAAAAATTTAAAATAACGCGCTAATGATTTTTACCATGTTTCTCAAAACATATAAATGAAATAAAGCTTTATATAATACACAAATTTCGTAATTTTTTAATAAAAAATGATATCAATTAATTCATTTGTAAAGTTGTCTACAGTTTGAGTAATCCAAAATGAATTCAAAATTTATACGATCATTACCGCACAGAAACTTACTATACTACACACGTATCACGCGGCTACTACGGGAAGATGTTATTTCCTTTCTCAGTCTAACGGGAGCAGTAGAAGCGGCCGCGTCCCCAAAATGGATTATTTTAATTCCGTTTTCACCGATATTATAGCTTTTGTTTCAACCGTAATGGCTGGGATTCTTCTTATATGCATCAGAAGATCAATAAACGATAAGTTAGTGTTAATATTACTTTGAGACTGTTTTTTTTTTTTTTTTTTTTTTTTTCAAGTAAAATTTTTGTTTCCTTCTCTTTGTAATTTTAAACAAAGAAACAAGAATTTTAATGTAAATTTTCAAAGCGTGCCTTTCGACAATTTTTTTAAGTATACTCGGAACTGGTGCATGGCCAGACTCGTGAATTTTTTTTCACCGAAAATCTCGGACATTGTGCAAAAATAAACCATTCGCGAGATCCTACTGTAAAGTAATACTTGCATAGATGCCGGAACAAACAACTGCATGGGAAATTCTTTATTTATCCTGAAAGTTTATTTTAAACGTATTCATTTTTTGTTTCACATCATACATTACTGAATTGTATTGACGTCGGTATAACTTTTCTTTGATAATTAAGTTGGTTACAAAAAGAACAAATTTTGAAGCAAAACACACGTCACTCATGTTTTAAGTTAAAGCAATAATTTGTAACGGCTAGCGCGTTGATTAAATTCGAATTCGGCGCTAACTGTTATGGAACGCAGATGCGGATCGGTAAGTCAGGTGATGACGAGATCTACCGATCAGCATTACTCTAATTTCGGCGCTTGGCGCGATCACACGTGTGTCCGAGAGCAAATATAGAATTGACTTTTTTTGTGTTGTTAGATAACTGTATTGGAGTGTGTAAGATAAAGTTATCAGTGAGAAGTTGTGTAGATTTTCCTGTGATCCAGTTGTCATTGGATCGGAGCGGGGAAGGCGAACATCTCACGGAAAGTCAGTGTGCGGCCTTGGAAGGCATTGTCGTCTTGTGTGAAGCCATTTGGGCTAGTCGTAATTATTATAATTATTGTTACATCAAGCGAAGGTGCACCTGCTAGAAAAGTAAGTCCGCGTAGCGGTTAAACATTGTATGTTTGCTTGTGTGATGATTAGAGTCAGAGTGTGTGCGAAGTACAGGAAGTACTTAGATTTTTGTATCGGAGTTAGTCCAAGCCTTTGTTCTTTTGGCGCGCTGCAGCAAGCAGACATGCGCGAGTGTGTGTGTGTGTCGGTGTGTTGATAGCGACCACAACACAGACGACGAACTTTATTTTTGTAGAATCAATTTTCGTCGACTTAAGATTTAGAGTCATTCGGGTTGGATTGTTTGTAAACAATCAGAACTAATTTGGAATATTATGTAAATTTTTGATTCATTTATTTTTATTGTTAATTAAAATTATTAAAATTTACATTTTATCATTAATTTAATTAACCCGTATTCCTGCGATCGGTCCACGTAAACTCACGCCACTACCGACGAAGGAGAGCAGCCGCGCCGCGTAATAAAAACATTAGTTCGCGTACGCGTCTTCCCCCCTCTTTTCAGGTATTGAAGAAAAATCGACGGATTGTCGTGTGCACAGAAAGTGCATTTTGTCATCAGGCCGGAGGAGTGCGGACGACGATCGCCGCGGGTTCTCGTGTTCAATCACGATCCTCCGAGGAATTAAATTCCTTAATTCGAGCCCTGTGACAATTGGCGCCCAACAACGTGTAGGTAGTTAGGTAACCAAAACAAAGGTTATTGGTTAGTGTGAGTGATCGCAGGTGTGCGCTGACCGGCGGGGGTTCAAGGTCGGTCGGCAGAGTTAATCTTAGGATAAAGACAAAGGCAGAGTAGCAAGTCGAGGAATTTTTTTTCCTGTTAATTGTTCGGTGGAGTGCGAGTGCTTGCTGGATTTTAGTTAAAATCGTTAATTTATTTTTTTTTCTCTTTTCTCGGGTTTGAGAGTTTTGCAACTCGAAGTTGAATTCACATCGGAGTTGTTTTGATTAAACCGTGTTGTCATACGGTAAGGTGTTTGTTTAGGCATAGCCTAGTAATTTAACTCCGACGCGGATATTTCGAGCTGCGTTTTTCGATTTTGACTTGTTTTTTTTTTTGGTTTTTTTGTTAGAGCAAGTACTCCACCAAGCAGAACCTATACGTGACAGTAGCGAGAGTAGAGCGCTGAATAATATTAATTTATTGTATGATTATTGTAAAATATTATTTGACTCGCAGGCTGTTATCGACTAACGATCGGTAACAACTGTAACTTATATTTCTGAGTGGAAAAATTGGGTTTTGACACGGGTTAAAACGATTGATTTTTTTAGTTATTTTGATTCTGTCGTGGCTTCAACGGGTGATTCGTTTTTAGCCAATCGGGAGTTTTTGTTAAAACCAAGCGTGGTTGGTGGACTTTTTGGTCATTTCGGATTATTGCTGTTGAGATCAGTGAATCGATTTTGTTTTTTTTTGTTTTCTTACATAACTCAGAAATATAATTGAAATTTTGTTATCTATTTCAGGATTGCGAGATATATATTTTGTGTAAAATATTAATAAATTAGAGTGTGTTGAAACTGTCACGTGGGTTAGGGTACTATTTTCTTTGTAAGCTAGGTGACATCGGACGCAGTTATGATGCAGGAACTTACAAAGGAAGACTTGGTCTTTTCGTGGATCATGGCCGAAGGGGCAGATGTCGTGTCAGAGGCTTTGAATGAGCTTGAGCTCAAGCCTGAAGGTACGCTGATCGATAAAAGTGGTAGGCTGCTGAAATGGCTGTTAGGCAATTATTCAGCGGAAGACTTTCTTGCAACCGAGTCTGAAGAGGCAGGCGAGGTTAAAATTAAGCGCGAAAGTCTAAGAGCCACCTTCATAGCGACAACAATGTGGGAGAAGTTTGGATCGACAATAATCGATCCAAACTACACCACAAGTGGTACACACCCCTTTGCTGTCCTCATGGACGAAGAAATAGTCCGAGAGGCAGCTTCAAGACTCCAGGAGGAATACTCGGGCATTCTGGAGCATGATCGAAACCCGGAACGGGGGAATTTGTCTGAGCATGGACAACCGGACCGGGAGGACGACATTAACGCCAAGGTGCTCAAAGCCATAACAGCGGTGGCAGAAGAGCTTAAGACGTTGAAAAGGTCAAATGAGGATACCGAGGCAAGATTGGCAGCAATGGAGGCTGATAGGTACCGCCAGCCAGATCGGAACCGAGGACCGGGGGGCCCGGTTTCCTCGACAATCAGACCGGAAATGCAAAACTCGCTAAATGACTGCAGTATGTCGACTGACGGTCAATTACCGCACGCTAGAGTCAACTTCGGTGAGATATCAGTGCGAGACGCGAGAGATAGTCCCAGTCCTATAGTCGCGAGACTGGACAAGGTACAAAAACTGGAACAACAAATTAAGGCCTTGCAAGCCGAACTCGAACAGTTGAGAAGCCATGAGCAGACGGCTGATTTAGCCACTCAGGAGTCAATCCAGGCTCAAGGCAACCCGATGAAGCCAGTCGACGTCGGCATAATTGTTCGAAGGTGGAATATTAGATTCAGTGGCGATAGTGAATCTAGTATTGAGCAGTTTTTATTGCAGATAGAGGAATACAATAGACACGCTGGTTTGACCGGTTCTCAATTACTGGATGCATTACCAATGATGCTAACCGGTGTAGCAGCTACGTGGTTCCGTAACGTGCGAGACACGATCAACTCATGGGAGAACTTTTGTCAAGAAGCTCGTGAGTGGTACGGAGTTGGAGACTACCAGCAGACCGCAAGGATGGAAGCAACAACCCGGACTCAAGGAGAAAACGAGCCGGTGCGAACCTACTTGACATGCTTGCAGTCTTATTTGCTAAAAATTAGACCGATACCGACCGAGAGAGAACAAATTGACTTTATGTTGACGAACATGTTGCCTCGATTGCGTAGACAGATCAGGCGTGAAGAGGTTAAGTCAATTAAAGGCTTATTAAGCCAAGCGGTCAAGGTCGAGAGAATTACCAATATGGAATTGGTGTATAAGCCACCTCCATCACCGTCTACGTCAGTATGGCCTAATCTGGCTTATAGAGATGATCGAGCTAATAGAATACCGAAAGTTAACATAGCCGCAACGGCTGTGGAAGGCAGGTCTGCCGAGACTTCGGTTATTAGCCGTCTCGAGACTGTGCTTAACAAACTCGAGACTAATTGTATGTCGTTTGGAAAGCCTACGGATCCAAGGCACCAAGGTTCATACAAGGCCAGAAGGACCAAAGCAAGACGTAAGTCGACGGATGACGAAGAGGCTAGAAGCTCATCTCCAGGATCGAGTAAGAGTGATGGAAGTAAGGGAAGTCCTGGCAAAGGTTCTCCAGTTAAGTGCTCGAAATGCGGGCAAAGAGGGCACATAAGGTTTAGTTGTCCTGAACGGCCGGAAAACGAACAACCGGCGGAGTAGAAAGTTATAAATTCTACTCCGCCAAAGTTGCGGCCGAGCCATCACTCGGAGATGGCACCCAAGCTTGTCCAGTTAGTCAGATAAATACGATTTTCGTCGACTTAAGATTTAGAGTCATTCGGGTTGGATTGTTTGTAAACAATCAGAACTAATTTGATAATAATAAAAACAAAATGTTTTCGATTTTCACAATTTATTTATTAACATTAGTTAATACATTAGCCTCATGACAGCCGTTTCGACATACAATGTCATCTTCAGATGAGTATACACAATACTAAACTTAATTACAAACATCTATTCACTTAAAGAGTTATCCTTATTTACAAAGTATACAAATTTAAGAGTGGGGAGTTATTTATGTCTACTTGATCGTTTAGTAATCTATTCGTGTTTCTATATCGGTTAATCTCTAGAGATTCTAACAAATTTAATTTTCCTGACTTATTCATACAGTGTAAAATTTCAAAATTCTCATCAAATTTATGGTTTTCTTCTATTAAATGTTTAGCGTAATTAGATTTTTCTACATTTTTATTATTGTAATGGCTAATGTGTTCTTTGATTCTTTTTTCAAAAGTTCTTCCTGTCTGTCCTACATAGACTTTATCACAATCTAAACAATTTAATTTGTAAACTCCTGACTTGAGTACTTTATTTGTTTTACTTTTATTATTTTTGATATTTTTTGCTATCGTATTATTTGTTCTATATGCAAATTTTATTTTACAATTAAAATTATCATTCAAAATATTAAAATTATCTAAAACTTTTCTGCCTTGTTCACCGTTATATGTAAATGTAAAATAATTATTACTTGTTTTATTTACTATATTTGGATATATTTGATTCATTAATTTCGCTTTCAACTTTTTATTCAATATTTTATCTATCAATCCAACATTAAAATTATTATTACAAGCTATCTGTCTAATAATATTGAGTTCTTTATTAAAATTATTCTCTGACAAAGGAACATGCAATAATCGATGAATATAACAATGAAATGCCGCCATTTTTTGTTGGAATGGATGTGAAGACTTATTATTTATTACTGTATCTGTATGAGATGGTTTATGAAATTTTGTTGGGACTGATAGACAATTAACACAATTTTTTAAAGACTTAAATGAGATGGATGAAAATATTAAATTCATTATGGAGAGGGCAGAGAATGATAGTATTCCATTTTTAGATTTATTAATTACGAAGAATATGAACAAGTTTGAATTTGATATCTTTCATAAACCATCTCATACAGATACAGTAATAAATAATAAGTCTTCACATCCATTCCAACAAAAAATGGCGGCATTTCATTGTTATATTCATCGATTATTGCATGTTCCTTTGTCAGAGAATAATTTTAATAAAGAACTCATTATTATTAGACAGATAGCTTGTAATAATAATTTTAATGTTGGATTGATAGATAAAATATTGAATAAAAAGTTGAAAGCGAAATTAATGAATCAAATATATCCAAATATAGTAAATAAAACAAGTAATAATTATTTTACATTTACATATAACGGTGAACAAGGCAGAAAAGTTTTAGATAATTTTAATATTTTAGTTAATAGATGTTTGTAATTAAGTTTAGTATTGTGTATACTCATCTGAAGATGACATTGTATGTCGAAACGGCTGTCATGAGGCTAATGTATTAACTAATGTTAATAAATAAATTGTGAAAATCGAAAACATTTTGTTTTTATTATTATCAAATTGACTATGGATTTTCACCAAGCGAATGCAATAACTCTACAATCAGAACTAATTTGGAATATTATGTAAATTTTTGATTCATTTATTTTTATTGTTAATTAAAATTATTAAAATTTACATTTTATCATTAATTTAATTAACCCGTGTTCCTGCGATCGGTCCACGTAAACTCACGCCACTACCGACGAAGGAGAGCAGCCGCGCCGCGTAATAAAAACATTAGTTCGCGTACGCGTCTTCCCCCCTCTTTTCAGGTATTGAAGAAAAATCGGCGGATTGTCGTGTGCACAGAAAGTGCATTTTGTCATCAGGCCGGAGGAGTGCGGACGACGATCGCCGCGGGTTCTCGTGTTCAATCACGATCCTCCGAGGAATTAAATTCCTTAATTCAAGCCCTGTGACAAATTATATGTATTAAATTAAATTTTTTATTTCATTAAACAATTTAATAGATCGTTAAATAATAACAATTAAATGTTAAATAAATAAAAAATTCATATTGATGTTCATTTTGTTTGTCTCGATGAGTGACAAATCATAGAGATTCTACATAAGATAAAAGAAGCCGACAATGTTTTTGTTTGCCGCAGCTGCACATACCTATTCTTTCCTGTCAACTGTTAATTTACGAATATTATTACGAGAGTATCGACTATAAGCACGAACATTATTTTTTTTTACGAGACGACGAAAACTCAAGTTTTTATTTCGCAAGTGCGACGAACTTGAGTTTTCGTCACAGTGTAACAAATAACTATTTTAAAGAAAAAATAAATGTAATTTTTTTATTTTACTATTATTTTATCATTTTTTCAGAAGTGTAAAAACTGTTGCGGTATCAAATAAAAATTCATACCCACCAATCATTCCAAGAACGTCTCGAAAGAAACGTAAAAAATGCTACCACAGTAGTGAACCTAATTTGATAGTCACTTTTAATAGAAAAGTAAGGAAGTTTTTTTTAATCAACAATCATAATCCATCAAAGTTTATTATAACATTTGATTTTTTAGAATTCCCGATACATCTTTGTATATTTAGTAAAGAGTAGGGATGAAAATGTAAACGAATTATGCAGTCCTCAGATACAACAACTACTGCAACAAGTATCTGAATTAGATATAAATCCTACAGGTAATTTAACACTATTTTTATTTTTAATTATAATAATAATCGATTTCAAATTAATATTATAAATTAAAAGGATAAGTACACGGTAAAAAGTTTAGGCGCGTGCGCACAGCCGTAAGTCAGCAGCCGAACTAAATGTGGGCCGTGCGCGAGACAGCATTTTGGTGTGTGGTGCACCGATGTAGGGCTGTGAGCGCCTACTTAGGTTTGTACACGGCCTACGTAGGCGCGCAGCTAACCTCTTTGTGTAGTCCTGCAGCCGCCTAAGCGGTAAGCAGTTCAGCGAACTACCTTCGGTGCGCGAGCACTCGAAACTCGTCCATCAGCTGTCCTAACCTCGTAGGACTGCTGCGACACTACCTTATAGCAGCCAGCGCCTAAACTTTTTACCGTGTACTAATGTAATTTAATAAATATTTTAGAGTCCTTGAGGATTTTGTTAACTCGGATAAGTCCTTCTGGACACAAAGAAAACATTTTTATCAGATGATACATGCAGGGTGGCCATTAAAATTTTAATTATTAATTTCTTGACCTTTTCGTGAGTTTCCGTGAACAATATAAAAATTTTCTTGACCTTCTTTTAAATAATTTAGCTGCGATAATTCAATTATTTTTTAATAACTTATTATTAACCAACAAGCACAGGTTTAAAAAAAATTTTATTAAAACAAAACAATTTTAATCGACAAGCCTCAAACTTTAATAAAGCTGCGGAAGATAATTAATAAATGAATTCTGTGCCCAGTGTTTTTAAAGTTTTAGGCTTACTGATTAATTATTTGTTTTTCAAAAATTTTTTTCCTATCGAAATAACACCAAACGGTGTTATTTTGGTTTTACACTACTCACTTTTTATTTTGAAATCAAAATGCATTTATTCATCGCCAAATCAAGCAGTACTGGTGTTTTAAACTTGCTAGTTTTTGTATGTAATGAAAATGAATTTGTTTATCGCTACGTTGAGTGTTATCATTATATTCCCCTGGCGTTACAAATACAAAGAGCGAATTCCTTGACTTTCCATGAAGTTCCCTAACCCTTTGCAAGATCTCTGACTCTTCCCGATTTTTCAGTTTTCCCTGACAATAGCCACCGTAAACAAACTACATTGCAATATATCATTTTGATTTTGTTGAATTTAATTTGATACTCTTTACATTTCAATTTTTCGTTTCTTCAACGATGATCTAAAACATATTGATCTGTAAATAAAATGTACATTTTTTTATCAAATTTGAATTTATTCAATATATCTTATTTCAGGCTTAAATTGCATTGTTTGCTTTCGTTTACGGATTACTCGAATTTGTTATCCTTGTGGACACTTTTGTCTATGCAAGAAGTGCGCTCTAAAAACTTTTTTGGGCAACCGCAAATGTCCACTTTGCAAACAGGAAATGCTCGAATGCCCGAGAAGAGTCTTCACCGCAGCAGTGTTGTAGTTAAATAAATTTTATACATGTACATTTCATAACATTTTTATGATGTTGAAAATTAAAAAAAAGCAAAAAAAAAAAAAATTCCATATAAATTTTTAATTGCATATTATTAAAGCTGTTCATGGGATTAATCGTTGTGATATAATCAAGTTTAATACTTCATTCGTTTATCGTTAAAAAAAGTATTTCGATAAATCCAAGTCTCATAAAAAAAAATTATAGCTAATAAGAACTTTCAACTTTGGAATAACTATTTCGTTTTTTATACTAATATTCGTTAAATATTTAATATCACAATTTAAAACAATTTAACTCTATGAAAATTTAAATAATGTTTTGAACATCTTTATTTTGAGATTATTTTACAAATCATTGTATGTACCAATCTTATAAAACCTTGAATTTTCTTTTAGTCAGGATGCTACCTCAGTTTTCGTGGGAGTTTTTTCCTCCCGGCTAGAGTAAGGTTTTATTTACTAATTTTGATACGCTGATTAGGTGCCTTCACAGTGGAGGGTATTAGCTATGTAACTATGGAAATGTAAAAAATTTCTAGAAAAAACAAAAAATAATAACTAGGAAGTCACTTGGAAAAAAAAAATTAATTTGACAAACTAACTAGGCATTTTATAGAAATAACATTTTCATCTAACTAGGTAGTCACATGGATAAAAATTTATTTAACTCTATGGTAGACCTACTAGTATGTAGTAGTTTTTTGCAATTATTTGGATAGTAGTTTCGAAACTAAGGTGACAAGAGTGACGTTTCCCGATTAAATATTAAACATGACGTCATTCAAGCGGTAGAAACAAGAGAAGATTCAAGGGTAAAAACAAATGTAAAAACGAGGGTAGGTACGTGAGTGGAAACGTAGGTAGGCACTGTACTAGGAACGAGGTTAGGTTCAAGGATAGAAAATTAGGTAGAAAATCTGGTAGAAGCGGGTGTATGAGCAAATATAAGAACAAAAGTAGAAATCTAGGTAGAGTCAGATGTAGAAACGAGCATTGCTTCAGGGTTAGAAATCTGAGTAGAAAAAGTGTAGTAACAAGGGTAGAAACAAGACTAGGTGTGGAAGCAAAATAGGTGTAGTAATGAGAGTAGTTACATGGGTGGAAATCTAGGTAGAAAAAGGCTTATGTACAAGGATAGAAACAAGCCTAGTGAAAGGGGTGAATATGAGAGTAGGCACAAGCACAGGAACAAAGGCAGGCACTGGGGTTGAGATAATAGTAAATACAAAAGTACTAAAGTAAGTTCAAAAGTAAGTAAAGGAACGGGAACGACATGAGACACAAGAGTAAGCACAAGGATAGAAACGAGGGTAGGAAAAGAAGTAGCCCAGGGGTAGGTGTGAAGACAGGCATCATATGAGATACGAGGGTAGGCATAAGGACAGGCAAGTTTTAAAATACGAGGGTGAGCACAAAGATAGGAACAACGATAGCACAAGGATAGAAATAAGAGTAGGCACGAGGGAAGACACAGGAATAGGTACAAGGGTAGAAACAGAGGTACGAGGGTAGAAACAGGGATAGGTACAAGGGTAGGCACGAGGGTAGAAACAGGGGTAGGTACAAGGGTAGGTACGAGGGTAGAAACAGGGGTAGGTACAAGGGTAGGTACGAGGGTAGAAACAGGGGTAGGTACAAGGGTAGGCACGAGGGTAGAAACAGGGGTAGGTACGAGGGTAGAAATAGGGGTAGGTACGAGGGTAGGCACGAGGGTAGAAACAGGGGTAGGTCCAAGGGTAGGTACGAGGGTAGAAACAGGGGTAGGTACAAGGGTAGGCACTAGGGTAGAAACAGGGGTAGGTACAAGGGTAGGCACGAGGGTAGGTACGAGGGTAGAAACAGGGGCAGGTATGAGGGTAGGCACGAGGGTAGGTACGAGGGTAGAAACAGGGGTAGGTACGAGGGTAGAAACAGGTGTAGGTACAAGAATAGGCACGAGGGTAGAAGCAGGGGTAGGTACGAGGGTAGAAACAGGGGTAGGTACAAGGGTAGGTACTAGGGTAGGTACAAGGGTAGGTACGAGGGTAGAAACAGGGGTAGGTACAAGGGTAGGCACGAGGGTAGAAACAGGGGTAGGTACGAGGGTAGAAATAGGGGTAGGTACGAGGGTAGGCACGAGGGTAGAAACAGGGGTAGGTCCAAGGGTAGGTACGAGGGTAGAAACAGGTGTAGGTACAAGGGTAGGCACTAGGGTAGAAACAGGGGTAGGTACAAGGGTAGGCACGAGGGTAGGTACGAGGGTAGAAACAGGGGTAGGTACGAGGGTAGGTACGAGGGTAGAAACAGGGGTAGGTACGAGGGTAGAAACAGGGGTAGGTACAAGAATAGGCAAGAGGGTAGAAGCAGGGGTAGGTACGAGGGTAGAAACAGGGGTAGGTACAAGGGTAGGTACTAGGGTAGGTACAAGGGTAGGCACGAGGGTAGAAACAAGGGTAGGAACGAGGGTAGAAACAGGGGTAGGTACAAGGGTAGAAACAGGGGTAGGTACAATGGTAGGCACGAGGGTAGGTACGAGGGTAGAAACAGGGGTAGGTACAATGGTAGGCACGAGGGTAGGTACGAGGGTAGGTACGAGGGTAGGTACAAGGGTAGGCACGAGGGTAGAAACAGGGGTAGGTACGAGGGTAGAAACAGGGGTAGGCACGAGGGTAGAAACAGGGGTAGGTACAAGGGTAGGCACGAGGGTAGGCACGAGGGTAGAAACAGGGGTAGGTACAAGGGTAGGCACGAGGGTAGGTACAAGGGTAGGCACGAGGGTAGAAGCAGGGGTAGAAACAGGGGTAGGTACAAGGGTAGGTACTAGGGTAGGTACAAGGGTACGCACGAGGGTAGGTACAAGGGTAGGTACTAGGGTAGGTACAAGGGTAGGCACGAGGGTAGAAACAGGGGTAGGTACAAGGGTAGGCACGAGGGTAGGTACAAGGGTAGGCACGAGGGTTGAAGCAGGGGGTAGGTACGAGGGTAGAAACAGGGGTAGGTACAAGGGTAGGCACGAGGGTAGGTACGAGGGTAGAAACAGGGGTAGGTACGAGGGTAGGCACGAGGGTAGAAGCAGGGGTAGGTACGAGGGTAGAAACAGGGGTAGGTACAAGGGTAGGTACTAGGGTAGGTACAAGGGTAGGCACGAGGGTAGAAACAAGGGTAGGAACGAGGGTAGAAACAGGGGTAGGTACAAGGGTAGGCACGAGGGTAGAAACAGGGGTAGGTACAATGGTAGGCACGAGGGTAGGTACGAGGGTAGAAACAGGGGTAGGTACAAGGGTAGGCACGAGGGTAGAAACAGGGGTAGGTACTAGGCTAGGTACAAGGGTAGGCACGAGGGTAGAAACAGGGGTAGGTACAATGGTAGGCACGAGGGTAGGTACGAGGGTAGAAACAGGGGTAGGTACAATGGTAGGCACGAGGGTAGGTACGAGGGTAGGTACAAGGGTAGGTACGAGGGTAGAAACAGGGGTAGGTACAAGGGTAGGCACAAGGGTAGAAACAGGGGTAGGTTCGAGGGTAGAAATAGGGGTAGGTACGAGGGTAGGCACGAGGGTAGAAACAGGGGTAGGTCCAAGGGTAGGTACGAGGGTAGAAACAGGGGTAGGTACAAGGGTAGGCACTAGGGTAGAAACAGGGGTAGGTACAAGGGTAGGCACGAGGGTAGGTACGAGGGTAGAAACAGGGGTAGGTACGAGGGTAGAAATAGGGGTAGGTACGAGGGTAGGCACGAGGGTAGAAACAGGGGTAGGTCCAAGGGTAGGTACGAGAGTAGAAACAGGGGTAGGTACAAGGGTAGGCACTAGGGTAGAAACAGGGGTAGGTACAAGGGTAGGCACGAGGGTAGGTACGAGGGTAGAAACAGGGGTAGGTACGAGGGTAGGCACGAGGGTAGGTACGAGGGTAGAAACAGGGGTAGGTACGAGGGTAGAAACAGGGGTAGGTACAAGAATAGGCACGAGGGTAGAAGCAGGGGTAGGTACGAGGGTAGAAACAGGGGTAGGTACAAGGGTAGGCACGAGGGTAGAAACAGGGGTAGGTACGAGGGTAGAAATAGGGGTAGGTACGAGGGTAGGCACGAGGGTAGAAACAGGGGTAGGTCCAAGGGTAGGTACGAGGGTAGAAACAGGGGTAGGTACAAGGGTAGGCACTAGGGTAGAAACAGGGGTAGGTACAAGGGTAGGCACGAGGGTAGGTACGAGGGTAGAAACAGGGGTAGGTACGAGGGTAGGCACGAGGGTAGGTACGAGGGTAGAAACAGGTGTAGGTACGAGGGTAGAAACAGGGGTAGGTACAAGAATAGGCACGAGGGTAGAAGCAGGGGTAGGTACGAGGGTAGAAACAGGGGTAGGTACAAGGGTAGGTACTAGGGTAGGTACAAGGGTAGGCACGAGGGTAGAAACAAGGGTAGGAACGAGGGTAGAAACAGGGGTAGGTACAAGGGTAGGCACGAGGGTAGAAACAGGGGTAGGTACAAGGGTAGGCACGAGGGTAGGTACAAGGGTAGGCACGAGGGTTGAAGCAGGGGTAGGTACGAGGGTAGAAACAGGGGTAGGTACAAGGGTAGGTACTAGGGTAGGTACAAGGGTAGGCACGAGGGTAGAAACAAGGGTAGGAACGAGGGTAGAAACAGGGGTAGGTACAAGGGTAGGCACGAGGGTAGAAACAGGGGTAGGTACAATGGTAGGCACGAGGGTAGGTACGAGGGTAGAAACAGGGGTAGGTACGAGGGTAGGCACGAGGGTAGGTACGAGGGTAGAAACAGGGGTAGGTACGAGGGTAGGCACGAGGGTAGAAGCAGGGGTAGGTACGAGGGTAGAAACAGGGGTAGGTACAAGGGTAGGTACTAGGGTAGGTACAAGGGTAGGCACGAGGGTAGAAACAAGGGTAGGAACGAGGGTAGAAACAGGGGTAGGTACAAGGGTAGGCACGAGGGTAGAAACAGGGGTAGGTACAATGGTAGGCACGAGGGTAGGTACGAGGGTAGAAACAGGGGTAGGTACAATGGTAGGCACGAGGGTAGGTACGAGGGTAGGTACAAGGGTAGGCACGAGGGTAGAAACAGGGGTAGGTCCAAGGGTAGGTACGAGAGTAGAAACAGGGGTAGGTACAAGGGTAGGCACTAGGGTAGAAACAGGGGTAGGTACAAGGGTAGGCACGAGGGTAGGTACGAGGGTAGAAACAGGGGTAGGTACGAGGGTAGGCACGAGGGTAGGTACGAGGGTAGAAACAGGGGTAGGTACGAGGGTAGGCACGAGGGTAGGCACGAGGGTAGAAACAGGGGTAGGTACAAGGGTAGGCACGAGGGTAGGTACAAGGGTAGGTACTAGGGTAGGTACAAGGGTAGGCACTAGGGTATTAAAAATTAAAATATGTTGTTAAGAAACACACTGAGCATTCAAAATATAATTTAAAAAATACAGGTATCAATGATTTTTTTCGAGATAATTTAGTTCAAAGAATATTAAATTTTTACAGGTCAAGTATAGCCATTCATTGTGATTTAGTTGATATCTAACTTAATTACAACATATTTTAATTTCAAAAAGTGTTTGAATTGTGTGCAATTCGCATGTGTTTTCCCATGTATGTGCTATAATTGAAAAATTGTTAACTTTACGTATGTTGAAGGTGATTCAACATAATATGATCATCTTTTAGAAGAGAAATTATTTTTAAATAATATTAAGTAATTCGGCCTCAAGTCGTCCGTAATAAATTTTTTGATTTCACTTCTTTCATTAATTCATTTTCAAAAAAAGATTATTATATTTAGCGTATAACTTTTTATTTAGACTCCTTTTAAAAAAACCAATCGCCGTAAATATTACTTTTTTAAAAGTATTTTTTAAAAATTTTATTGCGTAAATTCGGTAAATATTTAAATGTATTTCCTTTTTGTCCACAAGTTCAAAAAACCAAACTCCATAAATAAATCATTAATATTATTGAAATATGTCTTAATAAATTATTTCACGAACTTAACAAATTCTAAATAATTTAACAATAACTAAGATATATCTTGTCACAGGGCTCGAATTAAGGAATTTAATTCCTCGGAGGATCGTGATTGAACACGAGAACCCGCGGCGATCGTCGTCCGCACTCCTCCGGCCTGATGACAAAATGCACTTTCTGTGCACACGACAATCCGTCGATTTTTCTTCAATACCTGAAAAGAGGGGGGAAGACGCGTACGCGAACTAATGTTTTTATTACGCGGCGCGGCTGCTCTCCTTCGTCGGTAGTGGCGTGAGTTTACGTGGACCGATCGCAGGAACACGGGTTAATTAAATTAATGATGAAATGTAAATTTTAATAATTTTAATTAACAATAAAAATAAATGAATCAAAAATTTACATAATATTCCAAATTAATTCTATCTGATTGTTTACAAACAATCCAACCCGAATGACTCGAAATCTTAAGTCGACGAAAATTGATTCTACAAAAATAAAGTTCGTCGTCTGTGTTGTGGTCGCTATCAACACACCGACACACACACACACTCGCGCACGCCTGCTTGCTGCAGCGCGCCAAAAGAACAAAGGCTTGGACTAACTCCGATACAAAAATCTAAGTACTTCCTGTACTTCGCACACACTCTGACTCTAACTATCACACGAACAAATACTCAATGATTAACCGCTACGCGGACTTACTTTTCTAGCAGGTGCACCTTCGCTTGATTAAACAATAATAATAATTACTATTAGCCCGAATGGCTTCACACAAGACGACAATGCCTTCCAAGGCTGCACGCTGACTTTCCGTGAGAGGTTTGCCTTCCCCGCTCCGATCCAATGGCAACTGGATCACAGGAAAATCTATACAACTTCTCACTGATAACTTTATCTAACACAACCTCAATAAAGTTATCTAACAACACAAAAAAGTAAATAAGTACATTCGCTCTCTGACACACGTGTGATCGCGCCAAGCGCCGAGATTAGAGTAATGCTGATCGGTAGATCTCGTCATCACCTGACTTACCGATCCGCATCTGCGTTCCATAACAGTTAGCGCCGAATTTGAATTTAATCAACGCGCTAGCCGTTACAGTCCCCTCCCAGAGGTGACGTATCCGGGATTCGTTACCTCGACAATCCCAAGAACGCAGCTTACTTAAGTAGGGATTACATCAATTCCCATATCGTCACAGGGCCCAGATTAAAACAATCCCCATAACACCCGATCGCACGCTACCTGACACTTGCGAGTGTCAGGATTTTCGGACGCATCCCTCGGTGGTTGAATTTCCTCTTCCGACGGTTCTTGCTCCAGTCTTGCGATCCAAGTTTCCAGCCAGATATTGTAATTACCGACTGTCTGGTTAATCAAGTCGTTGGGCTTACAATCGCCAAGCCCGTCATCCACGACTCCTAACCTTAAAAATTTTCTAGGTTTTTCTTGACTTAAAACCTCATTCAATCTCCAGCCGTCCAGCTCTCTGACCAGATAGCTTACGGCTGCATCAGTCAGATTCTTCCTCAGCAAACACTTGTCGGCCTGACCGATTAACCTTGACTTCGTTAATTCGGTCATAACCACAGCTGTATCTTTAAATTTCTTAATAACCCACAATTGAATTTTCCAGATACCTGCTGCCATCTTATGTTTACTAGCTTGCTCAGTATTTATCTGACCAACTGGACAAGCTTGGGTGCCATCTCCGAGTGATGGCTCGGCCGCAACTTTGGCGGAGTAGAATTTATGACTTTCTACTCCGCCGGTTGTTCGTTTTCCGGCCGTTCAGGACAACTAAACCTTATATGTCCTCTTTTCCCGCATTCCCAGCACTTAACTGGAGAACCTTTGCCAGGACTTCCCTTACTTCCATCACTCTTACTCGATCTTGGAGATGAGCTTCTAGCCTCTTCGTCATCCGTCGACTTACGTCTTGCTTTGGTCCTTCTGGCCTTGTATGAACCTTGGTGCCTTGGATCCCTAGGCTTTCCAAACGACATACAATTAGTCTCGAGTTTGTTAAGCACAGTCTCGAGACGGCTAATAACCGAAGTCTCGGCAGACCTGCCTTCCACAACCGTTGCGGCTATGTTAACTTTTGGTATTCTATTAGCTCTATCATCTCTATAAGCCAGATTAGGCCATACTGACGTAGACGGTGATGGAGGTGGCTTATACACCAATTCCATATTGGTAATTCTTTCGATCTCGACCGCTTGGCTCAATAAGCCTTTAATTGACTTAACCTCTTCACGCCTGATCTGCCTGCGTAATCGAGGTAACATGTTCGTTAACATGAAGTCAATTTGTTCTCTCTCAGTCGGTATCGGTCTAATTTTTAGCAAATAAGACTGCAAGCATGTCAAGTAGGTTCGCACCGGCTCGTTTTCACCTTGAGTCCGGGTTGTTGCTTCCATCCTTGCGGTCTGCTGGTAGTCTCCAACTCCGTACCACTCACGGGCTTCTTGACAAAAGTTCTCCCATGAGTTGATCGTGTCTCGCACGTTACGGAACCACGTAGCTGCTACACCGGTTAGCATCATTGGTAATGCATCCAGCAATTGAGAACCGGTCAAACCAGCGAGTCTATTGTATTCCTCTATCTGCAATAAAAATTGTTCTATACTAGATTCACTATCGCCGTTGAATCTAATATTCCATCTTCGAACAATTATGCCAACGTCGATTGGCTTCATCGGGTTGCCTTGAGCCTGGATTGACTCCTGAGTGGCTAAATCAGCCGTCTGCTCATGGCTTCTCAACTGTTCGAGTTCGGCTTGCAAGGCCTTAATTTGTTGTTCCAGTTTTTGTGCCCTGTCCAGTCTCGCGGCTATAGGGCTGGAACTATCTCTCGCGTCTCGCACTGATGTCTCACCGAAGTTGACTCTAGCGTGCGGTAATTGACCGTCAGTCGACATACTGCAGTCATTTAGCGAGTTTTGCATTTCCGGTCTGATTGTCGGGGAAACCGGGCCCCCCGGTCCTCGGTTCCGATCTGGCTGGCGGTACCTATCAGCCTCCATTGCTGCCAATCTTGCCTCGGTATCCTCATTTGACCTTTTCAACGCCTTAAGCTCTTCTGCCACCGCTGTTATGGCTTTGAGCACCTCGGCGTTAATGTCGTCCTCCCGGTCCGGTTGTCCATGCTCAGACAAATTCCCCCGTTCCGGGTTTCGATTATGCTCCTGAATGCCCGAGTATTCCTCCTGGAGTCTTGAAGCTGCCTCTCGGACTATTCCTTCGTCCATGAGGACAGCAAAGGGGTGTGTGCCGCTTGTGGTGTAGTTTGGATCGATTATTGTCGATCCAGACTTCTCCCACATTGTTGTCGCTATGTAGGTGGCTCTTAGACTTTCGCGCTTAATTTTAACCTCGTCTGCCTCTTCAGACTCGGTTGCAAGAAAGTCTTCCGCTGAATAATTGCCTAACAGCCATTTCAGCAGCCTACCACTTTTATCGATCAGCGTACCTTCAGGCTTGAGCTCAAGCTCATTCAAAGCCTCTGACACGACATCTGCCCCTTCGGCCATGATCCACGAAAAGACCAAGTCTTCCTTTGTAAGTTCCTGCATCATAACTGCGTCCGATGTCACCTAGCTTACAAAGAAAACAGTACCCTAACCCACGTGACAGTTTCAACACACTCTAATTTATTAATATTTTACACAAAATATATATCTCGCAATCCTGAAATAGATAACAAAATTTCAATTATATTTCTGAGTTATGCAAGAAAACAAAAAAACAAAAAAAAATCGATTCACTGATCTCAACAGCAATAATCCGAAATGACCAAAAGGCCCACCAACCACGCTTGGTTTTAGCAAAAACTCCCGATTGGCTAGAAAAAACGAATCACCCGTTGAAGCCAGGACAGAATCAAAATAACTAAAAAATCAATCGTTTTAACCCGTGTCAAAACCCGATTTTTCCACTCAGAAATATAAGTTACAGTTGTTACCGAACGTTAGTCGATAACAGCCTGTATGCAAAATAATATTTCACAATAATCATACAATAAATTAATATTATTCAGCGCTCTACTCTCGCTACTGTCACGTATAGGTTCTGCTTGGTGGAGTACTTGCTCACAAAAAAAAAACAAAAAAAAAAAAACAAGTCAAAATCGAAAAACGCAGCTCGAAATATCCGCGTCGGAGTTAAATTACTAGGCTATGCCTAAACAAACACCTTACCGTATGACAACACGGTTTAATCAAAACAACTCCGATGTGAATTCAACTTCGAGTTGCAACACTCTCAAACCCGAGAAAAGAAAAAAAAAATAAATTAACGATTTTAACTAAAATCCAGCAAGCACTCGCATCCCACCGAGCAATTAACAAGAAAAAAAAATTCCTCGACTTGCTACTCTGCCTTTGTCTTTATCCTAAGATTAACTCTGCCGACCGACCTTGAACCCCCGCCGGTCAGCGCACACCTGCGATCACTCACACTAACCAATAACCTTTGTTTTGGTTACCTAACTACCTACACGTTGTTGGGCGCCAATTGTCACAGGGCTCGAATTAAGGAATTTAATTCCTCGGAGGATCGTGATTGAACACGAGAACCCGCGGCGATCGTCGTCCGCACTCCTCCGGCCTGATGACAAAATGCACTTTCTGTGCACACGACAATCCGCCGATTTTTCTTCAATACCTGAAAAGAGGGGGGAAGACGCGTACGCGAACTAATGTTTTTATTACGCGGCGCGGCTGCTCTCCTTCGTCGGTAGTGGCGTGAGTTTACGTGGACCGATCGCAGGAACACGGGTTAATTAAATTAATGATGAAATGTAAATTTTAATAATTTTAATTAACAATAAAAATAAATGAATCAAAAATTTACATAATATTCCAAATTAATTCTATCTGATTGTTTACAAACAATCCAACCCGAATGACTCGAAATCTTAAGTCGACGAAAATTGATTCTACAAAAATAAAGTTCGTCGTCTGTGTTGTGGTCGCTATCAACACACCGACACACACACACACTCGCGCACGCCTGCTTGCTGCAGCGCGCCAAAAGAACAAAGGCTTGGACTAACTCCGATACAAAAATCTAAGTACTTCCTGTACTTCGCACACACTCTGACTCTAACTATCACACGAACAAATACTCAATGATTAACCGCTACGCGGACTTACTTTTCTAGCAGGTGCACCTTCGCTTGATTAAACAATAATAATAATTACTATTAGCCCGAATGGCTTCACACAAGACGACAATGCCTTCCAAGGCTGCACGCTGACTTTCCGTGAGAGGTTTGCCTTCCCCGCTCCGATCCAATGGCAACTGGATCACAGGAAAATCTATACAACTTCTCACTGATAACTTTATCTAACACAACCTCAATAAAGTTATCTAACAACACAAAAAAGTAAATAAGTACATTCGCTCTCTGACACACGTGTGATCGCGCCAAGCGCCGAGATTAGAGTAATGCTGATCGGTAGATCTCGTCATCACCTGACTTACCGATCCGCATCTGCGTTCCATAACAGTTAGCGCCGAATTTGAATTTAATCAACGCGCTAGCCGTTACAATCTAATTATTCTGATGTAAAACTACGACATAAACCAGAACCTATAAAAGTCCAAGGGAAATCAATTTAATATGTAAAAAAAAAAATTCAA
Source organism: Encarsia formosa (assembly GCA_038277355.1). Classification (NCBI taxonomy): domain Eukaryota; kingdom Metazoa; phylum Arthropoda; class Insecta; order Hymenoptera; family Aphelinidae; genus Encarsia; species Encarsia formosa. The sequence goes on along the minus strand of CM076188.1, from coordinate 58,282,849 downwards.
TTTAGTATTTACCTATTTTTTAAATGTACATTGCATAACTTTATTTTAATGTAAATTTACATTGAAATGTAGCAAATACTCATTTGTAACCTTAAAGTGATTAAAAAAAGGATAAAAATTTTCAATGATTGGTTCATGTTAACTTAGATATATCTGGTTCTTCTGTTTAAAATTACTTTTATATAATTTTATCATTATCCAGAACCCATAAAAATCATAGACATAGTTTATTGTTATGAACTACTTTTGAATTCGTTTTGCATACATAATAGATGGACAAACTAAATCCACTTTAAAAATAATGGAGCAAATGCTCATCCGTACTTTAAAAATCCATGCCAAATAGAATTCATAATTTTTGGTCCACTGGATGCCTAGACCCAAAACTATCTATATCTATTGTACTTTTTAATTCTTGTAAAAAAAAATTAACCAATTTTAAAATTTAAAATCACTTTGGCCGCATAACTTAAGCTTGCTTACAGAAAACAAAAAAGATAAAAATTTTTAATAATTGATTCATGTTGACTTGGATATATCTAGATCTTTAGGTTTAAATTTCTTTTATATAAATTTTATCATTAGTCAGAACACATAAAAATCATAGACATAATTTACTGTTATGAAGTACTTTTGAATTCATTTTGCATACATAATTGATGGACAAACTAGATCCACTTTGAAAATAATGAAGCAAATGCTCATCCGTACTTTAAAAATCCATGCCAAATAGAATTCATAATTTCTGGTCTACTGGATACCTAGACCCAAAACTATCTATTTCTTTTGTACTTCTTGATTAACCAATTTTAAAATGTAAAATCACTTTGGCCACATAACTTAAACTTGCATACAGACAACAAAAAAGATAAAAAATTTTAATAATTGATTCATGTTGACTTAAATATACTTATCATTAACACTCTGAGTGAATGTAACAGTTACAATCAAAATTAAAATTCATTGTCAGACATCAAGTTTATTTTAGAAAAAGGTGGGATTACAAAACTTTCATACATCAAGTTTATTTTTGAATCAAAATTTTCAATCAACATCAAAATTATACTTTATAATACTTAATACTACTTTGTAATAATAAAATTATACTTTATAATAATTAATACTACTTTGGTGTACCTACCCCTGTTTCTACCCTCGGCCTACCCTTGTACCTACCCTCGTGCCTACCCTTGTACCTACCCCTGTTTCTACCCTCGTGCCTACCCTTGTACCTACCCTTGTACCTAACCTCGTGCCTACCCTTGTACCTACCCCTGCTTCTACCCTCGTGCCTACTCTCGTACCTACCCCTGTTTCTACCCTTGTACCTACCCTCGTACCTACCCTCGTGCCTACCCTTGTACCTACCCTCGTGCCTACTCTTGTATCTACCCTCGTGCCTACCCTTGTACCTACCCCTGTTTCTACCCTTGTACCTACCCTTGTACCTACCCTTGTACCTACCCTCGTGCCTACCCTTGTACCTACCACTGCTTCTACCCTCGTGCCTACTCTCGAACCTACCCCTGTTTCTACCCTTGTACCTACCCTCGTACCTACCCTCGTGCCTACCCTTGTATCTACCCTCGTGCCTACCCTTGTACCTACCCCTGTTTCTACCCTTGTACCTACCCTTGTACCTACCCTTGTACCTACCCCTGTTTCTACCCTCGTACCTACCCTCGTGCCTACCCTTGTACCTACCCCTGTTTCTACCCTCGTACCTACCCCTGTTTCTACCCTCGTGCCTACCCTTGTACCTACCCCTGTTTCTACCCTCGTGCCTGACCTTGTACCTACCCCTGTTTCTACCCTCGTACCTACCCCTGTTTCTACCCTCGTGCCTACCCTTGTACCTACCCTCGTACCTACCCCTGTTTCTACCCTCGTGCCTACCCTTGTACCTACCCTCGTGCCTACCCTCGTACCTACCCTCGTGCCTACCCTTGTACCTACCCTCGTGCCTACTCTTGTATCTACCCTCGTGCCTACCCTTGTACCTACCCCTGTTTCTACCCTTGTACCTACCCTTGTACCTACCCTTGTACCTACCCTCGTGCCTACCCTTGTACCTACCACTGCTTCTACCCTCGTGCCTACTCTCGAACCTACCCCTGTTTCTACCCTTGTACCTACCCTCGTACCTACCCTCGTGCCTACCCTTGTATCTACCCTCGTGCCTACCCTTGTACCTACCCCTGTTTCTACCCTTGTACCTACCCTTGTACCTACCCTTGTACCTACCCCTGTTTCTACCCTCGTACCTACCCTCGTGCCTACCCTTGTACCTATCCCTGTTTCTACCCTCGTACCTACCCCTGTTTCTACCCTCGTGCCTACCCTTGTACCTACCCCTGTTTCTACCCTCGTGCCTGACCTTGTACCTACCCCTGTTTCTACCCTCGTACCTACCCCTGTTTCTACCCTCGTGCCTACCCTTGTACCTACCCTCGTGCCTACCCTTGTATCTACCCTCGTGCCTACCCTTGTACCTACCCTCGTACCTACCCCTGTTTCTACCCTCGTGCCTACCCTTGTACCTACCCTCGTGCCTACCCTTGTATCTACCCTCGTGCCTACCCTTGTACCTACCCCTGTTTCTACCCTCGTGCCTACTCTCGAACCTACCCCTGTTTCTACCCTTGTACCTACCCTCGTACCTACCCTCGTGCCTACCCTTGTATCTACCCTCGTGCCTACCCTTGTACCTACCCCTGTTTCTACCCTCGTGCCTACTCTCGAACCTACCCCTGTTTCTACCCTTGTACCTACCCTCGTACCTACCCTCGTGCCTACCCTCGTGCCTACCCTTGTATCTACCCTCGTGCCTACCCTTGTACCTACCCCTGTTTCTACCCTCGTGCCTACTCTCGAACCTACCCCTGTTTCTACCCTTGTACCTACCCTCGTACCTACCCTCGTGCCTACCCTTGTATCTACCCTCGTGCCTACCCCTGTACCTACCCTCGTGCCTACCCTTGTATCTACCCTCGTGCCTACCCTTGTACCTACCCCTGTTTCTACCCTCGTGCCTACTCTCGAACCTACCCCTGTTTCTACCCTTGTACCTACCCTCGTACCTACCCTCGTGCCTACCCTTGTATCTACCCTCGTGCCTACCCTTGTACCTACCCCTGTTTCTACCCTCGTGCCTACTCTCGAACCTACCCCTGTTTCTACCCTTGTACCTACCCTCGTACCTACCCTCGTGCCTACCCTTGTATCTACCCTCGTGCCTACCCTTGTACCTACCCCTGTTTCTACCCTTGTACCTACCCTTGTACCTACCCTCGTACCTACCCCTGTTTCTACCCTCGTGCCTACCCTTGTACCTACCCTCGTGCCTACCCTTGTATCTACCCTCGTGCCTACCCTTGTACCTACCCCTGTTTCTACCCTCGTGCCTACTCTCGAACCTACCCCTGTTTCTACCCTTGTACCTACCCTCGTACCTACCCTCGTGCCTACCCTTGTATCTACCCTCGTGCCTACCCTTGTACCTACCCCTGTTTCTACCCTCGTGCCTACTCTCGAACCTACCCCTGTTTCTACCCTTGTACCTACCCTCGTACCTACCCTCGTGCCTACCCTTGTATCTACCCTCGTGCCTGACCTTGTACCTACCCCTGTTTCTACCCTCGTACCTACCCCTGTTTCTACCCTCGTGCCTACCCTTGTACCTACCCCTGTTTCTACCCTCGTGCCTACCCTTGTACCTACCCTCGTGCCTACCCTCGTACCTACCCTCGTGCCTACCCTTGTACCTACCCTCGTGCCTACTCTTGTATCTACCCTCGTGCCTACCCTTGTACCTACCCCTGTTTCTACCCTTGTACCTACCCTTGTACCTACCCTTGTACCTACCCTCGTGCCTACCCTTGTACCTACCACTGCTTCTACCCTCGTGCCTACTCTCGAACCTACCCCTGTTTCTACCCTTGTACCTACCCTCGTACCTACCCTCGTGCCTACCCCTGTTTCTACCCTCGTGCCTACCCTTGTACCTACCCTCGTACCTACCCCTGTTTCTACCCTCGTGCCTACCCTTGTACCTACCCTCGTGCCTACCCTTGTATCTACCCTCGTGCCTACCCTTGTACCTACCCCTGTTTCTACCCTCGTGCCTACTCTCGAACCTACCCCTGTTTCTACCCTTGTACCTACCCTCGTACCTACCCTCGTGCCTACCCTTGTATCTACCCTCGTGCCTGACCTTGTACCTACCCCTGTTTCTACCCTCGTACCTACCCCTGTTTCTACCCTCGTGCCTACCCTTGTACCTACCCTCGTACCTACCCCTGTTTCTACCCTCGTGCCTACCCTTGTACCTACCCTCGTGCCTACCCTCGTACCTACCCTCGTGCCTACCCTTGTACCTACCCTCGTGCCTACTCTTGTATCTACCCTCGTGCCTACCCTTGTACCTACCCCTGTTTCTACCCTTGTACCTACCCTTGTACCTACCCTTGTACCTACCCTCGTGCCTACCCTTGTACCTACCACTGCTTCTACCCTCGTGCCTACTCTCGAACCTACCCCTGTTTCTACCCTTGTACCTACCCTCGTACCTACCCTCGTGCCTACCCTTGTATCTACCCTCGTGCCTACCCTTGTACCTACCCCTGTTTCTACCCTTGTACCTACCCTTGTACCTACCCTTGTACCTACCCCTGTTTCTACCCTCGTACCTACCCTCGTGCCTACCCTTGTACCTATCCCTGTTTCTACCCTCGTACCTACCCCTGTTTCTACCCTCGTGCCTACCCTTGTACCTACCCCTGTTTCTACCCTCGTGCCTGACCTTGTACCTACCCCTGTTTCTACCCTCGTACCTACCCCTGTTTCTACCCTCGTGCCTACCCTTGTACCTACCCTCGTGCCTACCCTTGTATCTACCCTCGTGCCTACCCTTGTACCTACCCCTGTTTCTACCCTCGTGCCTACTCTCGAACCTACCCCTGTTTCTACCCTTGTACCTACCCTCGTACCTACCCTCGTGCCTACCCTTGTATCTACCCTCGTGCCTACCCTTGTACCTACCCCTGTTTCTACCCTAGTACCTACCCTTGTACCTACCCTTGTACCTACCCCTGTTTCTACCCTCGTACCTACCCTCGTGCCTACCCTTGTACCTACCCCTGTTTCTACCCTCGTACCTACCCCTGTTTCTACCCTCGTGCCTACCCTTGTACCTACCCCTGTTTCTACCCTCGTGCCTGACCTTGTACCTACCCCTGTTTCTACCCTCGTACCTACCCCTGTTTCTACCCTCGTGCCTACCCTTGTACCTACCCTCGTACCTACCCCTGTTTCTACCCTCGTGCCTACCCTTGTACCTACCCTCGTGCCTACCCTCGTACCTACCCTCGTGCCTACCCTTGTACCTACCCTCGTGCCTACTCTTGTATCTACCCTCGTGCCTACCCTTGTACCTACCCCTGTTTCTACCCTTGTACCTACCCTTGTACCTACCCTTGTACCTACCCTCGTGCCTACCCTTGTACCTACCACTGCTTCTACCCTCGTGCCTACTCTCGAACCTACCCCTGTTTCTACCCTTGTACCTACCCTCGTACCTACCCTCGTGCCTACCCTTGTATCTACCCTCGTGCCTACCCTTGTACCTACCCCTGTTTCTACCCTTGTACCTACCCTTGTACCTACCCCTGTTTCTACCCTCGTACCTACCCTCGTGCCTACCCTCGTACCTACCCTCGTGCCTACCCTTGTACCTACCCCTGTTTCTACCCTCGTACCTACCCCTGTTTCTACCCTCGTGCCTACCCTTGTACCTACCCCTGTTTCTACCCTCGTGCCTGACCTTGTACCTACCCCTGTTTCTACCCTCGTACCTACCCCTGTTTCTACCCTCGTGCCTACCCTTGTACCTACCCTCGTACCTACCCCTGTTTCTACCCTCGTGCCTACCCTTGTATCTACCCTCGTGCCTACCCTTGTACCTACCCCTGTTTCTACCCTCGTACCTACGCTCGTACCTACCCCTGTTTCTACCCTCGTGCCTACCCTTGTGCCTACCCTTGTAACTACCCTCGTGCCTACCCTCGTGCCTACCCTTGTACCTACCCCTGTTTCTACCCTCGTACGTACCCTCGTGCCTACCCTTGTACCTACTCCTGTTTCTACCCTCGTACCTACCCCTGTTTCTACCCTCGTGCCTACCCTTGTACCTACCCCTGTTTCTACCCTCGTGCCTGACCTTGTACCTACCCCTGTTTCTACCCTCGTACCTACCCTTGCTTCTACCCTCGTGCCTACCCTTGTACCTACCCTCGTACCTACCCCTGTTTCTACCCTCGTGCCTACCCTTGTACCTACCCCTGTTTCTACCCTCATACCTACCCTCGTGCCTACCCTCGTACCTACCCCTGTTTCTACCCTCATACCTACCCTCGTGCCTACCCTCGTACCTACCCCTGTTTCTACCCACGTGCCTATCCTTGTACCTACCTCTGTTTCTACCCTCGTACCTACCCCTGTTTCTACCCTAGTGCCTACCCTCGTACCTACCCTTGTACCTACCCCTGTTTCTACCTTCGTATCTACCCTTGTACCTACCCCTGTTTCTACCCTCGTGCCTACCCCTGTTTCTACCCTTGTACCCACCCCTGTTTCTACCTTCGTGCCTACCCTTGTACCTACCCCTGTTTCTACCCTCGTGCCTACCCTTGTACCTACCTCTGTTTCTTCCCTCGTACCTACCCCTGTTTCTACCCTCGTGCCTACCCTTGTACCTACCCCTGTTTCTACCCTCGTACCTATCCCTGTTTCCACTCTCGTGCCTACCCTCGTACCTACCCCTGCTTCTACTCTCGTGCCTACCCTCGTACCTACCCCTGTTTCTACCCTCATACCTACCCTCGTGCCTACCCTCGTACCTACCCCTGTTTCTACCCACGTGCCTATCCTTGTACCTACCTCTGTTTCTACCCTCGTACCTACCCCTGTTTCTACCCTAGTGCCTACCCTCGTACCTACCCCTGTTTCTACCCTCATACCTACCCTCGTGCCTACCCTCGTACCTACCCCTGTTTCTACCCACGTGCCTATCCTTGTACCTACCTCTGTTTCTACCCTCGTACCTACCCCTGTTTCTACCCTAGTGCCTACCCTCGTACCTACCCTTGTACCTACCCCTGTTTCTACCTTCGTATCTACCCTTGTACCTACCCCTGTTTCTACCCTCGTGCCTACCCCTGTTTCTACCCTTGTACCCACCCCTGTTTCTACCTTCGTGCCTACCCTTGTACCTACCCCTGTTTCTACCCTCGTGCCTACCCTTGTACCTACCTCTGTTTCTTCCCTCGTACCTACCCCTGTTTCTACCCTCGTGCCTACCCTTGTACCTACCCCTGTTTCTACCCTCGTACCTATCCCTGTTTCCACTCTCGTGCCTACCCTCGTACCTACCCCTGCTTCTACTCTCGTGCCTACCCTTGTACCTACCCCTGTTTCTACCCTCGTACCTCTGTTTCTACCCTTGTACCTATTCCTTTGTCTTCCCTCGTGCCTACTCTTATTTCTATCCTTGTGCTATCGTTGTTTCTATCTTTGTGCTCACCCTCGTATTTTATATCTTGCCTGTCCTTATGCCCACCTTCGTATCTCATATGATGCCTGTCTTCACACCTACCCCTGGGCTACTTCTTTTCCTACCCTCATTTCTATCCTTGTGCTTACTCTTGTGTCTCATGTCGTTCCCGTTCCTTTACTTACTTTTAAACTTTCTTTAGTACCTTTGTACCTACTATTATCTCAACCCCACTGCCTACCTTTGTTCCTGTGCTTGTGCCTACTCTCATTTTCACCCCTTTCACTAGGCTTGTTCCTATCCTTGTACCTAACCCTTTTTCTACCTAGATTTCCACCCATGTAACTACTCTCATTACTACACCTATTTTGCTTCCACACCTAGTCTAGTTTCTACTCTTGTTACTACTATTTTTCTACTCAGATTTTTAACCCTGAAGCAATGCTCGTTTCTACATCTGATTCTACCTAGATTTCTACTTTTGTTCTTATATTTGCTCATCCACCCGCTTCTACCAGATTTTCTACCTAATTTTCTATCCTTGAACCTAACCTCGTTCCTAGTACAGTGCCTACCTACGTTTCCACTCACGTACCTACCCTCGTTTTTACATTTGTTTTCACCCCTGAACCTACTCTTGTTTCTACCACTTGAATGACGTCATTTTTAATATTTAATCGGGAAACGTCACTCTTGTCACCTTAGTTTCGAAACTACTATCTAAATAATTGCAAAAAACTACTACATACTAGTAGGTCTACCATAGAGTTAAATAAATTTTTATCCATGTGACTACCTAGTTAGATGAAAATGTTATTTCTATAAAATGCCTAGTTAGTTTGTCAAATTAATTTTTTTTTTCCAAGTGACTTCCTAGTTATTATTTTTTGTTTTTTCTAGAAATTTTTTACATTTCCATAGTTACATAGCTAATACCCTTCACTGTGAAGGCACCTATTACGAAAATCAACGTTAAAATGCATAAGAAGTGCACATTTACAAGTTAACAACAATAGACCCTTCAGTTAAGGAGCCCGTGAAAATGCAGGTCCGAACCTAGCTGTGTGTACGGCGGATTGCAAAATGTTCACTTTTTATGCATTTTAACGTTAATTTTCGTAATCAGCGTATCAAAATTAGCAAAAAAAACCTTACTCTTACCGGAGGGGGGGGGGGGGGGATTTCCACGAAAACCGAGCTAGCATCCAGACTATTTATTTTTTTAATAACTGTATTTTTATTACTTTATTTTATTCGCAATAAAATAGCAGTTGAATCAATAAATTAAATATTTGAATATCTTCAACCGTTATGTATTAAAACTTAATATTTTGTTTTGAAAGGAAATTTGCAACATGCAGAAGTTTTTTGGAAAAAATATTATCTCCAAAACATTATTTAAAAAGTTAGTTAAAGTTAGTTAAAGAGTTGTAGCAGCTTGGGGGATTTTGTATTGGTTCATTTATTCATAAAAAACTCGCGAGCTCGACGTGTTTGGGGTGTAAAGCTTGTTGGTTAATTGTTTGGTTATTTAAAATATTATGGATCACAGAGCCCAGGGTTATTGGGGCTTGAAACTCATCGGTTGGTTTTTTTCATTACCCCGCTGTCGAATCAGATTTTAAATTGCAGAGCGACCACCGACCGCTGCACTGGTGTAGAGTTCCAACCAGCGTTGGTATCGATATTCTGCTCAGGGGACTAAGCTATATGTTCAGGGCATACTTTTCGACCAAGCATTAGGTTCAGGTTGTTTGGCGGGCTAGTACAGGAATCCCACAAGCTTGACAACCCAATAACGCTGAGTACAGCGATAAATAATTTATTTTTTATAAACAAATAACTAACCAGCTAGCTTCAAACCCCCGTAACGCTGGAAAAAAGGATAAATAAATATTTTTTTATAAACAAATAATTAACCGACAAGCTTTAAACCCCTGTAACGCTGAGATATGAATAAATAAATTATTTTTTATAAACAAATAACTAACCAGCAACCCTGTTGAATGTCCACACGTGTGACACACGTAAAATTATTTTCAAGTAGATTATTATAAAAGGGAATAAAATATGGATATAGTGAATTATTCAATGATTTTATAGCCTCTTATGTCATAAATAATCAAAAAATTGGTTTTTATTTTTTATTTTAAGAGCTTTTCTTTAACTCGCAATGTTTCGTCGTCGTCGTCGTACGTTCAAAACTGCCAAGCTTTAGAACTTGGAGCTTGTAAGACCTGGAGGTCTGAAATTTGGCAGAGGGTCTAGGTTCGGATGACAATACATGAATCCATAATCACTTATCGACCTGGACCTCCAGTTCGCCGATGACGGGGGTACCTGATGGAGTCATCTCCGAGAGTTTGGGCTAAATTCTTCGGAGATGACTTTGAAGAAAATTCTAGAGTATTTATCGAGGCAATTTGAACCTAAGTACCAAGGTCACCGATGATGGGGGTACGCGGGGTACCTGGGGGTCATCTTCGAGAATTCGGGTCGAATTCTTGGGATATGACTTAGGATAGATTTCGGGGGTGTTTTAGAGGCATATGAGGAAGTTTGAACCTGGAGAGCCAGGTCGACAATGACGGGTGTACTTAGAGAACCTGGACGTCATCTTCGAGAGTTAGGGAAAATTTCTGCGGAAATGACTTTAAGAGGTGGTATAGAGTATTTATCGAGGCAACTTAAACCTAGTCACCCAGGTCGCCGATGACGGTTGTACCTGAGGAACCTGGAGGTCATCTTCGAAAGTTTGGGCCAAATTCTGCGGGGATGTATTAAAAGTTCAGCATTCTCGAAGATAACCCCCAGGTACCCCGGGTACCCCCATCATCGGTGACCTTGGTACTTAGGTTCAAATTGCCTCGATAAATACTCTAGAACTTTCCTCAAAGTCATCCCCGAAGAATTTAGCCCAAACTCTCGAAGATGACTCCCTCAGGTACCCCCGTCATCGGCGACCTGGAGGTCCAGGTCGATAAGTGACTATGGATTCATGTATTGTCATCCGAACCTAGACCCTCTGCCAAATTTCAGACCTCCAGGTCTTACAAGCTCCAAGTTCTAGAGCTTGGCAGTTTTGAACGTACGACGACTACGACGAAACATTGCGGGTTGAAGAAAAGCACTTAAAATAAAAAAAAACCAATTTTTTGACTATTTATGACATGAGAGGCTATAAAATCATTGAATAATTCACTATATCCATATTTTATTCCCTTTTATAATAATCTACTTGAAAATAATTTTACGTGTGACACACGTGTGGCTCACACGTGTGGACATTCAACAGGGAAGCTTTAAAACCCCATAACGCTGGAAAATAGATAGATAAATTAATATTTTTTATAAACAAATAACTAATCAGCAAGCTTGAAACCCCTATAATGCTGGAAAATAGATGAATAAATATTTTTTATAAACAAATAACTAACCAGCAAGCTTTAAACCACCATAACGCTGAAAAAATAGATAAATGAATATTTTTTTATCATCAAAAACTTAACCGCAGGGAACAAGTTAAAAACTCGTACAACGCTGCAAAAAAAGATAATTAAATATTTTTCATAAACAAATAACTAACCAGCAAGCTTGAAACTCCTGTAACGCTGGAAAAATAGATAAATAAATAATTGTTTATAGATAAATACATATTTTTTTTTTAACAAATAATTAACTGACAAACTTTAAACCCCCATAACGCTGGAAAATAGATAAATAAATATTTTTTATAAACAAATAACCAACCGACAAACTTTAAACCCCCATAACGCTGGAAAATAGATAGATAAATAAATATTTTTTATAAACAAATAACTAACCAGCAAGCTTGAAACCCCTGTAACGCTGGAAAAATAGAAAAATAAATATTTTTTTATAAACAATTAAATAAAGCGCCAAGCTCTAATTCCCCACATAACGCTGGGGAGAGCGATTAATTAATAATTATTTATAAACAATTAAATAAACCAACAAGCTCTAAACCCCCATAACGCTGGGGAGAGTGATAAATAAATTATTTTTTATAAACAATTAACTAAATCGCCAAGCTCTAAGCCCCAATAACGCTGGGGAGAGCGATAAATAAAAAATTTTTTATAAACAATTAACTAAACTGCCAAGCTCTAAGCCCCCATAACGCTGGGGAGAGCGAAAAATGAATAATTTTTTATGAACAATTAAATAAACCGACAAGCTCTAAACCCCCAGAACGCTGGGGAGAGCGAAAAATTAATTATTTTTTTTATAAACAATTAAATAAACTACCAAGCTCTAAGCCCCAATAACGCTGGGGAGAGCGATAAATGAATAATTTTTTATTAACAATTAAATAAAGCGCCAAGCTCCAAACTCCCATAACGCTGAGGAGAGCGATAAATAAATAATTTTTTATAAACAATTAAATAAACCGACAAGTTCTAAACCCTCATAACGCTGGAGAGAGCGATCAATAAATAATTTTTTATAAACAATTAATTCAACCGACAAGCTCTAAACCCTCATAAGGCAGGGCGCCCAGGTTCAATAAATAAACTGATCAGCTATCCCCCAAGCTCTAAACCCCCAAAACCTTGAGTGCCCGAGTTCAACAAAAAAACTGATCAGCTATCCCCCAAGCTCCGAACCCCCAAATACCCTGGGCGCCCAGGTTCAATAAATAAACTGATCAGCTATCCCCCAAGCTCTAAACCCCCAAAACCTTGAGTGCCCTAGTTCAACAAAAAAACTGATCAGCTATCCCCCAAGTTCCAAACCCCCAAAACCCTGGGCGTTCAGGTTCAATAAATAAACTGATCAGCTATCCCCCAAGCTCAAAACCCCCAAATACCCTGGGCGCCCAGGTTCAATAAATAAACTGATCAGCTATCCCCCAAGCTATAAACTCCTAAGTACACTGGGCGCCCGAGCTCAACAAAAAAACTGATCAACTGTCCCCCAAGCTCTAAACCCCCAAAAACCTTGTGAGCCCGAGTTGAATCATTCCAAAAATATGAGAACATTTTAGTTAACCTAAGCATGGTACCTAATCATGCTGCACTGGTGCAATAGAGCTTGAGGGATAGCTGATCAGTTTATTTATTGAACTCGAAGCCCAGGGTTTTGGTGGCTTAGAGCTTGAGGGATAGCTGATCAGTTTATTTATTGAACTCGGGCTCCTAAGGTTTATGGTGGTTTGGAGCTTGGGGGATAGCCAATAAGTTTTTTTGTTGAACTCGGGTGCCAAGAGTTTTGCGGTCTAGAGCTCGAGAGATAGCTGATCAGTTTATTTATTTAACTCGACGCCTAGGGTATTTGGGGGTTTATAGCTTGGGGGATAGCGGATAAGTTTTTTTGTTGAACTCGGGTGCCCAGGGTTTTGGGGGTTTGGAGCTTGGGGGATAGCAAATAAGTCTTTTTGTTGAACTCTTGCGCTCAGGGTTTTGGAGGTATAGAGCATAACATTAAAAAATATGTATATATCCATCCCGCTGTCGTACATAAATATTTATATATCAACTACCCAATTCGACTTTTAGAAGTACCCATATTTCATTAAAAACTATCCTTTTGGTTAGAGGTACCCGTTAAAATATACACTACTATACGCCAAGGGTATTCGGGTTCAAAGGCTTCGGGGTTAAACAATTACTTTCTTTTTTCAAATTGACGCCCAGGGTATTTAAGTTTTAAAGCTTCGGGGATAAACAATTACTTTTTTTAATCAACTTACGCACAGGTTTTTTTAGTATAAAGCTTTAAAAAAACAACAATTACTTTTTTAATTTTTCTCATGCCCTGGGTATTTTAGTATAAAGCCTCTGAGATGAACACTTCGTTTTTTTATTCAACTCTACGCCCAGGGCATTTAGGTTTAAATACTTGGGGTGTAAACTATAAATTCTTTTATTCAACTCATGCCCAGGTTTTTTAGTATAAAACTTCTGAGATGAACAATTCGCTTTTTTATTCAAGTCTACTCCTAGGGTATTCAGGTTCAAAGGCTTCGGGGTTAAACAATTATTTCTTTTTTCAAATCGACGCCCAGGGTATTTAAGTTTTAAAGCTTGGGGGATAAACAATTACTTTTTTAAATCAACTTACGCACATAATTTTTTTGTTTAAAAATAAAGAATTACTTTTTTAATTTTACTTATGCCCTGGGTTTTTTAGTATAAAGCCTCTGAGATGAACAATTCGTTTTTTTTATTCAACTCGACGCCCAGGGTATTCGGGTTTAAAGGCTTGGGGATAAACGATTACTAATTTTTTTTTTTTTTTTTTTTTTAGTTCGATGCTCAGGGTATTTTATTTTAAATGTTTGGTGGATAATTCCCTTAATCATCAATTATTATTTCTCGGAGGTTATTTTTTAATTTTTTTCCAATCTTAAAGAGTTATTTAGTTTATAAAAATGAATAAATAATTTTTTTTTTTTTTAATAACTTTACGAATCTGCAATGTTGATAACGTTCGAAATTCATAGCCTATAAACCGCTCAATGTATATAGACCGTTTGTTTCTTGGTACGATTGTACGCCCTGAACACAGCTCACCGTCCCCACGAAGGAATATCGTATTCAACCCTGCCAAGTGGCCAGATGCTCGAGTTCTGCGCGTGAACCAGTATTTATTTATTTTATTCAAAAAATAATGCGAGTATCAAAATTTAATTTACTGTGCAATTTCATAGTTCTTAAATTAGCTCGATTGGGTGGGTACTTTACTCAGAAATGAACGGTTTAGTGGTTGAAAGTTTAAAAAATTTTTCCTGAAAAATCAAAAACTGTTCAATTTTGGAAAAATATATTTTTTAAATATTTTGGGCCTAAATCGAAATATTTTTTTTTTCCAAAAAAAGACCATTTTTGCCGGCAAATTTCCGAGGGGTGCCTTCGACCGTTGCCGCGCGCCTTTTCTTAGTTTTGGTTCGACTCTGTCAGACTCGGTTCGGTTGAGTTTTGTCTTGACCAATGATAAACATGTCTGCTTTTTATCATTGTAGCTATGAATTTTCAAAACGGTAGGTACTTTTTTAATTTTAATATTTCGTACCCATCTATGCAGATATTTAATAAATAAATTTTCTTAAAATTTAATAAATTTTGAGAAAATTTAAATTATTTGGAAAATTATTGCAGGTATACAATGTACTGTTACAAAAGTAAATTTCATATTACATTGACGGAAGTGTATTTTATGCGAATGAAGTACATCGAAGAATTGTTAATTTATTTAAACTTCAAACGAAAATGGCAAGTACCGTCCCACGAGAGGCACCCCAAGAAGATGTTGTAGCTCCAGAAGAGCTGGCAGCCCACCGCGGTGCCGTGCCACGAGAGGCACCCCAAGAAGGTGTCGCCCCAGAAGAGCTGGCAGCCCGTCGCGGTGCCGCACCCCCTGCAGCCGATCAACAAGATGTGGGAACAAGCCGTGGTGCCGTGCCTCGTCGATACAACGTGGCAGCCGAGCAACAACATGTGGGAGCTAGTCGTGGCGCCGTACCTCGTCGATACAATGTCGCAGGCGACATCGTCGTTTTAGAAGTATCTGACGGTAAGTAGTTTAAAAAGTTAAAATTAATTTAATTTAGAGCTAATTACCTTTGACAAACAAAATATTTTTGGGTTTATTGTGGACGTTTGTGTTAAGTTTTTTCGGTTACAAATATAATTAAAATTTTTTGTTTCTAATACTATTAAATATTTGCTTCTATTAAAATTTGAAAAGTTTTAAAAACAACAATTAAATTCAGTGTAACACATATAACATTCATACATTTCAGTAAATTTTGTTGAACTTTTTTAAACTTAGATAGTAATTATTCTTTTCATTGTCCTGACTGTTTTGATTGTCAACTGTTTTTTTAACAACTTATCGGAATTTTTTTATTACTAATGTTTTAACTATAATTTTTTAAAATAATTATTTGAATTGTAAACAAAAATAAGTGGTAAAAAGTTTTAATTATTTACTATTTATATGTTGCTGTAGAAAGTTCCACCGACTTTGGTTCAGATCGTGAATCTGAAAACAACTTTCAAGAAATAAATGGTTTTGGGGAAGGTAACGGAGTTGACGTCAACGTTGAGATCGTCACGCGTGCAAGATGAAAACGTAGAAGACGTCATCGTCACAGACACCAAAGACACAGGCGTCGTCAGGAGCGGCAGGCAACTGAAGGTAAACTTTTGATAATTGCCTAATAAATTAATTAATAATAGTAAATTAATGAAAAACAAATTGTTTCAGAAGCAAGAAGGGCTGCTGAGCAGGGTATAATCGCACAAGATGCTCCTCCCAATGGTAATATTACCAAAATCATCAATTATTACGATGAATAATTAATGAGAAGTTTGTGATAATATTTTTAATTTCAGATCGCGAAAATGTCTTGTTGTGCTCCGTTTGCCGTATCCTTCCTCTGACCCACGCATTCTCATGTGGTCATTTGTGCACATGCGGCGAATGCGCCAACAAACTGTGGACCGAGCCATATTTGGGGCGAAGACAATGTCCAGTTTGTCGGCAAGAATTGGTAGAAGAACCTCGCCGAATATTTTTAGTATTGGTCAATTGAAATTGATAGTCAGCCTTTAGTTTTGAAAAAAAAAATTTTTTATTGTGCTAATAATTTTTTAGTTTTTTGATAATTACTTTGAACACATTTTAAATACAATTTAATACTTAACTTTTTTTGCGATTAAGCTTTGAAAAATGATGATTTTCAGTTTTTTTTAACTTTAAATTTTAATTATTTGTATTTTTCTTAAATTCAAGCTTGTAAACCCATTAAGTGTTAAGCCTTTCATGTTTTTTTTCTATAATTGAAATACTTAATGTATAAATGCAAAATTTGGCTTTTTTATCAATAACAAAAAAAAAAATTAATACATCTTAATTATAATAATTATTATGAGTTAAATGAACAGATCAACTGTTAAATATTAACTTAAAAAAAAAAAAAATTGCTAGATGTATAAAAGCAAAATTATAATATTTTATCAATATCTTTCAAAATAAAATATAATAATTATTAAAATTAAGATGTATTAATTTGAGTAAAATGTACAGAAAAACAGTTAAAAATACAAACTGTGTATCAACAATTTGTTTTTTAGTACAAATACTATTTTTTTTTTAAATAAACAGTTTCATGATATTTGTGCATTACTTTTTATTTGATAAATATCTAGATTTCATCATTTAATTGTAGTAAATATTTCTTTTGAAATATTTTTCAAAAAATAAATTAATAGCGCTAAATAAGCATTTTGTTATTAATTAAAGAAATTTCTCACTAAACTAAAATTAAGAGATTTTTTAATTTCATTTTTTTTTAATTATAAAATTATCAAAACGTCACTGTCTACTTTGTTCTCGAAAAGTTTATTTGTAGGGGTATGAATAAGCTCAATGTAAGAATAATGTTGACATAATAAATCAAAATCTCTAAATTGAATTAATAATTGTTGGGAATAAAATAATTGTTTATTCGTTACTTTTGTCATTTATTGTCAAGTTAAAAAACTTTTACGTCAAATAAAGTTTAGTAAAATTTTTAATAATAAGAAAAAAAAAAAAAAAATTTATGTAACAAATACCAGTGCACTGGATAACCATACTCGGAAATTAACGGTTTAGCCGGGTATCGAAATCCTCAGTCGCAACTAGATCAATACGATAATACATTATGTAAGCTACCTAGTTACGATGGGCAACCTCGACCAACATAACTGAGAACAAAGGTATCTCGAAATAACCGCAGCAGGACAACTCCATGCCCAAAAGCTTCGATTTTTTATGTCAATTTCGAGAAGAGGTTTTCGAACCATACCGATTAGTTGTTATGGTCACATTACTAAAATATCGTCAACAAGGAGACGAAAAACCGCATTAGATACAGAAACATCGGAATCCACTGTTGTAGCTACGAGTTTTAAGAGCTGTTATTATCAGCCACGACGACGACGGAAAATCAGCCAACGGTCAAAGAATTATATGTGAAAATAAAATACATCAAGAGTACGATTGTGACGAGCAGCAAGCGCAAGCTTGCGAGATCTGAAGAAGCAACTGGTGTAGATAATAATGAGCTGGTTTTTTTATTTGATAGTAAGTGTTTAAATTTATTTCATTATGACTGCTAATTTAAAATTACAACAAATTAAACATTTATAGAAATGTTTAACAATAAACATAAAATACAAGTTTTTATTTGGTTGTTTAATTTTCAGATTCAACTGCGACTGTAATGGAGCTGCAGATCGAATAGGTGATCGGAAGTGGTTGATTTCGACGATTTATGGTCTTACCTGTATGTGTTTTTATTGATCGACACTAGCATGGTATAGCGAATGCGCGATTTACCTCGTCGTATAAAGCAAATCGGTCTATTTTCTACTAGTATACTCAATTTATAGCAGAAAGTTCGTTTTATGTTGACAATTTCAACAAGGAAAAGCTTCTCTCGCAGGTAGAAAACGAGCAAAAGAGCTTATTATATTTTGTAACTTTGAGTCTTGATAAAAAGTCTCATAGATCGCATTTCTACTTTAAGGTATCAAATATTTGTTGCGTCTTCAAATATCCTTCGTAAAAAGGCTTAGACTACATCAGGTCACCGTCGAAAGTGCAATGTTAACTGCAAGTCTATATAAACATCATGATAAATAGCTCTTTAATGAAATGCTGACCGACGACTTCCAAATATTGCATTCACAAAATAGTTTAAAAAAAAATTACTCCATCTCATAATTTTTCACCGACTTACGCGAATCGCAGCTTATTGCATACTTACGTACTGACGAAACTTAACGGTGTGCCAACACAGGAACAATAGTTAAACGAATCGACGCAACTGCTATTAACATCGCACTAATCGTCTGACTCGGCGACTACCACGACTTTTTCCATCTGTACACTGACAAAATTTAAGTGAACTCATTTGTGTTTAAATATTTTATTTTTAAAAATTGTCAACATAATTGTTCGTATTTATTGATTTCAAACACAGACTCATAGGGATTGTAATATATAATATAAAAATATTTTTCAAAGCTTCTGAAAACATTGGTATTATATATAAAATGAAAAAAAAATACTACTAAACGATAAATTAATAAATGAAATACTAAGTTATGAACATTGTTACAAAAATTTCACTGTACCTAATAAGATTTTAATTGTTAAAAGCTTTAAAAGAAATGTTAAAAAAATCAAACGCTCATTGATTTGTACACCACTTTAACATTAGTACTTTTTTAAACAATTATTTTTGAAAATATACTTATCTGTTTCACTCTGCTATATTCTTTAAAATCTAAAAAGTTTAGTAAATTTTTTAACTGAAATAAACTCCCACGTTTCAATAGTGCTTAAAATTTAAAAAATAGTAACTATATTCGTGTACTCAAAAAAAATATCGTAAGCAAATGTTAACATTACAACAATTAACAAATATGTCTTATTGTTACGGATTTGCCGTAATATTAATTTTTTATTTTTATTTGCTGGATTAAAAGCTAGTAGGGGAGGGTTGTCAAATAAATTGAGTAGACCATTATTTACCATTATATACAAATTTGATTATTTATTTACAATATTTACAGACCTTCTGGGTTGAGTTAAACAATAGTGTACATCTTACTTGAATATTTACAATAATAAAGAGTTGCAATCAACTCAGTTGAGTTGATGTACACCTTGATGAATGAGCTTGCAGTTATGATAAAACCTCTTTGTTGTTGAGCAGAGTCCTTGGGTGATTGTTAAAGATGAGTAGATCCTTTTGAGAGTAGACCAGTTGAGCGTTGAGAGGAGAATAATAATTGATTAAAGAGAGAAACTGAGATATGAGAATATGTTGAATTGAGAATTGCCAGCATTAATTTCCGTGTAAAGAAAATTAATTAATTTGAGAAACTGCCTAGTCAAAACTCTTGACGAATTTGATTATATTAATTCAAACCATAAATACGAGTTTTGCTTGAGTACAGTTGAGGTAAACAAAGCGACAGAGAATGGCCTTGAAAAGAGTAGAAAAGAAGATGGCTGCGTGTAAGACAGCACAAAGAAAAGAGAGAGAGAGCAAGAGAATGCACAGTAATTTTATTGATTTTCTGGCTGTGAGAAGGGCAATGTAAAAGCACCGGTAAATTATTGTTACCGGTTCTGAGCGAAATACCTGAAGATGCCACGCCGTGAAAGCTCTCCTTGCTGAGCAATTACCCAAGAATTGAATTGAGCCAAGCCGTTTGAGTTAATTGAAGATCAAATGTCTCCCGAGTTGAGCCAACACTAAGTAGATGATTCGTCGAGTTGACTGTACTGATGAGATGACTACGTTGAGGATGATGAGAAAGAGTCACGAGAAAGAACCAAGAGAAACCAGAGAAGTTTTACAAAATGGCGAGTGAAACCGTCTATTCACGAGCGTTGTCTTGAAGAGAGAGAGAGAGGCCCGAGCGTAACAGTCAAGTCATGAGTAAATGTAAACACCGATATTGATTTGAACTTAAATTATGAGAGTTTTCTTATTTACGTTAAAAGGTGTGAGCGTTGGTCGAGTAGCAGCAGAGAGTGGCCTTGAAAAAATAGAGAGAGATAGCCCGATAGAGAGAGAGAGAGAGAGAGAGAGAGAGAAAATGGCTGAAATGGCTACGTGCTTGTGCACATTGAGATAGACTAAATCAGCACAGAGTCGTAAATTCTGTGCTAGAGAAAATGAAAAGTGAGAAGGGGCAAGGAAATGACTGTTCCTTGCACCTGAATACCTGGAGATGTTCGATGAGTGAGGATTGTCCTTGAACCAGACAAATTCTCCGTGGACCACCGGTGAAGAGTAGCTGGTACACGTGGTAATGGCGCGGCTCCGAGGTTGTTGATGATCACAGAATTACTGTCTGTGATCGTCCGGATGAGCTGGTGCACGGTGAAAGGCAGATTCCGGGACTACCTGGTGAAAAAGGCGATGAGAAGAGCCGTTGAGAAGAACCGTGAAAAAAACCGGGAGAACTCTCTGCTGCACACACACACTTGAGCACCAAAAAACCAGAAGCCAGCACGCGAGGCCTGTGGCAGCAGCAACGGCGACAGCGGTACTGCTCAGCACTACGGCACGCGGGAGTGAGAATTGGGACTAAAGTCCCCGCCTAGACTCATAGATGGAGCCATGTAGTCTATCAATTTAAAGTTGAGCGAATGAGCCGAAATATTTACGAGCGAATAGTGGTCCACTCCGTAACACTTATAAATTTACTTTGAAAAACTGATTCTACTTGCACTTTGAAAGGTCTCATATTCATGTTAATAATAACACCACAGCAATATTATAATATAGTGAAAATATAATGAAAAAAATAAAATAAAATAAAATAAAAATAAGTAATTTGTACAAAGAACAATTTTTTCAAAAACAATGATAAATAATGTTTTTGAAAGATTATAGCCGCTTACCACTTAACAGGTAAACAGTTGGTATAAATGGTAGCTATAATCACTTCGTATCGAATCATACGAGCAGTTTTTTAAACGGAGGAAAAGTTATTCTTTACACATAAAGACGGAAACAATTTCACGGGGGGAACTTCAACACTTGCCAGCGCATTTTTTGGCAACACGATTTCTTCAGCCCTGACTACGATTTACCTTTATAGTGTATGTTTTTAACAATCTCTGCTGGAAGTTGACAATTTTTTAAAGGCCTTAATATTTTCTAGTCTTGTAATAATTTATTTCGTTTTATGAGTTTTGATTTTTACTATTGATACGCGGAAACGAAAGATGTAATGGTAGTTGATAGAGCTCATAAGAGGCTTCAAGGAATCATCAAACTTTGAATAAATGCAGTTTTTGTGATATGCATTTATGAAAAACTTAGAAAAAAATTTTTCCCATTTAGTTACAGAGAATTATCAACAAATTATTTTTTCTTTTTATTTTTTTACTTTTTAAACTTGTTGAAAAATATTATATCAATAAAGAAACGTTTAAACTTTTTAAATAATTTATAAATAATTTTTTTGTACGAAATACGCAATAAGTTTTTTCGTGACTCAACTGCAGTATCTCCAAATTCCAAGACTCTAAATTAATACTTAGGAAAGCGAACGTTTCTCTCCGAGCGCTGCAATCGTATCTTGTTCTGTACAATTACGTTCTAATAGTAGTCTATTTTTATAGTTTCCAGTACATACTTTTATATTTCTGATAACTTTTTAACAAGATTTATAAAGACAAAAATATTCTAATATTGAGTGTTCTGTTACTTTACGATTCAGTCAACTAATACGTCTGATAATGGTTTATTCAAATCCAATGTTTTTCGTTTAAAAATGACTCTTATATTAAATTTCTTCTCGTGACAATTTCTGCTCTTTGCTTCCGAAACTCCGACGTTCTAGATTTCTTACTTTTTGATGATAATTACGTATCAAAATTATTATTCCTTACAGTTAAATTTAGGATAATAATTTAACTAGGTCTACATATTGCTAATCTATGAAAAAAATTCTAATAATGAGACGTCTGCGCATTACCCAGTCTGCACTTGAGGTCCCCCCCCACTTCACTAGATTTGCGTACATTCTGTGTTCGAGAAATCAAACCACGGCAGATTTCGTAAAATTACTGAAAAAAAACCCGGTGGAAGAAAAATAAAAAACCATATTAGCGGACCAATACCAAACCAGTGCATTTAATATTGTCAGAGCTTTTAGAACTTCTAGAAAATTTCAAGGCTATTTCGATTGAACCGAAAAAGACCCTTTGAAACGCATTTATAGGCAAGTTATCGTCAAAACAAGTTCGAACCAATCCTACCAGGCCCAGATTGAAATATTTTTTTCGAAACTAAGCATACATCTTTGAAAGCTCTCTCCTCAATTCTCCATGAAAATCACTGACTCGATTGTATTTTATTTTGAACCATTTCGAACTTCTTATTGTGATAAGAAACCTTTGCATTGAATATTGTCAGAGCTTTTAGGACTTCTAGAATATTTCAAGGCTATTTTCATTGAACCGAATAAGACCCTCTAAAACGCATTTGTTTGCGAGTTATCGTCAAAACAAGTTCGAACCATTTCTACCAGGCCTCCAGGCCTATATTGAAATATTTATCACCGAACTAAGCAGACATCTTTGAAAGCTCTCTTCTCGATTCTCCATGAAGTTACAGGTATAATGTACAGAAATTCGATCTGAATCTGTCGGAAAATTACACCATTTATTATTGTAAGGGTTTTTAGGATTTCTAGAATAAATTAAGGCTATTTTCATTTGCCCAAAAAAGATCCTCTAAATCGCAATCGATTTCGAGTTATAGTCAAATTAACTTTGAACCAATCCTAAAAGGCCCAGACTGAAATATTTTTTTCGAACCTAAGCATACAACTTTAAAAGCTCTCTCCTCGATTTTCCATGAAGTTCGCTGACTCAACTGTACATTTTTTGACTCATTTGGACTTCTGTATAAGATAAGAAACCATTGCATTGAATATTGTCAGAGCTTTTAGGACTTCTAGAATATTTCAAGGCTATTTTCATTAAACCGAAAAAGACCTTCTAAAATGCATTAAATGGCGAGTTATCGTTAAACAAGTTTAAACCAACTCTACTAGGCCAAGATTGAAAATTTTCTCCGAACTAAGCATACATCTTTGAAAGGACTCTCCTGTATTCTCCATGAAGTTACAGGTACAATATAGAGAAACTGCATCTGAATCTGTCGGGAAATAACACCATTAATTATTGTAAGGGTTTTAAGGAATTCTATACTATTTCAAAGCTATTTTTATTGAACGGAAAAAGACCCTCCAAAACGCAATTATTGGCAAAGTATCGTCAAAACAAGATCGAACCAACACTACCAGGCCTCGATTAAAAGATTTTTCTCCGAACTACGCATACATCTTTGAAAGCACTCTCCTAGATTCTCAATGAAGTTCGCTGACTTGTTTATACATTTTTTTTTACACTTTTGAACTTCTGAATGTAATAAAAAACCTTTGAATTCAATATTGTAAGGGTTTTAAAGACTTTTAGAATGTTTCAAGGCTATTTGCATTGAACTAAAAAAGACCCTTTAAAACGCATTTATAGACGAGTTATCGTCGAAACAAGTTCGAACCAACACTACCAGGCCTAGATTGAAATATTATTCTCTGAAATAAAGCATACAACTTTGAAAGCTCTCTCCTCGATTTTCCATGAAGTTCGCTGACTCGACTAGACATTTTTTAACTCTTTTGAACTTCTGTTTGCGATAAGAAACCATTGCATTTAATATTGTCAGAGTTTTAAGGACTTCTAGAATATTTCAAAGCTATTTTCATTGCTCTGAAAAAGTCCACCTAAAACGCAATTGTTGGTGACTTATCATCAAAACAAGTTCGAACCAACTCTACTAGGCCCAGATTGAAATATTTTTCTGTGAATTAAGCATACATCAATGAAAGCACTCTCCTAGATTCTACATAAAGTTACAGGTATAATGTACAGTCATTCGATCCTCATCTGTCGGAAAGTTACAACATTTATTATTGTAAGGGTTTTTAGGATTTCTAGAATAATTTAAGGCTAATTTCATTGGTTCGAAAAAGACACTCTAAAACGAATCAGTTTGCGAGTTATCGTCAAAAAAAGTTTAAACCAACTCTACTAGACCTAGATTGAAATATTTTTCTCTGAACTAAGCATACATCAATGAAAGCAGTCTCCTAGATTCTCCATGAAGTTACAGGTATAATGAACATCAATTTTGTCTGAATCTATCAGGAAATTACACCATTTATTATTGTAAGGGTTTTAAGGACTTCTAGAATATTTCAAGGCTATTTTCATTGGTCTGAAAAAGTCCACCTAAAACGCAATTGTTGGTGACTTATCGTCAAAACAAGTTCCAACCAACTCTACTAGGCCCAGATTGAAATATTTTTCTGTGAATTTAGCATACATCAATGAAAGCACTCTCCTAGATTCTACATGAAGTTACAGGTATAATGTACAGTCATTCGATCCTCATCTGTCGGAAAATTACACCATTTATTATTGTAAGTGTTTTAAGGATTTCTAGAATATTTCAAGGCTATTTTCATTGGTCCGAAAAAGACACTCTAAAACGAATCAGTTTGCGAGTTATCGTCAAAAAAAGTTTAAACCAACTCTACTAGACCTAGATTGAAATATTTTTCTCTGAACTAAGCATACATCAATGAAAGCAGTCTCCTAGATTCTCCATGAAGTACGCTAACTCGATTGTATATTTTCTTTTACCATTTTTAACTTCTGTATGCGATGAGAAACCATTGCATTTAATATTCTCAGAGCTTTTAGAACTTCTAGAATATTTCAAGGCTATTGTCATCGGTCCGAAAAAGACCCTCTAAAACGCATTTGTTGGCAAGTTATCGTCAAAACAAGTTCGAACCAACTCTACCAGGCCTATATTGAAATATTTATCTCCGAACAAAGCATACATCTTTGAAAGCTCTCTCCTCGATTCTCCTTGAAGTTACAGGTATAATGCTCAGTAATTCCATTTGAATCTGTCGGAAAATTACATCATTGATTATTGTCAGAGTTTTAAGGACTTCTAGAATATTTCAAGGCTATTTTCATTGGTCTGAAAAAGTCCACCTAAAACGCAATTGTTGGCGACTTATCGTCAAAACAAGTTCGAACCAACTCTTCTAGGCCCAGATTGAAATATTTTTCTGTGAATTAAGCATACATCAATGAAAGCACTCTCCTAGATTCTACATGAAGTTACAGGTATAATGTACAGTCATTCGATCCTCATCTGTCGGAAAATTACACCATTTATTATTGTAAGGGTTTTTAGGATTTCTAGAATAATTTAAGGCAATTTTCATTGGTCCGAAAAAGACACTCTAAAACGAATCAGTTTGCGAGTTATCGTCAAAAAAAGTTTAAACCAACTCTACTAGACCTAGATTGAAATATTTTTTTCTGAACTAAGCATACATCAATGAAAGCAGTCTCCTAGATTCTCCATGAAGTTACAGGTATAATGAACATCAATTTTGTCTGAATCTATCAGGAAATTACACCATTTATTATTGTAAGAGTTTTAAGGACTTCTAGAATATTTCAAGGCTATTTTCATTGGTCCAAAAAAGACCCTCTAAAACGCATTCGTTGGTGAGTTATCGTCAAAACGAGTTCGAACCAACTCTACTAGGCCCAGATTGAAATATTTTTCTGTGAATTAAGCAAACATCAATGAAAGAACTCTCCTAGATTCTACATGAAGTTACAGGTATAATGTACAGTCATTCGATCCTCATCTGTCGGAAATTTACACCATTTATTATTGTAAGGGTTTTTAGGATTTCTAGAATAATTTAAGGCTATTTTCATTGGTCCGAAAAAGACACTCTAAAACGAATCAGTTTGCGAGTTATCGTCAAAAAAAGTTTAAACCAACTCTACTAGACCTAGGTTGAAATATTTTTCTCTGAACTAAGCATACATCAATGAAAGCAGTCTCCTAGATTCTCCATGAAGTTACAGGTATAATGAACATCAATTTTGTCTGAATCTATCAGGAAATTACACCATTTATTATTGTAAGAGTTTTAAGGACTTCTAGAATATTTCGAGGCTATTTTCATTGGTCCGAAAAAGACCCTCTAAAATGCAATTGTTGGCGCGTTAGGGTAAAAACAAGATCGAACCAACTCTACCAGGCCTATATTGAAATATTATTCCCCGAACTAAGCATACATCTTTGAAAGCTCTCAGCTCGATTTTCCATGAAAATACAGGTATGATAAACAGTAATTTTATCTGAATCTGTCGAAAAATTACACCATTTATTATTGTAAGGGTTTTTAGAATTTCTAGAATAATTAAAGGCTATTTTCATTGGTCCAAAAAAGACCCTCTAAAACGCATTTGTTGGTGAGTTATCATCAAAACAAGTTCGAATCAACTCTACCAGGCCAAGATTGAAATATTTTTCTCTGAAACTAAGCATACATCTTTGAAAGCTCTCTCCTCTTTTCTCCATGAAGTACGCTAACTCGATTGTATATTTTCTTTTACCATTTTTAACATCTAAATGTGATAAGAAACTTTTGCAATTCATATTGATAGAGTTTTTAGGATTTCTAGAATAATTTAAGGCTATTTTCATTGGTTTGAAAAAGACCTTCCAAAATCCATTTGTTGGCGAGATATCGTCAAAACAAGTTTGAACCAATCCTACCAGGCCCCGATTGAAATATTTTTCTCTGAAACTATGCATACATCTTTTTAAGCTCTCTTCTCGATTCTCCATGAAGTTGCAGGTATGATGTACGGTAATTCCATCTGAGTCTAACGGGAAATAACACCATTTATTATTGTATGGTTTATTCGGATTTCTAGAATATTTCAAGGCTATTTTCATTGGTCTGAAAAAGTCCACCTAAAACGCAATTGTTGGCGACTTATCGTCAAAACAAGTTCGAACCAACTCTTCTAGGCCCAGATTGAAAAATTTTTCTGTGAATTAAGCATACATCAATGAAAGCACTCTCCTAGATTCTACATGAAGTTACAGGTATAATGTACAGTCATTCGATCCTCATCTGTCGGAAAATTACACCATTTATTATTGTAAGTGTTTTAAGGACTTCTAGAATATTTCAAGGCTATTTTCATTGGTCCGAGAAAGACTCTCTGCAACGCAATTGTTGGCGAGTTATCGTCAAAACAAGATCGAACCAACTCTACCAGGCCTATATTGAAATATTTTTCTCCGAACGAATCATACATCTTTGAAAGCTCTCTCCTCTTTTCTCCATGAAGTACGCTAACTCGATTGTATATTTTCTTTTACCATTTTTAACTTCTGTATGCGATAAGAAACCATTGTATTTAATATTGTCAGAGCTTTGAGAACTTCTAGAATATTTCAAGGCTATTGTCATCGGTCCGAAAAAGACCCTCTAAAACGCATTTGTTGGCAAGTTATCGTCAAAACAAGTTCGAACCAACTCTACCAGGCCTATATTGAAATATTTTTTTCCGAACTAAGCATACATCAATGAAAGCAGTCTCCTAGATTCTCCATGAAGTTACAGGTATAATGAACATCAATTTTGTCTGAATCTATCAGGAAATTACACCATTTATTATTGTAAGGGTTTTAAGGACTTCTAGAATATTTCAAGGCTATTTTCATTGGTCTGAAAAAGTCCACCTAAAACGCAATTGTTGGTGACTTATCGTCAAAACAAGTTCCAACCAACTCTACTAGGCCCAGATTGAAATATTTTTCTGTGAATTTAGCATACATCAATGAAAGCACTCTCCTAGATTCTACATGAAGTTACAGGTATAATGTACAGTCATTCGATCCTCATCTGTCGGAAAATTACACCATTTATTATTGTAAGTGTTTTAAGGATTTCTAGAATAATTTAAGGCTATTTTCATTGGTCCGAAAAAGACACTCTAAAACGAATCAGTTTGCGAGTTATCGTCAAAAAAAGTTTAAACCAACTCTACTAGACCTAGATTGAAATATTTTTCTCTGAACTAAGCATACATCAATGAAAGCAGTCTCCTAGATTCTCCATGAAGTACGCTAACTCGATTGTATATTTTCTTTTACCATTTTTAACTTCTGTATGCGATGAGAAACCATTGCATTTAATATTCTCAGAGCTTTTAGAACTTCTAGAATATTTCAAGGCTATTGTCATCGGTCCGAAAAAGACCCTCTAAAACGCATTTGTTGGCAAGTTATCGTCAAAACAAGTTCGAACCAACTCTACCAGGCCTATATTGAAATATTTTTCTCCGAACAAAGCATACATCTTTGAAAGCACTCTCCTCGATTCTCCTTGAAGTTACAGGTATAATGCTCAGTAATTCCATTTGAATCTGTCGGAAAATTACATCATTGATTATTGTCAGAGTTTTAAGGACTTCTAGAATATTTCAAGGCTATTTTCATTGGTCTGAAAAAGTCCACCTGAAACGCAATTGTTGGCGACTTATCGTCAAAACAAGTTCGAACCAACTCTTCTAGGCCCAGATTGAAAAATTTTTCTGTGAATTAAGCATACATCAATGAAAGCACTCTCCTAGATTCTACATGAAGTTACAGGTATAATGTACAGTCATTCGATCCTCATCTGTCGGAAAATTACACCATTTATTATTGTAAGTGTTTTAAGGACTTCTAGAATATTTCAAGGCTATTTTCATTGGTCCGAGAAAGACTCTCTGCAACGCAATTGTTGGCGAGTTATCGTCAAAACAAGATCGAACCAACTCTACCAGGCCTATATTGAAATATTTTTCTCCGAACGAATCATACATCTTTGAAAGCTCTCTCCTCTTTTCTCCATGAAGTACGCTAACTCGATTGTATATTTTCTTTTACCATTTTTAACTTCTGTATGCGATAAGAAACCATTGTATTTAATATTGTCAGAGCTTTGAGAACTTCTAGAATATTTCAAGGCTATTGTCATCGGTCCGAAAAAGACCCTCTAAAACGCATTTGTTGGCAAGTTATCGTCAAAACAAGTTCGAACCAACTCTACCAGGCCTATATTGAAATATTTTTTTCCGAACTAAGCATACATCAATGAAAGCAGTCTCCTAGATTCTCCATGAAGTTACAGGTATAATGAACATCAATTTTGTCTGAATCTATCAGGAAATTACACCATTTATTATTGTAAGGGTTTTAAGGACTTCTAGAATATTTCAAGGCTATTTTCATTGGTCTGAAAAAGTCCACCTAAAACGCAATTGTTGGTGACTTATCGTCAAAACAAGTTCCAACCAACTCTACTAGGCCCAGATTGAAATATTTTTCTGTGAATTTAGCATACATCAATGAAAGCACTCTCCTAGATTCTACATGAAGTTACAGGTATAATGTACAGTCATTCGATCCTCATCTGTCGGAAAATTACACCATTTATTATTGTAAGTGTTTTAAGGATTTCTAGAATAATTTAAGGCTATTTTCATTGGTCCGAAAAAGACACTCTAAAACGAATCAGTTTGCGAGTTATCGTCAAAAAAAGTTTAAACCAACTCTACTAGACCTAGATTGAAATATTTTTCTCTGAACTAAGCATACATCAATGAAAGCAGTCTCCTAGATTCTCCATGAAGTACGCTAACTCGATTGTATATTTTCTTTTACCATTTTTAACTTCTGTATGCGATGAGAAACCATTGCATTTAATATTCTCAGAGCTTTTAGAACTTCTAGAATATTTCAAGGCTATTGTCATCGGTCCGAAAAAGACCCTCTAAAACGCATTTGTTGGCAAGTTATCGTCAAAACAAGTTCGAACCAACTCTACCAGGCCTATATTGAAATATTTTTCTCCGAACAAAGCATACATCTTTGAAAGCTCTCTCCTCGATTCTCCTTGAAGTTACAGGTATAATGCTCAGTAATTCCATTTGAATCTGTCGGAAAATTACATCATTGATTATTGTCAGAGTTTTAAGGACTTCTAGAATATTTCAAGGCTATTTTCATTGGTCTGAAAAAGTCCACCTAAAACGCAATTGTTGGCGACTTATCGTCAAAACAAGTTCGAACCAACTCTTCTAGGCCCAGATTGAAATATTTTTCTGTGAATTAAGCATACATCAATGAAAGCACTCTCCTAGATTCTACATGAAGTTACAGGTATAATGTACAGTCATTCGATCCTCATCTGTCGGAAAATTACACCATTTATTATTGTAAGGGTTTTTAGGATTTCTAGAATAATTTAAGGCAATTTTCATTGGTCCGAAAAAGACACTCTAAAACGAATCAGTTTGCGAGTTATCGTCAAAAAAAGTTTAAACCAACTCTACTAGACCTAGATTGAAATATTTTTCTCTGAACTAAGCATACATCAATGAAAGCAGTCTCCTAGATTCTCCATGAAGTTACAGGTATAATGAACATCAATTTTGTCTGAATCTATCAGGAAATTACACCATTTATTATTGTAAGGGTTTTAAGGACTTCTAGAATATTTCAAGGCTATTTTCATTGGTCTGAAAAAGTCCACCTAAAACGCAATTGTTGGTGACTTATCGTCAAAACAAGTTCCAACCAACTCTACTAGGCCCAGATTGAAATATTTTTCTGTGAATTTAGCATACATCAATGAAAGCACTCTCCTAGATTCTACATGAAGTTACAGGTATAATTAGAGTCATTCGATCCTCATCTGTCGGAAATTTACACCATTTATTATTGTAAGGGTTTTTAGGATTTCTAGAATAATTTAAGGCTATTTTCATTGGTCCGAAAAAGACACTCTAAAACGAATCAGTTTGCGAGTTATCGTCAAAAAAAGTTTAAACCAACTCTACTAGACCTAGGTTGAAATATTTTTCTCTGAACTAAGCATACATCAATGAAAGCAGTCTCCTAGATTCTCCATGAAGTTACAGGTATAATGAACATCAATTTTGTCTGAATCTATCAGGAAATTACACCATTTATTATTGTAAGAGTTTTAAGGACTTCTAGAATATTTCGAGGCTATTTTCATTGGTCCGAAAAAGACCCTCTAAAATGCAATTGTTGGCGCGTTAGGGTAAAAACAAGATCGAACCAACTCTACCAGGCCTATATTGAAATATTATTCCCCGAACTAAGCATACATCTTTGAAAGCTCTCTGCTCGATTTTCCATGAAAATACAGGTATGATAAACAGTAATTTTATCTGAATCTGTCGAAAAATTACACCATTTATTATTGTAAGGGTTTTTAGAATTTCTAGAATAATTAAAGGCTATTTTCATTGGTCCAAAAAAGACCCTCTAAAACGCATTTGTTGGTGAGTTATCATCAAAACAAGTTCGAATCAACTCTACCAGGCCAAGA
The DNA here is from genome assembly GCA_038277355.1 of Encarsia formosa. Lineage (NCBI taxonomy): Eukaryota > Metazoa > Arthropoda > Insecta > Hymenoptera > Aphelinidae > Encarsia > Encarsia formosa. The sequence continues at coordinate 58,251,445 of CM076188.1, read as the reverse complement.
TTGAAATATTTTTCTCTGAAACTAAGCATACATCTTTGAAAGCTCTCTCCTCTTTTCTCCATGAAGTACGCTAACTCGATTGTATATTTTCTTTTACCATTTTTAACATCTAAATGTGATAAGAAACTTTTGCAATTCATATTGATAGAGTTTTTAGGATTTCTAGAATAATTTAAGGCTATTTTCATTGGTTTGAAAAAGACCTTCCAAAATCCATTTGTTGGCGAGATATCGTCAAAACAAGTTTGAACCAATCCTACCAGGCCCCGATTGAAATATTTTTCTCTGAAACTATGCATACATCTTTTAAAGCTCTCTTCTCGATTCTCCATGAAGTTGCAGGTATGATGTACGGTAATTCCATCTGAGTCTAACGGGAAATAACACCATTTATTATTGTATGGTTTATTCGGATTTCTAGAATATTTCAAGGCTATTTTCATTGGTCTGAAAAAGTCCACCTAAAACGCAATTGTTGGCGACTTATCGTCAAAACAAGTTCCAACCAACTCTACTAGGCCCAGATTGAAATATTTTTCTGTGAATTTAGCATACATCAATGAAAGCACTCTCCTAGATTCTACATGGAGTTACAGGTATAATGTACAGTCATTCGATCCTCATCTGTCGGAAAATTACACCATTTATTATTGTAAGTGTTTTAAGGACTTCTAGAATATTTCAAGGCTATTTTCATTGGTCCGAGAAAGACTCTCTGCAACGCAATTGTTGGCGAGTTATCGTCAAAACAAGATCGAACCAACTCTACCAGGCCTATATTGAAATATTTTTCTCCGAACGAATCATACATCTTTGAAAGCTCTCTCCTCTTTTCTCCATGAAGTACGCTAACTCGATTGTATATTTTCTTTTACCATTTTTAACTTCTGTATGCGATAAGAAACCATTGTATTTAATATTGTCAGAGCTTTGAGAACTTCTAGAATATTTCAAGGCTATTGTCATCGGTCCGAAAAAGACCCTCTAAAACGCATTTGTTGGCAAGTTATCGTCAAAACAAGTTCGAACCAACTCTACCAGGCCTATATTGAAATATTTTTTTCCGAACTAAGCATACATCAATGAAAGCAGTCTCCTAGATTCTCCATGAAGTTACAGGTATAATGAACATCAATTTTGTCTGAATCTATCAGGAAATTACACCATTTATTATTGTAAGGGTTTTAAGGACTTCTAGAATATTTCAAGGCTATTTTCATTGGTCTGAAAAAGTCCACCTAAAACGCAATTGTTGGTGACTTATCGTCAAAACAAGTTCCAACCAACTCTACTAGGCCCAGATTGAAATATTTTTCTGTGAATTTAGCATACATCAATGAAAGCACTCTCCTAGATTCTACATGAAGTTACAGGTATATCGTACAGTCATTCGATCCTCATCTGTCGGAAAATTACACCATTTATTATTGTAAGTGTTTTAAGGATTTCTAGAATAATTTAAGGCTATTTTCATTGGTCCGAAAAAGACACTCTAAAACGAATCAGTTTGCGAGTTATCGTCAAAAAAAGTTTAAACCAACTCTACTAGACCTAGATTGAAATATTTTTCTCTGAACTAAGCATACATCAATGAAAGCAGTCTCCTAGATTCTCCATGAAGTACGCTAACTCGATTGTATATTTTCTTTTACCATTTTTAACTTCTGTATGCGATGAGAAACCATTGCATTTAATATTCTCAGAGCTTTTAGAACTTCTAGAATATTTCAAGGCTATTGTCATCGGTCCGAAAAAGACCCTCTAAAACGCATTTGTTGGCAAGTTATCGTCAAAACAAGTTCGAACCAACTCTACCAGGCCTATATTGAAATATTTTTCTCCGAACAAAGCATACATCTTTGAAAGCTCTCTCCTCGATTCTCCTTGAAGTTACAGGTATAATGCTCAGTAATTCCATTTGAATCTGTCGGAAAATTACATCATTGATTATTGTCAGAAATTTAAGGACTTCTAGAATATTTCAAGGCTATTTTCATTGGTCTGAAAAAGTCCACCTAAAACGCAATTGTTGGCGACTTATCGTCAAAACAAGTTCGAACCAACTCTTCTAGGCCCAGATTGAAAAATTTTTCTGTGAATTAAGCATACATCAATGAAAGCACTCTCCTAGATTCTACATGAAGTTACAGGTATAATGTACAGTCATTCGATCCTCATCTGTCGGAAAATTACACCATTTATTATTGTAAGTGTTTTAAGGACTTCTAGAATATTTCAAGGCTATTTTCATTGGTCCGAGAAAGACTCTCTGCAACGCAATTGTTGGCGAGTTATCGTCAAAACAAGATCGAACCAACTCTACCAGGCCTATATTGAAATATTTTTCTCCGAACGAATCATACATCTTTGAAAGCTCTCTCCTCTTTTCTCCATGAAGTACGCTAACTCGATTGTATATTTTCTTTTACCATTTTTAACTTTTGTATGCGATAAGAAACCATTGTATTTAATATTGTCAGAGCTTTGAGAACTTCTAGAATATTTCAAGGCTATTGTCATCGGTCCGAAAAAGACCCTCTAAAACGCATTTGTTGGCAAGTTATCGTCAAAACAAGTTCGAACCAACTCTACCAGGCCTATATTGAAATATTTTTTTCCGAACTAAGCATACATCTTTGAAAGCTCTCTCCTCGATTCTCCTTGAAGTTACAGGTTTAATGTAGAGTAATTCAATCTGAATCTGTCGGGAAATCACGGCATTTATTATTGTAAGGGTTTTAAGTACTTCTAGAATATTTCAAGTCTATTTTCATTGGTCCGAAAAAGACACTCTAAAACGCCTTAGTTGGCGAGTTATCGTCAAAACAAGTTTGAACCAACTCTGCCAGGCCTATATTGAAATATTTTTTTTCGAACTAAGCATATATCTTTGAAAACTCTCTCCTCGGTTCTCCATGAAGTTACAGGTTTAATGTACAGTAATTCCATATGAATCTGTCGGGAAATTACGGCATTTATTATTGTTAGGGTTTTAAGGACTTCTAAAATATTTCAGGGCTCTTTTCATTGAACCCAATAAGACCCTCTACAACGCATTTGTTGGCGAGTAATTGTCAAAACAAGTTCAAACCAACTCTGCCAGGCCTATATTGAAATATTTTTCCGAACTATGCATACAACTTTGAAAGCTCTCTCCTCGATTTTCCATGAAGTTCGCTGACTTAACTCTGTGAATGCTCTCTCCTCGATTCTCCATGAAGTTACAGGTATAATGTACAGTAGTTCCATCTGAATCCGTCGGGAAATAACATCATTTATTATTGTAAGGGTTTTTAGGATTTCTAGTGTCATGTATCGATCCCCATAAAGATCCCATATTCCCAAGTTGCAACAGACTTACTTATAATCCGCCTAAAAGGAGTTAGGGAGGGGGCCACGGAACTTGAAAATAAGCATTTTGCTAGCCGACACCTCCGCTCTGCTGGAACAGGTGGGGCGAAGTAGCTTCCCTCGCTGCTTAGCCGCGCTCCCAAACCACTTTCGTCCCCGACACTCGAGTGGTTCGACCGAAAGCTAGCAGCGATCGAAGACCACGTGCAGCACACCTGGACAAGCAGAGCCGGATCAGGCAAGGATCCGTCAGTGCAATATCGCCTCGCCATCACCATTGGATAAGGTCCCGGAAGGTCCAGAGAACCTCCCGTGACGATCAACTGCCCGGATACTCCGGTAATTTTAAGGTAGATTATTGTAATATTCAACTCTGTCGTTAAACTCTGTCATTAAATTGTAACCTTTCACCATTTGTTTTTCAATTAAACAATATCACCTTACTTTACTTTATTTCATTTCATTAACCTAATCAAAAGCCAGACAACAAGGGGACGGGACAACTACGTAAGTAGTTGTTCCAAAAAGACGAAGATCCTACCCCTTTTAAAATAATAACGACAAGGATTATAAATCCGTGACACTAGAATATTTCAAGGCTATTTTCATTGGTCTGAAAAAAACCCTCTAAAACGCATTAGTTGGCGAGTTATCGTCAAAACAAGTTCGAATTAACTCTACCAGGCCTATATTGAAATATTTTTCTCCGAACTAAGCATACATCTTTTAAAGCTCTCTCCTCGATTCTCGATGAACTTGCAGGTATGATGTACGGTAATTCCATCTGAGTCCGTTGGGAAATTACACCATTTATTATTGTAAGGGTTTTTCGGATTTCTAGAATAATTTAAGGCTATTTTCATTGGTCCGAAGAGGACACTCTCAAACGCATGTCTCTCCAAGATGGCGTCGTGACGTTTGGTTCGTGCATGGGAATGAACTCCGCAGAGCTGGAGCACGTGAGGGAGTGTCTCCAGCTCATCACACTTCCTGCACTGCTTGTCCGCGTGTGGACCCTTCCATCGCATGGTGGCGATCAAAGGAACCAACCCCAGGCGAGCGCGGTGGACAAAGCGCCACTCTGCGAAGCGGGTTAGACTGCCGGTCCGCAGGAAGTGATTGCTCACTTGGTTGCGGCCGGTCACCTCGAATACCTTGCCTTGATCTCGCTTGGCAAGGAGTCGACCCTCGTAGTGCGCCACCAGTGCGGCCCCCAATCTCCGCACGATTTGGCCACGAGCCATCGGAGGGATGATTATGCGATCTCTCGTCTTCGGGCATCGGCACCCCAACGAGAGCTCGGCGCGTTCTGCCGTCAACCTCCATCTCAGGCCCAAAGCGGTAGACATCCGCATGGCCGCATTTCTGGCCCTGGACCAGAGCGAGCTAGTGTTGCTCGACGGTTTACGAAGGTCACCCTCTAGCGAGCCCGACAGGTACTCGGCCATCTCGAGTTCGTTGGTGGGGTGGCCAACTCTTTTGGATACCGTTTCCCTCAGCGTTGACATGGCCACATCGGCCACCTTCGTATCCTTGCAGCTTAGTAGCCTAAAGGCATGAATGATGCTGAGGATGTCAGCCATATCAGCGAGCGGTAGGAGGCCTCCCCCCCCCCCTCATTGATGGAGGGAGGAAGACCAGCTCCGCGCTCGCACGCTGAGGGAGGTTCATCCACCTCTTGGCCGTTCTCTTGAGCTCCTTGTTGGCCTCGCTGAGGGCTCTCTTCTCAACCGATGACCCCCTTAGGCAGAAATCCATCCGGGGCAAGATGAAAGCGGCCACGGATTCCAATTTCTGCCAAGAGGCAAGCAGCGATTTGTCAATCGAGCGGACGTCCCGCTGTAGATCTTCGATGGTGGTGTAGGGCGTTTGGCGGACCCGAAATCCCGTTTGAGTACCGAGATGGTCATAGCCCTCTCCTCTCTTCAGAGCGCGCATCTCCGAGCCTTGTATGCTGAAACGCGTGTCCTTGACCGCACCTTCACCCCTGCCTTTAAGGTGTAACGTGGCAGATTTCACAGGGTTGAATGTGAGGCCAACGGCCGCGGCCGCAACCTCCGCAGATCTAAGGAGGATCCTCATCGATTCGGGCGAGTCCGCAACAAGCCCCATGACGTCAGCATACTCCAGGTCTTGGAAGACCTGGCCCGCCAGCTCGTAGCCCCCCCCCCCTCCCTGAAGCCAACACTGCCCTGACAACAGGCTCCAGGGTGAGGTTGAATCAACTCTACTAGGCCCAGATTTAAATATTATTCTCTGAAACTAAGCATACAACTTTGAAAGCTCTCTCCTCGATTTTCCATGAAGCTCGCTGACTGAACTCTGTGAAAGCACTCTCCTAGATTCTCCAAGGAGTTACAGGTATAATGTACAGTAATTCCATCCGAATCTGTAGGGAAATTACACCATTTATTATTGTTAGGGTTTTTAGGATTTCTAGAATAATTTAAGGCTATTTGCTATGGTCCGAATAAGACACTCTAAAAAGCATTAGGCAGCAAGTTATCGTCAAAACAAGTTTGAACCAACTCTACTAGGCCAAGATTGAAATAATTTTCTCTGAATTTATTATACATCTACGAAAGCACTCTCCTCGATTCTCCATGAAGTTACAGGTATAATGTACAGTAATTCCATCTGAATCTGTCGGAAAATTTCACCATTTATTATTGTAAGGGTTTTTTAAATTTCTAGAATAATTTAAGGCTATTATCATTGGTCTGAAAAAGACACTCTCAAACGCCTTAGTTGGTGAGTTATCATCAAAACAAGTTTGAACCAACTCCGCCAGGCCTATATTGAAATATTTTTCTCCGAACTAAGCATACATCTTTGAAAGCTCTCTCCTCGGTTCTCCATGAAGTTACAGGTTCAATGTAGAGTAATTCCATCTGAATCTGTCGGGAAATTACACCATTTATTATTGTAAGGGTTTTTAGGATTTCTAGAATAGTTTAAGACTATTTTCATTAGTCCGAAAAGGACACTCTCGAACGCATTAGTTGGCGAGTTATCGTCAAAACAAGTTCGAATTAACTCTACCAGGCCTATATTGAAATATTTTTCTCCGAACTAAGCATACATCTTTGAAAGCTCTCTCCTCGATTCTCCATGAAGTTGCAGGTATAATGTACAGTAATTTCATCTGAGTCTGTCGGAAAATTACACCATTTATTATTGCAAAAGTTTTTAGGATTTCTAGAATAATTTGAGGCTATTTTCATTGGTCCGAAAAAGACCCTCCAAAACGGAATTGTTGGCGAGTTATCGTCAAAACAAGTTTGAACAAACTCTACTAGACCCAGCTTGAAATATTTTTCTCTGAACTAATTATACATCTATGAAAGCACTCTCCTAGATTCTCCAAGAAGTTGCGGGTATAATGTACGGTAATTCCATCTAAGTTTGTCGGGAAATTACACCATTTATTATTGTAAGCGTTTTAAGTACTTCTAGAATATTTCAAGGCTATTTTCATTGGTCCGAAAAGACACTCTCAAACGCCTTAGTTGGCGAGTTATCATCTAAACAAGTTTGAACTAACTCCGCCAGGCCTATATTGAAATATTTTTCTCCGAACTAAGCATACATCTTTGAAAGCTCTCTCCTCGGTTCTCCATGAAGTTACAGGTTCAATGTAGAGTGATTCCATCTGAATCTGTCGGGAAATAACACCATTTATTATTGTAAGGGTTTTTAGGATTTCTAGAATAGTTTAAGGCTATTTTCATTAGTCCGAAAAGGACACTCTCAAACGCATTAGTTGGCGAGTTATCGTCAAAACAAGTTTGAATCAACTCTACAAGGCCCAGATTGAAATATTTTTCTCTGAACTAATTATACATCTATTAAAGCACTCTCCTAGATTCTCCATGAAGTTGCAGGTATGATGTACGGTGATTCCATCTGAGTCTGTCAGGAAATTACACCATTTATTATTGTAAGGGTTTTAAGGACTTCTAGAATATTTCAAGGCTATTTCGATTGAACCTAAAAGACCCTCTAAAACGCATTTGTTGGCGAGTTATCATCAAAACAAATTGAAACCAACTCTACCAGACCTAGATTGAAATATTTTTCTCGGAACCTAAGCATAAAACTTTGAAAGCTCTCTTCTCGATTTTCCATGAAGTTCGCTGACTCGACTGTACATTTTTTTTTACTCTTTTGAACTTCTGTATGTGATAAGAGACCATTGCATTTAATAATGTCAGAGCTCTTAGGGCTTCTAGAATATTTCAAGGCTATTTTCGTTGGCCCTAAAAAGACCTTCTAAAACGCATTTGTTCTCGAGTTATCATCAAAACAAGTTCGAACCAACTCTACCAGGCCAAGATTGGAATATTTTTCTCGGAACTAGGCATGCATCTTTGAAAGCTCCCTTCTCGATTCTCTATGAAGTTACAGGTATAATGTACAGTAATTTTATCCGAATATGTCGGGAAATTCCGTCTTTGATTATCGTTAGGGTTTTAAGGACTTCTTGAATATTTCAAGGCTATTTTCATTGGTGCGAAAAGGACCCTCTAAAACGCATTTGTTGGCGAGTGATCGTCAAAACAAGTTCGAATTAACTCTACCAGGCCTATATTGAAATATTTCTCTCCGAACAAAGCATACATCTTTGAAAGCTTTCTCCTTGATTCTTCATGAAGTTATAGGTATAATGTACAGTAATTTCATCTGAATCTTTCGGAAAATTACACGATTTCTTATTGTAAGGGTTTTTAGGATTTCTAGAATATTTCAAGGCTATCTTCATTAGTCCGAAAAAGACCTTCTAAAATGCATTTAATGGCGAGTTATCGTTAAAACAAGTTTGAACCAACTCTCTTAGGCCGAGATTGGAATTTTTTTCTCGGAACCTTAGCATACATCTTTGAAAGGACTCTCCTAGATTCTTCATGAAGTTGCAGGTATGATGTACGGTAATTCCATCTGAGTCTGTCAGGAAATTACACCATTTATTATTGTAAGGGTTTTAAGGATTTCTAGCATATTTCAAGGCTATTTTGATTGAACCGAAAAAAACCCTCTAAAACGCATTTATTGGCGTGTTATCGTCAAAACAAGTTCAAACCAACTCTACCAGGCCATGATTGTGTCGTGTCGGCACCAGCTCCCCTTCTTAATATTAAAATAGTTTTCAGCTAATTCTTAAGTTATTTACAAATCATCCAATCATTAGTTTAATAAGATAAATTAGTAAGTATAAGTAAGAGAGAGAGAGAGAATAAAAGAAGAAAAACAGAGAGAGAGAGGAAAAGCGAACAGGAGCTGGGAAAAAGAAGAGAGGGAGAGGACAAAAGAAACGCTTCAGCACGGGACGCCTGGCTGAGTAAAGGAAAAGCCAGCAGCGGACCCCAACAATAGAGCGTCACGGCAAGGAGGCGGGAGGCCATAAACAATCCCCTGCGACCACCGGTCAGTGACATTGACCTAATGAGGCCTCAAGGAATTGGGTCCCATAATAGTTTAGGCGGACTTTACTTGTAGGAGAGGGAGTCCACACATGAGGAGTATTATAATAAATTAGGCCAAGGCCAAGCCCTCGTGGAAAAGAGGCCAAATCATTGGTTTTTCCCCCAGATTCGGGCACACATGGGAGGGTCCATGATCCCCTCTACGGGGGTGGGTCCTCATGCGTAGGGGTATAAATAGGGCCGCGAACGCGAGCCCGGGAGCTTGGTTAATTCAGTCACGTTCCAGAACTCGTCCCGCGCACATCGTTCCGTGAGAAAGATCTCCACGACTGGACTCACGAGAGTTAAAGATTTCAAGGTCTTGATACTTTTATAAAAATGGATCGAGATCAACCTGAGTGACTATTTATAGTCTCGTTTTAAGGGCAATTCTGAGAGTACTATTCAGTGCACCTTATTCGCGAGTTTCGGACAAGTGCGAGTTAAAATAAAAATTAGAGCTTCGGTAGTGACGATTATATTTTGAAAGACTTTTAAAGAAACAACAGCCTTTGTGACCGACTAGAGAAAAGTGCCGGGAAGTTCCTTCAGGACTGTGCAGAACCACCGATTCACCACCTCAAGCAGCCCAGCGGGAGTCTTCAGCCTACAACAACGTCACACTCTCTCTCTCTCTGTGAAGTGACCAGAATTTTTAAAGAAGTAAGATTATATTAAGGAAGTAGCGTGTAACGTTTTGTAATGGTTGGGTTTTTTTTAATAAATAGAATTTCAAATAGTCTTTCGGGTTTGTACTTTTGTCAATTAAGCCCTCCTCTCAGTTATTCGATTCACCTACCCGGTAATTAAAAAAGGGTGAAGTAGATTCAAATTAATTAAATAGATCAGTCTCGATTTTGGGACATGACACTGGTGCATCGGCTGTTTTATTTTAATAACTGAGAGACTTAAATTAATAAGAGAGGTATTTTTTTTTTGAAGAAAAAAAAAAAAGAAACGTAGAGAGACGAGAGTTTTTCTTCAGTCGGTCTGATTGTCATTGATTTTTGAAAAAAAAAAAAAAAAGTTTCCCGGTACTAAAATAGAGAAAAGTAGAAAAAATTTCCAAGTTCAATAATAAATAAAATATAAATAATTATAAATATACATAAAAAAGGGGTCATTACGAGAAATTAAATTGTGTTCAAATAATAATCATAAACAAATTAGTAAAGATTTTAGTATAGAAATTTTCGAAGTGAGAGATCGAATTTTTCTTTAAGATAGTCGCAGATTTAGTATAGAAATTTTTGAACTGAGGGATCGAATTTTTCTGTAAGAAATCACAGATATTACTATCGAAATTTTCGAAGTGAGAGGTCGAATTTTTCTAAAAAAAAAAAAAAGTAACTTGTATACTCTGTACAATTTTTGGTTTTAGTCCGCTGATAGAGAGTACCCTTACAACGAATTGAAAGTATCGATGCACAAAGAGCTAGAGAAATAATTCTGAAGGGCACAACACTCTTGCAACTTGACTGAGGTTCAGACCTATATGCCAAAGCTCTGACAGGGTCTAACCTACATACAGTCGAGGCGATAAAAAAATTAAATTTTGTCTGATGAGTCCAGAAAATACAGAGTTTTATAATCTTTGATTCGGTGAAATTTTTAAAGCAGTATAAATTATAAATTAAAAAAATATATATATATAAAATTTTATATAAACTGATTAAACAATTTAATTTCTTGATGAAAATGACGAATTATGGATGCAGCTTCTAATGACTGTAGTCTAAGTAAGTCCAGGTGTACTATACAAAATAATAAAAATAAACTTGAAGAGATTATAGCCCAAAAATATAAAGAATCAAAGCAAGAAAGTTTGGAAGGTCAGGAAGACATTAAAATATTACAATTACGTAGAGAAATTAAAAATTTAACAAAGCTATTAACTAAATCAGTGGATGAATACAATATTGACATTCCGGTAAATTCATTTTTACACCCCCAAAATCGAAAGGATAATTTAGACAATAAAGATAAATTTTTACAGTACCGTGAGAAAGTAGTCGAGTCGGTTTCAACACTTTGTGAAATTTCAGATAAATCTGAACAGAACACTGTTTTCGAGCTCCAAATAACACCCAAGAGGCTTATCCTTAAGCCAGCTGTATTAAATTTGACAGAGAAATTAGATAATTTGGAAATAATTAGCGAGCTTTTAGAAATAGAGACAAGCCCCGTAATAAGAAATATAGCCGCAAGCACACCCTATAGAAAATTCAAGCGATATACTATTCAAGAAGTTCGAACTAAACTTAAATTTTCAAACAATACAGGTAGAGGAAGAGGCTTTACCTGAAAAATTAATTGTTCAAATCGTTAAAGAAAGTCTGTCAGAAGAATTACCACCCGCGGTAATTAATTCGTTCTTCAAAGAAAAGGAAGGGTTGAACGAACTTGAAAAATCTTTAGTCAAAGATTTTAAATTCCCAAACGTACTGCAGTTTTTGAAAGATAAAATAATAGCTTTTAGTGAGAAATTAAATAAAAATAATAGTAATAGCCAAATTGAAGAGATTAATTCAACTTCGTCAATTGAATTTAATAGTTGCATTGAAAATTTATCAAATATGAGCAACGAAAAAGTTAAGGTCGAAAATAAAACCTCCGTCGGAATGGAATCAGTAATAATGCAAATGAGGGGCCTATCCTTGCGGGATATTATGGAGCTAGTACCGCGTTGGTCAGGGTCAAATGTTCAGATTGAACAATTTTTAGAGGGATGTTATGAAGCAAGAAATTTAGTTGCCCCTGAAGCCGAATGGGAATCAGCTAAATTAATACGCATAAGATTATTTGGCGACGCACTCAGATTTGCGCGTGATCATAATTTTAAGACAGTTCGCGAAATTGAGGACTTTTTCATGCCGATCTACGGGAACACTAGAACGTATTTTGAACTTGCAGGGGAATTGGCAAATATGAAACACAAAAGGGGGGAACCGGTTATGCAATTTTTAAACAAAATTAGAGCATTAGAAAGGGAGTTGATAAAAGCGATTTGTCGCGAAAGGAAAGATTTGGGGGAAGATTTAGCAGAAATTGAAATTAGAACTGACTGTTTGCGGTATTTTGTTAAAAACCTTTCATTGGAGTTACTATCACGATTAAATAGTCCCAAAAATTGGGAAGAAGCGCGAGAGCAAGCGCTGCAAGCGGAACATTAGTAGAACTAGATCAGTTCGATGATACAAATAGAAGTAAGAGCGAAAACCCTCGTGAAATAAGAAGAGTAAATTTTATGGAGAAAGAAACAAATAATGCTACTTGTAGTTTTTGTAACGGAATGAATCACTATTTAATGAACTGCTGGCGATACGCAAAATTTATGTTTGAAAATACGAATTTAAGAGATCAACTAGTGATTAATTTAAAGCGTAAATTGGCCGAACTTGATCCAGAATCTTTCGGTACTTGGAAGCGAGACGAGGTATATGAAAGAGAATACAGCGTCCGAGACCACTCGCGGTATTTTACTTCAAGGGGAACTCCCAATGAAAGACCTAGGAATCGGAATTCAAACAATTATTATGATAACCACTCATCAGCCTGGCGAAATAATCAATATAATTATAATAGAGATGGGCGTAACACCTCAAGCAATCAAAATTTTAATAGATCAGAATATTTTAATCGTGAAAACAATAATCAAAGATTTGATCAAACACAAAATAGGGGGGCATCCTATTATAACACTAACTCAAACTCAATGACGTGTTTTTACTGTAATAAACAAGGCCACGGAATTAAAACCTGTATGAAATGGCTACGCGATACTAATCAGACAAACGCAGGTAGTGGAAGCGCTCAAAACTTTTCAAAAAACCTGCACTCCCCCGCCGAACAGGCGGGGACGCGCGAAAATACCAACCAAAACCCAGCTCCATGGCGAGAGACTGGCACAATACCAAAATCGAGACTATAAACATAACGCAAGCTCTTACAAGCCCCACAGTTAAATTGTTCGCAGAAGAGTTTAAAAATCCAATTATTTTTCTGTTAGATACGGGGGCATCGGTAAGCATAGTAAAGAAAAGCGAAATTAACGAGAATGTTGAAATTGATTTTACACATTGTAACAGGGGCGGATTTAAGGGTTTGTATGAGCCGATACAAATACCCACGGTGCGTACTAAATCCTTATCACCTGTACTTAGTGCTGATTCAAGCACTCGTCGAACTGCAACTCGTCGACCTGAAATAATAAAATGAGGAAATCACGTCCGCGAATATTACTATACTTCGCGACGCGGTCGGCTAGTTCGTTCATCGGTAGTGGGTGCGGGTATTAAAACAGGATCGATTCGCAGGAACACCAAGTTTAATCAATAAAAATTAAATTAACAATTTAATAATTTATTAAAACAAATCTAAACCTAAAATACAAATTCCGAATTACGACTCGGTGGCTACCGCGCGCAAGAGAAAAACAAAGATTATAACAATAATAGTGTACTAAGGACTCTCACACGCATTCACACTCACTCGCACATTTACAATTAACTTAAAAAGTCGCTAAGGTGCACCTCATACCAAGCCGTCAGGCTAAACAAAATGCCAGGCTACGATGCCGACCAGCCGCAATATCTACCATACTTGAGTCGCCGTGTAGCCGTTGGAAAGCGGTCCAGGTGATGACGTGAAATGACAACTTCACAAATAACACCACACTCTCACACTACGGCTCTACCACAACGCGTGACGCGAATGTCAATAATTGCCTTGACTTTTGTAACGAGTAAACTGCTTCAAGATCTGCCATGAATCAATCTCCAGATCTTTGCGTGTCTGCCAGACGTCGGTCAGGTTCCCCGACGTCCACGGCTTCCAAAAGCCGGTTGACTCGTCTAGACAGAAGAATGCTTCCTGGGCGATGACCATCGATCCCGCACCTTCTGTCTCTGCCAACTCTCTCTTCGACGACATTCCACTCCCGAGGAGTCCGGTTAGCCTTCGAACCGAGACGAGTTAAGTTCCATGTACGTGCGAGTTCACGAACACGAAAACTACGAGTGGCTTCCCGATTCCCGCTCTACCACCTCAGAGGTCCGCTCTGAGCTGCGTTCGACAGTCACGTGACTCACGCCAAATCCTAAATCGTTACCGACGATTTAATTACGATCGCTGACTGTCACAGAGCATAATAGTTTTATTCAAAATTGTATCTATTTGTAAAAAAAACAACTCAAAACACATCACTATGGCTGAACTGACTTAAAACCCACACAACTTGAAGGTTTCACAAAAATATTGTGATCTGTAGTTATAACAGATACTGTACCGATAGAATTTTTGGTGATAAAATTTATTATATTAACAATTTTTGCAACATGTCTGACAATTTGAATAGCCCCATGAGACATTGATCGCCATCACATTTAAGGGCAGAAATGTCAATGACTAAGTTGAGGTAGTTGGTATATAGCAGATAAAACTAAAATTAAACTTGATAGTCAGACAAATTCATCTTGGAAAATAAACTGAGAACAAAAAACCTTATCCGTGTTGGTGTATTGACTCAGAATTTATAAATTTCAGTTATGATTTAAATGTATTTACTTGTCTGACAATTTGAATAATTCCATGAGACATTGATCACATCACATTTGAATGCAGCAAATGTCAGTGACCAAGTTGAGGTAGTTGGTACACAGCGGATAAAACTGAAATTAAACTTGATAGTCAGACAAATTCATCTTGGAAAATAAACTGAGAACAATAAACCTTATCCGTGTTGGTGTATTGAATCAGAATTTATAAATTCCAGTGATGATTTAAATGTGTTTACTTGTCTGACAATTTGAATAATTCCATGAGACATTGATCACACTTAGACCACCTCAACTTGGTCATTGACATTTGCTGCAGCAAGTTAAGGTAGTTGGTATATAGCGGATAAAACTAAAATTAAACTTGATAGTCAGACAAATTCATCTTGGAAAATAAACTGAGAACAGTAAACCTTATCCATGTTGGTGTATTGACTCAGAATTTATAAATTTCAGTTATGATTTAAATGTATTTACTTGTCTGACAATTTGAATAATTCCATGAGACATTGATCACATCACATTTGAATGCAGCAAATGTCAGTGACCAAGTTGAGGTAGTTGGTACACAGCGGATAAAACTGAAATTAAACTTGATAGTCAGACAAATTCATCTTGGAAAATAAACTGAGAACAATAAACCTTATCCGTGTTGGTGTATTGAATCAGAATTTATAAATTCCAGTGATGATTTAAATGTGTTTACTTGTCTGACAATTTGAATAATTCCATGAGACATTGATCACACTTAGACCACCTCAACTTGGTCATTGACATTTGCTGCAGCAAGTTAAGGTAGTTGGTATATAGCGGATAAAACTAAAATTAAACTTGATAGTCAGACAAATTCATCTTGGAAAATAAACTGAGAACAGTAAACCTTATCCATGTTGGTGTATTGACTCAGAATTAATAATTTCAATAATGATTTAAATGTATTTACTTATCTGACAATTTGAATAACCCCATGAGACATTGATCACCATTCACATTTAAACTACCTCAACTTGGTCATTAACATTTGTTGCAGCAATTTTCACTGGATAAATAAACTTCTACAGCACCAGCAGAAGGTTTCACAAGTTCAACTCACTCTAACTCATAGATGATTATCATAGGGAGACTTTAGATATTTTGTTTTGAAAAATTATAGCCAAATATTTTTCTATAATTATTGATGGTTAACGGTCATAATAGTTATTAATTAAATTATGTTAATAGTGAATTTAGCGTGATGCCGCTGTATATTTTATTATATACTACTTTTTTAATTACTTAATTATTTCTAAATCATGTAATAAAATAATAATAATTATGACCGCTGTCTTCTGCTCAGCTGCTCGGGTCTCGGTCGCTCGGCCTCTTGCGTGCGCGCACCTTACCTGCGCAGCCTGCTCGCATGCCTTGCTGCAGGTTGCAAGAGTGAGACAGCGTTACGTAAGATCTGGTTTAAGCCACATGCAGCGCATGTAGAGAAACCGGATGCTCAGGGACTGGAAACGAAAAAATCTAAAGGAAATCAGCGCTTCGAATTTTGAGACGGTCATAACTTCTTAACGCAGAAATTTTTCAGGATGATTATTTTTTTAATCTTCTCAGGGGATATCAGGCTACGCGTAGAATATATGGTCAAGAAAAAATAATCATCCTAATGGTGTTTTTTTCATGAACGACCTAACCTAAAACTGAAATTCAAAGTATATAAAGCGGTACCCGTTCACGGTAGTCGGTTTTAAAAACCCACTCGCCGTCCAGGGCTACCGCCCTTTAGGATGATATCATAGGACAACTGTCGACTTTAGATATTTTGTTTTATATTTTGATTTAAAAAATTAAAGTCAAATATTTCTATAATAATTATTAGTTAGGGTTATCTGTCATAATAATTATTAATTAAACTATGCTAATTATGAATTTAGTGTGATGCCACTATACATTTGACTACTTTCTTAATTACTTAATTTCAAATCATACAATAAAATAATCATGAGCACTGTCTTCTGCTGAGAGCTGCAGCAGCTTACAGCAGCTCGAGCTGATCAGCTGTTGTCATGCCCTGGGCGGCCCAGGCTGGGCCTCTTGCATCCGCGCACCTCACCTGCGCAGGCTTCTCGCAGCTTGCTGCAAGAGTGAGACAGAGAGTCAATGCTTCGTAACATCCGGTTTTGGCCACATGCAGCCCATGCAGAGAAACCGGATGCTCTCGGCTGATACGGAAATCACCTGACGCCTGGCCGAGAAGAAATTAGCGCTTCGAAAATTGAAATGTTTATAACTTTTTAATGCGGGAACTTTTTGGGACATTTTTTTTTTTAAATTACTCAGGGAATCATCGGCCATGCGTGGGATGATTATTCTAATAAAAAAAATCATCCTAATTGTGTTTTTTTCACGAGTGACCTAACTTAAAACCAAAATTTAAAGTATATAAAGCGGTAGGCTTTCATGGTTGTCGGTTGAAAACCAACTCACCGTCAAAGGGCTACCGCCCTTTAGGATATGATATAAAAGATTTAATGCTTTGTTTATATCTGATTACGTTCTCATTATTCATAAAAAGTCTTGCCAGAACCTTAATGCTTTTAAGCTCATTCAAAATCCAAGCATAGGACATCGATCCATGAAACATAGTTGTAAGATAAAGGTTATTCAGTAAAACAACAGCGATAAGATTCGTCTAAAAATAGAATCATTATTAATAATGATTACAGTATATACAATATGTACAAAATAAAATGTGTTTAACTAACCTAAAAATAGAGAATCAACAATCAAGACTATTGCTTAGCGGATCTCTAAACAATCATACAGTATTATAATTAATTATATTGTGTCAGAATTGTTATAACGATTCTGACCACTTTCCATCAACCTCACTCGTTTTAACTAAACGTAATGTTTATGCAAAATTTCTATCTCGTGTGACCTAGCACATGTTTTCTCTCTCTGTTTAACTCTTTCATAAGGCTCGTGTCTTGCATACACTGTAACCGGCACGAGACCGTTTTCTGACAGCACAACCAGAGAAACGCACGAAGCTTACATCTCCCCCCAAGACGTCAATTCCTCTTTTTTTTAAAGTGGAATTGGCGTTTGTCATGCCTCGATAGGGATGAGCTTCGTGATGTGGTATAGACTCCTTGTACTTCTTTTGTTGTTTGTAGTCAATTTGTATATCGAGTCCGATATCTTCTTTTCTATCTTAAATGGACCGGTTCTGATTTCTTCAAACTTTTTCCTATTTAGTTTGTTCTTACTCATTACATATACAATGTCACCTTCTTCGAATTTGTAGTTAATTCTGTTCTTGTCGTATCTCGTCTTATTGTAGTCATGCGACTTACGGGTTCAGAGTAACGCGAGCTTTCTGTCTTCTTCCAAGTTTCTTCTGTGTCCCAAGTTGTTTTTCGGTTCTGTTGCAGCACATCGGTCGATTCTCCATTCAGTAGGTATTCCGGTAAGAAACCCGTGACTGAATAGTCTATCGCGTTATATTTTTTTCTGCATTCTTCTGCCACCGTTGCCCACGATACTTTCTTTGTTTTTTCGTTTATGGCACAGCGTATCATGTTCACTAGCGTTTGGTTCAGCCTTTCATTTAACCCGTTTGAAAACGGCGCATCTACGGCTGTGAATATAAGTTCAGCACCCCGTTCTTCTACATAATCTTCAAGTTCTTTTGAACTTAGTCCGGCTTATCACATACAGAAGTTCAAAAGAGTAAAAAAAATGTACAGTCGATTCAGCGAACTTCATGGAAAATCGAGGAGAGAGCTTTCAAAGTTGTATGCTTGGTTTCAGAGGAAATATTTCAATCTTGGCCTGGTAGAGTTGGTTCGAACTTGTTTTGACGAAAACTCGCCAACAAATGCATTTTAGAAGGTCTTTTTCGGATCAATGAAAATAGCCTCAAATTATTCTAGAAATCCTAAAAACCCTTACAATAATAAATGGTGTAATTTTCCGACAGATTCAGATGGAATTACTGTACATTATACCTGTAACTTCATGGAGAATCTAGGAGAGAGCTTTCAAAGATGTATGCTTAGTTCGGAGAAAAATATTTCAATATAGGCCTGGTAGAGTTGGTTCGAACTTGTTTTGACGATAACTCGCCAACAATTGCGCTTTAGAGGGTCTTTTTCGGACCAATGAAGATAGCCTTGAAATATTCCAGAATTCCTAAAAGCTCTGACAATATTAAATGCAATGGTTTCTTATCACATACAGAAGTTCAAAAGAGTAAAAAAGATGCACATTCGAGTCAGCGAACTTCATGGAAAATCGAGGAGAGAGCTTTCAAAGTTGTATGCTTGGTTTCAGAGGAAATATTTCAATCTTGGCCTGGTAGAGTTGGTTCGAACTTGTTTTGACGATAACTCGCCAACAAATGCATTTTAGAGGGTCTTTCTCGGATCAATGAAAATAGCCTCAAATTATTCTAGAAATCCTAAAAACCCTTACGATAATAAATGGTGTAATTTTCCGACAGATTCAGATGGAATTACTGTACATTATACCTGTAACTTCATGGAAAATCGAGGAGAGAGTTTTCAAAGTTGTATGCTTAGTTTCAGAGGAAAATATTTCAATCGAGGCATGGTAGGGTTGGAGTTAACTTATTTTAACGATAACTCACCAACAAATGCGTTTCAGAGGGTCTTTTTCGGACCAATGAAAATAGCCTTAAATTATTCTAGAAATCCTGAAAACCTTGACAATAATAAATAGTGTTATTTTCCGACAGATTCAGATGGAATAACTGTACATTATACCTGTCACTTCATGGAGAATCAAGGAGAGAGCTTTCAAAGATGTATGCTTGGTTCAGAGAAAAATATTTCAATATAGGCCTGGTAGAGTTGGTTCGAACTTGTTTTGATGATAACTCGCCAGCAAATGCGTTTTGGAGGGTTTTTTTCGGACCAATGGAAATAGCCTTGAAATATTCTAGAAGTCCTTGAAACCCTTACAATGATAAGTCGTGAAATTTCGTGACAGGTTCAGATAGAATTACTGTACATTATACTTGTAACTTCATGGAGAATTGAGGAGAGAGCTTTCAAAGATGTATGCTTAGTTCAGAGAAAAATATTTCAATGTGGGCCTAGTAGAGTTGGTTCAAACTTGTTTTGTCGATAACTCGCAAACAAATGCGTTTAAGAGGGTCTTTTTTGGACCAATGAAAGAAGCCTTGAAATATTCTAAAAGTCCCTAAAACTCTTACAATAATGAATGGTGTAATTTCCCGACAGATTCAGATGGATTTCTTGTACATTTTACTTGTAGCTTCATGGAGAATCTAGGAGAGTGCTTTCATAGATGTATGCTTAGTTCAGAGAAAAATATTTCAATCTGGGCCTAGTAGAGTTGGTACAAACTTGTTTTGACGATAACTCGCCAACTAATTCGTTTAAGAGTGTCTTTTTCGGACCAATGAAAATAGCCTTGAAATATTCTAGAAGTCCTTGAAACCCTTACAATGATAAGTCGTAAAATTTCCTGACAGGTTCAGATGGAATTACTGTACATTATACTTGTAACTTTGTCGTGCATCAACCATTAACATAAATAATAATACTAATAATAATCATAACCAATACCCATCACCCTCCTAAGTTGCGCTAACGACTTTTTGAATATTCTTAATAACTCCCGCTGAAAGAGTGAGGAAGGGGGCCCGTCGCGAGCCGAGCTAAAAGCTCGAGCTAATTGGATGCAGCTCCGATCCTTAAGTCCTAGGTGGGGATAATCGGCGACCTCCCGGCTCGTGCGAACCTCAAACGCTCTCTCCCGTTCCCGACACCAAGCGATCCGGAGGCTACGCGCAAGCTGAAGGTCGTAGAGGCACACCTGGACGAAAGGAGCCGGAGTTCCACGGGCTTCGATAGGCCACTGTGTTCGATAGCCCTGACACGTGGGTCAACCTTAGGGATCACCGGCCTAGAAACCCGGACCCCTCTCCGTTTAGCCTAGGTTTACACCTAGTAACAAGTAAGACTTTTATTGTTAATTTATAACTTCGTCGAAGGACGATAAACTTAATTCGTATAAAATTTCTATTTCATAATTATTCATAATAAAATTATCATTAACTCTAAAAATTACTTTTATTTTTCCTCAAATAAATCCTACCAAAGACAAGCGAAAAGGGTGACGAGCAGATTACTGCGTGATCTGCTCATAGCGGGTAAGTTCCCACTTAAATTAAATTAAACTTAAATTAAATTTAACTTAAATTAAATTAAATCATTATTGTCACGTTTGCACGCGACATAAATGGCATCCCTGGTGGGGAACCATACCTGCCTTTTCGCTTAAACTCTTTGGTTGGATCTTGTTTTGGGAATTTAAATTTATTGAAATTAAAAATAAATTACTTAATTTAAAATCTAATTTAATTAGTTCGTGAAAATCAGAGCTCAAATTTATTTCATCATATTTTTTGTGTTCGAGAATTTCAAGGAGAAAGTTTAGCGACTTATTGCTGACGCGCACATTCTTTGTTTCTTTTATTCTTTCATTCGCCGTCCATTTCTTTCAATTCGCTTTTACGAAGACTCCGAATAAAATTTGTTTCTTTTGTTTGACGTGTAAATTTTATTGTTCGATTCGAAAACTTTTGTTCGAAAATTTGCTACCCACTTTGTTTAGCTCATCGCCCCGAACAGTAAACTTTTCTTTCAACCTCCTCTCGGACTCTTGTCGTTCATTGATAAAACTTTATGAGGCCCTATTAGAAGATGGCAGGTGCAAATTTGACACTAGATGAAATAGAAGACCTCACGGACGAAACCCTGAGAAATCGGGCTCGACTCGAGCACGGCCGCCGCATGGCTGAGAATATGTCGGTCATGGCCGTGACCCTGAACGAGTCTCGTGCCGCGTTCGCGAACTTGCAAGCTTCCGCCCTGATGCAAAGCGCCCTCGCATCCATCCCTTTTTATTCAAGTAATTCTCCCCTGCGAGTTTGGCTCCAGGATGTCGAGAATTATGATAATCGGTTAGCAGACCCAGAACTTAAAGGATTCACTCCTTACGAGATCGCGATGGGTCGCAACCCCCGCACCCCTTCTGCATGCTTGGATGACTTCGAAAACGACACTTATAACGGCTATATTTACGACCTAGCTTCAAGAATAGCTGAAATTAGGGAAATCGCTCTGAAAAACTTAGAATCTTCAAAAATCCACAATGAAATGTGTAACGGGGTATTTCTAATGAAAAGGGCCTCCCTTAAATAATTAATGGAGTTTCCCGGGCCCTCCCGTTACAAGAAAAATCTCACACAAAAACTCTCGGGGAAAACTCCTTAATCTGGGGTCAGGGTTTCCACGGAGAGAAAACCTCCGGGAACGGTTGGTGAGCTAGAGAGAGAGAAAATAAATTATTACAAAATTTTTAGGTAAAATTTGATTTTATTCTTGTCTACAAAAAAAAATCAAGTCTACAATTACAAACAAAAAAAAAACAATAAAATTTGATTTGAGAACAAAGGAAATGAACAGAACTATAAGTCGTCTACAAAATGGCGGGTAACGACGCCGCGCCAAGAAAAAAAAATCTCGCTTGAATTTCTCTAAGACACTTCCAATTATATATCAGTTTTCTTTCTCTTATTTAACGCACCAATACCCAAATTTAAAAAAAAAAAAAAAAAGAACAACCATGCTTTGTGAAATTTTAAATAGAATAATATAAACCTTACGTTCACCCAAAAATTTCTATTCACAATGGCCGCTTCAATTACTCTCTTTGTTCCTTTTATTTTGCTTCCAACTCTCAATTTTTTTTTTTTTTTCAGTGGACTAACCCAAGTTTGTTATCTGGTACCTAGCTAAAAAAATAAAAAAAGAAAAATGTCTACAACTCAACAAAACTCTTAAAACAAGTCTTCGGAGAGAAGAAGAACTTAGAAATTTAAAGCACACTCTCAAACACTACCCCACGCTGTGGCTACTGAGAACAGAGTGACGCTCCCTGCGTCTCTCTGACTCGACTTCCTTCTTCACCATCCCCTCCAAACACTCTCCGCCAATCAACACAAATTAATCAAGTTAAGCCTCATTCATACTCGAGGAACAGTCATTTGTCCACCAATCATACACATTCACGCCACAACACCCAATCACGCTACCGTCTACAATCTTCCGGTGGCGATCGCCACGCCACCTATAATACGCGCGAAAACCCAAAATAAAGAATAAACTTAATGCACACGAGGCACTCACTGCGTTAATCTATCCCTCGCGCACATACTCTCTCTCTCGCTCTCCCCCATACGCACACATTGTTCGCGCAACGTACATAATACAAAAAAAAATAAATCTCACTCACGCCCGTGTCTACTGTGGTGAGCGTGCGCGCACGCGCTTGGCGACGCAGTTGCGTCGTCTGCCGACACGCGCCACGCACCTCCTCCGTCGCCGAAAACTCCCCGACGGAGAAATCAAACCCGTGTGTAGTGTATGTGTGTGTACGTGCGCTTCCTGGGCCGGGAGAGCCTTCCCGGGTGGTGAACATGTGTGTGTGTGTATGTGCTGTGCGCGCGCCGGGTGCTCGTGCTGCTGCAACAGCAGCGTCCAGCCGACGGCGATCGTCGCCACGTGGTCGGCTTCTGCTGCGCGAGAAAGTGGCATGGTTATCACCTGGGAAAGTAAACAAACAATTTCATTATTTCACTGTTTTTTCCCAGGTGACGTGACACTGCCAGGTAAGAAAAAAACAATTTACGAGGGATTCACTCCCTCGCAACTCCCCCCTACCAAGCCGAAACATATCCGTTATGTTTCGCCTTACAAAACACCTGGCAATGTCCAGTCACCTCTGGAAACCACAAAGAACAAGATTGGTGGTATACTCACTGCTCAGTCTACCTAAATTTCCTCACAATGGTCTACCCGTCTACAGTCCGTCAGTCTACAAATTGTCTACAAAAAAAAATAACAACACACAAAAAAAATAAAAAAAAATAATAATAATATACGTCTACAAAAAAAAAATTCCTTCCTACTCGAGTCGCCGACGTTTCAATCGCTCGTTCTCCCGCCATACCTGACGAATAACGTCGGGCCTGACATCGTCCGGGAGCCGCTGAGCCATGAGCAAAATCTCCATGGCACTTAATATCCTTGGCTCTACCGGATTCATCGGCTCCAGGCGATGCCAGACCGAAGCGTCTACCAGGTTGGCCGGAGAAGGAGCGACCGGAACCTCGATGACTTCCGCAAGCTCGTCCCCACCGCTGTCCCGGGCACGTTTCCCCGAGACCGATCCTCCCGCCACTGGTCCCGAACCCGGCGCTTCCACTCCGCGGACAACCTCGCTCGCAGAGCCCGGCGTGTTCCACCGAGTCCTTCTTCTGGCCCGGGACATGGCCGCAAATTGTTCGACAGGAAGGACCGCCCTCGCTTCGTCGCGTTCCCGATTACGCAGGCGTAATCGGTACGCCGAACTACAACGAGGGCACTCCTCCACCCGAACGCCTCGGCGACCGCAGTTATCGCAGAAGGGCCTCACTAGGTAACGGGGGCAGTGGCGAGTCTCATGACTCAGGGACCAGCACCCGAAACAACAATTGGGAGGTGGGTCTATGTGGGGGTCTGTGGCCACGATAGCCAGACCCCCGAACAATCGACCTTCGAGCTTGGCTGGAAAGCCTCGGTTATAAAAAGGTAGGTACCCGTTGGGGGGCGGGTCGTCGACGTCCATCCGCGTAGGAGCCCTAGTCACTCCCGCGGTCTCCATGGCAGTCGAAACTGGCACGGAGCTCGCTGGAGCGACCGGACTCGAACCCCGGACGGTACGCTTGACGGCCCCTCGCCCAACGGGAACCCGGGCCGGTCCGTCCGTATTCGTCGTGGTCGTCGGAGTCTGGTCTACTACGGGTAGAGTGACCGGGGAAAGAGGGCGAGGTGAAGAACGGCGAGGGGAAGGGTTGGAACCCCCCGAGACGTAGTCGTCCAGGGTAAATTGTCGTCGGGGGTTGTTCTTCTTCTTCTTCTTCTTCTTCTTCCTTCGCGGTGCCGCCTCTTCCCTCTCCCTTTGTGCCTCCTCCCTCAGATCGTCCTCGTAGCCTGCTGGGTAAATGTTTAGGGCCACGTAGGCCACCGGGACTCCGTCGACCACCGTAGTCGAGACGAGCGGCTGGTCTCGGATGTCCTCCCACGGAATGGGCGACCCACTGGCAATGTTGGAGGGGGGGGCCTCCTCTATGAACTCCATGGCCTCTCCCCCTTCCGGCAAGACCCGGCCCGCGTTCCGCCGCTCGTAGGCCCTTAGCTCTTCCTCGGCGGCACGGCTCTCGGCCACCGGGTCGAATCCCGCCTCCGACTCGGTGACCACCTCGTCGATGACGCGCCACGGTCCCTCACTCTCCTCCTGCAAGAGGAGGATTTCCACCCCATGTAGGACCTCATTAAAGGAGGAAGTCTCCCTGTTCTCGCCCAGGGAGAGGGGGACAAAGTCCGGCAGGTCACTCGGCGGGGCGATCACCACCTGGGTTTGGGTCTCCTCACCCTCTGGGGCTTGTCGCTGCTCCGACGGCAAGGAAGCCACGCATTCCTCGGCCACTAGCTCATCCAACATGTCATGGAAGCGATCCTCCACGAACATGTCGGTGAGTTGCTCGGACCAGTCGTTAGCTGCGTCTACCGCTTCTGCCATTCTGTGAACAAATTTCATAACAACAAAATAATAATATGTCTACCATTTATTTGATCCTTACCTTCCCCTGACTACACAGGACAGTACAGTCTACCCTTACGGACTTCACGTTGACAACGAATCCCTCACCACAACAAAAAAATAATATAACCAGACAACACAAGGTTAGTCTACACATACCTGGAAAAGAGAAAAAAAAATAAAATAAAAGAACAATCAACTGCACATTATCCATTCCTCGGCTTCAGATATTTCTTCAACCGACTCACGTGGATCATACTGTTAGCCTTAGATCCAACTCCCTCCAACCAATAAGTCACTGGGGGTTCGAACTTAACAATCTTGAATGGTCCGTCCCACTTGGGTGCTAACTTCCCAGACCTTCCTTCCGCCGCGTTCGATAACGTTTTAATCCGTCTCCATACCCAATCTCCGACGTTAAATGTCACCTGTCTACGACCTTTGTTGTACGCCCTTGCCTGTGTCTCCCTGGATTCGTCAAGATGCCTCGCCACTAGATCCCTCAAAGCATCCAACCTCTTCATCCGATCTATCCATATTTCTGGATTCATCTCTAGCTTCGGACCTCTCACTTCCAACTCTCGTCGAAGACTTTTGACCGGTTGCGGTTGTCTACCAAAGTTTAGATACGCCGGGGACACCTTTGTTGAACTTTGTATCGCCGTGTTCACCGCATGTCTGAACTCATGTAAGTGTTGATCCCAAGTTCGATGATCGTGTCACGAAGATGGCGATCATAACCTTGAGAGTTCTATTACTCCTCTCTACCGGATTTGATTGCGGGTGATACGGTGGGATCAAAGCTCTCTTGATACCGAATTCTTCCAGGAGTTTGTCTAGATCTTTGTTTTGAAACTCCTTGCCATTGTCCGATAGGAAGAAGTCGGGGGTTTCCCATCGGAACAAGATTAATTCTTCAAAAGCTCTCGCTATGCTCTTCCCTGTAGCAGTACGCAGAGGTTTCAGCTCCACCCATCGCGTAAATAAGTCCTGGAACACCAAGATGTATTTGTTTTGAGTTTTGCTCATTGGGAACTCCATCAAGTCGGCTGAAACCACTGCCCAAGGCCGTTCCACTATTCGCCTGCCCATGAGTCCCTGCGGTCCCAGTTGAGAGACCTTGTACTGCTGACAGAGTTCGCATTCATATATGTAGTTCTGGACATCGTGCCAAATGCCCGGCCAATAATATTCTCCGGCCACCCTATCGTAGGTCTTATTTCGGCCCAGATGCCCTGACGACGTCAGACAATGAGCATCGTGAAGAATTCTCTCTCTTTGGTCCGTTGGAATGACCATTTTCCAACCTTCCTCGTTGTTTGACACTGGATCCAACAACTTATCTCTGCGGTAACAATAAAGCAAATCCCCGTCTACCCTCCATTCTTTATACTTGTTTGGATACTGTCTAACCTCTTCCAATTTCTTGACATACCACGGATCTACACTCTCTACAATTTCTCCCACCTCGTCTACATCATAACTTCTTGACAACCAATCGGGCAAGTAATGATTAGCACCTTTGCGATGAATTATCGTGAAATCCCATTGTTGTAAAAACAAAGCCCATCTTGCCAGTCTACCAGTCGGATCCTTCAGATTTTTGAGATACTTCAAAGCGCTGTGATCGGTTATTACCGTAAAATGAGCACCCTCAATATACGGCCTGAATTTTTCGATGCCAAATTTAACAGCCACCATTTCTTTTTCCGACACTGTGTAGTTTTTCTCATGGGTATTTAGCATACGGCTGGCAAAACAAATAGGATGTTCTCCGTCTTCAAAGTCTTGGGTCAAAACCGCTCCAATTGAATCTTTGCTGGCATCGGTTTGGACCGTGAAAGGTAGCGTGAAATCTGGTCTCGCTAACACTGGAGCTTCAGTGAGTGCCCTCTTTAGAGTGTCGAAAGCTTCCTGTTCTTCAGTTCCCCAATTCCAAGGGAATTTCTTCGACGTCAATCTGGTCAGTGGAATTTTTATCTCTGACTCATGTTCTATGAATCGGCCATACCAGTTAATGACGCCGAGGAAACTTCTCAAACCTTTCATCCCTTTTGGCGCGGGAATCCTCAGAATAGGGTCTACCTTTTCTGGGTCAGGTCTCAACCCTTCCGCGTCCAGCAAATAACCCAGGAATTTCACTCGTGAACAACAAAACTCACATTTCTTTGCGTTCACAACCAAACCAGCTTCTGTCAACCTCCTCAGTACAAACTCTACCCAATACAGTAACTCCACAAAGGTGAGGGCAATGATGATTATATCGTCTAAGTAGGCAAACACATTTGGTTCTACATCCGGGCCAAATAACGCGTCTATCAGTCTTTGGAAAGTTCTCGGGGCATTTGAAAGACCAAAAGGCATTCGCAAAAATTCGAACAATCCTTTCCCTAGGACTGCGAAAGCTGTATACTTGCGACTCGCAGGATCCATGGGAATCTGAAAGTACGCCTGTTTTAAGTCTATCTTACATATGTACTTGACTTTCCGCAACTTGTCCAAAACCATGTCTACACTGGGCAAGGCATACGCGTCCTTGCGAGATACTTTATTCACATCTCTGTAGTCTATGCAAAACCTATAATCCCCATCACCCTTCTTTATGATGACCGGTGCACTTCTCCACTCACTATTTGATGGTTGAATGATCCCGGTCTCTAACATCTTGTCTACTTCTCTACGGGCTACTTCCTCCATAGCCGGTGACATTCTACGATGAGCATGACGTACCGGCACTGCTCCTTCGGTTAGTTCTATCCGATGCTGCGTTAGCGTAGTGAAACCCTGGAATTCTTCCGGTGGAGGCAAAATTTTCTTTGCGAGATCTTCGATCTGTCGTTTTTCTTCCTCGGAGATTTCGACCAGACCTGCGCATTCAGCCAATATCTCGGCCACCATTTCGACCCGCCGTTTTTCTTCCGGTGTTTCCTTCACTACTGCACATTCTGCAATGAGTGTTTCACCGTTCTCTCCATCCGCCTTCGTGAACTGGTGCCGTATGCCACTCGAACCACTTTTCCAGGAGCCATCCGCATAGTCGCAACAGATCTCAAACGCTTGGATGAAGTCTTGCCCCAGTATTATATCGTTAGAGATGCCTTTTTTCTATATCCTGCGAATCATTATCGTCTCCATCTGTCTGATATTCACTCTCGCTATCGTCTGTCAACACTTTGTCTTCTCTCGTTCCCCGTTTTTGATTCGTTTGTCTCGATTTCCTCTGTCTGTGTATTCTCGTGTCCAGCACGTATTCTTTCGCTGGTTGTTCTTCCGGCTCTATTCCTTCATTGTCTACGGATGGTATCCACGGAATGTCCAACCTCTTTCCTTCCTGGATTAATTCAACTCGTAACAGTCTTTCGCAGTTTGTCTCGAAAGAGCCTGTCGTGCTTACCTTCGCTTTTACCAGCTCTTCCTTCACTTGATCTTCACTCATCGATCTTATTTCATTCAACCTTCTCCTAATGTCACGAGAATTTGTTAATAATCTTCTCATGCTGTCTACATATGTTCGGTATTCCATCTTCTCTGCCCTTCCTCACGAGAACACAACCACAAGAAAGAAGAAAAAAAAAAAAATTTTTTTTCTACACTCAATCTTGAATCTGAGAAAACACAAAAAAAAAATTTTGTGTCTACACTTAATCTTGGACCTCAAAAAAAAAAAAAAAAAAAAAAATTCACTGTCTACTATAGTCTTGAACCTGAAAAAAAAAAAAAAAAATTTTTCACTGACTCTATTTTTCTTTATTCACAAAAAAATTTTCTGTCTACAATGTTCTTGAACCTGAAAGAAAATTTTCACTGACTCTAATTTTCTTAATTCACAACAAAAAAAAAAAATTTTTTTTTTTTTTTTTTTTTTTTTTTTTGTCTACAATGTTCTTGAACCTGAAAGAAAATTTTCACTGACTCTAATTTTCTTAATTCACAACAAAAAAAAATTTTTTCTGTCTACAATGATCTTGAACCTGAAAGAAAATTTTCACTGACTCTAATTTTCTTAATTCACCAAAAAAAAATTTCTGTCTACAATGTTCTTGAACCTGAAAGAAAATTTTCACTGACTCTAATTTTCTTAATTCACAACAAAAAAAAATTTTTTTCTGTCTACAATGATCTTGAACCTGAAAGAAAATTTTCACTGACTCTAATTTTCTTAATTCACCAAAAAAAAATTTCTGTCTACAATGTTCTTGAACCTGAAAGAAAATTTTCACTGACTCTAATTTTCTTAATTCACAACAAAAAAAAATTTTTTCTGTCTACAATGATCTTGAACCTGAAAGAAAATTTTCACTGACTCTAATTTTCTTAATTCACCAAAAAAAAATTTCTGTCTACAATGTTCTTGAACCTGAAAGAAAATTTTCACTGACTCTAATTTTCTTAATTCACAACAAAAAAAAATTTTTTTCTGTCTACAATGATCTTGAACCTGAAAGAAAATTTTCACTGACTCTAATTTTCTTAATTCACCAAAAAAAAATTTCTGTCTACAATGTTCTTGAACCTGAAAGAAAATTTTCACTGACTCTAATTTTCTTAATTCACAACAAAAAAAAAAAAATTTTTTCTGTCTACAATGTTCTTGAACCTGTTTCTCAGTAGCTGCTAGGGGACTAAGAGGGGAAGCTAGGGGACTAAGAGGGGAAGCTAGGGGACTAAGAGGGGAAGCTAGGGGACTAAGAGGGGAAGCTAGGGGACTAAGAGGGGAGGCATGTCGTGTATCAACCTTTAACATAAATAATAATACTAATAATAATCATAACCAATACCCATCACCCTCCTAAGTTGCGCTAACGTCTTTTCGAATATTCTTAATGACTCCCGCCGAAAGAGTGAGGAAGGGGGCCCGTCGCAAGCCGAGCTAACAGCTCGAGCTAATTGGATGCAGCTCCGATCCTAAAGTCCTAGGTGGGGATAATCGTCAACCTCCCAGCTCGCGCGAACCTCAAACGCTCTCTCCCGTTCCCGACACCAAGCGATCCGGAGGCTACGCGCAAGCTGAAGGTCGTAGAGGCACACCTGGACGAAAGGAGCCGGAGTTCCACGGGCTTTGATAGGCCACTGTGTTCGACAGCCCTGACACATGGGTCAACCTTAGGGATCACCGGCCTAGAAACCCGGACCCCTCTCTGTTTAGCCTAGGTTCACACCTAGTAACAAGTAAGACTTTTATTGTTAATATATAACTTCGTCGAATGACGATAAACTCAATTCGTATATAATTTCTATTTTATAATTATTAATAATAAAACTATCATTAACTTTAAAAATTACTTTTATTTTTCCTCAAATAAATCCTACCAAAGACAAGCTAAAAGGGTGACGAGCAGATTACTGCGTGATCTGCTCATAGCGGGTAAGTTCCCACTTAAATTAAATTAAACTTAAATTTAATTTAATAATTATTGTCACGTTCACACGCGACAACTTCATGGAAAATTGAGGAGAGAGCTTTCAAAGATGTTTGCTTAGTTACGAAAAAAAAATTTCAATCTGGGCCTGGTAGGATTGGTTCAAACTTGTTCTGACGATATCTCGCCAACAAATGCGTTTAAGAAGGTCTTTTTCGGACCAACGAAAGAAGCCTTGAAATATTCTAGAAGTCCTTAAAACCCTTGCAATAATAAATGGGGAAATTTCCCGACGGATTCAGATGGAATGACTGTAGATAATACCTGTAACTTCGAGGAGAATCGAGGAGACAGCTTTCAAAGATGTATGCTTAGTTCGGAGAAAAATATTTCAATATAGGCCTAGTAGAGTAGGTTTGAACTTGTTTTGACGATAACTCGCCAACAAATGCATTTTAGAGGGTCTTTTTCGAACCAATGAAAATAGCCTCAAATTATTCTAGAAATCCTAAAAATCCCTTTACAATAATAAATGGTGTAATTTTCCAACCGATTCAGATGGAATCACGGTACATTATACCTGTAACTTCGAGGAGGATCGAGGAGAGAGCTTTCAAAGATGTATGCTTATTTCGGAGAAAAATGTTTCAATAGAGGCCTGGTAGAGTTGGTTTGAACTTGTTTTTACGATAACTCGCCAACAAATGAATTTTAGAGGGTCTTTTTCGAACCAATGAAAAGAGCCTTGAAATAATCTAGAAGTCCTTAAAACTCTTACAATAATAAATGGTGTAATTTCCTGACGGACTCAAATAGAATAACTGTACATTATACCAGTAACTTCATGAAGAACCGAGGAGAGAGCTTTCAAAGATGTATGCTTTGTTAGGAGAAAAATATTCCAATATAGGCCTAGTAGAATTGGTTTAAACTTGTTTTGACGATGACTCGCAACAAATGCCTTTTAGAGGGTCTTTTTTGGACCAAAGAAAAGAGCCTTGAAATAATCTAGAAGTCCTTAAAACCCTTACAATAATAAATAGTGTAATTTCCAGACGGATTCAGATGGAATGACTGTACATTACACCTGTAACTTCATGGAGAATCTAGGACAGAGCTTCCAAAGATGTATGCTTAGTTTTGGAGAAAAATATTCTAACCTGGGCCTGGTAGAGTTGGTTCAAACTTGTTTTGACGAAAACTCGCCAACAAATGCGTTTTATAGGGTCTAATTCGGACCACTGAAAATAGCCTTGAAATATTCCAGAAATCCTTTAGACCCTTAAATGATAAGTCTTGAAATTTCCTGACAAGTTCAGGTGGAATGACTGGACATTATACCTGTAACTTCATGGAGAATCGAGGAGAGAGCTTTCAAAGATGTTTGCATAGTTCGGA
The DNA here is from genome assembly GCA_038277355.1 of Encarsia formosa. Taxonomy (NCBI): domain Eukaryota; kingdom Metazoa; phylum Arthropoda; class Insecta; order Hymenoptera; family Aphelinidae; genus Encarsia; species Encarsia formosa. Next base: position 58,219,633 of record CM076188.1, on the reverse strand, counting down.
AAAAAATATTTCAATATAGGCCAGGCAGAGTTGGTTCGAAATTGTTTTGACGATAAGTCGTCAACATTTGCGTTTTAGGTGGTCTTTTTCGAACCAATGAAAATAGCTTTGAAATATTCTAGAAGTCCTTCAAACCCTTGCAATAATAAATGGGGAAATTTCCCGATGGATTCAGATAGAATGACTGTAGATAATACCTGTAACTTTGAGGAGAATCGAGGAGACAGCTTTCAAAGATGTTTGCATAGTTCGGAAAAAAATATTTCAATATAGGCCAGGCAGAGTTGGTTCGAAATTGTTTTGACGATAAGTCGTCAACATTTGCGTTTTAGGTGGTCTTTTTCGAACCAATGAAAATAGCTTTGAAATATTCTAGAAGTCCTTCAAACCCTTGCAATAATAAATGGGGAAATTTCCCGATGGATTCAGATAGAATGACTGTAGATAATACCTGTAACTTTGAGGAGAATCGAGGAGACAGCTTTCAAAGATGTATGCATAGTTCGGAAAAAAATATTTCAATATAGGCCAGGCAGAGTTGGTTCGAAATTGTTTTGACGATAAGTCGTCAACATTTGCGTTTTAGGTGGTCTTTTTCGAACCAATGAAAATAGCTTTGAAATATTCTAGAAGTCCTTCAAACCCTTGCAATAATAAATGGGGAAATTTCCCGATGGATTCAGATAGAATGACTGTAGATAATACCTGTAACTTTGAGGAGAATCGAGGAGACAGCTTTCAAAGATGTATGCTTAGTTCGGAGAAAAATATTTCAATATAGGCCTGGTAGAGTTGATTCGAACTTGTTTTGACGATAACTCGCCAACAAATGCATTTTAGAGGGTCTTTTTCGAACCAATGAAAATAGCCTTGAAATATTCTAGACGTCCTTAAAACCCTCACGATAATAAATGGTGTGATTTCCCGACAGATTCAGATGGAATTACTGTACATTATACCTGTAACTTCATGGAGAATCTAGGAGAGTGCTTTTAAAGATTTATGCTTAATTCGGAGAAAAATATTTCAACATAAGCCTAGTAGAGTAGGTTTGAACTTGTTTTGACGATAACTCGCCAACAAATGCATTTTAGAGGGTCTTTTTCGAACCAATGAAAATAGCCTCAAATTATTCTAGAAATCCTAAAAATCCCTTTACAATAATAAATGGTGTAATTTTCCAACCAATTCAGATGGAATCACAGTACATTATACCTGTAACTTCGAGGAGGATCGAGGAGAGAGCTTTCAAAGATGTATGCTTATTTCGGAGAAAAATGTTTCAATATAGGCCAGGCAGAGTTGGTTCGAAATTGTTTTGACGATAAGTCGTCAACATTTGCGTTTTAGGTGGTCTTTTTCGAACCAATGAAAATAGCTTTGAAATATTCTAGAAGTCCTTCAAACCCTTGCAATAATAAATGGGGAAATTTCCCGATGGATTCAGATGGAATGACTGTAGATAATACCTGTAACTTTGAGGAGAATCGAGGAGACAGCTTTCAAAGATGTTTGCATAGTTCGGAAAAAAATATTTCAATATAGGCCAGGCAGAGTTGGTTCGAAATTGTTTTGACGATAAGTCGTCAACATTTGCGTTTTAGGTGGTCTTTTTCGAACCAATGAAAATAGCTTTGAAATATTCTAGAAGTCCTTCAAACCCTTGCAATAATAAATGGGGAAATTTCCCGATGGATTCAGATAGAATGACTGTAGATAATACCTGTAACTTTGAGGAGAATCGAGGAGACAGCTTTCAAAGATGTATGCATAGTTCGGAAAAAAATATTTCAATATAGGCCAGGCAGAGTTGGTTCGAAATTGTTTTGACGATAAGTCGTCAACATTTGCGTTTTAGGTGGTCTTTTTCGAACCAATGAAAATAGCTTTGAAATATTCTAGAAGTCCTTCAAACCCTTGCAATAATAAATGGGGAAATTTCCCGATGGATTCAGATAGAATGACTGTAGATAATACCTGTAACTTTGAGGAGAATCGAGGAGACAGCTTTCAAAGATGTATGCTTAGTTCGGAGAAAAATATTTCAATATAGGCCTGGTAGAGTTGATTCGAACTTGTTTTGACGATAACTCGCCAACAAATGCATTTTAGAGGGTCTTTTTCGAACCAATGAAAATAGCCTTGAAATATTCTAGACGTCCTTAAAACCCTCACGATAATAAATGGTGTGATTTCCCGACAGATTCAGATGGAATTACTGTACATTATACCTGTAACTTCATGGAGAATCTAGGAGAGTGCTTTTAAAGATTTATGCTTAATTCGGAGAAAAATATTTCAACATAAGCCTAGTAGAGTAGGTTTGAACTTGTTTTGACGATAACTCGCCAACAAATGCATTTTAGAGGGTCTTTTTCGAACCAATGAAAATAGCCTCAAATTATTCTAGAAGTCCTTCAAACCCTTGCAATAATAAATGGGGAAATTTCCCGATGGATTCAGATAGAATGACTGTAGATAATACCTGTAACTTCGAGGAGGATCGAGGAGAGAGCTTTCAAAGATGTATGCTTATTTCGGAGAAAAATGTTTCAATAGAGGCCTGGTAGAGTTGGTTTGAACTTGTTTTTACGATAACTCGCCAACAAATGCATTTTAGAGGGTCTTTTTCGAACCAATGAAAAGAGCCTTAAAATAATCTAGAAGTCCTTAAAACTCTTACAATAATAAATGGTGTAATTTCCTGACAGACTCAAATGAAATAACTGTACATTATACCAGTAACTTCATGAAGAACCGAGGAGAGAGCTTTCAAAGATGTATGCTTTGTTAGGAGAAAAATATTCCAATATAGGCCTAGTAGAGTTGGTTTCAACTTGTTTTGACGATGACTCGCAACAAATGCCTTTTAGAGGGTCTTTTTTGGACCAAAGAAAAGAGCCTTGAAATAATCTAGAAGTCCTTAAAACCCTTACAATAATAAATAGTGTAATTTCCAGACGGATTCAGATGGAATGACTGTACATTATACCTGTAACTTCATGGAGAATCTAGGACAGAGCTTCCAAAGATGTATGCTTAGTTTTGGAGAAAAATATTCTAACCTGGGCCTGGTAGAGTTGGTTCAAACTTGTTTTGACGAAAACTCGCCAACAAATGCGTTTTATAGGGTCTTTTTCGGACCACTGTAAATAGCCTTGAAATATTCCAGAAATCCTTGAGACCCTTACAATGATAAGTCCTGAAATTTCCTGACAAGTTCAGATGGAATGACTGGACATTATACCTGTAACTTCATGGAGAATCGAGGAGAGAGCTTTCAAAGATGTTTGCATAGTTCGGAGAAAAATATTTCAATATAGGCCTGGCAGAGTTGGTTCGAAATTGTTTTGACGATAAGTCGTCAACATTTGCGTTTTAGGTGGTCTTTTTCGGACCAATGAAAATAGCCTTGAAATATTCTAGAAGTCCTTCAAACCCTTGCAATAATAAATGGGGAAATTTCCCGATGGATTCAGATAGAATGACTGTAGATAATACCTGTAACTTCGAGGAGAATCGAGGAGACAGCTTTCAAAGATGTATGCTTAGTTCGGAGAAAAATATTTCAATATAGGCCTGGTAGAGTTGATTCGAACTTGTTTTGACGATAACTCGCCAACAAAAGCGTTTTAGAGGGTCTTCTTTGGACCAATGAAAATAGCCTTGAAATATTCTAGACGTCCTTAAAACCCTCACGATAATAAATGGAGTGATTTCCCGACAGATTCAGATGGAATTACTGTACATTATACCTGTAACTTCGAGGAGGATCGAGGAGAGAGCTTTCAAAGATGTATGCATATTTCGGAGAAAAATATTTCAATATAGGCCTGGTAGAGATGGTTTGAACTTGTTTTTACGATGACTCGCCAACAAATGAGTTTTAGAGGGTCTTTTTCGGACCACTGAAAATAGCCTTGAAATATTCCAGAAATCCTTGAGACCCTTACAATGATAAGTCTTGAAATTTCCTGACAAGTTCCGATGGAATGACTGGACATTATATCTGTAACTTCATGGAGAATCGAGGAGAGAGCTTTTAAAGATGTTTGCATAGTTTGGGCCACTATGGGCCTGGTAGAGTTGGTTTGAACTTGTTTTGACGATAACTCGCCAACTAATAGGTTTTAGAGGACCCCTTTACAATAATAAATGGTGTAATTTTCCGACAGATTCAAATGGAATTACTATACATTATACCTGTAACTTCATGGAGAATCGAGGAGAGAACTTTCAAAGATATATGCATAGTTAGGAAAAAAATATTTCAATAGAGGCCTGGTAGAAATAGTTCGAACTTGTTTTGACGATAACTCGCCGACAAATGCTTTTTGGAGGGTCTTCTTCGGATCAATGAAAATAGCCTTGAAATTATCTAGAAATCCTGAAAAACCTTACAATAATGAATGCCGTAATTTCCCGTCAGATTCAGATGGAATTACTGTACATTAAACCTGTTACTTCCTCGAGAACCGAGGAGAGAGCTTTCAAAGAAATATGCTTAGTTCGGAGAAAAATATTTTAAGATAGGCCTGGTAGAGTTGATTCGAACTTGTTTTGACGATAACTCGCCAACAAATGCGTTTTAGAGGGTCTTCTTTGGACCATAAAAATAGCCTTGAAATATTCTAGACGTCCTTAAAACCCTCACGATAATAAATGAGGAAATTTCCCGATGGATTCAGATGGAATGACTGTAGATAATACCTGTAACTTCGAGGAGAACCGAGGAGAGAGCTTTCAAAGAAATATGCTTAGTTCGGAGAAAAATATTTTCAGATAGGCCTGGTAGAGTTGATTCGAACTTGTTTTGACGATAACTCGCCAACAAATGCGTTTTAGAGGGTCTTCTTTAGACCAATGAAAATAGCCTTGAAATATTCTAGACGTCCTTAAAACCCTCACGATAATAAATGGAGTGATTTCCCGACAGATTCAGATGGAATCACAGTACATTATACCTGTAACTTCGAGGAGGATCGAGGAGAGAGCTTTCAAAGATGTATGCTTAGTTCGTAGAAAAATATTTCAATATAGGCCTGATAGAGTTGGTTTGAACTTGTTTTGACGATAACTCGCCAACAAATAGGTTTTAGAGGGTCTTCTTTGGACCAATGAAAATAGCCTTGAAATATTCTAGACGTCCTTAAAACCCTCACGATAATAAATGGAGTGATTTCCCGACAGATTCAGATGGAATCACAGTACATTATACCTGTAACTTCGAGGAGGATCGAGGAGAGAGCTTTCAAAGATGTATGCTTAGTTCGGAGAAAAATATTTCAATATAGGCCTGATAGAGTTGGTTTGAACTTGTTTTTACGATAACTCGCCAACTAATAGGTTTTAGAGGGTCGTTTTCGGATAAATGAAAATAGCCTTGAAATATTCTAGAAGTCCTTAAAACCCTTACAATAATAAATGGTGTCATTTCCCAACAAACTCAGATGGAATAACCGTTCATTTTACCTGCATTTTCATGGAAAATCTAGGAGAGTGCCTTCATAGATGTATAATTAGTTCGGGGAAAAATATTCCAATATGGGCCTGGTAAAGTTTGTTCAAACTTGTTTTGACGATAACTCGCCAACTAATTCGTTTTAGAGTGTCTTTTTCGGACCAATGAAAATAGCCTCAAATTTTTCTAGAAATCCTAAAAACCCCTTTACAATAATAAATGGTGTAATTTTCCGACAGATTCAAATGGAATTACTATACATTATACCTGTAACTTCATGGAGAATCGAGGAGAGAACTTTCAAAGAGATATGCATAGTTAGGAAAAAAATATTTCAATAGAGGCCGGGTAGAAATAGTTCGAACTTGTTTTGACGATAACTCGCCGACAAATGCTTTTTGGAGGGTCTTCTTCGGATCAATGAAAATAGCCTTGAAATTATCTAGAAATCCTGAAAAACCTTACAATAATAAATGCCGTAATTTCCCGACAGATTCAGATGGAATTACTGTACATTAAACCTGTTACTTCCTCGAGAACCGAGGAGAGAGCTTTCAAAGAAATATGCTTAGTTCGGAGAAAAATATTTTAAGATAGGCCTGGTAGAGTTGATTCGAACTTGTTTTGACGATAACTCGCCAACAAATGCGTTTTAGAGGGTCTTCTTTGGACCATAAAAATAGCCTTGAAATATTCTAGACGTCCTTAAAACCCTCATGATAATAAATGAGGAAATTTCCCGATGGATTCAGATGCAATGACTGTAGATAATACTTGTAACTTCGAGGAGAATCGAGGAGAAAGCTTTCAAAGATATATGCTTAGTTCGGAGAAAAATATTTCAATATAGGCCTGGTAGAGTTGATTCGAACTTGTTTTGACGATAACTCGCCAACAAATGCGTTTTAGAGGGTCTTCTTTGGACCAATGAAAATAGCCTTGAAATATTCTAGACGTCCTTAAAACCCTCACGATAATAAATGGTGTGATTTCCCGACAGATTCAGATGGAATTACTGTACATTATACCTGTTACTTCATGAAGAATCTAGGAGAGTGCTTTTAAAGATTTATGCTTAATTCGGAGAAAAATATTTCAATATAAGCCTAGTAGAGTAGGTTTGAACTTGTTTTGATGATAACTCGCCAACAAATGCATTTTAGAGGGTCTTTTTCGAACCAATGAATAGAGCCTTGAAATAATCTAGAAGTCTTTAAAACTCTTACAATAATAAATGGTGTTATTTCCTGACAGACTCAAATGGAATAACTGTACATTATACCAGTAACTTCATGAAGAACCGAGGAGAGAGCTTTCAAAGATGTATGCTTTGTTAGGAGAAAAATATTCCAATATAGGCCTAGTAGAGTTGGTTTAGACTTGTTTTGACGATAACTCGCCAACAAATGCCTTTTAGAGGGTCTTTTTTGGACCAAAGAAAAGAGCCTTGAAATAATCTAGAAGTCCTTAAAACCCTGACAATAATAAATAGTGTAATTTCCAGACGGATTCAGATGGAATGACTGTACATTATACCTGTAACTTCATGAAGAATCTAGGACAGAGCTTCCAAAGATGTATGCTTAGTTTTGGAGAAAAATATTCTAACCTGGGCCTGGTAGAGTTGGTTCAAACTTGTTTTGACGAAAACTCGCCAACAAATGCGTTTTAGAGGGTCTTTTTCGGACCAATGAAAATAGCCTTGAAATTATCTAGAAATCCTGAAAAACCTTACAATAATGAATGCCGTAATTTCCCGACAGATTTAGATGGAATTACTGTACATTAAACCTGTTACTTCCTCGAGAACCGAGGAGAGAGCTTTCAAAGATGTATGCTTAGTTCGGAGAAAAATATTTCAAGATAAGCCTGGTAGAGTTGATTCGAACTTGTTTTGACGATAACTCGCCAACAAATGCGTTTTAGAGGGTCTTCTTCGGACCAATGAAAATAGCCTTGAAATATTCTAGACGTCCTTAAAACCCTCACGATAATAAATGGTGTGATTTCCCGACAGATTCAGATGGAATTACAGTACATTATACCTGTAACTTCATGGAGAATCTAGGAGAGTGCTTTTAAAGATTTATGCTTAATTAGGAGAAAAATATTTCAAAATAGGCCTAGTAGAGTAGGTTTAAACTTGTTTTGACGATAACTCGCCAACAAATGCATTTTAGAGGGTCTTTTTCGAACCGATGAAAATAGCCTCAAATTATTCTAAAAATCCTAAAAATCCCTTTACAATAATAATTGGTGTAATTTTCCAACCGATTCATATGGAATCACAGTACATTATACCTGTAACTTCGAGGAGGATCGAGGAGAGAGCTTTCAAAGATGTATGCTTAGTTCGGAGAAAAATATTTCAATATAGGCCTGATAGAGTTGGTTTGAACTTGTTTTTACGATAACTCGCCAATTAATAGGTTTTAGAGGGTCGTTTTCGGATAAATGAAAATAGCCTTGAAAAATTCTAGAAGTCCTTAAAACCCTTACAATAATAAATGGTGTCATTTCCCAACAAACTCAGATGGAATAACCGTTCATTTTACCTGCATTTTCATGGAAAATCTAGGAGAGTGCCTTCATAGATGTATAATTAGTTCGGGGAAAAATATTCCAATATGGGCCTGGTAAAGTTTGTTCAAACTTGTTTTGACGATAACTCGCCAACTAATTCGTTTTAGAGTGTCTTTTTCGGACCAATGAAAATAGCCTCAAATTTTTCTAGAAATCCTAAAAACCCCTTTACAATAATAAATGGTGTAATTTTCCGACAGATTCAAATGGAATTACTTTACATTATACCTGTAACTTCATGGAGAATCGAGGAGAGAGCTTTCAAAGATATATGCATAGTTCGGAAAAAAATATTTCAATAGAGGCCTGGTAGAAATAAATCGAACTTGTTTTGACGATAACTCGCCGACAAAAGCTTTTTAGAGGGTCTTCTTCGGACCAATGAAAATAGCCTTGAAATTATCTAGAAATCCTAAAAAACCTTACAATAATAAATGGTGTAATTTTCCGACAGATTCAAATGGTATTACTATACATTAAACCTGTTACTTCCTCGAGAACCGGGAAGAGAGCTTTCAAAGATGTATGCTTAGTTCGGAGAAAAATATTTCAAGATAGGCCTGGTAGAGTTGATTCGAACTTGTTTTGACGATAACTCGCCAACAAATGCGTTTTAGAGGGTTTTTTTCGGACCAATGAAAATAGCCTTGAAATATTCTAGAAGTCCTTAAAACCTTTACAATACTAAATTATGTAATTTTCTGACAGATTCAGATGGAATCACTGTACATCATACCTGTAACTTCATAAAGAATGAAAGAGAAAGCTTTCAAAGATGTATGCTTAGTTCGGAGAAAAATATTTTAATATAGGCCTAGTAGAGTTGGTTCAAACTTGATTTGACGATAATTCGCCAACAAATGCGTTTTAGAGGGTCTTTTTCGGACCAATGAAAATAGCCTTGAAATATTCTAGAAGTCCTTAAAACCCTTACAATAATAAATGGTTTAATTTCCTGACAGATTCAGATAAAATGACTGTAGATTATACCTGTAACTTCATGGAGAATCTAGGAGAGAGCTCTCGTAGATGTATAATTAGTTTAGAGAAAATTATTTCAATCTTGGCCTAGTAGAGTTAATTTAAACTTGTTTTCACAATAACTAGCCAACAAATGTGTTTTAGAGTGTCTTTTTCAGACCAATGAAAATAGCCTTCAATTTTTCCAGAAATCCTAAAAACCCTTAAAATAATAAATGGTGTAAATCTCCGACAGATTCGGATGGAATGACTGTACATTATACCCGAAACTTCATGGAGAATCGAGGAGAGAGCTTTCAAAGATGTAAGCATAGTTCGGAGAATAATATTTCAATATGAGCCTGGTAGAATTAGTTTGAACTTGTTTTGACGATAACTCGCCAACAAATGCGTTTTAGAGGGTCTTTTTTGGACCAATGAAAATAGCCTTGAAATATTTTAGAAGTCCTTAAAACCCTTACAATAATAAATGGTGGAATTTCCCGACCGACTCAGATGGAATTACCGTAGATTATACCTGCAACTTCATGGAGAATCTAGGAGAGTGCTTTCAAAGATGTATGCTTAGTTCGGAGAAAAATATTTCAATATAGGCTTTCTAGAGTTAGATAGAACTTGTTTTGACGATAACTCGCCAACAAAGGCGTTTTAGAGGGTCTATTTCGGACCAATGTAATGGCCATGAAAGAAACTAGAAGTCCTTAAAACTCTTACCGTAATAAATGGTGGAATTTCCTGACGGATTCAGATAAAATGACTGTACATTATACCTGTAACTTCATGGAGAATCTGGGAGAGTGCTCTCGTAGATATATAATTAGTTAAGAGAAAATTATCTCAATCTTGGCCTAGTAGAGTTTATTTAAACTTGTTTTGACAATAACTCGCCAACAAATGTGTTTTAGAGTGTCTTTTTCAGACCAATGAAAATAGCCTTCAATTTTTCCAGAAATCCTAAAAACCCTTAAAATAATAAATGGTGTAAATCTCCGACAGATTCGGATGGAATGACTGTACATTATACCTGTAACTTCATGGAGAGCCGAGGAGAATGCTTTCACAGAGTTTAGTCAGCGAACTTCATGGAAAATCGAAGAGAGAGCATTCAAAGTTGTATGCTTAGTTTTAGAGAATAATATTTCAATCCAGGCCTGGTAGAGTTGGTTTGAACTTGTTTTGACGATAACTCGCCAACAAATGCGTTTTAGAGGGTCTTTTTCGGACCAATGAAAATAGCCTTGAAATATTCTAGAAGTCCTTAAAACCCTTACAATAATAAATGGTGGAATTTCCCGACCGACTCAGATGGAATTACCGTAGATTATACCTGCACCTTCATGGAGAATCTAGGAGAGTGCTTTCAAAGATGTATGCTTAGTTCGGAGAAAAATATTTCAATATAGGCCTTCTAGAGTTAGATAGAACTTCTTTTGACGATAACTCGCCAACAAAGGCGTTTTAGAGGGTCTATTTCGGACCAATGAAAATGGCCTTGAAAGAAACTAGAAGTCCTTCAAACTCTTACCGTAATAAATGGTGGAATTTCCTGACGGATTCAGATAAAATGACTGTACATTATACCTGTAACTTCTTGGAGAATCTGGGAGAGTGCTCTCGTAGATATATAATTAGTTTAGAGAAAATCATCTCAATCTTGGCTCAGTAGAATTTATTTAAACTTGTTTTGACGATAACTCGCCAACAAATGCGTTTTAGAGGGTCTTCTTCGGACCAATGAAAATAGCCTTGAAATATTCTAGACGTCCTTAAAACCCTCACGATAATAAATGGTGTGATTTCCCGACAGATTCAGATGGAATTACAGTACATTATACCTGTAACTTCATGGAGAATCTAGGAGAGTGCTTTTAAAGATTTATGCTTAATTAGGAGAAAAATATTTCAAAATAGGCCTAGTAGAGTAGGTTTAAACTTGTTTTGACGATAACTCGCCAACAAATGCATTTTAGAGGGTCTTTTTCGAACCGATGAAAATAGCCTCAAATTATTCTAAAAATCCTAAAAATCCCTTTACAATAATAATTGGTGTAATTTTCCAACCGATTCATATGGAATCACAGTACATTATACCTGTAACTTCGAGGAGGATCGAGGAGAGAGCTTTCAAAGATGTATGCTTAGTTCGGAGAAAAATATTTCAATATAGGCCTGATAGAGTTGGTTTGAACTTGTTTTTACGATAACTCGCCAATTAATAGGTTTTAGAGGGTCGTTTTCGGATAAATGAAAATAGCCTTGAAAAATTCTAGAAGTCCTTAAAACCCTTACAATAATAAATGGTGTCATTTCCCAACAAACTCAGATGGAATAACCGTTCATTTTACCTGCATTTTCATGGAAAATCTAGGAGAGTGCCTTCATAGATGTATAATTAGTTCGGGGAAAAATATTCCAATATGGGCCTGGTAAAGTTTGTTCAAACTTGTTTTGACGATAACTCGCCAACTAATTCGTTTTAGAGTGTCTTTTTCGGACCAATGAAAATAGCCTCAAATTTTTCTAGAAATCCTAAAAACCCCTTTACAATAATAAATGGTGTAATTTTCCGACAGATTCAAATGGAATTACTTTACATTATACCTGTAACTTCATGGAGAATCGAGGAGAGAGCTTTCAAAGATATATGCATAGTTCGGAAAAAAATATTTCAATAGAGGCCTGGTAGAAATAAATCGAACTTGTTTTGACGATAACTCGCCGACAAAAGCTTTTTAGAGGGTCTTCTTCGGACCAATGAAAATAGCCTTGAAATTATCTAGAAATCCTAAAAAACCTTACAATAATAAATGGTGTAATTTTCCGACAGATTCAAATGGTATTACTATACATTAAACCTGTTACTTCCTCGAGAACCGGGAAGAGAGCTTTCAAAGATGTATGCTTAGTTCGGAGAAAAATATTTCAAGATAGGCCTGGTAGAGTTGATTCGAACTTGTTTTGACGATAACTCGCCAACAAATGCGTTTTAGAGGGTTTTTTTCGGACCAATGAAAATAGCCTTGAAATATTCTAGAAGTCCTTAAAACCTTTACAATACTAAATTATGTAATTTTCTGACAGATTCAGATGGAATCACTGTACATCATACCTGTAACTTCATAAAGAATGAAAGAGAAAGCTTTCAAAGATGTATGCTTAGTTCGGAGAAAAATATTTTAATATAGGCCTAGTAGAGTTGGTTCAAACTTGATTTGACGATAATTCGCCAACAAATGCGTTTTAGAGGGTCTTTTTCGGACCAATGAAAATAGCCTTGAAATATTCTAGAAGTCCTTAAAACCCTTACAATAATAAATGGTTTAATTTCCTGACAGATTCAGATAAAATGACTGTAGATTATACCTGTAACTTCATGGAGAATCTAGGAGAGAGCTCTCGTAGATGTATAATTAGTTTAGAGAAAATTATTTCAATCTTGGCCTAGTAGAGTTAATTTAAACTTGTTTTCACAATAACTAGCCAACAAATGTGTTTTAGAGTGTCTTTTTCAGACCAATGAAAATAGCCTTCAATTTTTCCAGAAATCCTAAAAACCCTTAAAATAATAAATGGTGTAAATCTCCGACAGATTCGGATGGAATGACTGTACATTATACCCGAAACTTCATGGAGAATCGAGGAGAGAGCTTTCAAAGATGTAAGCATAGTTCGGAGAATAATATTTCAATATGAGCCTGGTAGAATTAGTTTGAACTTGTTTTGACGATAACTCGCCAACAAATGCGTTTTAGAGGGTCTTTTTTGGACCAATGAAAATAGCCTTGAAATATTTTAGAAGTCCTTAAAACCCTTACAATAATAAATGGTGGAATTTCCCGACCGACTCAGATGGAATTACCGTAGATTATACCTGCAACTTCATGGAGAATCTAGGAGAGTGCTTTCAAAGATGTATGCTTAGTTCGGAGAAAAATATTTCAATATAGGCTTTCTAGAGTTAGATAGAACTTGTTTTGACGATAACTCGCCAACAAAGGCGTTTTAGAGGGTCTATTTCGGACCAATGTAATGGCCATGAAAGAAACTAGAAGTCCTTAAAACTCTTACCGTAATAAATGGTGGAATTTCCTGACGGATTCAGATAAAATGACTGTACATTATACCTGTAACTTCATGGAGAATCTGGGAGAGTGCTCTCGTAGATATATAATTAGTTAAGAGAAAATTATCTCAATCTTGGCCTAGTAGAGTTTATTTAAACTTGTTTTGACAATAACTCGCCAACAAATGTGTTTTAGAGTGTCTTTTTCAGACCAATGAAAATAGCCTTCAATTTTTCCAGAAATCCTAAAAACCCTTAAAATAATAAATGGTGTAAATCTCCGACAGATTCGGATGGAATGACTGTACATTATACCTGTAACTTCATGGAGAGCCGAGGAGAATGCTTTCACAGAGTTTAGTCAGCGAACTTCATGGAAAATCGAAGAGAGAGCATTCAAAGTTGTATGCTTAGTTTTAGAGAATAATATTTCAATCCAGGCCTGGTAGAGTTGGTTTGAACTTGTTTTGACGATAACTCGCCAACAAATGCGTTTTAGAGGGTCTTTTTCGGACCAATGAAAATAGCCTTGAAATATTCTAGAAGTCCTTAAAACCCTTACAATAATAAATGGTGGAATTTCCCGACCGACTCAGATGGAATTACCGTAGATTATACCTGCACCTTCATGGAGAATCTAGGAGAGTGCTTTCAAAGATGTATGCTTAGTTCGGAGAAAAATATTTCAATATAGGCCTTCTAGAGTTAGATAGAACTTCTTTTGACGATAACTCGCCAACAAAGGCGTTTTAGAGGGTCTATTTCGGACCAATGAAAATGGCCTTGAAAGAAACTAGAAGTCCTTCAAACTCTTACCGTAATAAATGGTGGAATTTCCTGACGGATTCAGATAAAATGACTGTACATTATACCTGTAACTTCTTGGAGAATCTGGGAGAGTGCTCTCGTAGATATATAATTAGTTTAGAGAAAATCATCTCAATCTTGGCTCAGTAGAATTTATTTAAACTTGTTTTGACGATAACTCGCCAACAAATGCGTTTTAGAGGGTCTTCTTCGGACCAATGAAAATAGCCTTGAAATATTCTAGACGTCCTTAAAACCCTCACGATAATAAATGGTGTGATTTCCCGACAGATTCAGATGGAATTACAGTACATTATACCTGTAACTTCATGGAGAATCTAGGAGAGTGCTTTTAAAGATTTATGCTTAATTAGGAGAAAAATATTTCAAAATAGGCCTAGTAGAGTAGGTTTAAACTTGTTTTGACGATAACTCGCCAACAAATGCATTTTAGAGGGTCTTTTTCGAACCGATGAAAATAGCCTCAAATTATTCTAAAAATCCTAAAAATCCCTTTACAATAATAATTGGTGTAATTTTCCAACCGATTCATATGGAATCACAGTACATTATACCTGTAACTTCGAGGAGGATCGAGGAGAGAGCTTTCAAAGATGTATGCTTAGTTCGGAGAAAAATATTTCAATATAGGCCTGATAGAGTTGGTTTGAACTTGTTTTTACGATAACTCGCCAATTAATAGGTTTTAGAGGGTCGTTTTCGGATAAATGAAAATAGCCTTGAAAAATTCTAGAAGTCCTTAAAACCCTTACAATAATAAATGGTGTCATTTCCCAACAAACTCAGATGGAATAACCGTTCATTTTACCTGCATTTTCATGGAAAATCTAGGAGAGTGCCTTCATAGATGTATAATTAGTTCGGGGAAAAATATTCCAATATGGGCCTGGTAAAGTTTGTTCAAACTTGTTTTGACGATAACTCGCCAACTAATTCGTTTTAGAGTGTCTTTTTCGGACCAATGAAAATAGCCTCAAATTTTTCTAGAAATCCTAAAAACCCCTTTACAATAATAAATGGTGTAATTTTCCGACAGATTCAAATGGAATTACTTTACATTATACCTGTAACTTCATGGAGAATCGAGGAGAGAGCTTTCAAAGATATATGCATAGTTCGGAAAAAAATATTTCAATAGAGGCCTGGTAGAAATAAATCGAACTTGTTTTGACGATAACTCGCCGACAAAAGCTTTTTAGAGGGTCTTCTTCGGACCAATGAAAATAGCCTTGAAATTATCTAGAAATCCTAAAAAACCTTACAATAATAAATGGTGTAATTTTCCGACAGATTCAAATGGTATTACTATACATTAAACCTGTTACTTCCTCGAGAACCGGGAAGAGAGCTTTCAAAGATGTATGCTTAGTTCGGAGAAAAATATTTCAAGATAGGCCTGGTAGAGTTGATTCGAACTTGTTTTGACGATAACTCGCCAACAAATGCGTTTTAGAGGGTTTTTTTCGGACCAATGAAAATAGCCTTGAAATATTCTAGAAGTCCTTAAAACCTTTACAATACTAAATTATGTAATTTTCTGACAGATTCAGATGGAATCACTGTACATCATACCTGTAACTTCATAAAGAATGAAAGAGAAAGCTTTCAAAGATGTATGCTTAGTTCGGAGAAAAATATTTTAATATAGGCCTAGTAGAGTTGGTTCAAACTTGATTTGACGATAATTCGCCAACAAATGCGTTTTAGAGGGTCTTTTTCGGACCAATGAAAATAGCCTTGAAATATTCTAGAAGTCCTTAAAACCCTTACAATAATAAATGGTTTAATTTCCTGACAGATTCAGATAAAATGACTGTAGATTATACCTGTAACTTCATGGAGAATCTAGG
The DNA here is from genome assembly GCA_038277355.1 of Encarsia formosa. Lineage (NCBI taxonomy): Eukaryota > Metazoa > Arthropoda > Insecta > Hymenoptera > Aphelinidae > Encarsia > Encarsia formosa. Next base: position 58,203,867 of record CM076188.1, on the reverse strand, counting down.
AGAGAGCTCTCGTAGATGTATAATTAGTTTAGAGAAAATTATTTCAATCTTGGCCTAGTAGAGTTAATTTAAACTTGTTTTCACAATAACTAGCCAACAAATGTGTTTTAGAGTGTCTTTTTCAGACCAATGAAAATAGCCTTCAATTTTTCCAGAAATCCTAAAAACCCTTAAAATAATAAATGGTGTAAATCTCCGACAGATTCGGATGGAATGACTGTACATTATACCCGAAACTTCATGGAGAATCGAGGAGAGAGCTTTCAAAGATGTAAGCATAGTTCGGAGAATAATATTTCAATATGAGCCTGGTAGAATTAGTTTGAACTTGTTTTGACGATAACTCGCCAACAAATGCGTTTTAGAGGGTCTTTTTTGGACCAATGAAAATAGCCTTGAAATATTTTAGAAGTCCTTAAAACCCTTACAATAATAAATGGTGGAATTTCCCGACCGACTCAGATGGAATTACCGTAGATTATACCTGCAACTTCATGGAGAATCTAGGAGAGTGCTTTCAAAGATGTATGCTTAGTTCGGAGAAAAATATTTCAATATAGGCTTTCTAGAGTTAGATAGAACTTGTTTTGACGATAACTCGCCAACAAAGGCGTTTTAGAGGGTCTATTTCGGACCAATGTAATGGCCATGAAAGAAACTAGAAGTCCTTAAAACTCTTACCGTAATAAATGGTGGAATTTCCTGACGGATTCAGATAAAATGACTGTACATTATACCTGTAACTTCATGGAGAATCTGGGAGAGTGCTCTCGTAGATATATAATTAGTTAAGAGAAAATTATCTCAATCTTGGCCTAGTAGAGTTTATTTAAACTTGTTTTGACAATAACTCGCCAACAAATGTGTTTTAGAGTGTCTTTTTCAGACCAATGAAAATAGCCTTCAATTTTTCCAGAAATCCTAAAAACCCTTAAAATAATAAATGGTGTAAATCTCCGACAGATTCGGATGGAATGACTGTACATTATACCTGTAACTTCATGGAGAGCCGAGGAGAATGCTTTCACAGAGTTTAGTCAGCGAACTTCATGGAAAATCGAAGAGAGAGCATTCAAAGTTGTATGCTTAGTTTTAGAGAATAATATTTCAATCCAGGCCTGGTAGAGTTGGTTTGAACTTGTTTTGACGATAACTCGCCAACAAATGCGTTTTAGAGGGTCTTTTTCGGACCAATGAAAATAGCCTTGAAATATTCTAGAAGTCCTTAAAACCCTTACAATAATAAATGGTGGAATTTCCCGACCGACTCAGATGGAATTACCGTAGATTATACCTGCACCTTCATGGAGAATCTAGGAGAGTGCTTTCAAAGATGTATGCTTAGTTCGGAGAAAAATATTTCAATATAGGCCTTCTAGAGTTAGATAGAACTTCTTTTGACGATAACTCGCCAACAAAGGCGTTTTAGAGGGTCTATTTCGGACCAATGAAAATGGCCTTGAAAGAAACTAGAAGTCCTTCAAACTCTTACCGTAATAAATGGTGGAATTTCCTGACGGATTCAGATAAAATGACTGTACATTATACCTGTAACTTCTTGGAGAATCTGGGAGAGTGCTCTCGTAGATATATAATTAGTTTAGAGAAAATCATCTCAATCTTGGCTCAGTAGAATTTATTTAAACTTGTTTTGACAATAACTTGCCAACAAATGTGTTTTAGAGTGTCTTTTTCAGACCAATGAAAATAGCCTTCAATTTTTCCAGAAATCCTAAAAACCCTTAAAATAATAAATGGTGTAAATCTCCGACAGATTCGGATGGAATGACTGTACATTATACCTGTAACTTCATGGAGACCCGGTGAGAATGCTTTCACAGAGTTTAGTCAGCGAACTTCATGGAAAATCGAAGAGAGAGCATTCAAAGTTGTATGCTTAGTTTTAGAGAATAATATTTGAATCCAGGCCTGGTAGAGTTGGTTTGAACTTGTTTTGACGATAACTCGCTGACAAATGCGTTTAAGAGGGTCTTTTTCGGTTCAATGAAAATAGCATTGAAATATTCAAGAAGTCCTCAAAACCCTTACAATGATAAATGATGAAATTTTCCGACAGATTTAGACGAAATCACTGTTCATTATACCCGAAACTTCATGGAGAATCGAGGAGAGAGCTTTCAAAGATGTAAGCATAGTTCGGAGAAAAAAATTTCAATATGAGCCTGGTAGAATTAGTTTGAACTTGTTTTGACGATAACTCGCCAACAAATGCGTTTTAGAGGGTCTATTTCGGACCAATGAAAATGGCCTTGAAAGAAACTAGAAGTCCTTAAAACTCTTACCGTAATAAATGGTGGAATTTCCTGACGGATTCAGATAAAATGACTGTACATTATACCTGTAACTTCTTGGAGAATCTGGGAGAGTGCTCTCGTAGATATATAATTAGTTTAGAGAAAATTATCTCAATCTTGGCTCAGTAGAATTTATTTAAACTTGTTTTGACAATAACTTGCCAACAAATGTGTTTTAGAGTGTCTTTTTCAGACCAATGAAAATAGCCTTCAATTTTTCCAGAAATCCTAAAAACCCTTAAAATAATAAATGGTGTAAATCTCCGACAGATTCGGATGGAATGACTGTACATTATACCTGTAACTTCATGGAGACCCGAGGAGAATGCTTTCACAGAGTTTAGTCAGCGAACTTCATGGAAAATCGAAGAGAGAGCATTCAAAGTTGTATGCTTAGTTTTAGAGAATAATATTTCAATCCAGGCCTGGTAGAGTTGGTTTGAACTTGTTTTGACGATAACTCGCTGACAAATGCGTTTAAGAGGGTCTTTTTCGGTTCAATGAAAATAGCATTGAAATATTCAAGAAGTCCTCAAAACCCTTACAATGATAAATGATGAAATTTTCCGACAGATTTAGACGAAATCACTGTTCATTATACCCGAAACTTCATGGAGAATCGAGGAGAGAGCTTTCAAAGATGTAAGCATCGTTCGGAGAAAAATATTTCAATATGAGCCTGGTAGAATTAGTTTGAACTTGTTTTGACGATAACTCGCTGGCAAATGCGTTCAAGAGGGTCTTTTTCGGTTCAACGAAAATAGCATTGAAATATTCAAGAAGTCCTTAAAACCCTTACAATGATAAATGATGTAATTTTCCGACAGATTCAGACGGAATCACTGTTTATTATACCCGAAACTTCATGGAGAATCGAGGAGAGAGCTTTCAAAGATGTAAGCATAGTTCGGAGAAAAATATTTCAATATGAGCCTGGTAGAATTAGTTTGAACTTGTTTTGACGATAACTCGCCAACAAATGCGTTTTAGAGGGTCTTTTTCGGACCAATGAAAATGGCCTTGAAATATTCTAGAAGTCCTTAAAACCCTTACAATAATAAAAGGTAGAATTTCCGGACATTTTCAGATTGAATCACTGTACATCATACCTGTAATTTCGAGGAGAATCAAGGAGAGAGATTTTAAAGATGTATGCTTAGTTCAGAGAAAAATATTTCAATCTAGGCCTGGTAGAGTTGGTTTAAACTAGTTTTGAAGATAACTCGCCGACAAATGAGTTTTAGAGGGTCTTTTTCAGTTCAATAAAAATAGCCTTGAAATATCCTAGAAGTTCTAAAAACCCTTACAATATCAAATTGTGTTATTTTCTGACAGATTCAGATGGAATCACTGTACATCATACCTGTAACTTCATAAAGAATGAAAGAGAAAGCTTCCAAAGATGTATGCTTAGTTCGGAGAAAAATATTTTAATATAGGCCTAGTAGAGCTGGTTCAAACTTGTTTTGACGATAACTCGCCAACTAATTTGTTTTAGAGTGTCTTTTTCGGACCAATGAAAATAGCCTGAACTTATTCTAGAAATCCAAAAAACCCCTTTACAATATCAAATAGTGTAATTTCCCGACAGACTAAGATGGAAGTACCGTACATTATACCTGCAACTTCATCGAGAATCTAGGAGAGTGCTTTCATAGATGTATAATTAGTTCGGAGAAAAATAAGATAAGTCGCCAACGATTGCGTTTTAGGTGGTCTTTTTCGGACTAATGAAAATAGCCTTGAAATATTCTAGAAGTCCTTAAAACCCTTACAATAATAAATGGTTTAATTTTCCGACAGATTCAGATGGAATTACTGTACATTATACTTGTAACTTCGAGGAGAATCGAGGAGAGAGCTTTCAAAGATGTTTGCTTAGTTCGGAGAAAAATGTTTCAATCCAGGCCTGATAGAGTTGGCTTGAACTTGTTTTGACGATAACTCGCCAACTAATGCGTTTTAGAGGGACTTTTTCGGACCAATGAAAATAGACTTAAATTATTCTAGAAATCCTAAAAACCCTTGTAAAAATGGTGTAAGTTTCCGACAGATTCAGATGGTATTACTGTTCATTATACCTACAACTTCATGGAGAATCGAGGATAGACTATTCCATAGGTATATAGTAGAGACATGAAAGGAATTTTTTAAGTAGTCTGTGCGGAAGCTGGGAACAAGAAAAACCTTCCTGTTCACCTCCCTACCATTCACAACCCTTACAGGCCGAGTTTTGCTTAGCAATAAAAAAGTTCACCAAGTAAGGTGGCGTTCCTGACCGAAGAAGATTAAAGAGGGTACAGGTCGCAAAGTAGTCTCTACGACCCTTTGCCCGCTGCCAGCTCAGCTCACGCCTGTAGGGGATGACGTGACTGTCCCTTCGAATCCCGTAGATTTACCTGATGCCCCTATTGATCAAACGCTCAATCTTAAGATTCAACTTGCCCGAGATATGTCAGTAAACCAGGGAACAGTAGTCCACGATAGGGAAGAGAAGTGCCTGAACAAGGTGCTTGAGAAGGCTAAGCGTCGAGCGGCGTCTGAAGTGATACAGTCTGTACATGAGCGAATTAACCCTAGCACAGACATACTTCACATGCTAATTCCAATTCAACTTTGAGTCCAGCACCACGCCCAGACTTCGAGCAGACGAAACAAACGGGACACAGGAGTGTCCAAAGTGAAGGCAGTCTATATCCATTTCGTTGAATCTGTTCACAAGGACCGGGGAGCCGAAGATCATGACTTTAGTTTTACCCCCATTCAACCCCAAATGATTTCCAGCAGCCCAGTCCGCAATTTTCCCCGCTGCTCTGCTCAATCTCTCCAGAGTAGCCCGTATATCCTCGATCCGACCACGCACATAGATCTGCAGGTCATCCGCGTATATCACGTGACTTACGCCAGGACCAAGATCCCGCGCAATGTCATTCACAAATAGCAGAAAAAGCAGTGGTCCCATTACAGAGCCTTGCGGCACTCCCCTGTTTAGGGGACGAAAGGAGGAAGTTTGACCCCCCACTCTTACTGCCTGCGACCGACCTGACAGATATGATGCGATCCATCTGATGACACTGTTTGAGAAACCAAGTGACCGTCGCTTCCCATGCAGGGTCACGTGGCAGACCGAATCGAAGGCCTTACTAAAGTCGAATGACAGCAGTGCTGTCATCTGCCTCTTGTCAATGCCCTGTCTAATGTCGTCTGTCAGTTAAAGTAATGCTGTCTGAGTGCTATGTCCCTGCCTGAAACAAGCCTGAAATCCATCCAACAATCCCTCCGCTTCAACGAAAGACGAGACCTGGTTAAAGACCAGTCTCTCAAGGATCTTCGACAAGAAACAGAAAAGAGAGATTGGACGAAAATCACCCAAACATCTCGGAGTCGGAGTTTTATTAAAGGCTATCACGAGCGACTATTTCCAGTGATCTGGAAACGTCGAGGTCAAAAGAGACTGGTTAAAGACATCACGAACAAATGGGCCCACAGCCTGGAATGCGCACTTAATAAAACTCTGCGGAAGATGATCAACACCCATCGCCTGTGAAGTCAACTGGTCAATAGCGAGCTTGACATCCTGTAACGTAATGGCAGCAAAATTCAGCCGACCATACCCTTCGTCCTCACCCAGATTTTCAAGGAAACGAGAAAGTTCTGGTGCAGCAGCATCAAACGAACCAGAGGCAAAGTGAGCATTGAGATCCTCCTCAGAAAAGCCCGCAAGATTGGTGTCAGGCTTGGGGGAGATTCCGAGATGTTTGAGTTCCTTCCAGATCTGCTGAGGGTCAGTGAGTCCCTTAATACGACTCCAATAAAAATCAAGTCTAGCAGTCTCTATCTTTTGATGTGCAAAGTCGCATGCCTGTCTGTACAAATAGAGTTCTATGTCAAGTCTTGATCATCTGTAGCGTCTTAATAATCGGAGAAAAATATTTCAATATAGGCCTGGTAGAGTTGGTTTGAACTTGTTTTGACGATAACTCGCCAACAAATGCGTTTTAGAGGCTCTTTTTCGGATTAATGAAAATAGCCTTGAAATATTCTAGAATCCTTAAAACCCTGACAGTTATAAATGGCAATATTTCCCGACAGAATCGGATAAAATTACCGTACATTATACTTGCAACTTCATGGAGAATCGAGGAGAGAGCTTTCATAGATGTATAATTAGTTCAGAGAAAAATATTTCAATCCGGGCCTAGTAGAGTTAGATAGAACTTGTTTTGACGATAACTCGACAACAATTGCGTTTTAGGTGGTCTTTTTCGGACCAATGAAAATAGCCTTGAAATATTCTAGAAGTCCTTAAAACCCTTACAATAATAAATGGTGTAAATCTCTGACACATTCAGATGGAATTACTGTACATCATACTTGTAACTCCATGGAGAATCGAGGAGAGTGCTTTCGTAGATGCATAATTAGTTCAGAGAAAATGATTTCAATTTTGGCCTAGTAGAGTTGGTTCAAACTTGTTTTGACGATAACTCGCCAATAAAAGCGTTTTAGAGGGTCTTCTTCGGACCAATGAAAATAGCCTTGAATTATTCTAGAAATCTTAAATCCATTAAAATAATAAATGGTGTAATTTCCTGACAGATTCAGATGGAACTACTGTACATTATACCTGTTACTTCATGGAAAACCGAGGAGAGAGCTTTCAAAGATGTATGCTTAGTTCAGAGAAAAATATTTCAATCTAGGCCTGGGAGAGTTGATTCGAACTTGTTTTGACGATAACTTGTCAACAAATGCGTTTTAGAGGGTCTTTTTCGGACCAATGAAAATAGCCTTGAAATATTCTAGAAGTCCTGGAAATCCTTACAATGATAAGTCGTGAAATTTCCTGACAGGTTCAGATAGAATTACTTTACATTATACTTGTCACTTCATGGAGAATCGAGGAGAGAGCTTTCAAAGATGTATGCTTAGATCGGAGAAAAATATTTCAATGTGGGCCTGGTAGAGTTGGTTAAAACTTGATTTGACGATAACTCGCCAACCAATGCGTTTTAGAGGGTCTTTTTCGGACCAATGAAAATAGCCTTGAAATATTCTAAAAATCCTAAAAACCCTTACAATAAATAAGTTGTGTAATTTTCCGACAGATTCAGATGGAACTACTGTACATTATACCTGTTGCTTCATGGAAAACCGAGGAGAGAGCTTTCAAAGATGTATGCTTAGTTCAGAGAAAAATATTTCAATCTAGGCCTGGGAGTGTTGGTTCGAACTTGTTTTGACGATAACTCGCCAATAAAAGCGTTTTAGAGGGTCTTTTTCGGACCAATGAAAATAGCCTTGAATTATTCTAGAAATCTTAAAACCATTTAAATAATAAATGGTGTAATTTCCTGACAGATTCAGATGGAGCTACTGTACATTATACCTGTTACTTCATGGAAAACCGAGAAGAGAGCTTTCAAAGATGTATGCTTAGTTCGGAGAAAAATATTTCAATCTAGGCCTGAGAGAGTTGGTTCGAACTTGTTTTGACGATAACTCGCCAATAAAAGCGTTTTAGAGGGTCTTTTTCGGACCAATGAAAATAGCCTTGAAATATTCTAGAAATCCTAAAAACCCTTACAATAATAAATGGTGTAATTCTCTGACACACTCAGATGGAATTACTGTACATCATACTTGTAACTTCATGGAGAATCCAGGAGAGTGCTTTCAAAAATGTATGCTTAGTTCGGAGAAAAATATTTCAATATAGGCCTAGTAGAGTTGGTTCGAACTTGTTTTGACGATAACTCGCCAACAAATGCGTTTTAGAGTGTCTTTTTCGGACCAATGAAAATAGCCTTAAATTACTCTAAAAATCCTAAAAACCCTTACAATAAATAAGTTGTGTAATTTTCCGACAGATTCAGATGGAATTACTGTATATTATACCTGTAACTTCATGGAGAATCTAGGAGAGTGCTTTCACAGAGTTTAGTCAGCGAACTTCATGGAAAATCGAGGGGAGAGCTTTCAAAGTTGTATGCTTAGTTCGGAGAAAAATATTTCAATGTAGGCCTGGTAGAGTTGGTTCGAACTTGTTTTGACGATAACTCACCAACAAATGCGTTTTAGAGGGTCTTTTTTGGACCAATGAAAATAGCCTTGAAATATTCTAGGAGTCCTGAAAACCCTTACAATAATAAATGGTGTAATTTCCCGACAGATTCAGGTGGAATTACTGTACATTATTGTTGAAATAAGAGAAAATTTATGCTGGTACGATTGAATGATGAAATGCTTACAGGAGAAATTCCTCCGAGCATTGAACTATGTATATGAGTGTAAATGCTTAGTCGAACTTCAAGAAAGAGTATTTATACAGGCGTTTAGTTGTAACGTGTACGCCACTCGGTAGACCGCAATCGAGACATCAGAATGTCGGTTTCTATAATTATATTATTCTGTAACAAATATAAATTAATAAATTTTCTTTAAGCCACTAATTTTAACATGGTAGCAAGAGCGCGTAGTTTTTGAAATCGGAAAAGTGACTATTTTAAAGTGTTCTTAAGTGAAACTGAGATACCACGTTACTTCGAACGTGAAGAGGTTTGGAAAGAATTTTAAATGAGCCTATTAGAAAAAGAAAATCAGTGCTTGAATGAATTAAGCTTGGCAGGTATAAATTTAGTGCCAAAGGAAGATTTAATAAAAACTTTAAGTAAATTGCCATCTAGAAAAATCTTGCAATATTTCAATACAGATGAACTAAAAAGACTTTGTAAAGGCACAAAGGAAGAAAATACTTTAGCGACAAAGTCCAGGGGTGAAATAATAGATATTCTGCAAAAATATCAAATAGAAGCAGTGTATGCTGACGTACATGAAAGTGATTTAAGAAAAGTAGGAAAAATTCAAATTGAAGAAATTCAAAACCGTCATAGTGCTAATTTGGAACATTAAGATAAACTAATTAAAGAGCTAACTATGTCGCAAAACGAAGACGCAAGACTCTATATCTTTGATGGAAGGAATTATAACATTTGGAAAATAAGGATACTCCAATACTTGAAAACAAAAAAGTGTGCAGAACCAGCAGTTCGAGAGGCTTTGACATCAGATTCACAAGAAAATTGGTCCGACATGAACGAGAAAGCAATAAGCTAAAAAAAATAAAATAAGCATGTGGGAAACCTGAAACTTGAGTGAATCAAACAAGAAAAAGTTTAGTGCATTTTAAGCAGAAAGTTCAAATAAATTCACATGCTATGGGTGTGGTAAGCCCGGACACTTGAAGAGAAATTGTAGAAGCAAGTGGACCAAAAACAACAATACATTTTGGCAAGGAGGTGCACAAGAAGCACCACAGCAGAAACAGCAACAACGGCCGTAGTCTCAGCAGTTTCAAGGTCGCGGCGGCAGAGGTAGTCGACACCACTCAAATCACAGAGGCAGGAACTGGCAGCCCCGCAACGATGGAGCAATTCAACACAACGCGAGGTATAGTAACACCGAAAACGACAGTACAGATGATCAGGTGAAAAACTTTTTTTTTGCGCATTTAACAGACGGTGATAAATTCGATAATCATGTTGTTGATATATATAATTGTGATACAAATAAAATAGATTGGATATTAGACAGTGGTTGCTCAGACCACATTATTCATGATGAATCCTATTTTTGTGAATCTATAGTTTTGAAAAAGCCAATTAATGTCAAGGTTGGTGACGGTAGAATTTTGAAAGGCACGAAAGTTGGTAAAATTTTAACTTATTTTGAAGTGAACGGGATTAAGCATAAAACAAAAATATCCAATTTATTTTATGTAGCTGAGATGGATAAAAATTTGTTGAGTTTTGCGAAAATTACGAATGAAAATAAAATAATGTCTGTCGGAAATACGTCGAAAATATATAATAGTAATAATACTCTAATTGCAGTAGCTTGCAAAGAAAATGGGTTGTATAAAATAAGTAGTTATTTTGATGTGAGAGTGTGTTATTTGTCGGAGAAAATTAACAAAAACATTGCACAGAAAGAAAGGTCTCATAGAATTTTCGGTCACGTAAATTTAAAATATTTGGAGGAAATGTGTAAGAATAAATTGGTCGATGGGTTACCAGAAAAATTAGAGTCAGTAAATTTAAGTGTGGGACGTGCATACAGAATAAAATGCATAATTTATCTTTCGAAAATAATAGAAGTAGAGCCACCGAGATTTTAGAGTTGGTACATACAGATCTAAATGGGCCGCATAATACAACGGGTTATGATGATTCAAAATATTTTTTAACTTTCATTGATGATTTTAGTAAATGTGCATTGATTTACACAATAAAATTAAAGTCGGATGTTTTTAATTGTTTCGTGGATTATATTAATAAAGTTGAAAATCTTACCGGGAAAAGAATTAAAAAGTTAAGATGTGATAATGGAAGAGAATATTTAAATCGCGATATTTACATTTTAATAAAAGAAAAAGGGAGTTTACTTGAACCATGTCCTCCTAACGTGCATGAATTAAATGGGACGGCGGAAAGATATAATAGGACTGAAATAATACGATTGAAAATAAGACATCTTATGAAATTTTCCTCGGGAAGAAACCTTATTTGAAAAATTTACGTTTATATGGGAGTAAAGTTTTTGTGAGAGTTCCCGAAAATAAAAGAAATACCAAATGGGATAGAAAGGCCGATTTAGGGATCTTACTTGGTTACGACCACGTTGGATACAGAGTTTTGTTTAACGGTAAAATAGTTAGAGTCAGACATGTTGATATAGTTGAAAATGATGAAAATTTGATTGGTTTTAGAGGCAATGATAACAGTGATTACGAGGATGATGAAACTTTAAGTCATGAAATTCAAAACTCTGAATCCAACGAGGGTAGGGAAAAGGTAGATTCTGCTGAAGAAGAGAGTAACCATGATAATGTTGAGTTGAATGAAAATCGTTTAGATATGCCGCAAAGAGCAATAAAAAAACCAGATTGGTATGGGATAAATAGAGATCCAAATTACGTTTATGTAAATGTAGTTAGCGCAGATAGCCCTTCTACCTACGAGGAGGCAGTAGAGTGCGAGGAAAATGATTTATAGAAAGAAGCTATGGACAGGGAAATGAATAGTTTGATGAAAAATAAAACGTGGAAATTAGTAGATAGACCTAGAGATAAGAAGATTCTAGATTTAAAATAAGTATTCACAAAAAAATCTGATAACCAAAAAAAAGCTAGACTTGTAGTTAGAGGCTTCCAACAAACTGAAGTACGGGAAGATTTGTATTCACCAGTAGCTAGAATTCAAACATTGAAATTATTATTATCCTTTTGTTGCCAAAATAATTTATTGATTATCCAGATGGATGTAGAAACAGCTTTTTTAAATGGTTTCGTAAAGTCAGAAGTATTTGTAAAACAACCAATGGGTTATCAAGACGGTTCAAATAGAGTTTACAAATTAATTAAAGCATTATACGGGTTGAGAGAGAGCCCGAGAACTTGGTATGAATGTTTTGATGATTTTATGAAGGAACTAGGATTTCAACGAAGCGAGAGTGACTATTGTTTATATTTAAAGTGTGAAAAGAATGAAAAATTTTATTTAATATTATTTGTTGATGACTTATTAATTTGTGGAAAAAATAAGGGAAGGATTGAACAAATTAAAAATAAATTATCAAATAAATTTTCTATGAAAGATTTGGGTGAAGTGAGCACTTATTTGGGAATAAACATTAATTATGATTATGAAAAATGTAATATGACACTGGACCAAAGTGACTATATAGAGTCATTGGCCAGAAAATATAATATTGTAAATGCGAAATTGTATAATACACCTATGGAACAAAATTTAAGTGTAGAACCTGCACGACCAGCATAAAGTAACGTAAAATATAGAAACTTGATCGGTGCATTATTATTTATTAGCAAGAGTACGAGAATTGATATAAGTAATGCCGTGAATTATTTGAGAAGATTTCAAAATAGCTATGATAAAAGTCATTATAAATACGCGTTGAGAATTTTGAAGTACTTATATTTGACAAGAAATCTTAAATTAACGTATGAAAGAAATTTAAATGCTGACGTGTTAGACTGCTTTGTTGATGCTGACTGGGCTGGTGATAAGCTAGATAGAAAATCTACTACTGGTTATATTGTAAGATTGTTTGGAAATGTGATTTATTGGAAATCAAGAAAACAAGGAAGTGTAACTAAATCTTCGACAGCAGCTGAATATTTGGCTTTATCAGAAGCAGTGAGTGAAATAAAAGTGGTGAAAAATCTATTGAAAGGTTTTAGTGTTGTGTTCGAAAAACTAATTAATGGGTATGAAGATAATTCTGGAGCAATGGCTATTGCAAAATTTGGTAATTTAACTAAAAATTTAAAATACATAGAAATACATTATCACTTTGTAAATGAATGTTATGAGAAAGGTGTGATTAAAATTGTAAAAGTAGAGTCAGAAAATAATATCGCTGACGTATTAACTAAAGCGCTCGAACGCAATAAGTTGGAAAAATTCCGGAACGAATTAGGAATAATTGGAAAGAAAAAATTGTAAATAATAAATTTGAGGAGGTGCGTTGAAAAAAGAGCAAATTTATGCTTGTACGATTGAATGATGAAATGTTGACAGGAAAAATTCCTCCGAGCTTTGAACTATGTATAGGAGTGTAAATGCTTAGTCGTACTCCATGAATTTACTAAGTGGCGTTAAGTTGTAACGTGAACGCCACTCGGTAGACCGCGATCAAGACGTCAGAATGTCGGTTTCTATAATTATATTATTCTGTAACAAATATAAATTAATAAATGTTCTTTAAAGCCACTAATTTCAAAAGCTATTTTCATTGGTCCGAAAAAGACACACCAAAACGCATTAGTTGGCGAGTTATCGTCAAAACAACTTTGGACCAATTCTACCAGGCCCAGATCGAAATATTTTTTTCGAAACTAAGCATACATCTATGAAAGCTCTCTCCTCAATTCTCCATGAAGTTGCAGGTATAATGTAAAGTAATTTATCTGAATCCGTCAGGAAATTACGGCATTTCCTATTGTAAGGGTTTTAAGGACTTCTAGAATATTTCAAGGCTATTTTCATTGGTCCGAAAAAGACCACCTAAAACGCAATTGTTGTCGAGTTATCGTCAAAACAAGTTTGAACAGACTCTACTAGTCCCAGATTAAAATATTTTTCTCTGAACTAATTATACATCTATGAAAGCACTCTCCTAGATTCTCCATGAAGTTGCAGGTATAATGTAAAGTAATTTATCTGAATCCGTCGGGAAATTACGGCATTTCCTATTGTAAGGGTTTTAAGGACTTCTAGAATATTTCAAGGCTGATTTCATTGGTCCGAAAAAGACCACCTAAAACGCAATTGTTGTCGAGTTATCGTCAAAACAAGTTTGAACCGACTCTACTAGTCCCAGATTAAAATATTTTTCCCTGAACTAATTATACATCTATGAAAGCACACTCCTAGATTCTCCATGAAAATGCAGGTATAATGTACGGTCATTCCATCTGAATCCATCGGAAAATTACATCATTTATTATTGTAAGGAATTTTAGGATTTCTAGAATAATTTAAGGCTATTTTCATTGGTCCAAAAAAGACACTCGAAAACGCATTAGTTTGCCAGCTATCATCAAAATAAGTTCGAACCAACTCTACCAGGCCTATATTGAAATATTTTTCTCCGAACTAAGCATACATCTTTGAAAGCTTTCTTGTCGGTTCTCCATGTAGTTACAGGTATAATGTACAGTAATTCCATCTGAATCTGTCGAGAAATTAAGGCATTTATTATTTGAAGAGTTTTAAGGACTTCTAGAATATTTCAAGGCTATTTTCATTGAACCGAAATAATCATTTATGGCTATTTTCATTGGTCCGAGAACGACACTCTAAAATGCATTCGTTGGCGAGTTATCGTCAAAACAAGTTTGAACCAACTCTACTAGGCCTATATTGAAATATTTTTCTCCGAACTAAGCATACATCTTTGAAAGCTCTCTCCTCGGTTCACCACGAAGTTGCAGGTATAATGTAGAGAAATTCCATCTGAATCTGTCGAGAAATTACTGGATTTTTTATGGTAAGGGTTTTAAGGACTTCTAGAATATTTCAAGGCTATTTTCTCTGAACCAAAAAAGACCCTCTAAAACGCATTTGTTGACAAGTTATCATCAAATCAAGTTTGAACCAACTCTACCAGGCCTACATTGAAATATTATTCTCTGAAACTAAGCATACAACTTTGAAAGCTCTCTCCTCGGTTCACCATGAAGTTACAGGTATAATGTAGAGAAATTCCATCTGAATCTGTCGAGAAATTACTGGATTTTTTATGGTAAGGGTTTTAAGGACTTCTAGAATATTTCAAGGCTATTTTCTCTGAACCAAAAAAGACCCTCTAAAACGCATTTGTTGACAAGTTATCATCAAATCAAGTTTGAACCAACTCTACCAGGCCTACATTGAAATATTATTCTCTGAAACTAAGCATACAACTTTGAAAGCTCTCTCCTCGATTTTCCATGAAGTTCGCTGACTAAACTCTGTGAAAGCACTCTCCTAGATTCTCCATGAAGTTACAGGTATAATGTACAGAAATTCCGCCTGAATCTGGCAGAAAATTACACCATTTATTATTGGAAGGGTTTTATGGACTTCTAGAACATTTAAAGGCTATTTTCTTTGGTCCGAAAAAGACCTTCTAAAACGCATTTGTTGGCGAGTTATCGTCAAAACAAGTTCGAACCAACTCTAACAGTCCTAGATTGAAATATTTTTCTACGAACTAAGCATACATCTTTGAAAGCTCTCTCCTCGATTCTCTTTAAAGTTACAGGTATAATGTACAGTAATTCTATCTGAATCTGTCAGAAAATTACACCATTTATTATTGTGTGGGTTTTTAGGATTTCTAGAATAATTTAAGGCTTTTTTCATTGGTCCGAAGAAGACACTCTAAAACGCATTATTTGGCGAGATATCGTCAAAACAAAATTGAACCAACTCTACCAGGCCTCGATTGAAATATTATTCTCTGAAACTAAGCATACAACTTTGAAAGCTCTCCCCTCGATTTCTTATGAAGTTCACTGCCTCGAGTGTACATTTTTTTTCTTACTTTAGAACTTCTAAATTTGATAAGAAACCTTTGCATTCAATATTATCAGAGCTTTTAGGACTTCTAGAATATTTCATGGCTATTTTAATTGATCCGAAAAATACCCTCAAAAACGCATTCGTTGGCGAGTTATCGTCAAAACAAGTTAGAACCAACTCTACCAGGCCTACATTGAAATATTATTCTCTGAAACTAAGCATACAACTTTGAAAGCTCTCCCCTCGATTTTCCATGAAGTTCGCTGACTAAACTCTGTGAAAGCACTCTCCTAGATTCTCCATGAAGTTACAAGTATAATGTACAGTAATTCCATCTGAATCTGTCAGGAAGTTACACCAATTATTATTGTAAGGGTTTTCAGGATTTCTGAAATATTTCAAGGCTATTTTCATTTATCCGAAAAAGACCCTCTAAAACGCATTTGTTGGCGAGTTATCATCAAAACAAGATCGAACCAACTCTACCAGGCCTATATTGAAGTATTTTTCTCCTAACTATGCATACATCTTTAAAAGCTCTCTCCTCAATTCTTCATGAAGTTAAAGGTATAATGTACAGAAATTCCGCCTGAATCTGGCAGAAAAATACACCATTTATTATTGGAAGGGTTTTAAGGACTTCTAGAACATTTAAAGGCTATTTTCTTTCGTCCGAAAAAGACCCTCTAAAACGCATTTGTTGGCGAGTTATCGTCAAAACAAGTTCGAACCAACTCTAACAGTCCTAGATTGAAATATTTTTCTACGAACTAAGCATACATCTTTGAAAGCTCTCTCCTCGATTCTCTTTAAAGTTACAGGTATAATGTACAGTAACTCTATCTGATTCTTTCGGAAAATTACACAACTTATTATTTTCAGGGTTTTTAGGATTTCTAGAATAATTTAAGGCTATTTTCATTGGTCCGAAAAGGACACTCTCAAACGAATTAGTTGGCGAGTTATCGTCAAAACAAGTTCGAACCAACTCTACCAGGCCTGGATTGAAATATTATTCTCTGAAACTAAGCATACAACTTTGAAAGCTCTCCCCTCGATTTCTTATGAAGTTCACTGCCTCGAGTGTACATTTTTTTTCTTACTTTGAAACTTCTGAATTTGATAAGAAACCTTTGCATTCAATATTATCAGAGCTTTTAGGACTTCTAGAATATTTCAAGGCTATTTTCATTGGTCCGAAAATGACCTTCTAAACGCATTTGTTGGCGAGTTATCGTCAAAACAAGTCCGAACCAATTCTACTAGGCCCCGATTGAAATATTTTCCTCTGAACTAATTATACATCTATAAAAGCACTCTCCTAGATTCCCCATTAAGTTGCAAGTATAATGTACGGTTATTCCATCTGAGTCAGTCGGGAAATTACACCATTTATTATTGTAAGGGTTTTTAGGATTTCTAGAATAATTTAAGGCTATTTTTTATTGGTCCGAAAAAGACCCTCTAAAACGTATTTGTTGGAAAGTTATCGTCAAAACAAGTTCGATCCAACTCTACTAGGCCCGGATTGAAAGATTTATCTTCGAACTATGCATACATCTTTGAAAGCTCTCTCCTAGATTCTTCATGAAGTTGCAAGTATAATGTACAGTAATTCTATCTGAATCTGTGGGGAAACTACGTCATTTCTTATTGTTAGGCTTATAAGGATTTCTAGAATAATTTAAGGCTATTTTAATTGGTCAAAAAAGACACTCTCAAACACATTAGTTGGCGAGTTATCGTCAAAACAACTTCGAACCAAATCTACCAGGCCTAGATTGAAATATGTTTCTCTGAAACTAAGCATACAACTTTGAAAGCTTTCTCCTCGTATTTCCATGAAGCTCGCTGACTACACTCTGTGAAAGCACTCTCCTAGATTCTCCATGAAGTTACAGGTATAATGTACGGTAATTCCATCTGAATCTGTCGGGAAATTACGGCATTTATTATTGTAAGGGTTTTAAGGACTTCTAGAATATTTCAGTGCTATTATGAATGAACCGAAAACGACACTGTGAAACGCATTTGTTGGTGAGTTATCGTCAAAACAAGTTTGAACCAACCCTACTAGGCCCAGATTGAAATATTTTTCTCTGAACTAATTATACATCTATGAAAGCACTCTCCTAGATTCTCCATGAAGTTGAAGGTATAATGTACGGTAATTCTATCTGAGTCTGTCAGGAAAATACACCATTAATTAATGTAAGGGTTTTCAGGATTTCTAGTATAATTTAAGGCTATTTTCATTGGTCCGAAAAAGACCCTCTAAAACGTATTTGTTGGAGAGTTATTGTCAAAACAAGTTCGATCAAACTCTACTAGGCCCAGATTGAAAGATTTTTCTCCAAACTATGCATACATCTTTGAAAGCTCTCTCCTAGATTCTCGATGAAGTTGCAGGTATAATGTACGGGAATTCCATCTAAGTCTGTCGGGAAATAACAACATTTATTATTGTAAGTGTTTTTAGGATTTCTAGAATAATTTAAAGCTATTTTCATTGGTCCGAAAATGACCTTCTAAAACGCATTTGTTGGCGAGTTATCGTCAAAACAAGTCCGAACCAATTCTACTAGGCCCCGATTGAAATATTTTCCTCTGAACTAATTATACATCTATGAAAGCACTCTCCTAGATTCCCCATGAAGTTGCAGGTATAATGTACGGTAATTCCATCTGAATCTGTCGGAAAATTAAACCATTTATGATTGTAAGGGTTTTTAAGTTTTCTAGAATATTTCAAGGCTATTTTCATTAATCCGAAAATGACCCTCTAAAACGCATTTGTTGGCGAGTTATCGTCAAAACAAGTTGTAACCATCTCTACTAGGCCCAGATTGAAATATTTTTCTCTGAACTTATTATACATCTATGAAAGCACTCTACTATATTCTCTATGAAGTTGCAGGTATAATGTACAGTAATTCTATCTGAATCTGTGGGGAAACTACGGCATTTCTTAAACTAAGGGTTATAAGGACTTCTTGAATAATTTAAGGCTATTTAAATTGGTCCGAAAAAGACCCTTCAAAACGCATTAGTTGGAAAGTTATCTTCAAGACAAGTTTGAACCAACTCTACCAGGCCTAGATTGACATATGATTCTCTGAAACTAAGCATACAACTTTGAAAGCTCTCTCCTCGAATTTCCTCGAAGTTCGCTGACTAAACTCTGTGAAAGCACTCTCTAGATTCCCCATGAAGTTACAGGTATAATGTACGGTTATTCCATCTGAGTCTGTCGGGAAATTACACCATTTATTATTGTAAGGGTTTTTAGGATTTCTACAATAATTTAAGGCTATTTTCATTGCTCCTAAAAAGACCTTCCAAAACGCATTTGTTGGTGAGTTACTGTCAAAACAAGTTTGAACCAAATCTACTAGGCCCAGATTGAAATATTTTTCTCCGAACTATGCATACATCTTTGAAAGCTCTCTCCTAGATTCTCCATGAAGTTGCAGGTATAATGTAAAGTAATTCCGTCTGAATCTATCGGGAAATGACACCATTTCTTATTGTAAGGTTATTTAGGATTTCTAGAATAGTTTAAGGCTATTTTCATTGGTCCGAAAAAGACCCTCTAAAACGTATTTGTTGAAGAGTTATCGTCAAAACAATTTCGAACCAACTCTACTGAGCCCAGATTGAAATATTTTTCTCCGGACTATGCATACATCTTTGAAAGCTCTCTCCTAGATTCTCCATGAAGTTGCAGGTATAATGTACAGTACTTCTATCTGAATCAGTGGGAAAACTACGGCATTTCTTATTGTAAGAGTAATAAGGATTTCTAGAATAATTTGAGGCTATTTTAATTGGTCCGAAAAAGACCCTTTAAAACGCATTAGTTGGCGAGTTATCGTCAAAACAACTTCGATCCAACTATACCAGGCCTAGATTGAAATATGATTCTCTGAAAATAAGCATACAAATTTGAAAGCTCTCTCCTCGAATTTCCATGAAGTTCGCTGAATAAACTCTGTGAAAGCACTCTCCTAGATTCTCCATGAAGTTACAGGTATAATGTACGGTAATTCCATCTGAATCTGTCGGGAAATTACGGCTTTTATTATTGTAAGGGTTTTAAGGACTTCTAGAATATTTCAAGGCTATTTTCATTGGTCCGAAAAAGACCCTCTAAAACGTATTTGTTGAAGAGTTATCGTCAAAACAATTTCGAACCAACTCTACTGAGCCCAGATTGAAATATTTTTCTCCGGACTATGCATACATCTTTGAAAGCTCTCTCCTAGATTCTCCATGAAGTTGCAGGTATAATGTACAGTACTTCTATCTGAATCAGTGGGAAAACTACGGCATTTCTTATTGT
The DNA here is from genome assembly GCA_038277355.1 of Encarsia formosa. NCBI lineage: Eukaryota > Metazoa > Arthropoda > Insecta > Hymenoptera > Aphelinidae > Encarsia > Encarsia formosa. Next base: position 58,184,122 of record CM076188.1, on the reverse strand, counting down.
AAGAGTAATAAGGATTTCTAGAATAATTTGAGGCTATTTTAATTGGTCCGAAAAAGACCCTTTAAAACGCATTAGTTGGCGAGTTATCGTCAAAACAACTTCGATCCAACTATACCAGGCCTAGATTGAAATATGATTCTCTGAAAATAAGCATACAAATTTGAAAGCTCTCTCCTCGAATTTCCATGAAGTTCGCTGAATAAACTCTGTGAAAGCACTCTCCTAGATTCTCCATGAAGTTACAGGTATAATGTACGGTAATTCCATCTGAATCTGTCGGGAAATTACGGCTTTTATTATTGTAAGGGTTTTAAGGACTTCTAGAATATTTCAAGGCTATTTTCATTGGTCCGAAAAAGACACTCTAAAACGCATTTGTTGGGGAGTTATCATCAAAACAAGTTCAAACCAACTCTACTAGGCCCAGATTGAAATATTTTTCTCCAAACTATGCATACATCTTTGAAAGCTCTCTCCTAGATTCTCCATGAAGTTGCAGGTATAATGTACAGTAGTTCTATCTGAATCAGTGGGAAAACTACGGCATTTCTTATTGTAAGAGTAATAAGGATTTCTAGAATAATTTGAGGCTATTTTAATTGGTCCGAAAAAGACCCTTTAAAACGCATTAGTTGGCGAGTTATCGTCAAAACAACTTCGATCCAACTATACCAGGCCTAGATTGAAATATGATTCTCTGAAAATAAGCATACAAATTTGAAAGCTCTCTCCTCGAATTTCCATGAAGTTCGCTGAATAAACTCTGTGAAAGCACTCTCCTAGATTCTCCATGAAGTTACAGGTATAATGTACGGTAATTCCATCTGAATCTGTCGGGAAATTACGGCATTTATTATTGTAAGGGTTTTAAGGACTTCTAGAATATTTCAAGGCTTTTATGATTGAACCGGAAAAGACCCTGTGAAACGCATTTGTTGGTGAGTTATCGTCAAAACAAGTCCTCACCAACTCTACTAGTCCCAGATTGAAATATTTTTCTCTGAACTAATTATACATCTATGAAAGCACTCTCCTAGATTCTCCATGAAGTTGCAAGTATAATGTACGGTTATTCCATCTGAGTCTGTCGGGAAATTACACCATTTATTATTGCAAGGGTTTTTAGGATTTCTAGAATAGTTTAAGGCTATTTTCATTGATCCGAAAAAGACACTCTAAAACGCATTTGTTGTCGAGTTATCGTCAAAACAAGTTCGATCAAACTCTACTAGGCCCAGATTGAAAGATTTTTCTCCAAACTATGCATACATCTTTGAAAGCTCTCTCCTAGATTCTCGATGAAGTTGCAGGTATAATGTACGGGAATTCCATCTAAGTCTGTCGGGAAATTACAACATTTATTATTGTAAGTGTTTTTAGGATTTCTAGAATAATTTAAAGCTATTTTCATTGGTCCGAAAATGACTTTCTAAAACGCATTTGTTGGCGAGTTATCGTCAAAACAAGTCCGAACCAATTCTACTAGGCCCCGATTGAAATATTTTCCTCTGAACTAATTATACATCTATAAAAGCACTCTCCTAGATTCCCCATGAAGTTGCAGGTATAATGTACGGTAATTCCATCTGAGTCTGCTTGGAAATTACACCATTTCTTATTGTAAGGGTTTTTAGGATTTCTAGAATAGGTTAAGGCTATTTTCATTTTTCGGAAAAAGACCCTCTAAAACGTATTTGTTGGAGTATTATCGTCAAAACAAGTTCGAACCAACTCTACTAGGCCTATATTGAAATATTTTTCTCCGAACTATCAATACATCTTTGAAAGCTCTCTCCTAGATTCTCCATGAAGTTGCAGGTATAATAAACAGTAATTCCGTCTTAATCTGTCGGAAAATTACACCATTTATTATTGTGAGGGTTTTAAGGACTTCTAGATTATTTCAAAGCTATTTTCATTGGTCCGAAAAAGATCCTCTAAGACGTATTTGTTGGAGGGTTATCGTCAAAACAAGTTCGAACCAACTCTACTAGGCCTATATTGAAATATTTTTCCCCGAACTATGCATACATCTTTGAAAGCTCTCTCCTAGATTCTCCATGAAGTTGCAGGTATAATGTACAGTAATTCCGTCTGAATCTGTCGGAAAATTAAACCATTTATGATTGTAAGGGTTTTTAAGTTTTCTAGAATATTTCAAGGCTATTTTCATTAATCCGAAAATGACCCTCTAAAACGCATTTGTTGGCGAGTTATCGTCAAAACAAGTTGTAACCATCTCTACTAGGCCCAGATTGAAATATTTTTCTCTGAACTTATTATACATCTATGAAAGCACTCTACTATATTCTCTATGAAGTTGCAGGTATAATGTACAGTAATTTTATCTGAATCTGTGGGGAAACTACGGCATTTCTTAAACTAAGGGTTATAAGGACTTCTTGAATAATTTAAGGCTATTTAAATTGGTCCGAAAAAGACCCTTCAAAACGCATTAGTTAGAAAGTTATCTTCAAGACAAGTTTGAACCAACTCTACCAGGCCTCGATTGACATATGATTCTCTGAAACTAAGCATACAACTTTGAAAGCTCTCTCCTCGAATTTCCTCGAAGTTCGCTGACTAAACTCTGTGAAAGCACTCTCTAGATTCCCCATGAAGTTACAGGTATAATGTACGGTTATTCCATCTGAGTCTGTCGGGAAATTACACCATTTATTATTGTAAGGGTTTTTAGGATTTCTAGAATAATTTAAGGCTATTTTCATTGCTCCTAAAAAGACCTTCCAAAACGCATTTGTTGGTGAGTTACTGTCAAAACAAGTTTGAACCAAATCTACTAGGCCCAGATTGAAATATTTTTCTCCGAACTATGCATACATCTTTGAAAGCTCTCTCCTAGATTCTCCATGAAGTTGCAGGTATAATGTACAGTAATTCCGTCTGAATCTATCGGGAAATGACACCATTTCTTATTGTAAGGTTATTTAGGATTTCTAGAATAGTTTAAGGCTATTTTCATTGGTCCGAAAAAGACCCTCTAAAACGTATTTGTTGAAGAGTTATCGTCAAAACAATTTCGAACCAACTCTACTGAGCCCAGATTGAAATATTTTTCTCCGGACTATGCATACATCTTTGAAAGCTCTCTCCTAGATTCTCCATGAAGTTGCAGGTATAATGTACAGTACTTCTATCTGAATCAGTGGGAAAACTACGGCATTTCTTATTGTAAGAGTAATAAGGATTTCTAGAATAATTTGAGGCTATTTTAATTGGTCCGAAAAAGACCCTTTAAAACGCATTAGTTGGCGAGTTATCGTCAAAACAACTTCGATCCAACTATACCAGGCCTAGATTGAAATATGATTCTCTGAAAATAAGCATACAAATTTGAAAGCTCTCTCCTCGAATTTCCATGAAGTTCGCTGAATTAACTCTGTGAAAGCACTCTCCTAGATTCTCCATGAAGTTACAGGTATAATGTACGGTAATTCCATCTGAATCTGTCGGGAAATTACGGCTTTTATTATTGTAAGGGTTTTAAGGACTTCTAGAATATTTCAAGGCTATTTTCATTGGTCCGAAAAAGACACTCTAAAACGCATTTGTTGGGGAGTTATCATCAAAACAAGTTCAAACCAACTCTACTAGGCCCAGATTGAAATATTTTTCTCCAAACTATGCATACATCTTTGAAAGCTCTCTCCTAGATTCTCCATGAAGTTGCAGGTATAATGTACAGTAGTTCTATCTGAATCAGTGGGAAAACTACGGCATTTCTTATTGTAAGAGTAATAAGGATTTCTAGAATAATTTGAGGCTATTTTAATTGGTCCGAAAAAGACCCTTTAAAACGCATTAGTTGGCGAGTTATCGTCAAAACAACTTCGATCCAACTATACCAGGCCTAGATTGAAATATGATTCTCTGAAAATAAGCATACAAATTTGAAAGCTCTCTCCTCGAATTTCCATGAAGTTCGCTGAATTAACTCTGTGAAAGCACTCTCCTAGATTCTCCATGAAGTTACAGGTATAATGTACGGTAATTCCATCTGAATCTGTCGGGAAATTACGGCTTTTATTATTGTAAGGGATTTAAGGACTTCTAGAATATTTCAAGGCTATTTTCATTGGTCCGAAAAAGACACTCTAAAACGCATTTGTTGGGGAGTTATCATCAAAACAAGTTCAAACCAACTCTACTAGGCCCAGATTGAAATATTTTTCTCCAAACTATGCATACATCTTTGAAAGCTCTCTCCTAGATTCTCCATGAAGTTGCAGGTATAATGTACAGTACTTCTATCTGAATCAGTGGGAAAACTACGGCATTTCTTATTGTAAGAGTAATAAGGATTTCTAGAATAATTTGAGGCTATTTTAATTGGTCCGAAAAAGACCCTTTAAAACGCATTAGTTGGCGAGTTATCGTCAAAACAACTTCGATCCAACTATACCAGGCCTAGATTGAAATATGATTCTCTGAAAATAAGCATACAAATTTGAAAGCTCTCTCCTCGAATTTCCATGAAGTTCGCTGAATAAACTCTGTGAAAGCACTCTCCTAGATTCTCCATGAAGTTACAGGTATAATGTACGGTAATTCCATCTGAATCTGTCGGGAAATTACGGCTTTTATTATTGTAAGGGTTTTAAGGACTTCTAGAATATTTCAAGGCTATTTTCATTGGTCCGAAAAAGACCCTCTAAAACGTATTTGTTGAAGAGTTATCGTCAAAACAATTTCGAACCAACTCTACTGAGCCCAGATTGAAATATTTTTCTCCGGACTATGCATACATCTTTGAAAGCTCTCTCCTAGATTCTCCATGAAGTTGCAGGTATAATGTACAGTACTTCTATCTGAATCAGTGGGAAAACTACGGCATTTCTTATTGTAAGAGTAATAAGGATTTCTAGAATAATTTGAGGCTATTTTAATTGGTCCGAAAAAGACCCTTTAAAACGCATTAGTTGGCGAGTTATCGTCAAAACAACTTCGATCCAACTATACCAGGCCTAGATTGAAATATGATTCTCTGAAAATAAGCATACAAATTTGAAAGCTCTCTCCTCGAATTTCCATGAAGTTCGCTGAATAAACTCTGTGAAAGCACTCTCCTAGATTCTCCATGAAGTTACAGGTATAATGTACGGTAATTCCATCTGAATCTGTCGGGAAATTACGGCTTTTATTATTGTAAGGGTTTTAAGGACTTCTAGAATATTTCAAGGCTATTTTCATTGGTCCGAAAAAGACACTCTAAAACGCATTTGTTGGGGAGTTATCATCAAAACAAGTTCAAACCAACTCTACTAGGCCCAGATTGAAATATTTTTCTCCAAACTATGCATACATCTTTGAAAGCTCTCTCCTAGATTCTCCATGAAGTTGCAGGTATAATGTACAGTAGTTCTATCTGAATCAGTGGGAAAACTACGGCATTTCTTATTGTAAGAGTAATAAGGATTTCTAGAATAATTTGAGGCTATTTTAATTGGTCCGAAAAAGACCCTTTAAAACGCATTAGTTGGCGAGTTATCGTCAAAACAACTTCGATCCAACTATACCAGGCCTAGATTGAAATATGATTCTCTGAAAATAAGCATACAAATTTGAAAGCTCTCTCCTCGAATTTCCATGAAGTTCGCTGAATAAACTCTGTGAAAGCACTCTCCTAGATTCTCCATGAAGTTACAGGTATAATGTACGGTAATTCCATCTGAATCTGTCGGGAAATTACGGCATTTATTATTGTAAGGGTTTTAAGGACTTCTAGAATATTTCAAGGCTTTTATGATTGAACCGGAAAAGACCCTGTGAAACGCATTTGTTGGTGAGTTATCGTCAAAACAAGTCCTCACCAACTCTACTAGTCCCAGATTGAAATATTTTTCTCTGAACTAATTATACATCTATGAAAGCACTCTCCTAGATTCTCCATGAAGTTGCAAGTATAATGTACGGTTATTCCATCTGAGTCTGTCGGGAAATTACACCATTTATTATTGCAAGGGTTTTTAGGATTTCTAGAATAGTTTAAGGCTATTTTCATTGATCCGAAAAAGACACTCTAAAACGCATTTGTTGTCGAGTTATCGTCAAAACAAGTTCGATCAAACTCTACTAGGCCCAGATTGAAAGATTTTTCTCCAAACTATGCATACATCTTTGAAAGCTCTCTCCTAGATTCTCGATGAAGTTGCAGGTATAATGTACGGGAATTCCATCTAAGTCTGTCGGGAAATTACAACATTTATTATTGTAAGTGTTTTTAGGATTTCTAGAATAATTTAAAGCTATTTTCATTGGTCCGAAAATGACTTTCTAAAACGCATTTGTTGGCGAGTTATCGTCAAAACAAGTCCGAACCAATTCTACTAGGCCCCGATTGAAATATTTTCCTCTGAACTAATTATACATCTATAAAAGCACTCTCCTAGATTCCCCATGAAGTTGCAGGTATAATGTACGGTAATTCCATCTGAGTCTGCTTGGAAATTACACCATTTCTTATTGTAAGGGTTTTTAGGATTTCTAGAATAGGTTAAGGCTATTTTCATTTTTCGGAAAAAGACCCTCTAAAACGTATTTGTTGGAGTATTATCGTCAAAACAAGTTCGAACCAACTCTACTAGGCCTATATTGAAATATTTTTCTCCGAACTATCAATACATCTTTGAAAGCTCTCTCCTAGATTCTCCATGAAGTTGCAGGTATAATAAACAGTAATTCCGTCTTAATCTGTCGGAAAATTACACCATTTATTATTGTGAGGGTTTTAAGGACTTCTAGATTATTTCAAAGCTATTTTCATTGGTCCGAAAAAGATCCTCTAAGACGTATTTGTTGGAGGGTTATCGTCAAAACAAGTTCGAACCAACTCTACTAGGCCTATATTGAAATATTTTTCCCCGAACTATGCATACATCTTTGAAAGCTCTCTCCTAGATTCTCCATGAAGTTGCAGGTATAATGTACAGTAATTCCGTCTGAATCTGTCGGAAAATTAAACCATTTATGATTGTAAGGGTTTTTAAGTTTTCTAGAATATTTCAAGGCTATTTTCATTAATCCGAAAATGACCCTCTAAAACGCATTTGTTGGCGAGTTATCGTCAAAACAAGTTGTAACCATCTCTACTAGGCCCAGATTGAAATATTTTTCTCTGAACTTATTATACATCTATGAAAGCACTCTACTATATTCTCTATGAAGTTGCAGGTATAATGTACAGTAATTTTATCTGAATCTGTGGGGAAACTACGGCATTTCTTAAACTAAGGGTTATAAGGACTTCTTGAATAATTTAAGGCTATTTAAATTGGTCCGAAAAAGACCCTTCAAAACGCATTAGTTAGAAAGTTATCTTCAAGACAAGTTTGAACCAACTCTACCAGGCCTCGATTGACATATGATTCTCTGAAACTAAGCATACAACTTTGAAAGCTCTCTCCTCGAATTTCCTCGAAGTTCGCTGACTAAACTCTGTGAAAGCACTCTCTAGATTCCCCATGAAGTTACAGGTATAATGTACGGTTATTCCATCTGAGTCTGTCGGGAAATTACACCATTTATTATTGTAAGGGTTTTTAGGATTTCTAGAATAATTTAAGGCTATTTTCATTGCTCCTAAAAAGACCTTCCAAAACGCATTTGTTGGTGAGTTACTGTCAAAACAAGTTTGAACCAAATCTACTAGGCCCAGATTGAAATATTTTTCTCCGAACTATGCATACATCTTTGAAAGCTCTCTCCTAGATTCTCCATGAAGTTGCAGGTATAATGTACAGTAATTCCGTCTGAATCTATCGGGAAATGACACCATTTCTTATTGTAAGGTTATTTAGGATTTCTAGAATAGTTTAAGGCTATTTTCATTGGTCCGAAAAAGACCCTCTAAAACGTATTTGTTGAAGAGTTATCGTCAAAACAATTTCGAACCAACTCTACTGAGCCCAGATTGAAATATTTTTCTCCGGACTATGCATACATCTTTGAAAGCTCTCTCCTAGATTCTCCATGAAGTTGCAGGTATAATGTACAGTACTTCTATCTGAATCAGTGGGAAAACTACGGCATTTCTTATTGTAAGAGTAATAAGGATTTCTAGAATAATTTGAGGCTATTTTAATTGGTCCGAAAAAGACCCTTTAAAACGCATTAGTTGGCGAGTTATCGTCAAAACAACTTCGATCCAACTATACCAGGCCTAGATTGAAATATGATTCTCTGAAAATAAGCATACAAATTTGAAAGCTCTCTCCTCGAATTTCCATGAAGTTCGCTGAATTAACTCTGTGAAAGCACTCTCCTAGATTCTCCATGAAGTTACAGGTATAATGTACGGTAATTCCATCTGAATCTGTCGGGAAATTACGGCTTTTATTATTGTAAGGGTTTTAAGGACTTCTAGAATATTTCAAGGCTATTTTCATTGGTCCGAAAAAGACACTCTAAAACGCATTTGTTGGTGAGTTACTGTCAAAACAAGTTTGAACCAAATCTACTAGGCCCAGATTGAAATATTTTTCTCCGAACTATGCATACATCTTTGAAAGCTCTCTCCTAGATTCTCCATGAAGTTGCAGGTATAATGTACAGTAATTCCGTCTGAATCTATCGGGAAATGACACCATTTCTTATTGTAAGGTTATTTAGGATTTCTAGAATAGTTTAAGGCTATTTTCATTGGTCCGAAAAAGACCCTCTAAAACGTATTTGTTGAAGAGTTATCGTCAAAACAATTTCGAACCAACTCTACTGAGCCCAGATTGAAATATTTTTCTCCGGACTATGCATACATCTTTGAAAGCTCTCTCCTAGATTCTCCATGAAGTTGCAGGTATAATGTACAGTACTTCTATCTGAATCAGTGGGAAAACTACGGCATTTCTTATTGTAAGAGTAATAAGGATTTCTAGAATAATTTGAGGCTATTTTAATTGGTCCGAAAAAGACCCTTTAAAACGCATTAGTTGGCGAGTTATCGTCAAAACAACTTCGATCCAACTATACCAGGCCTAGATTGAAATATGATTCTCTGAAAATAAGCATACAAATTTGAAAGCTCTCTCCTCGAATTTCCATGAAGTTCGCTGAATTAACTCTGTGAAAGCACTCTCCTAGATTCTCCATGAAGTTACAGGTATAATGTACGGTAATTCCATCTGAATCTGTCGGGAAATTACGGCTTTTATTATTGTAAGGGTTTTAAGGACTTCTAGAATATTTCAAGGCTATTTTCATTGGTCCGAAAAAGACACTCTAAAACGCATTTGTTGGGGAGTTATCATCAAAACAAGTTCAAACCAACTCTACTAGGCCCAGATTGAAATATTTTTCTCCAAACTATGCATACATCTTTGAAAGCTCTCTCCTAGATTCTCCATGAAGTTGCAGGTATAATGTACAGTGGTTCTATCTGAATCAGTGGGAAAACTACGGCATTTCTTATTGTAAGAGTAATAAGGATTTCTAGAATAATTTGAGGCTATTTTAATTGGTCCGAAAAAGACCCTTTAAAACGCATTAGTTGGCGAGTTATCGTCAAAACAACTTCGATCCAACTATACCAGGCCTAGATTGAAATATGATTCTCTGAAAATAAGCATACAAATTTGAAAGCTCTCTCCTCGAATTTCCATGAAGTTCGCTGAATAAACTCTGTGAAAGCACTCTCCTAGATTCTCCATGAAGTTACAGGTATAATGTACGGTAATTCCATCTGAATCTGTCGGGAAATTACGGCATTTATTATTGTAAGGGTTTTAAGGACTTCTAGAATATTTCAAGGCTTTTATGATTGAACCGGAAAAGACCCTGTGAAACGCATTTGTTGGTGAGTTATCGTCAAAACAAGTCCTCACCAACTCTACTAGTCCCAGATTGAAATATTTTTCTCTGAACTAATTATACATCTATGAAAGCACTCTCCTAGATTCTCCATGAAGTTGCAAGTATAATGTACGGTTATTCCATCTGAGTCTGTCGGGAAATTACACCATTTATTATTGCAAGGGTTTTTAGGATTTCTAGAATAGTTTAAGGCTATTTTCATTGATCCGAAAAAGACACTCTAAAACGCATTTGTTGTCGAGTTATCGTCAAAACAATTTCGAACCAACTCTACCAGGCCTATATTGAAATATTTTTCTCCAAACTAAGCATGCATCTTTGAAAGCTCTCTCCTCGATTCTCCATGAAGTAACAGGTATAAAGTACAGGAATTCCATCTGAATCAGTCGAGAAATTACACCATTTATTATTGTCAGGGTTTTAAAGACTTCTAGTATATTCCAAGGCTATTTTCATTCGTCCGAAAAAGACCCTCTAAAACGCATTTGTTGGCGAGTTATCATCAAAACAAGTTCGAACCAACTCTACCAGGCCTAGATTGAAATATTTTTCTATGAAACTAAGCATACAACTTTGAAAGTTCTCTTTTCGATTTTCCATTCAGTTCACTGACTAAACTCTGTGAAAGCACTCTCCTAGATTCTCAATGAAGTTACAGGTATTATGCAAAGTAATTCCATCTGAATCTGTCGGGAAATCGGGCCATTTATTATTGTCAGGGTTTTAAAGACTTCTAGTATATTCCAAGGCTATTTTCATTCGTCCGAAAAAGACCCTCTAAGACGCATTAGTTGGCGAGTTATCGTCAAAACAACTTCGAACCAACTCTACCAGGCCTAGATTGAAATATGATTCTCTGAAACTAGGCATACAACTTTGAAAGCTCTCTCCTCGAATTTCCATGAAGTTCGCTGACTAAACTCTAAGAAAGCGTTCTCCAAGATTCTCCATGAAGTAACAGGTATAATGTACAGTCATTCCAACTGAATCTGTCGGGAAATTACGGCTTTTATTATTGTAAGGGTTTTAAGGACTTCTAGAATATTTCAAGGCTATTTTCATTGGTTTGAAAAAGACACTCTAAAACGCATTTGTTGGGGAGTTATCATCAAAACAAGTTCAAACCAACTCTACTAGGCCCAGATTGAAATATTTTTCTTCAAACTATGCATACATCTTTGAAAGCTCTCTCCTAGATTCTCCATGAATTTGCAGGTATAATGTACAGTAGTTCTATCTGAATCAGCGGGAAAACTACGGCATTTCTTATTGTAAGGGTAATAAAGATTTCTAGAATAATTTGAGGCTATTTTAATTGGTCCGAAAAAGACCCTTTAAACCGCATTAGTTGGCGAGTTATCGTCAAAACAACTTCGAACCAACTATACCAGGCCTAGATTGAAATATGATTCTCTAAAAATAAGCATACAAATTTGAAAGCTTTCTCCTCGAATTTCCATGAAGTTCGCTGACTAAACTCTGTGAAAGCACTCTCCTAGATTCTCAATGAAGTTACAGGTATAATGCAAAGTAATTCCATCTGAATCTGTCGGGAAATCAGGCCATTTATTATTGTCCGGGTTTTAAGGACTTCTAGAATATTTCAAGGCTATTTTCATTGGTCCGAAAAGGACATTCTAAAACGCATTAGTTGTAATTCCATCTGAATCTGGTGGGAAATTACACTTTTTATTATTGTAAGGGTTTTAAGGACTTCTAGAAGATTTCAAGGCTATTTTTATTGGTCCAAAAAAGACCCTCTGAATAGCATTTGTTGGCGAGTTATCATCAAAACGAGTTTGGACAAACTCTACCAGGCCTAGATTGAAATATTATTCCCTGAAACTAAGCATGCATCTTTAAAAGCTCTCTCCCCGATTTTCCATGAAGTTCGCTGACTTAACTCTGTAAAAGCACTCTTCTAGATTCTCCATGAAGTTGCAGGTATAATGTACAGTAATTCTTTCTGAATCTGTCGGGAATTTCCGGCATTTCTTATTGTAAGGTCTTTAAGGATTTCTAGAATAAATCAAGGCTATTTTCATTCGTCCGAAAAAGACCCTCTAAGACGCATTAGTTGGCGAGTTATCGTCAAAACAACTTCGAACCAACTCTACCAGGCCTAGATTGAAATATGATTCTCTGAAACTAAGCATACAACTTTGAAAGCTCTCTCCTCGAATTTCCATGAAGTTCGCTGACTAAACTCTAAGAAAGCATTCTCCAAGATTCTCCATGAAGTAACAGGTATAATGTACAGTCATTCCAACTGAATCTGTCGGGAAATTACGGCTTTTAATATTGTAAGGGTTTTAAGGACTTCTAGAATATTTCAAGGCTATTTTCATTGGTCCGAAAAAGACACTCTAAAACGCATTTGTTGGGGAGTTATCATCAAAACAAGTTCAAACCAACTCTACTAGGACCAGATTGAAATATTTTTCTCCAAACTATGCATACATCTTTGAAAGCTCTCTCCTAGATTCTCCATGAAGTTGCAGGTATAATGTACAGTAGTTCTATCTGAATCAGTGGGAAAACTACGGCATTTCTTATTGTTAGGGTAATAAGGATTTCTAGAATAATTTGAGGCTATTTGATTTGGTCCGAAAAAGACCCTTTTAAACGCATTAGTTGGCGAGTTATCGTCAAAACAACTTCGAAGCAACTATACCAGGCCTAGATTGAAATATTATTCTCTGAAAATAAGCTTACAAATTTGAAAGCTCTCTCCTCGAATTTCCATGAAGTTCGCTGACTAAACTCTGTGAAAGCACTCTCCTAGATTCTTCATGAAGTTACAGGTATAATGTACAGTAATTCCATCTGAATCGGTCAGGAAATTACGGCATTTATTATTGTAAGGGTTTTAAGGACTTCTAGAATATTTCAAGGCTATTATGATTGAACCGAAAAAGACACTGTGAAACGCATTTGTTGGTGAGTTATCGTCAAAACAAGTCCGAACCAACTCTACTAGGCCCAGATTGAAATATTTTTCTCTGAACTAATTATACATCTATGAAAAATATTTCAATCTGGGCCTAGTAGAGTTGGTTCGAACTTGTTTTGATGATACCTCGCCAACAAATGCGTTTTAGAGGGTCTTTTTCGGTCCAATGAAGAAAGCCTTAAATTATTCTAGAAATCTTAAAAACCCTTACAATAATAAATAGTATAATTTTCTGACAGATTCAGATGGAATTACTGTACATTATACCTGTAACTTCATAGAGAATCGAGGGGAGAGCTTTCAAAGATGCATGCTTAGTTCGGAGAAAAATATTTCAATGTAGGCCTGGTAGAGTTGGTTCGAACTTGTTTTGACGATAACTGGCCAACAAATGCGTTTTAGAGGGTCATTTTCGGACCAATGTTATTAGCCTTAAAATAATCTAGAAGTCCCTAAAACCCTTTTAATAATAAATGGTGTAATTTCCTGACAGATTCAGATGGAATTAGTGAACATTATACCCGTTGCTTCATGGAGAATCTAGGAGAGTGCTTTCATAGATGTTTAATTAGTTCAGAGAAAAATATTTCAATCTGGGCCTAGTAGAGTTGGTTTGAACTTGTTTTGACGATAACTCGCCAACTAATGCGTTTAATATATATTAAACTATAATTTTTATAATCCTTGTCCAATTTTCTTTTTTTTATTGTATGCACTTTTATTTTTTCTTTTTAACTCTTTTGCCCCAAAAAAGTTAGAAATTATAAAATTAGTAGTGTTCTAAATCAAAACGTTGAGTTGAAGACTGTAACTACTGCAACATGAAGTAGTTCAAATAATTATTCATAGTAAAAAAAAAAAAAGAATTTGATTATTAGTTTTAAAAATTGAGGTAAGTACATATAATAAGTTTCATTTAGTAGGTACATGCATTGAAATAGCCATATGTAAGATAAATAGTTTCAAATGAGTTTAAAAACTTATTTTTTTGCTATCGATGCAGAATGAAGCCTTATTTTAGCTTTGTAGCATTAATTTATCAGTATAGATCTAAATTTTGATTAAATAAATAACAGTATTAATCAATTACATCAAATTATTTTCATTTCTAAACATAATGTCCAGGCAAAAGAAAAACAAAGGTAAAAAGTTAAAAAGTTAACTTTAAGTATGTATGTTACTAAAACAACAAACATTTTTAATTTACTCGATGAAAAGAAAAATTATATTTTCAACTTTATTTTGGAAAAAATAATTTTATAACAAAAAAATTGAAATAAATTAATTTTGATTTTGTGTTAAAAATGTTTACCTCATAAAATTATAATAGTTTGTTAAGTTGATACAAAATGATCAGTACAATTATTTTGATGGAAACAAATTTTGATTGAATATTAAATTGCTTATTGTTTTCATTATCATAGATGTAATTAAAATTGCTCATGGTATTTCAGAATTATTTTAATTTTTAACGCATTTTTAATAAGTGTTCAAAGAGCTTTCAAATAATTTTTAAATACCCTTGCCGAAAAAAAAAGAATCTATAGCTACTAAGAAAGAAAATTTTACACTCTTCAGAAAATTACTTATTTAGTAAAAAAATTTTGTACAAAGTGGATTTAGTAAACTTTCAATTTTATAAGATCATATTTTTTCAAGATTTTACTTTTTATGATCGTTTATTTCCCCTTTTTGAAGTCATTGTGCTTTCGTCAAAGACCTCCCAGTAGTTACCCTACACATTCACTACTCAATAAACTTTTCCTCGGTCAATATGCCGTGAAAGAGCGACTTCAAGTAGATACTGTGTATACGACGAGACGGTTCAGAGCCAGATGAAGAACAGGTTCTCTGCCTGGACGACGTCGCTGACCACGACCTACTGGTGGTTGGCAATATCTCGCCCCACTTGGTATTTTGTGTCGTGATTAGCTGAACCCTGCGCCGGCGATGCGACTCTTGCGCTTCTTCCTCGCCAGAAATATCAGACAGAGCATACCGCCCCACTGACACATGACGGCAGCCTGCTTTGAAAATAGCAGGGTTCGCTACTTTAGCCTGCATATATTGTCGAAAAGCACCTTGACCATTAGAACCTAGATCATCACCGCGGTAATGTTCTAGCTCTGCATGCACATATCTTCAGTCGTACAGTGACCACCATATCCTAAGCCTTGCTGGGAGAAAAAGAAACAGCTTGTTAAACTGTGTTGATTGACCATGCACGGACGTCAGTCCTCGTTCTGGTATAATGGCTCGGGTCGAAGTCCCTTTCAATTTTTATGCAATTGCTGTGCCTATAATTTAATAATTTTTTTTATATTCAACTATTTAAGAAGTTATATGTATGAAATATAAAACAAGTTTTAATCGAGTAAGTATACAATTTTTTAATTTAAAACTTTTGCGAAATGTGTTTCCAAAACTTATTTTCAAACATAATTTAGTTTGCAAAACTTATTGTTCAAAAAATCAGAAAATTAATTTCATTACTCATTTACAGTTGAGACGTTCAACATAGAAACAATAAGTCAATCAAAGAAAAAATTATATTTTATATAGCCAAACAACATTTTGAATTAATTGTAATTGTCACACTAATATTTTAAAGTGATCCTACATCAACTTCAGTGAATAAATTTGTAGAAATTTATGTAGCTTTAGAGTGAATAGCAGTGGAAAAAAAATTTAAATTTTATAAATATATCTTTTTTTAAACTTTACTTTATAATCAAATAGATATGACTATTAGATTTTTCTATCGGTCTTACAGATTTAGTCTCTGAGTGAGAAAACTTAAAATGCATTGATTGAATTGTGATTAGACTGTTAGACCGATAGAAACATCTATAAGTTGTTAATGAAAAACAGTCAATAAAAATATAAATAAAATTTGGATAGGTATGACTTGCTATTGCAGTAAACAAGTAGGAATTTTAGAATTAAACATAACATTGATTTATACGAAAATTGCTTGCATAAAATGAATTTGTAATTTATTTGAAACTGATTCAAAATTTTTAAGTCGAAGATATAGAGTTCCCATTAAGAATACAATATTTTGATATAAATAAATAGGTTTCGTACCTGCTAACAATCAAGAAGAGCTTATTTATGATAGAAGTTGCTGATAGCCATTAAGAAATCACTGCATCCTATATGTTCACCTTCTGAGTTTTCTTTTTAAGATTTTAGGTGTATAGTTGAGCTGCTTCATTTCATTGAGCAAAGTCATCACATTGCACACAATATGTTTATAGTTTCACATTTTTAGCTTCTGACCTAAAAATAAGTAACACTTTAATACAAACTGATCATTAATGACTTGATTTGAGCAGAGATATTCTCACCCTACAGTAGCACGACAAGCTCGTACAGTGTAGTCTCATTCATTCCAATTAACCTGAATAATATCTGAAACAGAAAACTATATGGAACCAATTTGCATCACTTTTCTTCTGTTGTAGTTATTTAAAAACATGTTTTTAATATTAATATAGAGCTCAGCAACAATTCTTCAGCAAAACCTGGGCTCTAGTACCCAGTTACTCATCTTTTGCTATTTCTATCCCCATAGGGCTCCTGTAAATGCATTGACATCTGCACGAGGTCCAAGAAGAAGCCTTTAATGACATTATTTTTTCCACACAATTCCTATCAGGAAATTAAAAAAACTTTGAGCATTAAACTTGAACATAACTGAAGTGAAATCAATGTGTTTGAAGCACTATTTATTCTGAAGCACTAGGATCAATTAAACTAATATATTAATCTTGGTGCTTTTGAATTAATTGTAAATAAAATGTTTGTAAAATATTTATAAAATTGTGAATTTTTTATCTAGATTACTTACAGCTCGAAGCTATTTTTAGTTATTTTCACTTTTGCACTAATGCACAAAACTAACCTAAAAAAAGTAGCTAGATAAATCACGAATTGGCAATTAAAATAAAGTAATTATAAAAACAACTTGGTCAAGAGAAAACAATGAAAACAAAAGAAAAAGTATGCTTCTAATATTAATTATTGAAAATGAGAGCTTCTTACGCAATCAAAACTTTTCAGATCACATGTCAAACTGATTGTTGTGCACCTGTGACCAACGTCAACCAACGTCTGCCGCAACGTCAGGTGAATGCATCAGGACGCTGCAGATCAGAAACTTTGTCTTGTTCATTAAGTATTGCGCAATTGGCACCAGTATACTACCTGGGGTGGGATTATATATCCATGTTTCGTGACGGACGAAACTTTTTGTCAACAAAAAAAATTTTTCGTCAGCAAAAAATTGTTTTCGTTGACAAAACATTTTTGACGTAAGAAACGTCTACGTAATGTAAAATACCTTCACAAAAAAATTTTTGAATTTCGATGACTTGAAGAGCAGATTGAGGAGCAATAATAATAAGTTAAATTAAAATAAATTAAGTTATAAATATTATTATACCACTAAAATTGTTTTTTAATATTATTTAAATATCAATCAATGCTAAGCAAAAAATTTTAATTATCTATAAGGCTATTTACCTGTTGAAACAATTCAATATAAGCTTTCTATTTACAACAGGTAAATAGCCGTAGATAATTAAAATTTTTGCTTAACATGTTAAAAAAAGTTCAAGATATATGAATTCTTTCATGACAGCATAGTTATACAATTTCAAAAATTTGCTAGTGCAATTTAAGTCCTAGCAATACAGTTCACATGGTAAAGTGTTCACTTGAAAATCCTAATCCTAAGATCCTAAGATAAAAGAGAGAACCCAAAAAGAATGTCAGCATTTTATTCGTGATGTGAGTGGTTGAAGAACTAAATTTAAAATTTGAATTTTTATTTTTAATTTTTATATCACAATATTTATATTGCAATTCAATTAAAACATAACGCTGGAGAGAGCGATAAATAAATTAATTTTTATAAACAAATAACTAACCAGCAGGCTTCAAACCCCCGTAACGCTGGAAAAGAGGATAAATAAGTATTTTTTTATAAACAAATAATTAACCAGCAAGCTCTAAGCCCCCATAACTCTGGGGAGAGCGACAAAATAAATAATTTTTTAAAAACAATTACATAAACCGACAAGCTCTAAACGCACATAACGCTGGGCGCCCGAGTTCAACAAAAAAACTAATCGACTATGCCCCAAGCTTCAAACCCCCAAAACCGGGAATGCCCAAGTTCAACAAAAAAGCGGATTGGCTCCCCCCAAGCTCTAAGCCCCCAAAACCCGGAGCGCCCAAGTTCAACAAAAAAGCTGATTGGCTAACCACCAAGCTCTAAACTCCCAAAACACTGGGCACACGGGTTCAACAAATAGCTGATGGGGTTCCCCCTAAGCTCTAAACCCCAACACCCTGGGCGCCCGAGGTCAACGAAAAAACTGAACAGCTATCCCCAAGCTCTAAACCCCCAAAACCCGGATAGCTGATCAGATTATTCATTGAACTCTGCGTCTAGGGTTTTGCGGGTTTAGAGCTTGGGGGATAGCTGATTAGTTTTTTCGTTTACCTCGGGCGCCCAGGGTTTTTGGCGCTTAGAGCTTGGTGGATAGCTGATCAGTTTTTTCGTTGACCTCAGGCGCCCAGCGTTTTGGGGGTTTAGAGCTTGGGGGATAGCTGATCAGTTTTTTCGTTGACCTCGGGCGCCCAGGGTTTTGGGGGTTTAGAGCTTGGGGGATAGCTGATCAGTTTTTTCGTTGACCTCGGGCGCCCAGGGTTTTGGGGGTTTAGAGCTTGGGGAATAGCTGATCAGTTTTTTCGTTGACCTCGGGTGCCCATGGTATATTTTCCGTCTATGCGCTGCCAAAAAAAAAAAAAAAAAAAAAAACTAGATTGTGGTGCCGCCCCTTGGCAGCAGCCGCCCCTACGCCATGGCGTACTTGGCGTCTAGGGTAATCCGCCCCTGCTTACAAAGCTCTAACGTTCTACCGGATTTTATTACTAAGCTTAATAATCCTATCTGCACTTTTTTTACTATAACTTCTTTAATTTTGTAAATATCGTATTTATTCTTGTTTATTATGATTTCTGAGTCGATTCACAATATTTATGTAAAAGCAGAACAAAAAATCTGCTTGAAATATGGATGGCATAATTTAATTTAGAAAAAGTTGTTTCCTGAAAAATTTCGAAAATGTCAGATAGCGTGATTTTACTTAGGAGGGCAGTATACTCCCAAAACACTGGGCGCCCGAGTTCAATAAAATAAACTGATCAGTTCGGGGTTTAGAGCTTGGGGGTAGCCTATCAGCATTTTGTTGAACTCGGGCGCCCAGCGTTATGTGCGTTTAGAGCTTGTCGGTTTATGTAATTGTTCATAAAAAATTATTTATTTATCGCTCTCCTCTGCGTTATGGGGGTTTGGAGCTTGTCGGTTCATATGATTGTTTATAAAAAATTATTTATTTATCGCTCTCCCCAGAGTTATGGGGGTTTGGAGCTTGTCGGTTCATATGATTGTTTATAAAAAATTATTTATTTATCGCTCTCCCTAGAGCTATGGGGGCTTAGAGCTTGGTTGTTTATTTAATTGTTTATAAAGAAATACTTATTTATCCTCGTTTCTAGCGTTACGTGGGCTTGAAGCTTGCTGGTAAGTTATTTGTTTATATAAAATAATTTATTTATCACTCGCCCCAGCGTTATGGGGGTTTAGAGTTTGTTGGTTTATTTAATTGTTTATAAAAAATAATTAATTTATCTCGCTCCCCCGCGTTATGGGGGCTTAGAGCTTGTCGGTTAGTTTGATTGTCTATAAAAAATAATTTATTTGTCGCTCTCCTCAGCGTTATGAAGGTTCAAAGCATGTCGGTTTATTTAATTGTTCATAAGATACAGTCAAGTAAAACGTACTATTTATTTGCCTAAAACCGCCAATTATTAACATTTATTCCTTTTTTTTCAGCACTTTAATCTTTGTTTACTTGTCCATAACCTCCAAATGGTTATAAAACTTTCATACGCAAAATATTTAGAAATTTTCCCTTTTTTAATATTCCATTTTATTTTTTATTTTTATTCTTTACTGTATATCTTCAGGCAATATCATTTTAATTTTATTTACTTTTTTTTTTTTTTTTTTAATTTTCTTAGCGGCGTTGAACTATATGCGCACAGCTCACGATATGCGACTTTCTAACTGAACTGAACTGAACTCCCTCAACTGAACTAAACTAGTTCAGTTCACCACACACCTCTGCCCCCCCCTCCCCTCGATGCGGCTAAGATGGTCATGCTATTTATAAAATTACATTACACTTAGAGAAGAGTCGGAGATCCGTTTACGAAATTGGGACCTAACCTGGTTGTCTTTGTTAAGAGCAATCGGGCTTCGCGCAGTTCGCAATCTGATTGCGAACTAGTTCAAGAGGGCGCCGCTTCGTTTACGATCTCAGTTCGACATCGGGCCTCTCGCCCGAATTCGCAATCAGATTGCGAACTCGTTCGAAGCCCGATCGCGCTTAACTAAACACAAGCAGGTTATGTTCCCATTTCGTAAACGGATCTCCGACTCTTCTCTCCGTGTAGTATATTATGCCATAGGTGACTTTCTTTGACGGCTGACAACACTATAGGCAATTGATATTTATAATTGTAACTCAACTATTTAGAGATACTATTACTAACTTTGTATTAAATTATAATTTTATAATTTTTTTCGTCTTTTTATGTTTTGTAATTTTTAGTAATTTTATGCAACTTTACATTAACGTTAAAAAATTTATTGTTTAAAATAGTTGTAGTCGTCACTTCAAAAATATATTGTTGATTAATTTTTAATTTCTATTGGGGATTTTATGTTTTCTTTATTACACATCAAAGATACGGTTACCGTGTATTAAACAAAGCTGGCAGTTGAAAAATTTTAAATTAACAAAAAAATTTTTAAGAAGCGTTGTTACTAAATGTAATAAATACAATTTAAATTATTAGTTTTATAGATAATAAAATAAAATTTTGAACTAATATTGACAACTCTCTAGTAAATTTTTTTTACAATGATACATGCTGAAATTTACCTCCTTATAATACTTATCGATAATGCTCGTTCATTTTTCTTCTTCTTGTTTAACAATCTTTGAGAATAATGCAAACTTATTTGGATCGTTCGTTATAACAAATTAATAATTCGTAGAATTGGTGGAACAACATGCCATCTTCCTCAATGCCAAGATGAGCATGTTGTTCCACCAAACCGACGAACAAAACGTCACATGATTGCGTTGTTGAAGATCTTCTCTAGAATCAAATGTATGTATCCAACTCCTCTTCACTACTTTCTCAATAAACTTCTTTGCATAGAAGACATCAACTTTGACTTACAACAACTACCTATACAGTTATTCTCCAATTGTACACTTGAATTCCTTTTATTTAATTAATAATAGTTTCTATGATAAATCAGCATAAATCCAACAACGGCTTTCTTTTTTTTTTAACACATATTTTTCAATTTGGAGAAGTATCCTACCATTATTTACGTAACTAAAGGTATTGTCAAAGAAATTTTTTATTAAGATATAAAAAATTGCAAAAAACTATCGCTATATAATTAAGTATTAATCCAAGTTTAAACATTTAAAATAAATAAAAAAAAATTTTTAAAAATGATACTTATTAATTATTTTTTAATACTTATGTAAACAAAACAATATTTACTGCCAGAAACATAAAGATCCTCGACATCAAAGACAATCGGTCAACTTTGTACTTAGTATTGCATCTACAAAGAAGTTTACATTTACAATACAATTTACAATTTTTAAGGGTGTATATATTCAACATCGAGCATTAGGTACAACCAATAATTATCATTTAATTTAATCGGCAAAATTGCTTATTTGAAAATAACTGCGTTGAATTTTTAATATAATTCGCTGTGTTGTTTACTTATGTGTTTTTATAATTTAAAAAAGCATTTAAATAAGCAGTAAAAATCTGACTTACAGGTGTAGTTACCCTGTACGCATCAGAAGTAGTTCTTTTTTTTTTTTTCTATTTTCAACTCATACAAATGCATCTTTGACATTAAGTTATAAAACTTTTTTACGTTAAGAAAGGTTATTTTTTATTTAACAGCAAAAACTGTATTTTTTTCCACGTCAAAAAACGTACTTTTTTCCACGTCAAAAAACGTGCCGTTTTCAAATAATATATTCGTAATTTTGATTAAAAGTATCATGATCTGGGGCAAGTCTGGCTACTTCTTCAAAAATCCTTCGAACAATTTCAAATTTATAAAACAAAATTTTGTAAAAAGTATCGGCAGAGATTAAAAAAAAAAGATAAAAACCATCTATTACTCAATAGAACAAGAAAACATACCTTGTCGTTAATCAACCTCGTGGAAATAGATCGAAAGTCTCACCTCGTATAAATCTCATAAAATGATTTCTCATCTCGTTTCCATCTTTAGAGTACTTTTCAGTTGAAGGATCTTTGCCGTAAAGAATATCCAATAGATATGCTGATGAATAAATTCCACAACTGGACATATCTGATTGGCTTGAAACCATTTTCGTTGTGATTACTTTTTTGAAATTAGGAAATCTTTGTTGTAAGTATGTAACTTCACGCTTTTTGAGTTTTCCCGCTGCGAGACTTTTCAAAGAATCATATATGTATATTGTACCTTGGTTGTAGTAAAAGCAACGCCAGTGAGACCATCCATTTGCTCCAAAAATTGCAACACCTTTTTCCGTTGTAATGGGATCTACAATATCTGGATAACTAGAGTAACAGGTACTATGGATAGAAACCTCTGGGTTAATGTTTTCAACTTTTCTTAGAAACGCGTCTATTGCATCGTCACCAAGGTACCAGGCTTGACCATCTACATATTCTTTTGGTCTGAGAACGTGAGCAGCAATTTCAGAGTTTTCTCCAACATCTATTTCCCGTTCATCTAAATATTTCTTTATGTTCATTATTCTATCTTCATCTCTTCTCAACAGTTTATTCAATCCAACCAAATCATCTCTTTTAAATTCAAATTCAATGCTTAACCAATTTACAGGAGCATTTGAAGCATCTTCTGGAATGCTTTTATTATCTTCTAATTTTTTTTTCTTTTCTTCCTTTGCTTTCACTATATAGTCGGGGTCTTGAATGTCAAGACCTTTCAAATGACGTTTACCTGCTTTTTCTGGCAGTAAACAGTTCATATAAAACCTTTTGAGCAGTGGCTCCATGTTTTTATTCCAAAAACGGTCGTTTCTAGCTACGTGAGCGAAAATGATATTTTTTGATGTCCACAAATCAACCAAGCAATATTGTTTTTCTGTAATATGCAAAAGGCCTTGCACTTCGTAGTAATATTGACTACTCTGCATCAAAGTATAATAAGATTCGTTAGACCCATTTTTCTTGAGCTCAAAAATTTTCTTCAACTCTTTTATATTATGGATAGCTATCTCTGGTTCTAATTCCTTAGCTTTCTGATTGAAAATTAGTTTAACAATACCATTGGCTCCTTCAATAATTCCATCCGGAGTACAACCAAGGAAACAGCAGTCTTTATCGATAACAAATCCAGAATCTGTAATTTTAATCTTCAATTCTTGCTCTATTTTTTCAATAGCTTCATTAGTGTGATTTGTAGCATATTTGAATTCTTGGGACTCTTCTATTGAATGGTAAAGAATGTTCATAACTTTGGTAGCGCAGCTTGTGGTTTTAAGACTCCGCACAATAGAGCTAAAATGTGGAGGCGTCAAATATTTTTTTTGAAGATACAATCAGGTTTGAAAACCTAATGGGTCACGTGTTCTCAGTTCCAATCCAACGCGATCTTTTTGATTGTTTTCAAGTGTTTGTAATTCGTTGTTTTGAAGTTCAACAAGTTGTTCTTGTGAAACGGGGGGTTGTTGAGCTAATTTCCCGTAAAATTTTCCGCTTTCTTTTTGAGAGGTACTATTACATTTTCTTTTTCTGCCATTCTGGTTTCTATCTTCTCGAGTTTTGGTAACTTTTTCAACCCGCTTATCATTAACATCTGCTATTGTAGAAGGAACTTCATCAGAAACAAATTTGTGTTCTACTGACAAAAATTTTTGAGTATTATGGCGAAGTACCGCTGCCAGCGACCTGACATGGTATTGATTTGTCTAATAATAATTAACTCTTTTACCACCAGTGGTAACAGCTACGAGTGCGTTGAATGACTCAGCGATATTATTGGTCAACTTGTAAAGAAGACTATCACTATGTTCACTCAAACCTTCCATGGCTTCTACAACTTTTTGGAATAGTCCTGCTGCTTCTAGCTCAGGTACATAATTAGGAGAATTAAGTTCCTCACAGCGGAAACCTCTGTTTTTGCAATCTGTGTGATCTCCAAATACATGACTACTTATGCACCTAATATCCTTTCTAAGTTCTTCTTCTTGTACCTTAAAATCAACCTGCTGGTTTCGGCGATAGTCCACTGAATTTTCAATTAATTTTCGAATAAGTTTACTTTTATTACTAATCATTTCTCTTAGAGCAACAAAATTTTTTATTTTATTGGCAGTGTCTCTTGGCTGAGTTGTTTGAGCAATTTTATTCAAATTATGGAATAAATTTCGCAACAAATGATTTGTACATCTTATTCTAGTTAGTCTTAAATTATATTCCTCGTACACTCTGTTGTCTAGTAATGATTTAAAGGTGTTACTATCATCATCTGCTACACAATATTTGTATAATAGATTATGAGTTTTCATGCTGGTTTGGAACCCTTCTAAAACAACTGCACTTTCTATCAATGTTGATGGGATGTTTTCATTCCAATTTTTGAAACAATCATGATGTGAAGCTTCTTTTTTTCCTTTAGACATCACACAAGTTCGGCAATAACTATCTTTTATGCCAATATGTAATACTTTGCCTGTACGAAGACCAACTATTACTGCTAATCCACACGGAGATTTAAAATTAGTTCCGTAACATCTTATCAACCAACTTCCGTCGACTACTACATATATCCATGGCGTGCCATTGTGTAGTTGACCGTTTGCTTCGGCTAAAAGTCGTTCTTCGATACCTGCTGATTTCATACTATCTCGTGAAATTTCTTCTAACCACTTATAAATTATATTTATACGAGATTTATAAGTTTTATGATCCATACTAACGACGTCAATAGATGCGAGCAATTCTTCCAATTGAGTGTGCCCAATTCCAATATTGACGGTTCCCAAAACAATTGAAGTAGTTATATCCATATTTTTTGAAAGTTCTTTACTTTCAGAGCGAATAATTTTCGTATATTCGCATTCTTCACATTGATAATCGAAAAAAGTTATCAAACCTAATCGTAATTTGGAGACGCATTTTAAGTCTCCGTCACATTTGTGAGTTGTTATGTGTTCTTTAGCCATTTTTAAAATTTCTTTCGAAACATACTCAAACTCTACTATTTCACGACGATTTTCATATTTTTTATATTTTTTCCGGTTACCAGCTATACTTTTTTCACCATTAAAATCTTTTATTTGATCATCTTCAAGCAATACATCTGGATTATCTGAACACACAGTATTCAAATTGTCGTTTTCTTGGTCAGAAATTTCCCTCTCAGAATCCGTTTCGAGCTCACAGAATATTATTTTTTCGTGTCTTTCGCTGTTTTCTGATGTAACATCTTCTGGTATTAAACCGTTGTCGATTATTCGATCAATCTCATCATATTCAGCGGAGCCATTATTCTCGATTATTTGATCAATTGTATCGTAATCAGGTGATAATTCACTATTTGTCAGAATTTCTATAACTTCAATTTCTTCGACTACATCTTCATTGTTGTTAATAAACAAATCTTCATTTTTTTCATTTTCCAGTTCTTTTTTTAAAATTGATTGTGTACTTTCTACGATTATTGTACAATTTAGTTTATCAGTACGCCTAAAAAATGTATACTAATGAAAAATTTATTTCTTTGCCAACTGTTTTAGAAGAAATGATGAATTAATGTGTAAAATAAGGAAATAAATAAATGACTGAATGCTAAAAGGAAATGGTTTTGATAATTTTAAAATAATGAATTAATCAAGATTAAATAAGACAATAGAATTTTTTTTAGTAATTTATTCAATGCTTATAAGTAACAATTTATGAAACTAGTCGCTCTCAACGCATGACCGAGCGTAGTTTTTTATTCTTAACCCTTAAACTACACACGGGACGTAAAATACCCTACATAACTGTCAGTGTGGCAGTTCTAAGTTTGGGTGTGTAGTTTAAGGGTTAATATAAATGTTGATGTTATAAATAAAATTGACAGTACTGTTTATAAAATAAAGCTGACACTTACAAATCCTCACGTACAAACGATTGACATCTGCTCAATCGTTTATAAGTGCAAAAAAATCTTTGCCCATAATTTGCCACAAATAAAGTAACGACGGGAGTACTTGCGATCACTATTATTTGAACCTGACGAAAAAATGTTAAAATAATCTTTGCTACTTAAAATTTATCTGTTTTTTCTAATATAACCTAGCATGGTAAAAATCTTTTTTACCATGCTACCATCTTTCTCCGTGTACTCATTAATTTATTTATTCTTTTCGCAGTATTGGGACTGAGACTGAGGTTATGGTGGGGAACACCACCTATGCTGAATCCAGGCAAAACTCCCCCTACAGCGGCCATGTTGGATGTAGTAAATTACGTGTAATTCAGATAGAAACTCCCCCAACGGCGGCCGTGCTTTCATCCCCACCGTGAATGCAGTTTCAGTCCCAATATACCAAACAGAAATTTTATAGGGGGCTTCCTTAGATGCCGTGAAAGTCTACGAGCCCCTCTTTAGAGGATTTGGTTAGATGGTACGGGAAGTTAAATAGGCCTTAATAAGGAGTTCAAAAAAAAAAAAAAAAAAAAGTAAAACTCGGGTTCCGCGGAAGGAACGAAGTTCCTGACGCTTTTCCCCTGCACTTACGCAAGTGGGTCTCAGATGAGGTGTAGTTATCTGTATTTTTACGTAAATTGAATGATCTTATCTCACCTGAAATTCACTTGCATTATTGCAGGGGAAAAGCGTCGGGAACTTCGTTCCTTCCGCTGACCCAAGTTCCGCTTTTTTTTTGTGCGATGGAGTTCCCACATTTTTGACAGTGTAGTAAGGGCTGAATCGGGGCTCCTTACGAGCCTCGTCGTTACTCCTCGTACACTCTGTGAGTTGGCTGCCCGTGCGGGGCCAGGCTTATTGGCTGGGCAGCTTGGCTACAATTCCCTGTTGGATGCTTGTAACTTTAAGGTCAAATCATCAGGTTTACAACGAGATTATCTCCAGGGCTTAGTTATTAACAGGCTCACGAAGTATTTACTTTAACCCCACCAGAGTCAAAACTTTCTGGGGAAATCATCTCCAAGACGTAACTACTACCAAGTGCACGAGGTGTCCACCCTGACCTCTCTAGATTCAAAACTTCCTGGGGAAATCATCTCTAGGTTGTAGTTATCGCCAAATTCGCTGGGTGTCTGTCCTGCCTCTGCCGTAGTCAAAACTTCCTAGAGAAATCATCTCTAGCAGCCAGCTCTGGCCAGGGTTGGGTGGTGTGGCACTTTGGTGACTCATCATGGTAAGCCACCTGGTGTATTGGTGTATTAGGCGCATTATACCCAGCGTTCGAAATAAATAATTTTTTATAAACTATTAAATAAACCGACAAGCACCAAAACCCCCATAACGCTCGGGAGAGTGATAGAAAAATAATTTTTTATAAACAATTAAATAAACCGCCAAGCTCCAAAACCCCCATAACGCTGGGGAGAGCGATAAATGAATTATTTTTTTTAAACAATTGAATAAACCGAATAGCTCTAAAACTCCATAACGCTGGGGAGAGCGATAAATGAATTATTTTTTATAAACAATTGAATATACCAACTAGCTCTAAAACCCCATAACGCTGGGGAGAGCGATAAATGAATTATTTTTTATAAACAATTGAATAAACCGACAAGCTCTAAGCCCCCATAGCGCTGGAATAATTTTTTATAAACAATTGAATATACCGACAAGCTCGTAACCCCCATAACGCTTGGAATAGCGATAAATAAATAATTTTTTAAAACAATTAAATATACCGACAAGCTCTCAGCCCCCATAGCACTGGGAGAGCGATAAATAAATTATTTTTTATAAATATTTAAATAATTCGACAAGCTTGTAACCCCTATAACGTAGGGGAAAGCAATAAAAAAATAATTTTTTATAAACATTTAAATAAATCACCAAGCTCAAAGCACCCATAACGCTGGGCACCCGAGTTCAAAGAAAAAACTTATCGGCTATGCCCCAAGCTTTAAGCCCCCAAAACCCGGAGCACCTAAGTTCAACAAAAAAGCTGATTGGCTACCCCCCAAGCTCTAAGCCCCCACACCCTGGGCGCGCGTGTTCAACAAAAAAGCTGATTGGCTACCCCTCAAGCTCTAAACCCTCAAGTCCCTGGGTGCCTGAGTTTAATAAAACTCGGGAGCCCAGGGTTTTGGGGGCTTAGAGCTTGTCGGTTAATTCAATTATTCATAAAAAATTATTTATTTTTCGCTCTCCCCAGCGTTATGGGAGTATAGAACTTGTTGGATTATTTAATTGTTTATAAAAAATTATTTATCTATCGCTCTCCCCAGCGTTATGGGGATTACGAGCTTGTCGAATTATTTAAATGTTTATAAAAAATTATTTATTTATCGCTCTCCCCAGCGTTATGTGGGTTTAGAGCTTGTTGGTTTATTCAGTTGTTTTTAAAAAATTATTTATTTATCACTCTCCCGAGCGTTATGGGGCTTTTGGAGCTTGTCGGTTTATTTAATAGTTTATAAAAAATTATTTATTTCGAACGCTGGATATAATCCGCCTAATACACCAATACACCAGGTGGCTTACCATGGTGAGTCACCAATGTGCCACACCACCCAACCCTGGCTCTGGCTCTCACTGGCTCTGTCTGCTGCGAGCCTGGACTTGTTGGAGGAGGAAATATATATATAGGTATACTGCTACGTAATGTCGCACATTTTCTTGACGTTACGTTTTTTTTTTTTGCAGCCCCCTTGCGCGTCGTAAGCTCTGATAAGGAATTTCGTTCCAATAACATTCATAAATGAAGTAAAACAAAAACTATGTAAATAAACTAAATCCCCAAAGAAACTCTGAGTTAGCGTGAACACCTGGTGCACCTCGTGATAACTAGACCCTGCAGAGGATTTCCCCAGAAAGTTATAATTCCCAAAGGGTCAGGATCCGCCCTGGTGCATAAGTTGGGAATTACACACTGCAATTTCCGCAGGAAGTTCTAACTCCGCAGGAATTAAGACGGACACCTGGTGACATGGGTATTGATCACGCCCTGTAAATTATTTCCCAGGAAGTTCGGACTCCACAGCGATTAGGGTGGACATCTGGTGCATACTACCGGAACTAAACCCTCTGGATTCAAAACATCTCGGGAAAATCATTTACAGGTGTAATGATCACCTATACACCCGGTGTCTTCCCTGACCCCTTCGAATTCAAAATATAAGTATGAAATCATCCATAGGTTGTGATCCTCTACCTATGAACCAGGTGTCCGCCCTGACCCTTCCTGAGTCAAAATTTCCTGGGGAAACAACCTGCAGGACGTAATTTCTGCCAGATGATCTTTTCAATGGGGGTTGCGTCATATTTCCATAATTAAAATTTTCATTTTGTTAAAAATAGTTGGCAAATGAAAAAAATATTCACAGAAAACTGAAACGAACGAGGGCCTATCGCTTCGTTACAAATTGGCCAAAGAATTCGGAAGGCTGCCTATTGAGGGCCTTATTCGTTCCTTATTAGCTCTCTTTTCGGGATAGTACCAGTATCCCGACAGGGAATTGTAGCCGGGCAGCCCGGTCAATGAGCTTGGCCCCGTACGGGCAGCCAGTTCACAGACCGAATGGGGAGAAAGGCGGCTAGAGTCGGGTCCCCGACTCAGCCCGGGTGACATTGTCGTAAATGTGGGAACTCCATCGCACAAGAACATAAGCATAACCTTACTTTCTAAGTTTCAAAAATTTAAAATAATACCGAGCAAATTATTAAAGTTTATCGCTATCAATTACATAATTTTCTAATGAAACAATAATTAAAAAAAAAAATTATAAAAATAAATAAAATGACTAAAGCCTGGTTCTATGTTACTTTATGAGATAAAAAAATAAAAATCAATTTTAGACTCATGATTAAATGTAATGAAAAAAGTGCTTTAGAATAAAATTATTATGTTAAATCAATAATTTTTTATTTTACTATACTAGCCAAAAAACTTTTGTGCCATGGCACAAGCCATTCTGTAATAAAAAATAAGATAAATAATTTAATGGAATTTTCTGAATAACCATCTCAAGGTTATATTAATTAGCTTTGCAGTTTTCTTTTATTGTTTCAAAGCTTATGACCAAATTTCAAAGAATAATATTAAATAGTTAAAAAGATATCTCAAAAACTCTTCCCAAATTGTGCTCGATGGAAAGTAAGATACATGTTTTTATAAGTGACCATTAGAAATTATTAAAGTATGGTAACTTTTTCATTTTTTATGACCTTCTGAAGTTATCCTAAAGTTTAAAATCCAATTATACAGCTGTAGCAGCATTATTTTAAAAGTTAGAGAAATTTACTTCAAATTGAACCTAATGCGTTCTCTCATCAATAAAAATTCATTTTCAACACACGGCGCAGAAAGTTCAAACTTTCTGATTTGTCCCAAACAGGGAGTTTGAACTTTCCTTGCCTCCTGTTGAAAAATATATTACACACGAGGGAGTGCAAAAATGAGCTAACTCTTAGCAAACCTTTGACACCCTCGCCTTCGGCTCGGGCATCTATTTCGGTTTGCTAAGGGATAACTAATTTTTGACTCCCTCAGGTGTGTAAAATACTATTTTGTATCTTTTAAAATATTGCTGCTACAGCTGTATAATTTCATATCAAACTTTAAAACAACTTTAGAAGGCCATATAAAATAAAAAAGTTACCATACTTAAATAATATCTAATGGTCACTTATAAAAACACGTACCTCACTTTCCATCGAGCACAATTTAGGAAGTTTTTAAGATATATTTTTAACTATTTAATATTATTGTTTCAAATTTGGTCATAAACTTTGAAACAATAAAAGAAAACTGCAAAGCTAATGTATATAACCTTGAGATAGTTATTCAGAAAATTTCATTAAATTATTTATATTACAGAATGGCTTGGGCCATGGCATTATGCCTTCAATTTGTATACAATTTCATTATATCATGCATTCAAGGCCATTTTTTTTAAAAAATTTTGCTTATTTATAACTATACGTTTTGTATAAATATATTTTCAAGTTTTTTTTTAATAAGTAAATTCTCATTAATGTTAAATTAATTGTTCAATATAGGGAAGAAATTCTAACCTTAAATATAAACTTAACAAACAAAAGTAATATTTATCATTAACTTGACTGACTTTAAGCATGTAAATAGAAAAACACTGAATCAATAATTGATTAATTACAATTATGAAGTTAAAGTATCAGCCGATCCAAAGATATGGCGTACTATACATATGCGTCTATATCTATATATGGTGGCAAACCGGGGAGCCCGTACTGATCCCGGCCACCGCCGCGTTTCTTTTTTGCGGTTTCTAGGGGCTCAGCCCGGCCATGCCCCGTACGGGCAGGTACTGCTTACTAGCACTGTGGTACGGGCCCAGGCTCCAGCCCGCACAGCAATTCCCTGTCGGGACGTTAGCTGAGCACGGCCGGACGGTGGCGAAAAACGTTGTGGGAATTACACACCGCTGGGTTTACACCGGCCCCGCAGTAAGTACGCCGTCGTTGAGCATGTACTTATTACTGAGAGAAAGACTCGGTGACTGTTACTGAATCATTTGGTAAAAATAAGTGTAAAATATTTGGGTGGAACCTAAGGTGGTCCGAAAAGCCGTGAGGTCAAATGAGCACTTGAATCAAACAAACTTCGTTTTGTGACTAATTTTATAGTAATTATATTTTAATAAGTCCCCCGCCGTTAAAGGGCTACCACCCTTTAAGATTTATTCCATCATTAAAAATAATTTTTCAAAAACTTTTCGATATCATTCTGATGAAAATAAATTATTTGAGAAAAAGATATAGTTGTATTGACTCCTACAGTTTGAGGTTATGAATGCATATTTTCATACCTCCGGGCCGAAAAAACCAAATCCCTGGAGCGGGACTTTTGGTTTTCCTCCCGTCGTTATGAAAAAAACATTACACACGACACTGGAAAAGTATTAGCAAATCCCTAGCAAACCCTTAACGCCCTCGCCTTCGGCTCGGGCGTCAATTTGGGTTTGCTAGGGCTTGCTAATACTTTCCAGCGCCCGGTGTGTAATATACTATTTCAGTGTTTATAGTGTTCTTTACATATTTACTTCTTCAAAAGTTCGATGACTTGATGTTTTAATTGCAAATATTGAAAGTTAAGATTCTGAGGATTAATGTAGACTCCGGTTTCTAAAGAAAAAGTTTTCGGAAAATAGTTACAGTTACAAGACGAAAAGTAAAAAAATTCGTAAGTCTATTCTGCACGCCTACAACTAAAAATCCAGAAGTTCAAATTATGTTTTCTCAACAAAAAGACCGGTGACCGCTATTTTTTATTTTTCCATTGTAATCTCAAGACTTTTATTTACAAAAACATACAACTCATAAAAAGCTCTAAAGTTTTAAATCAACTGTATCATCGTAACCTTTCGGATTACCTGAATACATATGAGGGAACAATTAACGCATGGGATCTAATAAAACGCTCTAACTTTTACCTATGCTTTCAATTTGACAGTTGGATTTAAGGGTTTGTATGAGCCGATACAAATACCCACGGTGCGTACTAAATCCTTATTACCTGTACTTAGTGCTGATCCAAGCACTCGTCGAACTGCAACTCGTCGACCTGAAATAATAAAATGAGGAAATCGCGTCCGCGAATATTACTATATCTCGCGACGCGGTCGGCTAGTTCGTTTATCGGCAGTGGGTGCGGGTATTAAAACAGGATCGATTCGCAGGAACACTAGGTTTAGTCAATAAAAATTAAATTAACAATTTAATAATTTATTAAAACAAATCTAAACCTAAAATACAAATTTCGAATTACGACTCGGTGTCGTTCAAACCAGTAAACAAAAGAATCTTCAATGCTCTCTAAATCGTTGCGCGCGCACACAAATTCTTGCTGCTATCGGCAGCTAACGCGCGCGAGAGAAAAACAAAGATTATGACAATAACAGTGTACTAAGGACACTCACACGCATTCACACTCACTCGCACATTTACAATTAACTTACGGAGTCGCTAAGGTGCACCTCATACCAAGCCGTCAGGCTAAACAAAATGCCAGGCTACGATGCCGACCAGCCGCAATATATACCATACTCGAGTCGCCGTGTAGCCGTCGGAAAGCGGTCCAGGTGATGACGTGAAATGACAACTTCACAAATAACACCACACTCTCACACTACGGCTCTACCACAACGCACGACGCGAATGTCAATAATTGCCTTGACTTCCGTAACGAGTAAGCTGCTTCAAGATCTGCCATGAATCGATCTCCAGATCTTTGCGTGTCTGCCGGACGTCGGTCAGGTTCCCCGACGTCCACGGCTTCCAAAAGCCGGTTGACTCGTCTAGACAGAAGAATGCTTCCCGGGCGATGACCATCGATCCCGCACCTTCTGTCTCTGCCAACTCTCTCTTCGACGACATTCCACTCCCGAGGAGTCCGGTTAGCCGTCGAACCGAGACGAGTTAAGTTCCATGTACGTGCGAACACTTGGACACGAAAACTACGAGTGGCTTCCCGATTCCCGCTCTACCACCTCAGAGGTCCGCTCTGAGCTGCGTTCGACAGTCACGTGACTCGCGCCAAATCCTAAATCGTTACCGACGATTTAATTACGATCACTGACTGTCACACAGTATAAGATATAAGTTATTCTTGTGAGTTGCAGATTCTGTTAAATTTACTTTAAAATATTCTGTTTTTAAGCGGATCAATATTTTCAGATAAAGTAGTTTAAGATAAATTAAGAAGAACAGGAATTTAGCAATTTTTAACTTCAAACTGAAGTATTGGCTCGAACTTTAAAAGAAGCTTCATTATATACCTCTATGCGGTAAAGGTTACTGCATTTTCAGTAACTATAGATGGGTAATTTTTTAAGGTGATTTTCTACCAGAGCTACTTAAATTCAAGACTAAAAAAAAATTTATACACCAAATTAAAAACAATCGGTTATTAAAATTTGTTTCTTAACTTTTTATGGCTTCTGAAATTATTTTCTACCAAAAAAACATTGACAATCGCAAGAAAACATTTTTTTAAACTTTTAACTTCACTCTGAAATACCGCCGTTTTGGAGGTTATTTACGTGAAAATTATTTGTGTAACATTATTGTAAAATTTGTAAAAAGGCAAATTTTTTCAGTTTCAAGAAATGAATTCTTCGATAATGAAACTATTTCAGAGTAGCGGCCATACACACGCGTAATGAAAAAAATTCAATCTTTAACTTGCTATAACTTTAAAACAATATGGTCAATTTTTATCGGACTTCGTAGAAATGTTTATAAATATCTAATAAACATGTCCAGAAAATTTAAGCTGATTATCTATATTGTCATGCATTTGGTAGAAAACCACCTTAAAAAAACTTCTTACTAAATATTCAATAACTATTACAGAAGCGTGATAACAGTCACCGTTTCTTTCTATCAGTGTATACACTCTGATCCAGAGAGTTAGCGTCTCTACGTGTGTAAGCACCGATTACTCTAGTTTCTGTCACTGAAATATTTTTTTCGAATTTCTGTAACGCTGAAGTGGTAATAGCTTGATTTTGTCTACAAAAATAGCCTCAAAATTTTTCAGATTTTTTAAAAGCGTTTTAGAGGCCACTTAATCGATGTCAAGAAAAAACTGATAAATTTTTGATGAAATAAAAAAAAGAAGGCACTCAGTAGAATTTATTTTTCAAAGTCAATTGACAATTAAAATCTTTATGGTTAAAATTTTTTTTTAGTCAGTTCAAGTAGAAATCAAAAACTTCTTGTCACTTATCTGCTTTTTTTTCGATTGGCCGTCTATAAAAATAGATAATTTCACACCGGGCGCTGGAAAGTATTAGCAAGCTCTAGCAAACCCAAACTGACGGCCGAGCCGAAGGCGAGGTTTGCTAGGGGTTAATTGCTAGTTCTTTTCCAGTGTCGTGTGAAATGTTTTTTCCGTACGACGGGTCCGGGAAGTGCTACTGCTTGTAGCGCTCACTGGACGGAGTACGGAAAATTTTTTTTTTTTTAAACAGATATTTTTTTGTTTTAAATCGCTTATGTGACCTCTAAGTTACCTCTGAACGGTCTTCAAAAATTATGCTTGAAAATTTTTCGATGAATCTACATCAGTTTTAACTTTTGAAACCATATGTAACTTTATCAGTAATTTTGAGTCTAGTTACAAGCCAAATTAAAAAAAAAATTCATCGTTTTGACCTCGTCTGTATCCCTTTTAAAGCCTAAAATAATCTCTAAAATTAAAATTGTTATGGTAAAAAATTTTTTTATATTTATCAAATAAGTACTTCAACAACATTTTCTTCCAACAATATTAATAAAAATTTAACATAAAAGTTTAAAACACAAAATTGGTTAATCAAGAAACATTTAAGTTTTTAATAGAAATCTTTCAACGAGGAAGCTTTTTACTAAGTTAAAAATTGTTTTAGAAAAGTTTCAAACAGATATTCTTACAAACTATAAATTTAAAAAATGACAGCATTTTTTAAAAGCGAGCGGTTCTGCCTGTGCCAATCGCGACCGCTAAGGCGGTTTGTGAATCGAAGGCGAAAATTTATTCATTTGAATGAATTAATAAAATTGTTTTATTCACTCATACGTACGCTGATTTTTATTATTTATTCATTTCATATTTATACACGCATAGAACTCGGCGGAAAGAACCGGCCGGTAAGCATACCGAGAAAAAAGTCGAGTGAAGTTACGCCCGAAAAATCGGCGGAAGGTTTCTGATTTTTTCCAAAGCCTATATAGGTATATGCCGCGGCCAGGTGCTGCCAGCTGGGCTGTACCGCTGGAGCTTGATGCAGGCAGATTCATCCGCTTTTTCAAAAACGCTGTCAATTTTTATTTGTTTGAACAATTTCTTTCAAACTTTTCAGAAATGTTCTTTAGAACCTAATGAAAAACTTCTTCGTTGGAAGTTTTTTCAATTATGAACTTTTATGCTTTTTTTAATCTAAAGTTTTTGGCTATAAACTGCTTACTTTTATTTTTAAATGTTTATTTCTCGGTTCTGAAAATTTTTAAAAATATTTAAACAACTCCGTTGGCACCGGTAAGGGTTCAAGAATATATAGCTAAAATTTCGTCAAAAAATATTAAGTGGTTTTCGAGTTGTCGCTTGTTGAGCAAAAACTTGAATTTTTCTCGATTTACGCATTTTTTCGCATTTTAAGTTCAATTCGCAAGAACTCGAAAACCACTTAATATTTTTTGACGAAATTTTAGCTATATATTCTTGAACCCTTACCGTTGCCAACGGAGTTGTTTAAATATTTTTAAAAATTTTCAGAACCGAGTAATAAACATTTGAAAATAAAAGTAAGCAGTTTATAGCCAAAAACTTTAGATTAAAAAAAGCATAAAAGTTCATAATTGAAAAAACTTCCAACGAAGAAGTTTTTTATTAGGTCCTAAAGAACATTTCTGAAAAGTTTGAAAGAAATTGTTCAAACAAATAAAAATTGACAGCGTTTTTGAAAAAGCGGATGGATCTGCCTGCATCAAGCTCCAGCGCTACAGCCCAGCTGGCAGCACCCGGCCGCGGCATGTACCTATATAGGCTTTGGAAAAAATCAGAAACCTTCCGCCGATTTTTCGGGCGTAACTTCACCCGACTTTTTTCTCGGTATGCTTACCGGCCGGTTCTTTCCGCCGAGTTCTATGCGTGTATTTATAGTTCATTCATTTACATGATAATGATTTAAATGAAAGAATGTATAAAACAAGACCGTAAAATGTTCGATAAATTTTTTCCGCTTTGCCAATCATAACCATTTATAAATATTACACTAGAATTTGAATTATATTCATCAGCACTTATTACAATAAAAATTTAAAAAATGAAGTACAATACAAAAACTGCACATGTTTTTTATTTCATGTTATATTCATGTATGAAAAAAATTATACTTAACAATTATCTGTCAATAATAATCCCTCTTAGCATTCAATCTAAATATTTATACATAATATTGATAATATTTTGTAAATTCCTCACACGTAAATAAAACAAATAATTATGCAAGCTATATTCAGGATTGTAAGTGAACTATTAAAATAAATTTTATTATAAAGTCAGTTCTGATCATTTCGGAAAAGAATTTATATTTTTTTTGTTTGCTTTCCATTCGAATCAAAGAGCTTCTGTCCAAATGTAGCGGTTTTATTAGTGATTAGAAACCTAGTAATAGTGTATAAAAACGAGAACATTTGATAATTACAATGCCAATTTTTTTTAAGTCACGATAAAAAATTTTTTTCATTGAGATATTATAAAAAACGAGTGGTTATTCGATGTTAATTCGAGAAACGTTGATTATTATCTTTTAAATTATAGTTTGAAATTTTTTGCAAATATTTACTATTGTGAAGTTTCATTGCAAAACTTATATCTCTAACAAATATTTGTGAAAGCTCTACATTTAAAAAGTGACATTAAATCCTAAATATTTTAATTAATCAAATAAAATTGAAATGCGTCGTGAGTACTCAGTAATCTCTTATGATGCTAAAATTGTAATAAATCCTCAGATTTTTTAAAAATATTCTAAATAAATAATTATCGATTTCGTAGATTCTTGAAAGCTGTTAATAGAGTAGATGAGAAACAACAACATTTAATACTAAATAAAAGATTTATAGATGAAAATGGTGTTGTTAAAAGAGTTATTTTATAATCCAATAACTTTTTGAAGCAATAAGTTAATAGCTTTTTTTTCAATTACGGGACAATCATAAGCTACTACATTTGTGAAACAGTTGGAGTAAATAAAATAACATTTGAAAATTATATGAATTATCAGCTTCATGTTCAATCGAATCAATTTATTTTTATGCTTCGTAAAATTATAGATAGTTGAAAAAACTTTCACAAATTCATTAGCTTCAATGACTGTTCAAGTTCTAAACTTTACGCATGGTAATGAAGTATGTAAAAAAAAAAATAGAAAAAATAATAATTCTACCGAAATTGTTCAGAACTGTCAACGTGGGAAAATAAAATTGTTATCATCGTACCTGTTACTTCTACTTTTGTATTTTTTTGAAAGTTTCTTGATGTAGGTAACGTGTTTTTTACGCTTTTTGAAAAACTTGTGCTCAACGTTGTCGTCCATAATTTTTTGCAAACAAGTGTTAGTTGGTTTGCTTTACAGGTGAATGAATATAGACGATTATATGCAGAATTATCTATGAAAACACTTTTGAAAGCTGCTTAAATAACTTTACCGAATAATTAGTCTCACTTCGCGAAAACAAAATTTGGCACGAAGCACGAAGGCTGCAAGCACCTAACCTTCCTCTACTCTTTCCCTCCCCTCCTTATCCCTCTGCTGCTCTTTGTAAAAACAAATGAATAACAAAGCAACACTGTCTTATCGTGTGAAACAATAGTAAATTAAAAATTGTATTTTATAATCATAATTTTTGAACTAAATTTTTTTTTACCACTTTACTAATAATAATGATAGCATTTAAATTTCTCTAAATTGGTAAAAATATATTCAATTTAAATATTTTAAATTTTTTAATATTTTGACGGTAAGTATTTTATCAATGACGGTCTCAGTACGGACCTCTCGCGCCGGCTGCCGGTGCGCAATCGGTGAACCCGACCGCACGTGTTATTCACGTCCCGCCATAATTCTTCACCGCAACTACACCGCAAGGTTTTACTAAAAAAATACAATGAAATCCATTGATAGCGGTAAGTTTTGATACGATAAATAATACGAGTGCAGTTGAGCCATATTTATTTATGATACACAACAACAAATTGCAACAACCATTATTGAACTTATCAAATTTTCAGACGGCTTTGAAAGAGTCACAAGGAGAAAAACGAGAAGCTCAACTATGGTAGGACAGAATTTTTTGCTCATGTAAAAACTGAAATAATACTGCACTTATTAAAAACAAAAAAATTTGGAATAGAGCGAGGAATAGAGCTTATTAGAGGTTATGTCATTGTTAATATGAGTAAAATGTTTTTGCTTCACTTCTATTTTCTATTTTGTGATACACAAGGAACTTCATAATTTACTTTTGTTTTAATATTTTTATCTTCTTAATAGCTATCATACAACACAAATTTAATGTAAGATTCTTTACAATGAAAACATTGGTGTTTTATTTGATTTTTTATTTCATTGTTCATATGAGTAAAATGTTTTTGCTTCACTTATCTTATTTTGTGATACACAAGGAACTTCATAATTTACTTTTGTTTTAATATTTTTATTTTCTTAACAGCTATCGTACAACACAAATGTAATGTAAAATTCTTTACAATGAAAACATTAGTATTTTATTTTAATTTTTATTTCATTGTTAATGTTAGTAAAATGTTTTTGCTTCACTTCTCTTTTTTATTTTTTGATAAACAAGGAACTACATAATTTACTTTTGTTTTAATATTTTTATTTTCTTAACAGCTATCGTACAAAAGAAATGTAATGTAAAATTCTTTACAATGAAAACATTAGTATTTTATTTTAATTTTTATTTTATTGTTAATGTGAGTAAAATGGTTTTGCTTCACTTCTCTTTTTTATTTTTTGATAAACAAGGAACTACATAATTTACTTTTGTTTGAATATTTTTATCTTTCTAATAGCTATCGTACAACACAAATGTAATGTAAGATTCTTTACAATGAGAACATTGGTATTTTCCAGAGAGATCCACTACCTGACTATCAGCTTGTTGGTGGCCTAAAGTCTAAAAAACAAAATCAAAGTAGCGAAAGAGCAGCGACTGATAGTTGTACAGAAAATGAGAAGAACCTTTGTCAAGAGTCAATGCAGAACCATTCGCAAGAGCACTCACTTATAATTACTAACCCAGCAAATAGAAGAGCTGGTTTGACTAATCGGCCCTTGTTGTGTCCTTGGCAGCCTATACAAAGGGAAAATTCAATACAAAATACAAATACTTTTAGTATACATCCAACTACAACCTTACAACAACAAGCATTGCGAGCTGGATTAGCTTCCCAGGATCAGATGCCAAAAGAAGGATCTATTCAAACAAATAGTGGATCAGCTGTTCTAAACCTTACGGTAAAGTCTAACCAAAAGGTTAATTTATTAAAGATCAAGAAAAAAAAAAATAGTGAATCAAAAACCAAAAATAAAGTCAATAATACAGTTAATCATGAAAACTTAAAAGTATGCAAAAGTAACAATGAAGATTCAATGAACAATTTTAATAATATACAAAAACTTCAAACACTTCAGGATGATAACTTTATTGAAACTCTTAAGTATAAAGAAAAATCAGTTCAATATTACCAAGAATTATCCACGCCACAAGCTGTCTTGACGAATGCAAATCATCTCCATGGGACACCGTCAGGCCATCAATACTCTAAGCTTTTATGGAGCAACGAGCCACCAAGTACCGATTCCGACACAGGAGTTCATAAAGCAAGACAAGAAC
This sequence comes from Encarsia formosa, assembly GCA_038277355.1. Taxonomy (NCBI): domain Eukaryota; kingdom Metazoa; phylum Arthropoda; class Insecta; order Hymenoptera; family Aphelinidae; genus Encarsia; species Encarsia formosa. Next base: position 58,143,566 of record CM076188.1, on the reverse strand, counting down.
AACATGAAGGTATGGCCCCGGGTGAACAAAACGTTCTGCAGCCAGCTGCCAAAACACCAGCTAGGCAAGGGTACCCCGCAACGGCGAACATCCAGAAACGTCCAGAAGAATGCCAGAAACATGATGATGAGAATAGTAGAGCTGGGCTGCCTGACTTCGCACCCCTCAGCACAGTGAGCTCTTGTGGCTTTCAGCAAGCAAACTTGGACACTGCGACAGGATTTTATGACGTCCGACAAGCACAACAAGGAGGTACGGCCCCGGGCGGACATTCTACGGCCCGCCAAAACGTTCTGCAACAAGCTGTCAAAACAACAGCTTGGAAAGGGTACCTCCCGGTGACGAGCTCCCAAAAATGCCAGAAACATGGAGCAGCGCCTGCCGGAGAATACCAGAGCTCTCCGCAGCATGAAAACGACGGGCGCGACGAGTATAATACAGCTCGGCAGCCTGACTTCGCACCCCCCAGCACAGCGAGCTCTTGTGGCTTTGAGCAAGCAAACTTGAACACTGCGACAGGATTTTATGACGTTCGACAAGCACAACAAGGAGGTACGGCCCCGGGCGGACGTACTATGGCCCGCCAAAACGTTCTGCAACCAGCTGTCAAAACAACAGCTTGGAAAGGGTACCCCCCGGTGGCGAGCACCCAAAAATGCCAGAAACATGGAGCAGCGCCTGCCGGAGAATATCAGAGCTCTCCGCAGCATGAAAATGACGGGCGCGACGAGTATAATATAACTTGGTGGCCTGACTTCGCGCCCCCCAGCACAGTGAACTCCTGTGGAAATCCCGGAGTAAGGGGCGAATCGCATAATGTTCCTCTCGGCAACCAACCACCTGTTCGCCAGTCTGGTTACCAACCTCCGTTTACGAAGTCGTATGCAATGCCTTCAGGCCGTCAAGAAGAGCCTTGCAACCATGGACATTCGGCGAGCCACGAGCGTCCGGGTTTGCAGACTGGTCTAGACCCAGGTGTTCACTGTCCTGGAGGGTATACTTTCCATGTGCCGGAAGGATGTGAGTGTAGGCGTCCTCGAAGATGTGTTCATGTTTCATTAAGCAATTTTTCTAACAAAAATTTCCAAAGGTCGGAAGAGCAATCTTGTGACATCCCAGTTAGAAATAGGCACCAGGACAGCCAGCCGTATAGTAATCATAACGACAACCAAGGTGATCAGAAATCCTATAAAGGATACTATGAATCTTCATCCCACCGTGAAAATCCTGATGAAAAATATCACAGTAAAACTCAAACAGAAGATTTTTGTCAAGATGATCACGATGATAACTTGCAAGGACAATGGTCCGCTAATTATAATCAGAATACTCAGTGGTACTCTGACATCACAGAAAACTTGCATCAAAATAATCCATATTCATCTGGTGTATATTATGAAGAAATCATCGGACAAAAACAATCTGTAAGTTTTTTTTTTTTTTTTTTTTCATTGTAAATATTTTTTATATAAATTTAAAAAGCATGGGATATGTACACCTTAAATTTTAAATTAATTAATTTTTAGTTTTTTAATATTTTTGGCCAAATTTTTGTAGTATGTACAAGATACTTTCTTGCTTTACTTATTTTTCAACAAACTCTTACAATTTTCAAATCAAAATACTCAGATTACCTTTAGCGAGCAAAGATACTACCACATTTTACATTTATTACCAAAATCCTTACAATAACTGGCTAATATTTACAATTAATGTTACTAATCTGATTTCAGGATCATGTAAATTTGATTAATGAATATAATATGTACCTTTTTATCTGAGTTATTTAAATATAATCATCAAAAACACATAATTTTAGAAACTATTCTGTCCATAACTTGTCAAATTATTACTGTTTCTTCTTATTGATTGAATAAAATTCCAGTTTAAATTTTTAATAAATATTGATAGTTGTAGTTCTCAAAAGATTAATATTATGCTTCTAAAATTTGGAAGCTTATAGTTTTGAAGTCTAAGTAAACAAATTAATCCATAAATGTATGTAGTTAGCAGAAAAAGTATCTTTAAAAAAAGTCCATCGATTTCTGTAAATAACACTTTTCAGCTGTACACAGTTATTGCTTTAACTAAAATGTTTTGAATTTGTTGTATCTACAGGTGTTTAAAACAAATTTGTTTAATTTTTTTCATTTTTTTTTTGCAGATGATAAAGTACTTACGCAAACAACTTAACAAATTTCAATCACAATCAAAAAGATTAAGGATTGAAAATGAAATTTTGGCAAATGATAAGGAAAGACTTGAAGGGGTACATGTATGTGCTAAAAAATTTGTGTACCGTTAATTTTAATATCATCAATACATTTATTTTTACTTTTGAAAAATATACTATTTTTTCAGGTCTTTTACAAGAAAAAACGCTACTCATAAAATACAAAAAGAAGAAAATATATCAGTTTTCAATTATGATACAATTTAATAAAAAGAAAATAAAAAAATGTAAGCAGTTATCGTTAATTGTAAGCAATAGATTTTGTAATATTTTAATAAAAAGTTAGTGAAATATAATTTTGAATTTTTCATTTTTAAAAAGCCAATTTCAGTTACAAATTAAATTGATAGTTGTCTTGAACTTTTGTAGGTATAATAGAAAATATAATAATAATTACAAAATTACATTATGAATTAAGTTTCTATTCATAGTAATCTGTCCGTTGCCATGATTTTTTTTGTTAAATTTGAGTTCATTGTAAATTACTTTTAATTGATGATCTTCTTTAAAACAAATACATGAGTTTACAAAAAAAAAAGACAAGTTAGATTTTATAAAATTTTTATTACATAATTATAACCCCATAAAGAATAATTTATACTTTTGTTATTAAATAAAACTAATCTTTATTTTTAGGTAAGTATAAACTCAATTTTTAGTCAAAGATTGAATACCATATCAAGACTTTATACAAATTTTTTATTGTTACAGTCAAAAACCCACTACTCAAGTATAGTTGTTGGTGCAGAAAAATGGGGAGCATTATAAATTAGCTACTAAGTTTTATCTCTTTGATTAGCTACCAAAGTTTCAAAGATAGTCTCAGCAGCAGGCTTGGAACTAATTAATTTTTTTAATATACCATAAATAAACGAATAAAATTACATGTTTGAGTAATCACCCAACAGGGCGTATAGATCGGTTGAAGGCAGGAGGTGTGTTTGCAAAAAGAATTTTTCAAAAACAAATCTATAATCTGAATTCCTCGACGTTTCGTCGGCCAGGGTTTGCCGACCTCTTCAGGAGGACTTTATTGAACAAAAACAAAATTCACAATTAGTTACAAACTTGAAAAAAACCTTAGCAGTCTAAATTATACAAACATCAACCTCAACTTACTTATAATAAAAATTAGATGTACAGTATCATCGAAGGTGCAGTGTAAATCGCCAATGCAAAAAGCAGTCGTCAATCGTGTGGCAAATTAAATACAGTTTCAAGTCAGTCTCACAGTTTAGGTAAAAAATTCAACACACTGCACACACAGTTCAGTCACTAAATTCTGTCAAAACTTCAAACTGCACAAAGAAAAGGTAAAAACTGCAATAATGCACCTGCAAGAAGTCACGTTCGCAAAAACTCAAAAAGCGCATTAACATTAATTAAACTTACAATTGACTAAAGTCAATTACAAATTTAATCAATGTATTTTTGAAAAACTATGTAGCACAACGTAGTGAACAGCACGAGTGTTTAAAACAGACTGCTCCTCCCCCGCAGCTTCACGGTGAGCGAGGCGAGGGTGCAAGTGAAAAACGCATGACCAACGCTTGTACTCTGAACACATATGTATTTTGACAAACAAAACCGGAGAGTACGGTCACGACCATGGTACGGGCAAAGTGGTCTGAAGGAGTCACGACGACTAGCAGAAAAAAATACTTACCTCAGCTGAGTTGCCAGCGTCCAGCAGCTTGAGTCATGAACATAGGCGACTATATAGATGGATCGTTAACGAGAAAAATTTGTACTTCTTGTCGACGCTAATGATTTCTAACCTAAATAAGCGGAGACAAGAACCATAAAATTTTGTCATGTTTTTTTAAAACATTTTTCTATAAAAAACTGTTGATTTTTGGCAAAAAAGAAGATAAGAGCCGCTTGCAGATTGTTTCAAAGAATATTTTTAAAAAATTTCTACACCAATCAAACTAATATTTAAAAAGATATCTGGGAATAACTTTACCAATCTCACTATGAGCAACGATTCCTTGGACTTCATTCCAACTTTTCTCTTTAAATGATGCATGAATTTCTACAAAAAAAAATTTTTAATATTCTTTAATTAATTCTACAGGCGGCTCTTCTCTTCGTTTTTTGAATAAACAATTATTTATTTCCAAATAAATATATGAAAACATAATATCGATATATATACAATTTCTTTCCCGTTTCCCCTTAAGTCTGCGAATTATATGGAAAATCGAGGAGAAAGCTTTCAAAGTTGTATGCTTAGTTTCAGAGAATAATATTTCAATCTAGGCCTGGTAGAGTTGGTTCGAATTTGTTTTGATGATAACATGCCAAAAAATGCGTTTTAGAGAGTCTTTTTCGGTTCAATAAAAATAGCCTTGAAATATTCTAGAAGTCCTTAAAACCCTTACAATAATAAATGCCGTAATTTCCCGACAGATTCAGATGGAATAACTGTACCATATACCTGTAACTTCATGGAGAACCGAGGATAGAGCTTTCAAAGATGTATGCTTAGTTCGGAAAAAATTTCAATATAGGCCTGGTAGAATTGGTTCAAACTTGTTTTGACGATATCTCGCCAACAAATGCGTTTTAGAGGGTTTTTTTTGGACCAATGAAAATAGCTTTGAAATATTCTAGAAGTCCTTAAAACTCTTACAATAATAAATGGTGTAATTTCCCGATGGATTCAGATGGAATTACTCTACATTATACCTGTAACTTCGAAGAGAATCGAGGAGAGAGCTTTCAAAGATGTTTAATAAATTCAGAGAGAAATATTTCAATCTGGGCCTAGTAGAGTTGGTTCAAACTTATTTTTACGATAACTCACCATAATAAATGGTGTAATTTCCCGATGGATTCAGATGGAATTACTGTACATTATACCTGTAACTTCGAGGAGAATCAAGGAGAGAGCTTTCAAAGATGTAAAATTAGTTCAGAGAAAAATATTTCAATCTGGGCCTAGTGGAGTTGGTTCAAACTTAATTTTACGATAACTCACCAACAAATGCGTTTAAGGGGGTCTTCTTCGGACCAATGAAAATAGCCTTGAAATATTCTAGAAGTCCTTAAAACCCTTACAATGATAAATGCTGTAATTTCCCGACAGATTCGGATGGAATTACTGTACATTACACCTGTAACTTCATGAAGAATCGAGGAGAGAGCTTTCAAAGATGTATGCATAGTTCAGAGAAAAATATTTCAATAAAGGCCTAGTAGAGTTGGTTCAAACTTATATTTACGATAACTCGCCAACTAATGCGTTTTAAAGTGTCTTTTTCGGACCAATGAAAATAGCCTTAAGTTATTCTAGAAATCCTAAAAACCCTTACAATAATAAATGCCGTTATTTCCTGACTGATTCAGATTGAATTACTGTACTTTATACCTGTAACTTAAAGGAGAACGGAGGAGAGAGCTTTCAAAAATGTATGCTTAGTTTAAAGAAAAATATTTCAATATAGGCCTGGTCGAGTTGGTTCGAACTTGTTTTGACGATAATTCGCAAACGAATGCGTTTTAGATTGTCTTTTTCGGACCAATGAAAATTGCCTTAAATTATTCTAGAAATCCAAAAAACCCTTACAATAATAAATGGTGTAATTTTCCGACAGATTCAGATGGAGTTACTCTACATTATACCTGTATCTTCATGAAGTATCGAGGAGAGAGCTTTCAAAAATGTATGCATAGTTCGCAGAGAATTATTTCAATATAGGCATGTAAGAGTTGGTTTGAACTTGTTTTGACGATAACTCGCTAACTAATGCGTTTTAGAGTGTCTTTTTCGGACCAATGAAAATAGCCATAAATTATTCTAGAAATCCTAAAAACCCTTACAATAATAAATGCCGTTATTTCCTGACTGATTCAGATTGAATTACTGTACTTTATACCTGTAACTTCATGGAGAACGAAGGAGAGAGCTTTCAAAAATGTGTGCTTAGTTTAAAGAAAAATATTTCAATATAGGCCTGGTGGAGTTGGTTCGAACTTGTTTTGATGATAACTCGCAAACAAATGCGTTTGCAAGTGTCTTTTTCGGACCAATGAAAATTGCCTTAAATTATTCTAGAAATCCTTTAAACCCTTACAATAATAATTTGTGTAATTTTCCGACAGATTCAGATGAAGTTACTGTACATTATACCTGTATCTTCATGGAGAATCGAGGAGAGAGCTTTCAAAGATGTATGCATAGTTCAGAGAAAAATATTTCAATAAAGGCCTGGTAGAGTTGGTTTAACTTGTTTTGACGATAACTCGCAAACAAATGCGTTGGCGAGAGTCTTTTTTGGTTCAATGAAAATAGCCTTGAAATATTCTAGAAATCCTTTAAACCCTTACAATAATAAATGCCGTTATTTCCCGACAGATTCAGATGGAATTACTGTACCATATACCTGTAACTTCATGGAGAACCGAAGAGAGAGCTTTCAAAGATGTATGCTTGGTTCGGAAAAAATTTCAATATAGGCCTGGTAAAGCTGGTTCAAACTTGTTTTGACGATAACTCACCAACAAATGCGTTTAAGAGGGTCTTCTTCGGACCAATGAAAATAGCCTTGAAATATTCTAGAAGTCCTCAAAACCCTTACACTAATAAATGGTGTAATTTCCCGATGGATTCAGATGAAGTTACTGTACATTATACCTGTATCTTCATGGAGAATCGAGGAGAGAGCTTTCAAAGATGTATGCATAGTTCAGAGAAGAATATTTCAATCTGGGCCTAGTAGAGTTGGTTCAAACTTATATTTACGATAACTCACCAACTAATGCGTTTTAGAGTGTCTTTTTCGGACCAATGAAAATAGCCTTAAGTTATTCTAGAAATCCTAAAAACCCTTACAATAATAAATGCCATTATTTCCTGACTGATTCAGACTGAATTACTGTACTTTATACCTGTAACTTAAAGGAGAACGGAGGAGAGAGCTTTGAAAAATGTATGCTTAGTTTAAAGAAAAATATTTCAATATAGGCCTGGTGGAGTTGGTTCGAACTTGTTTTGACGATAACTCGCCAACTAATGCGTTTTAGAGTGTCTTTTTCGGACCAATGAAAATAGCCATAAATTATTCTAGAAATCCTAAAAACCCTTACAATAATAAATTGTGTAATTTTTCGACAGATTCAGATGGAGTGACTGTACATTATACCTGTAACTTCATGGAGAACGAAGGAGAGAGCTTTCAAAAATGTGTGCTTAGTTTATAGAAAAATATTTCAATATAGGCCTGGTCGAGTTGGTTCGAACTTGTTTTGACGATAATTCGCAAACGAATGCGTTTCAGATTGTCTTTTTCGGACCAATGAAAATTGCCTTAAATTATTCTAGAAATCCAAAAAACCCTTACAATAATAAATTGTGTTATTTTTCGACAGATTCAGATGGAGTGACTGTACATTATACCTGTAACTTCATAGAGAACGAAGGAGAGAGCTTTCAAAAATGTGTGCTTAGTTTAAAGAAAAATATTTCAATATAGGCCTGGTGGAGTTGGTTCGAACTTGTTTTGACGATAACTCGCAAACTAATGCGTTTGAGAGTGTCTTTTTCGGACCAATGAAAATTGCCTTAAATTATTCTAGAAATCCTTTAAGCCCTTACAATAATAATTTGTGTAATTTTCCGACAGATTCAGATGGAGTTACTGTACCAATAAAAATAGCCTTAAGTTATTCTAGAAATCCTAAAAACCCTTACAATAATAAATGCCGTTATTTTCTGACTGATTCAGATTGAATAACAGTACTTTATACCTGTAACTTAATGGAGAACGGAGGAGAGAGCTTTCAAAAATGTATGCTCAGTTTAAAGAAAAATATTTCAATATAGGCCTGGTGGAGTTGGTTCGAACTTGTTTTGACGATAATTCGCAAACGAGTGCGTTTTAGAGTGTCTTTTTCGGACCAATGAAAATTGCCTTAAATTATTCTAGAAATCCAAAAAACCCTTACAATAATAAATGGTGTAATTTTCCGACAGATTCAGATGGAGTTACTGTACATTATACCTGTATCTTCATGGAGAATCGAGGAGAGAGCTTTCAAAAATGTATGCATAGTTCGAAGAAAATTATTTCAATATAGGCATGGTAGAGTTGGTTTGAACTTGTTTTGACGATAATTTGCCAACTAATGCATTTTAGAGTGTCTTTTTCGGACCAATGAAAATAGCCATAAATTATTCTAGAAATCCTAAAAACCCTTACAATAATAAATGCCGTTATTTCCTGACTGATTCAGATTGAATAACTGTACTTTATACCTGTAACTTCATGGAAAACGGAGGAGAGAACTTTCAAAAATGTATGCTCAGTTTAAAGGAAAATATTTCAATATAGGCCTTGTGGAGCTAGTTTAACTTGTTTTGACGATACCTCGCCAACAAATGGGTTGGCGAGGGTCTTTTTTGGTTCAATGAAAATAGCCTTGAATTATTCTAGAAATCCTTTTAACCCTTACAATAATAAATGCCGTAATTTCCCGACAGATTCAGATGGAATGACTGTACATTACAGCTGTAACTTCATGAAGAATCGAGGAAAGAGCTTTCAAAGATGTATGCATAGTTCAGAGAAAAATATTTCAATAAAGGCCTGGTAGAGTTGGTTTAACTTGTTTTGACGATTACTCGCAAACAAATGCGTTGGCGAGGGTCTTTTTTGGTTCAATGAAAATAACCTTGAAATATTTTAAAAATCCTTTTAACCCTTGCAATAATAAATGCCGTAATTTCCCGACAGATTCAGATGGAATTACTGTACCATATACCTGTAACTTCATGGAGAACCGAAGAGAGAGCTTTCAAAGATGTATGCTTAGTTCGGAATAAATTTCAATATAGGCCTGGTAAAGCTGGTTCAAACTTGTTTTGACGATAACTCACCAACAAATGCGTTTGAGAGGGTCTTCTTCGGACCAATGAAAAAACCCTTGAAATATTCTAGAAGTCCTTAAAACCCTTACACTAATAAATGGTGTAATTTCCCGATGGATTCAGATGGAATTACTGAACAGTATACCTGTAACTTCGAGGAGAATCGAGGAGAAAGCTTTCAAAGATGTATGCTTAGTTCGGAATAAATTTCAATATAGGCCTGGTAAAGCTGGTTCAAACTTGTTTTGACGATAACTCACCAACAAATGCGTTTGAGAGGGTCTTCTTCGGACCAATGAAAATAGCCTTGAAATATTCTAGAAGTCCTTAAAACCCTTACACTAATAAATGGTGTAATTTCCCGACGGATTCAGATGGAATTACTGTACAGTATACCTGAAACTTCGAGGAGAATCGAGGAGAGTGCTTTCAAAGATGTATAATAAGTTCAGAGAAAAATATTTCAATCTGGGCCTAGTAGAGTTGGTTGAAACTTATTTTTACGATAATTTGCCAACTAAAGCGTTTTAGAGTAACTTTTTCGGACCAATGAAAATAGCCTTAAGATATTCTAGAAATCCTAAAAACCCTTACAATAATAAATGCTGTTATTTCCTGACTGATTCAGATTGAATTACTGTACTTTATACCTGTAACTTCACGGAGAACGAAGGAGAGAGCTATCAAAAATGTATGCTTAGTTTAAAGAAAAATATTTCAATATAGGCCTGGTGGAGTTGGTTCGAACTTGTTTTGACGATAACTCGCAAACAAATGCGTTTTAGAGTGTCTTTTTCGGACCAATGAAAATTGCCTTAAATTATTCTAGAAATTCTTTAAACCCTGACAATAATAATTTGTGTAATTTTCCGACAGATTCAGATGGAGTTACTGTACATTATACCTTTATCTTCATGGAGAATCGAGGAGAGAGCTTTCAAAAATGTATGCATAGTTCGCAGAGAATTATTTCAATATAGGCATGGTAAAGTTGGTTTGAACTTGTTTTGACGATAACTCGCCAACTAATGCGTTTTAGAGTGTCTTTTTCGGACTAATGAAAATAGCCATAATCTATTCTAGAAATTCTAAAAACCCTTACAATAATAAATTGTGTAATTTTTCGACAGATTCAGATGGAGTTACTGTACTTTATACCTGTATCTTCATGGAGAATCGAGGAGAGAGCTTTCAAAAATGTATGCATAGTTCGCAGAAAATTAATTCAATATCGGCATGGTAGAGTTGGTTTGAACTTGTTTGGACGATAACTCGCCAACTAATGCGTTTTAGTTGCCATCATCTTGGTGTCCAATTTGACGCAGAATAAGCTCTTGGTCTCAAGGAAGAATATGGAGTTTCTTGTTGATTACGCTGTCAAATTCGAGCATGTACCAGTGGATCTCGATACGGGCGATAAACTCTCTAAGTCGCAGGCCATTAATTTGGATTTTCGGAACCTATTTGAAGAGGGTAGTGATCTGCACGTATACACTGACGCCAGTAAAACGCAAGATCAACCTATTGGTTGGGCCTTTCATATACCCTCTTTGAAAATAGAGGGCAAAGGGGCACTGCACAAGTACGCGTCCATCTTCACCGGAGAAGCAACTGCAATTAGTTCAGCGTTGGATTGGATCAACCATCACTCGGGTCGAAGCTGCATAATCTTTTCAGACTCAAGAAGTGTACTCATGGCCTTGAAAACAGTTGGAAGCAACAAAAATCCGCTGATTATGGAGATTAGGAACAAGATTGCTAGGATCGTGAGGAACAGTTCGGTAGTTGATCCTATTAAATTAGTTTGGGTTCCAGCTCACTGCGGTTTGGCAGGTAATGAATATGTGGACAGGCTAGCTAAGCAGGCTACCTTGCTCCCGCCCACTGGGCTAGTTCCCCACTCAGACTTCGATGCTACCTGGAGGTCAGAGGCTAGAGAGCTTACGGTTAGCAACAACCTGGAAGAGGGCGATGTTAAAGGTATCCTCTACTTCAAAAACTACTTGACCTTAAAAAGACAACCCTGGTTTCATGGAGTGAACTTCAGCCGTAGAGAAATTGTGATATTAAACAGACTCAGAGCAAATCACTACTCAAGTGCGGCTTCCTTGTTCAGAAAGGATATAGTTTCGTCACCAGATTGCCCCTGTGGTCAGGGTGTACAGGACGCGGATCATATCTTCTGGCATTGCAGCGAATACTCTCAAGAGAGAAGAAGATTGGTGCAAAGTTTAGTTGAGATCAAACCCAGTGTACCTTATTTGATTGTTAATATTTTGAGTAGTATGAATATTGATGCCTTAAAAGCCATTGTTAATTTTTGTAAAGACTCTAATTTGAATATGAAAATATGTAATTGATATTTGAATTAAACTATGTAGCCTTTATTCTGTGTGGAATAAAGGATTTATTATTGCTGTATAGCCTAACGGCTTAAGTAGGCATTAAATAAATAAAAAAAAATAATAATGCGTTTTAGAGTGTCTTTTTCGGACCAATGAAAATAGCCATAAATTATTCTAGAAATCCTAAAAACCCTTACAATAATAAATGCCGTTATTTCCTGACTGATTCGTATTAAATGAATGTACTTTATACCTGTAACTTCATGGAGAACGAAGGAGAGAGCTTCCAAAAATGTATGCTTAGTTTAAAGAAAAATAATTTAATCTGGGCCTAGTAGAGTTGGTTCAAACTTATTTTTACGATAACTCGCCAACTAATGCGTTTTAGAGTGTCTTTTTCGGACCAATGAAAATAGCCTTAAGATATTCTAGAAATCCTTTAAACCCTTACAATAATAAATGCCGTTATTTCCTGACTGATTCAGATTGAATTACAGTACTTTATACCTGTAACTTAATGGAGAACGGAGGAGAAAGCTTTCAAAAATGTATGCTTAGTTTAAAGAAAAATATTTCAATGTAGGCCTGGTGGAGTTGGTTCGAACTTGTTTTGACGATAATTCGCAAACGAGTGCGTTTTAGAGTGTCTTTTTCGGACCAATGAAAATTGCCTTAAATTATTCTGGAAATCCAAAAAACCCTTACAATAATAATTTGTGTAATTTTCCGACAATTTCAGATGGAGTTACTGTACATTATACCTGTATCTTCATGGAGAATCGAGGAGAGAGCTTTCAAAAATGTATGCATAGTTCGAAGAGAATTATTTCAATATAGGCATGGTAGAGTTGGTTTGAACTTGTTTTGACGATAACTCGCCAACTAATGCGTTTTAGAGTGTCTTTTTCGGACTAATGAAAATAGCCATAATCTATTCTAGAAGTTCTAAAAACCCTTACAATAATAAATTGTGTAATTTTTCGACAGATTCAGATGGAGTTACTGTACTTTATACCTGTAACTTAATGAAGAACGGAGGAGAGAGCTTTCAAAAATGTATGCTAAGTTGAAAGAAAAATATTTCAATATAGGCCTGGTGGAGTTGGTTCGAACTTGTTTTGACGATAACTCGCAAACCAATGCGTTTTAGAATGTCTTTTTTGGACAAACGAAAATAGCCTTAAATTGTTCTAGAAATCCTTGGAACCCTTACAATGATAAGTCGTGAAATTTCCTGACAGGTTCAGATGGAATAACTGTACATTATAACTGTAACTTCATCGAGAATCGAGGAGAGAATTTTCAAAGATGTATGCTTAGTTTGGAGAAAAATATTTCAATATAGGCCTGGTAGAGTTGGTTTGAACTTGTTTTGACGATTACTCGCCAACAAATAAGTTTAAGAGGGTCTTTTTCGGACCAATGAAAGTAGACTTGAAATATTCTAGAAGTCCTTAAATTCCTTACAAAAATTAATGGTGTAATTTCCCGACAGACTCAGATGGAATTTACGTACATTATACCTGTAACTTCATGGAGAATCGAGGAGAGAGCTTTCAAAGATAAATGCATACTGCGGAGAAAAATATTTCAATATAGGCCTGGTAGAGTTGGTTCGAACTTGTTTTGATGATAACTCGCCAACAAATGCGTTTTAGAAGGTCTTTTTCGGTAAAATGAAAATAGCCTTGAAATATTCTAGAAGTCCTTAAAACCCTTACAATAATAAATGGTGTAATTTCCCGACGGACTCAGATGGAAATACCGTATATTATACCTGCAACATCATGGAGAATCTAGGAGAAAGCTTTCATTGATGTTTACTTAGTTTGGAGAAAGATAATTCAATCTGGGCCTAAGAGATTGGTTCAAACTTGTTTTGACGATAACTCGCCAACTAATGCGTTTTAGAGTGTCTTTTTCGGACCAATGCAAATAGCCATAAATTATTATAGAAATCCTTGAAACCCTTACAATGATAAGTTGTGAAATTTCCTGACAGGTTCAGATGGAATTATCGTACATGATACCTGTTACTTCATGGAGAATTGAGGAAAGATCTTTGAAAGATGTATGCTTAGTTTGGAGAAAAATATTTCAATATAGGCCTGGTAGAGTTGGTTCGGGCTTGTTTTGACGATAACTCGCCCATAAACGCATTTTAGATGGTCATTTTTGGACCAATGAAAGTAGCCTTGAAAAATTCTAGAAGTCCTTAAAACTCTTACAATAATAAATGTTGTAATTTCCCGATGGATTCAGATGGAATTACTCTACATTATACATGTAACTTCGGGGAGAATCGAGGAGAGAGCTTTCAAAGATGTATGCTTAGTTTCAGAGAAAAATATTTCAATCCAGGCCTGGTAGAGTTAGTTCGAACTTGTTTTGACGATGACTCGCCAACAAATTCGTTTTAGAGGGTCATTTTCAGACCAATGTAAATAGCCTTAAAATAATCTAGAAGTCCCTAAAACCCTTTTAATAATAAATGGTGTAATTTCGTGACAGATTCAGATGGAATAAGTGAACATTATACCTGTAACTTCATGAAGAATCTAGGAGAGTGCTTTCATAGAGTTCAGTCAGCGTACTTCATAGGAAATCGAGGAGAGAGCTTTCATAGATGTATGATTAGTTCAGAGAAAAATATTTCAATCTGGGCCTAGTAGAGTTGGTTCGAACTTGTTTTGACGATAACTAGCCAAAAAATGCGTTTGAGAGGGTCTTTATTGGACCAATGAAAACAGCCTTAAATTATTCTAGAAATCCTAAAAACCCGGACAATCATAGAAAGTGTAATTTTCCGACAGAATCAGACGGAATAACTGTACATTTTACCTGTAGCTTCATGGAGAATCAAAGAGAGATCATTCAAAGATATATGCGTAGTTCAGAGAAAAATATTTCAATCTGGGCCTAGTAGAGTTGGTTCAAACTTCTTTTGACGATAACTCGCCAACTAATGCGTTTTAGAATGTCTTTTTCGGACCAATGAAAATAGCCTTAAATTATTCTAGAAATCCTTAAAACCCTTACAATAATAAATGGTGTAATTTTCCGACAGACTCAGATGGAACTACCGTACATTAAACCTGCAACTTCATGGAGAATCGAGGAGAGAGCTTTCAAAAATGTATGCATATATCGGAGAAAAATATTTCAATATAGGCCTGGTAGAGTTGGTTTGAACTTGTTTTGACGATAACTCGCCAACTTAGCGTTTTAGAATGTTTTTTTCGGACCAATGAAAATAGCCATAAATTATTCTAGAAATCCTAAAAACCCTTACAATAATAAATGCAGTAATTTCCCGACAGATTCATATGGAATTACTGTAATTTATACCTGTAACTTAATGGAGAATTGAGGAGAGAGATTTCAAAAATGTATGCTTAGTTTGAAGAAAAATATTTCAATATAGGCCTGGTAAAGTTGGTTTGAACTTGTTTTAACGATAACTCGCCAACAAATGCGTTTTAGAGTGTCTTTTTCGGACCAATGAAAATAGCCTTAATTTATTCTAGAAATCCTTAAAACCCTAACAATAATAAATTGTGTAATTTTCCGACAGATTCAGATGGAGTTACTGTACATTATACCTGTAACTTCATGGGGGACCGAGGAGAGAGCTTTCAAAGATGAATGCATAGTTCGGAGAAAAATATTTCAATATAGGCCTGGTAAAGTTGGTTTGGACTTGTTTTAACGATAACTCGCCAACAAATGCGTTTTAGAGTGTCTTTTTCGGACCAATTCAAACAGCTTTAAATTATTCTAGAAATCCTAAAAACCCTTACAAAAATAAATGCCGTAATTTCCCGACAGATTCAGATGAAATGACTGTACATTATACCTGCAACTTCATGGTGAATCTAGTAGAGAGCTTTCAAAGATATATGCATAGTTCGGAGAAAAATATTTCAATATAGGGCTAGTAGAGATGGTTCGAACTTGTTTTGACGATAACTCGCTAACAAATGCGTTTTAGAATGTCTGTTTCAAACTCATGAAAATAGCCTTGAAATATTCTAGAAGTCCTTAAAACCCTGACAATAATAAATGGCGTGATTTTCCGACAGATTCAGATGGAATTACTTTACATTATACCTGTTACTTCATAGAGAAACTAGGAGAGTGCTTTCACGGAGTTTAGTCAGCGAAATGAATGGAAAATCGAAGAGAGAGCTTTCAAAGTTGTATGCTTAGTTTCGGAGAAAAATATTTCAATCTAGGCCTGGTAGAGTTGGTTTGAACTTGTTTTGATGATAACTCGCCAACAAATGCGTCCTAGAGGGACTTTTTCGGTTCAATGAAAATAGCCTTGAAATATTCTAGAAGTCTTTAAAGCCCTGACAATAATAAATGGTGTAATTTCCCAACGGATTCAGATCGAATTACTGTACATTATACCTGTAACTTAATGGAGAATCTAGGAGAGTGCTTTCATAGATGTATTATTACTTCAGAAAAAAATATTTCAATCTGGGTTTAGTAGAGTTGGTTCAATCTTGTTTTGACAATAACTCGACAACTAATGCGTTTTAGAATGTCTTTTTCGGACCAATGAAAATAGCCTTAAATTATTCTAGAAATCCTCAATACCCTTACAATAATTAATGGTGTAATTTCCCGTCAGACTCAGATGGAATTACCGTACATTATACCTGCAACTTCATAGAGAATCTAAGAGAGTGCTTTCAGAGATGTATAATTAGTTCAAAGAAATATATTTAAATCTGGGCCTAGTAGAGTTGGTTCCAACTTGTTTTGACGATAACTCGCCAGCAAATGCATTTTAGAAGGTCTTTTTCGGACCAATGAAAATAGCCTTAATTTATTCTAGAAATCCTTAAAACCCTTACAATAATAAATTGTGTCATTTTCCGACCGATTCAGATGGAGTTACTGTACACTATACCTGCAACTTCATGGAGAATCGTGAAGAGAGCTTTCAAAGTTGTATGCTTAGTTTCATAGAAAAATATTTCAATATTGGCCTGGTAGAGTGTGTTCGAACTTGTTTTGACGATAATTCGCCAACAAATGCGTTTTAGAGGGTCTTTTTCGGACTAATTTAAATAGCCTTAAAATATTCTAGAAGTCCTTAAAACCCTCACAATATTGAATGCAAGGGTTTCTTATCACATACAGTAGTTCAAAAGAGTTAAAAAAAATGTACAGTCGAGTCAGCGAACTTCATGGAAAATCGAGGAAAGAGCTTTCAGTTATGTATGCTTAGTTTTGTAGAAAAATATTCCAACCTGGGCCTGGTAGAGTTGGTTCAAACTTGTTTTAACGATAACTCGCCACAAATGCGTTTTAGAGGGTCTTTTTCGAACCAATGAAAATAGCCTTGAAATATTCTAGTAGCCCTTGAAACCCTGACAATGATAAGTCGTGAAATTTCCTGACAGGTTCAGATGGAATTACTGTACATTATAACTGTAACTTCATGGAGAATCTAGATGAGTGCTTTCATAGATGTATAATTAGTTCAGAGAAAAATATTTCAATCCGAGCCTAGTAGAGTTGGTTCAAACTTATTTTGACGATAACTCACCAACAAATGCGTTTTAGAATGTCTTTTTTGGACAAACGAAAAAAGCCTTAAATTGTTCTAGAAATCCTTGAAACCCTTACAATGATAAGTCGTGAATTTTCCTGACAGATTAAGATGGAATCACTGTACATTATACCTGTAACTTCATGTAGAATCGAGGAGAGAGCTTTCAAAGATGAATGCTTAGTTCGGAGAAAAATTTTCCAATCTTGGCCTGGTAGACTTCGTTCGAACTTGTTTTGATGATAACTCGCCAACAAATGGGTTTTAGAAGGTCTTTTTAGAGCCAACGAAAAAAGCCTTGAAATATTCTAGAAATCCTAAAAACCCTTACAAAAATAAATGCCGTAATTTCCCGACAGATTCAGGCGGATTTACTGTACATTATACCTGTAACTTCATGTAGAATCGAGGAGAGAGCTTTCAAAGATGAATGCTTAGTTCGGAGAAAAATATTCCAATCTTGGCCTGGTAGACTTCGTTCGAACTTGTTTTGATGATAACTCGCCAACAAATGGGTTTTAGAAGGTCTTTTTAGAGCCAACGAAAAAAGCCTTGAAATATTCTAGAAATCCTAAAAACCCTTACAAAAATAAATGCCGTAATTTCCCGACAGATTCAGGCAGATTTACTGTATATTATACCTGTAACTTTATGAGGAACCGAGGAGAGAGCTTTCAAAGTTGTATGCTTAGTTTCGGAGAAAAATATTTCAATCTAGGCCTGGTAGAGTTGGTTTGAACTTGTTTTGATGATAACTCGCCAACAAATGCGTCCTAGAGGGACTTTTTCGGTTCAATGAAAATAGCCTTGAAATATTCTAGAAGTCTTTAAAGCCCTGACAATAATAAATGGTGTAATTTCCCAACGGATTCAGATCGAATTACTGTACATTATACCTGTAACTTCATGGAGAATCTAGGAGAGTGCTTTCATAGATGTATTATTAGTTCAGAAAAAAATATTTCAATCTGGGTTTAGTAGAGTTGGTTCAATCTTGTTTTGACAATAACTCGACAATTAATGCGTTTTAGAATGTCTTTTTCGGACCAATGAAAATAGCCTTAAATTATTCTAGAAATCCTCAATACCCTTACAATAATTAATGGTGTAATTTCCCGTCAGACTCAGATGGAATTACCGTACATTATACCTGCAACTTCATAGAGAATCTAAGAGAGTGCTTTCAGAGATGTATAATTAGTTCAAAGAAATATATTTAAATCTAAGCCTAGTAGAGTTGGTTCAAACTTGTTTTGACGATAACTCGCCAGCAAATGCGTTTTAGAAGGTCTTTTTCGGACCAATGAAAATAGCCTTAATTTATTCTAGAAATCCTTAAAACCCTTACAATAATAAATTGTGTCATTTTCCGACCGATTCAGATGGAGTTACTGTACACTATACCTGTAACTTCATCGGGAACCGAGGAGAGAGCTTTCAAAGATGAATGCATAGTTCGGAGAAAAATATTTCAATATAGGCATGGTAGAGTTGGTTCAAACTTGTTTTGACGATAACTCGCCAACAAATGCGTTTTAGATTGTCTTTTTCGGACCAATGAAAATAGCCTTGAAATATTCTAGAAGTCCTTAAAACCCTTACAATAATAAATGGAGTAATTTTCCGACAGATTAGATGGAATTACTGTACATTATACCTGTCGCTTCGAGGAGTATCGACGAGAGAGCTTTCAAAGATGTAGGCTTAGTTCGGTGAAAAATATTTCAATATAGGCCTGGTAGAGTTGGTTCGAACTTGTTTTGGTGATCACTCACTAACAAATGCGTTTGAGAGGGTCTTTTTCGGACCTATGAAAATAGCCTTGAAATATTCTAGAAGTCATTAAAACCCCTACAATAAGTAATGGTGTAATTTTTTGACAGATTCAGATGGAATTACCGTACATTATACCTGATACTTCATGGAGAATCTAGGAGAGTGCTTTCATAGATGTATAATTAGTTAAGAGAAAAATATTTCAATCTGGGCCTAGTAGACTTGGTTCAAACTTGTTTTTACGATAACTCGCCAACTAATGCGTTTTAGAGTGTTTTTTTCGGACCAATGAAAATAGCCTTTAATTATTCTAGAAATCTTTATAACCCTTACAATAATAAACGGTGTAATTTTCTGACGGATTCAGATGGAATTACTGGACATTATACCTGTTCCTTCGAGGAGAATTGAGGAGAGAGCTTTCAAAGATAAATGCTTAGTTCAGCGAAAAATATTTCAATATAGGCCTTGTCGAGTTAGTTTGAACGTGTTTTGACGATAACTCGCCAACTTATGCGTTTTAGAGTGTCTTTTTCGGAGCAATGAAAAAAGCCTTAAATTATTCTAGAAATCCTAAAAACCCCTTTACAATATTAAATGGTGTAATTTTTTCGACAGATTCAGTTGGAATCACTGTACATTAAACCTGTTACTTCATGGAGAATCGAGGAGAGAGTTTACAAAGATGTATGCTTAGTTCGGAGAAAAATATTCCAATCTTGGCCTGGTAGACTTCATTCGAACTTGTTTTGATGATAACTCGCCAACAAATGGGTTTTAGAAGGTCTTTTTAGAGCCAACGAAAAAAGCCTTGAAATATTCTAGAAATCCTAAAAACCCTTACAATAATAAATGAAGAAATTTTCCGACTGATTCAGGCGGATTTACTGTATATTATACCTGTAACTTTATGAGGAACCGAGGAGAGAGCTTTCGAAGATGAATGCATAGTTCGGAGAAAAATATTTCAATATAGGCCTGATTGAGTTGGTTTAAACTTGTTTTGACGATAACTCGCCAACAAATGCGTTTTAGAGTGTCTTTTTCGGAGCAATGAAAAAAGCCTTAAATTATTCTAGAAATCCTAAAAACCCCTTTACAATATTAAATGGTGTAATTTTTTTGACAGATTCAGTTGGAATCACTGTACATTAAACCTGTAACTTCGAGGAGAGTTGAGGAGAGAGTTTTCAAAGATGTATGCTTAGTTCGGAGAAATATTTTAATATAGGCCTGGTCGAGTTCGTTCAAACGTGTTTTGACGATAACTCGCCACAAATGCGTTTTAGAGGGTCTTTTTCGGACCAATGAAAATAGTCTTGAAATATCCTAGAAGTCCTTAAAACCCTGACAATAATAAATGATGTAATTACCCGACAGACTCAGATCGAATTACAGTACATTATACCTGCAACTTCATGGAGAATCGTGAAGAGAGCTTTCAAAGATGTATGCTTAGTTCGGAGAAAAATATTTCAATATTGGCCTGGTAGAGTGTGTTCGAACTTGTTTTGACGATAATTCGCCAACAAATGCGTTTTAGAGGGTCTTTTTCGGACTAATGTAAATAGCCTTAAAATATTCTAGAAGTCCTTAAAACCCTCACAATATTGAATGCAAGGGTTTCTTATCACATACAGTAGTTCAAAAGAGTTAAAAAAAATGTACAGTCGAGTCGGCGAACTTCATGGAAAATCGAGGAAAGAGCTTTCAGTTATGTATGCTTAGTTTTAGAGAAAAATATTCCAACCTGGGCCTGGTAGAGTTGGTTCAAACTTGTTTTAACGATAACTCGCCAACAAATGGGTTTTAGAAGGTCTTTTTAGAGCCAACGAAAAAAGCCTTGAAATATTCTAGAAATCCTAAAAACCCTTACAATAATAAATGAAGAAATTTTCCGACGGATTCAGATTGAATTACTGCACATTATACCTGTAACTTCATGGAGAATCTAGGAGAGTGCTTTCATACATGTTTGCTTAAATCAGAGAAAAATATTTCAATCTTGGCCTAGTAGAGTTGGTTCAATCTTGTTTTGACAATAACTCGACAACAAATGCGTTTTAGAATGTCTTTTTCGGACCAATGAAAATAGTCTTAAATTATTCTAGAAATCCTCAAAACCCTTACAATAATAAATGCTGTAATTTTCCGTCAGACTCAGATGGAATTACCGTACATTATACCTGATACTTCATGGAGAACCTAGGAGAGTGCTTTCATAGATGTATAATTAGTTAAGAGAAAAATATTTCAATCTGGGCCTAGTAGACTTGGTTCAAACTTGTTTTTACGATAACTCGCCAACTAATGCGTTTTAGAGTGTTTTTTTCGGACCAATGAAAATAGCCTTAAATTATTCTAGAAATCTTTATAACCCTTACAATAATAAACGGTGTAATTTTCCGACGGATTCAGATGGAATTACTGGACATTATACCTGTTCCTTCGAGGAGAATTGAGGAGAGAGCTTTCAAAGATAAATGCTTAGTTCAGCGAAAAATATTTCAATATAGGCCTTGTCGAGTTAGTTTGAACGTGTTTTGACGATAACTCGCCAACTTATGCGTTTTAGAGTGTCTTTTTCGGAGCAATGAAAAAAGCCTTAAATTATTCTAGAAATCCTAAAAACCCCTTTACAATATTAAATGGTGTAATTTTCCGACAGATTCAGTTGGAATCACTGTACATTAAACCTGTAACTTCGAGGAGAGTTGAGGAGAGAGTTTACAAAGATGTATGCTTATTTCGGAGAAAAATATTCCAATCTTGGCCTGGTAGACTTCATTCGAACTTGTTTTGATGATAACTCGCCAACAAATGGGTTTTAGAAGGTCTTTTTAGAGCCAACGAAAAAAGCCTTGAAATATTCTAGAAATCCTAAAAACCCTTACAATAATAAATGAAGAAATTTTCCGACAGATTCAGGCGGATTTACTGTATATTATACCTGTAACTTTATGAGGAACCGAGGAGAGAGCTTTCAAAGATGAATGCATAGTTCGGAGAAAAATATTTCAATATAGGCCTGGTTGAGTTGGTTTAAACTTGTTTTGACGATAACTCGCCAACAAATGCGTTTTAGAGTGTCTTTTTCGGACCAATTAAATCAGCTTTAAATTATTCTAGAAATCCTAAAAATCTTTACAATAATAAATAGTGTAATTTTCCGACAGATTCAGATGAAATGACTGTACATTATACCTGCAACTTCATGGTGAATCTAGTAGAGAACTTTCAAAGATATATGCATAGTTCGGAGAAAAATATTTCAATATAGGGCTAGTAGAGATGGTTCGAACTTGTTTTGACGATAACTCGCTAACAAATGCGTTTTAGAATGTCTTTTTCAAACTCATGAAAATAGCCTTGAAATATTCTAGAAGTCCTTAAAACCCTGACAATAATAAATGGCGTGATTTTCCGACAGATTCAGATGGAATTACTTTACATTATACCTGTTACTTCATAGAGAAACTAGGAGAGTGCTTTCACGGAGTTTAGTCAGCGAAATGAATGGAAAATCGAAGAGAGAGCTTTCAAAGTTGTATGCTTAGTTTCGGAGAAAAATATTTCAATCTAGGCCTGGTAGAGTTGGTTTGAACTTGTTTTGATGATAACTCGCCAACTAATGCGTCCTAGAGGGACTTTTTCGGTTCAATGAAAATAGCCTTGAAATATTCTAGAAGTCTTTAAAGCCCTGACAATAATAAATGGTGTAATTTCCCAACGGATTCAGATCGAATTACTGTACATTATACCTGTAACTTCATGGAGAATCTAGGAGAGTGCTTTCATAGATGTATTATTAGTTCAGAAAAAAATATTTCAATCTGGGTTTAGTAGAGTTGGTTCAATCTTGTTTTGACAATAACTCGACAACTAATGCGTTTTAAAATGTCTTTTTCGGACCAATGAAAATAGCCTTAAATTATTCTAGAAATCCTCAATACCCTTACAATAATTAATGGTGTAATTTCCCGTCAGACTCAGATGGAATTACCGTACATTATACCTGCAACTTCATAGAGAATCTAAGAGAGTGCTTTCAGAGATGTATAATTAGTTCAAAGAAATATATTTAAATCTGGGCCTAGTAGAGTTGGTTCAAACTTGTTTTGACGATAACTCGCCAGCAAATGCGTTTTAGAAGGTCTTTTTCGGACCAATGAAAATAGCCTTAATTTATTCTAGAAATCCCTAAAACCCTTACGATAATAAATTGTGTAATTTTCCGACAGATTCAAATGGAGTTACTGTACACTATACCTGTAACTTCATCGGGAACCGAGGAGAGAGCTCTCAAAGATGAATGCATAGTTCGGAGAAAAATATTTCAATATAGGCATGGTAGAGTTGGTTCAAACTTGTTTTGACGATAACTCGCCAACAAATGCGTTTTAGATTGTCTTTTTCGGACCAATGAAAATAGCCTTGAAATATTCTAGAAGTCCTTAAAACCCTTACAATAATAAATGGAGTATCTTTCCGACAGATTAGATGGAATTACTGTACATTATACCTGTCGCTTCGAGGAGTATCGACAAGAGAGCTTTCAAAGATGTAGGCTTAGTTCGGTGAAAAATATTTCAATATAGGCCTGGTAGAGTTGGTTCGAACTTGTTTTGGTGATCACTCACTAACAAATGCGTTTGAGAGGGTCTTTTTCGGACCTATGAAAATAGCCTTGAAATATTCTAGAAGTCCTTAAAACCCCTACAATAAGTAATGGTGTAATTTTTTGACAGATTCAGATGGAATTACCGTACATTATACCTGCAACTTCATAGAGAATCTAAGAGAGTGCTTTCAGAGATGTATAATTAGTTCAAATAAAAATATTTCAATCTGGGCCTAGTAGAGTTGGTTCAAACTTGTTTTGACGATAACTCGCCAGCAAATGCGTTTTAGAAGGTCTTTTTCGGACCAATGAAAATAGCCTTAATTTATTCTAGAAATCCCTAAAACCCTTACGATAATAAATTGTGTAATTTTCCGACAGATTCAAATGGAGTTACTGTACACTATACCTGTAACTTCATCGGGAACCGAGGAGAGAGCTTTCAAAGATGAATGCATAGTTCGGAGAAAAATATTTCAATATAGGCATGGTAGAGTTTGTTCAAACTTGTTTTGACGATAACTCGCCAACAAATGCGTTTTAGATTGTCTTTTTCGGACCAATGAGAATAGCCTTGAAATATTCTAGAAGTCCTTAAAACCCTTACAATAATAAATAGTGTAATTTCCCGACAGATTCAGATGGAATTACTGTACATTATACCTGCAACTTCATGGAGAATCTAGGAGAGTGATTCCATAGATGTATTATTAGTTCAGAAAAAAATATTTCAATCTGTGCTTAGTAGAGTTGGTTCAATCTTCTTTTGACGATAACTCGCCAGCAAATGCGTTTAAGAAGGTCTTTTTCGGACCAATGAAAATAGCCTTAATTTATTCTAGAAATCCTTAAAACCCTTACAATAATAAATTGTGTAATTTTCCGACAGATTCAGATGGAGTTACTGTACATTATACCTGTAACTTCATCGGGAACCGAGGAGAGAGCTTTCAAAGATGAATGCATAGTTCGGAGAAAAATATTTCAATATAGGCCTGGTAGAGGTGGTTTAGACTTGTTTTGACGATAACTCGCCAACAAATGCGTTTTAGATTGTCTTTTTCGGACCAATGAAAATAGCCTTGAAATATTCTAGAAGTCCTTAAAACCCCTACAATAAGTAATGGTGTAATTTTTTGACAGATTCAGATGGAATTACCGTACATTATACCTGATACTTCATGGAGAATCTAGGAGAGTGCTTTCATAGATGTATAATTAGTTAAGAGAAAAATATTTCAATCTGGGCCTAGTAGACTTGGTTCAAACTTGTTTTTACGATAACTCGCCAACTAATGCGTTTTAGAGTGTTTTTTCGGACCAATGAAAATAGCCTTAAATTATTCTAGAAATCTTTATAACCCTTACAATAATAAACGGTGTAATTTTCCGACGGATTCAGATGGAATTACTGGACATTATACCTGTTCCTTCGAGGAGAATTGAGGAGAGAGCTTTCAAAGATAAATGCTTAGTTCAGCGAAAAATATTTCAATATAGGCCTTGTCGAGTTAGTTTGAACGTGTTTTGACGATAACTCGCCAACTTATGCGTTTTAGATTGTCTTTTTCGGAGCAATGAAAAAAGCCTTAAATTATTCTAGAAATCCTCAAAACCCTTACAATAATTAATGGTGTAATTTCCCATCAGACTCAGATGGAATTACCGTACATTATACCTGCAACTTCATAGAGTATTGTCGTGTCGGCACCAGCTCCCCTTTTAAAATTTAAATAGTTTTCAGCTAATTTTTAAGTTATTTACAAATGATTTAATTATTAGTTAAATAAGATAAATTAGTAAGTATAAGTAAGAGAGAGAGAGAGAATAAAAAGAAGAAAAACAGAGAGAGAGAGGAAAAGCGAACAGGAGCTGGGAAAAAGAAGAGAGGGAGAGGACAAAAGAAACGCGTCAGCACGGGACGCCTGGCTGAGTAAAGGAAAAGCCAGCAGCGGACCCCAACAATAGAGCGTCACGGCAAGGAGGCAGGAGGCCACAAACAATTCTCCACGACCACCGGTCAGTGACATTGACCCAATGAGGCCTCAAGGAATCGGGTCCTATAATATTTTAGGCGGACTTTACTTGTTGGAGAGGGAGTCCACACATGGGGAATATTATAATAAACTAGGCCAAGGCCAAGCCCTCGTGGAAAAGAGGCCAAATCATTGGTTTTTCCCCCAGATTCGGGCACACATGGGAGGGTCCATGATCCCCTCTACGGGGGTGGGTCCTCATGCGTAGGGGTATAAATAGGGCCGCGAACGCGAGCCCGGGAGCTTGGTTTTTTTAGTCGCGATCCAGAACTCGACCCGTGCACATCGCTCCGCGAGGAAGATCTTCTCGACTTGACTCACGGGAGTTAAAGATTTTCAAAGTCTCGATATTTTTAAAAACATATCGAGATCAACCTGAGTGACTATTTATAGTCTTATTTTTAAGGGCATTTCTGAGTTTTCGAATCAGTGCACCTAATTCGCGAGTTTTCGAATAAGTGCGAGGGTTAACACAAATTAGAGTTCCGGTAGTGACGAATATATTTTTAAAGACTTTAAAGAAACAGCATTGTGTCCGACCAGGGTTGTAATCTCGAGTCGAGATTCAACATCGAGTAGACTCGAGTCGAGTCGAGACTACTATTTAGCTGAGCATAGCTGAGCACAGCTAAGCTTACGCCGAGCGAAAATAATAAGAGAAATGTAAAAAAAGTTTTACTGTATCTGCTCTGAAATAAAATAATAGTAAGTACATTTGTTTTATGAATTATAATAGTAAAAATGTTTTATTGATTTTATTTTATATATTCATCTATTATATTTTTTGTTGGGGATAACATAACCTAGTTGAAGACAGTTAAATGTACTTATAAATTAACAATAAATGAATTAATAATTTATTGTTACTTGTGCTCTTTGCATCCAAGTTACGACCTTTTTCAAATAAAAATAACCTAGTTGAGGTCATGCAATTGTTCTGTTTTGTTTAATATTTATAATTTCTTGTTGATTTATTTAAAAAAAATTTAGTATTTATTTTAGGGATGACGACGAGAAGTTCAAAAACTCCAACGAGGATCATTGGTCTGGTTTTAAAAAAGTTTATATATCAACGGTCTCCGGGGAAAAAGTTGTCGTTGCAGAGTGCAATTTATGTCACAAGCACATAAAAAGTATTTATGATGCAAAAGTAAAAATACATCATCGGTGAGTAAATATTTATTGAATTTTTTCAGTAAATAATATTTAAATGAGCTGTTAAAAAATAAAATATGTAAATGGGAAAACAAAGTATTAAAAACTTACTTTTATAGTAAAAAAAGTTTTTATTGAACTTCTATTGAAAATTTTTTTTTAATTTACTGTAATTTTAATGTGCAGGCAGATGTGTGAAAATAAAGTATTAGTTGATCAACTTAAAGAAAATGATAGTCCAAATTTACAAAAACGTGCCATGCCATCTTCACCAGACATTGAAATTCCAATTGAATACTCTGCAACTCCAGCTAAAATTAAAAGAAACTTTTCATCTAGCATACCTACACAAGTAAATAATTATTTATATACCTGATCTAAAATATTAATATAATTTTTTTTGTGTTGATTACTATATTACTACTACTATTGTTATTAATATTATCACTATTATTATTATTATGAATATAATCAATGAATATTATTTTGCAGCAGCTAGAAGAAATTGAAATATCGCACTTGGACTATGTAATATGTCCTTGTCAATACCACCTAAGACGTGTGTATCAGAGTTTAGATTCAAGATTTTGCATCCCATCCGATGAAGATTTGTTTAGTCGAGTGATGAACAAGGCTTTAGAAGAAGCAGAAAAATCTTTAGCTAATCAACTGCTACCATGTCTTTACATTCCTTCCAAAAAAATAGGTGACCAACTGTTTGTCATGGCATTAGGAATGACTGTGGAACACGAATATGTGTTTGTGGAAAAATCAGTATTAAAAAATATTGAAGATTCATGTGATGAATTAGTACAATTCTGTGATAATGTTGTCAAGAAAGCTTCAGATAAATTTAATGTTAAGATTTTAAGTGTAACATTAGACTTAAAGGATAAAGAGTTGGATCTTGACTCTACTGTAGGTTTCAAATACAA
This sequence comes from Encarsia formosa, assembly GCA_038277355.1. Classification (NCBI taxonomy): domain Eukaryota; kingdom Metazoa; phylum Arthropoda; class Insecta; order Hymenoptera; family Aphelinidae; genus Encarsia; species Encarsia formosa. Next base: position 58,116,028 of record CM076188.1, on the reverse strand, counting down.
GTACGTTCACTCAAAAAGTCTGCAATATTTATTGGAAGATCTTCAAGAATTCACAGCTGACGAGAATGATAGCAATGAAGTTATGGACAATTATGTCGATGAATGTAATAAACTACAATCAATTTTAAAATCGAAAACCACGTACATGGGAGACGCTGTTAACAGCATAATAAAATCTCTCACAAACAAACGTTTAGATATCAACTCCGATGCAGAAGATACCATATTTAAATACTTAAATACTTTCATGTTAGGTTGTCTTTTTTTAAAACACAAGTACAAAAATTTTTTATTTCATTTATTTTATTAAAAATAATGTCAACTTAATTATAACGATTATTAAAAGCTCAAATTTATTTTATTGCAGGCACAGAAAGAGTACACTGTCATCAGCAAGTATCGTGCCTTTCAAAAGAAGAATCGACGACGAATTGAGTTATTTCGCTGACTATCTGCCAGCAAATATAGTTCCTGAATTTGGAGATTACAAAAATAAGATTTCGTGTTTTGAACGATTACTAAGAGCAGACATTAATAAATACCCTGTAGAAGAATTCTGGCAAAGAGCGAAAGAAGATTTCAAAAACCTACCGTCACTAGCTGAAGCTTTACTGAATATACCTGCCATTTTTCCGGCGGTTGATATGAATTTACTGTTAGACTTGTGTGAATCAAGCGTATTGGATGAAATCGAAATCCAAAACTATAAGATATCAGTCGTGTTAAAAAAATTTTCAAATTATTTATAATTAGAACAAAGATAAAAAAAATTCATTGCGCAAGGGGATTCTTGCTGGTAAAAAGGTTGTTTTTGTAGTTCTCGTAAACTAAGAGTCCTGTTTTTTTTTTGTTTTTTTTTTTTTTTTTAATCAAAATGACTATAAACTTAAATCTAAAAAGAAAAAAAAGTATATTTTATGTAAACACGTTAAAAAATTTTAGTTTTAGTGTTCACAATTCAAAGTTTATCATAGATTCCAAGCAAAAACCAATTACATCTCCAAAAATCTACTTGTCGAATAAGCAAGTTTTCGATACCAAAGAAGAGTACGCATAGAGCTTCAGTGATTATACAAATTTGTGCAATTATTCTGCATAATAGGTAGTAGAAATAGATTCCAAAAAGAAAGTTACAGTTACAATATATTGCAATGATCTATCTAGATCTACCAAAGCTCTATCCGTACTCTTATTTGAAATCATGAACTAATTTTGTTCGACAAGTGTATTTTTGATGAAATGAGCTTTCGCTTTAAGTCCTGGTAATCTAAAACTTTTGTGTTTCAATTGAGTTAGTCAAAATAACCAAAAACGTTGTTTTATTAAGAAAAAAATGGTATATTTTAGTTTATCAGGATTCAAAGCGAAAGCCTATTACATCTCCAAAAATCTACTTGTCGAATAAGCAGGTTTTTGATACCAAAGAAGAGTACGCATAGAGCTTCAGTGATTATACAAATTTGTGCAATTATTCTGCATAATAGGTAGTAGAAATAGATTCCAAAAAGAAAGTTACAGTTACAATATATTGCAATGATCTATCTAGATCTACCAAAGCTCTATCCGTACTCTTATTTGAAATCATGAACTAATTTTGTTCGACAAGTGTATTTTTGATGAAATGATGTTTCACTTTAAGTCCTAGTAATCTAAAACTTTTGTGTTTCAATTGAGTTAGTCAAGATAACCAAAAACGTAGTTCATAAAAGAAAAATATATATGTATCGTAAAGCCCAATCGGGCTTTAACGGTGAGTTTTTTATTATATTTTAGAAAACTTATTGTTTTTACAAGCATCGTAGGCACTTTTACATTTCATAAAGAGGAAAAGTGATACAAAAATTTGAAAATAGTGACTATATTATAATTCATATTTGAGAATAGTGACTATTCTTTATGTAGTATCTAATAAAATTGTTTTTATGTTATAAACAACAACAAATAATTTATTTATCTTAAGCCTTAAACCCTCGAAACCTTGGGCGCAAACTGAACGAATAAAAAAAAAGCTCGAAAAAGGGGATACACTGACTAGATCAATACAAAAGGGGAAAAAAGTGACTTAATTAAAAAAATGTGACTAAAAAGTGAAAAAGTAACTGCATTACTATTTTTAATACTGTACAAAAATAAAGGAGTATCATGTAAACAGTACTTAAGTATAAATTTCACACACTAAAATTTGTAGTTCTATTCATCTTCATCGGTCTCTACTTCGACATATTTTTTTTTCTTTTTGTTAACCGTGTTTTTCCAAACTCCTGTTTCAAAGTGCAATAATAGATAGTATAAATCTACAAGAAGACTACTCGTTTCATCCTTTAGACGGTTTCGGTATTTGTTGTGCACATACGTCCACTGAGAAAAAAAACCTTCTAGTAAGGCCGTTGAAGCGGGTATGAGAAAAATTTGTAGACATAACTTTGATAATTTTGGCAATTTAAATTCTTTAATTCCCCAATAAGAAAATGGATGATCCGAGCAAGCTTCTCCGACGAAGTCCCATTGATCTCTGTTCTCAAGAAACGTGTCGATTTCATGTCTGTTTGCTTCACCCAACTTCGCTTTTATAAATTGCACAGCAACTTCCATTTGATCTTCTGATAAATTTCTACCTTTATACTTCGGGTGCAGCAAGTTTGCTGCATAGCCAACAGGATAGATTGCTTTTTGAATGCGTTCCTGTACAATTTGATCGTATTCATGATTATTCAATTCTAGAGTTAGCCACAATTCCGTTCCATCCGCTATGTTTTTCTTTGGATCTTGACAGCTGTTAATAAGTTTACAAATTGGAGTGAGAGTACGAATTGTAGCTTTTAATTTATTGTAAAAATTTTCATCGAAAATTAGTTCTCCAACTGGCACAGCTTTATCAGTTCCTGCGGATGCAGTAGTTATTTGTTGCAATACCTCTCTGTCCAAGTTTTTTAATATCGACTCACAAGTATTTCTTAGAAAACAGAATCGTGTATCTGGAAAATTTTTCAATTGAACTCCATCTAAACATTTAGTGATTTTATAATTCATACTAGGATCGCTAAATGCAGTAACAACGTTCCTCAATTGAACTGCAAATTCGTCATCGACAAGACTTTTAATTAATAAATTGCCTGAGTGGCTGTAGCAAGTAGCTTGCAAGATTTCTTCTCCATGGACATTTAAAACCTGACGAGCACCAGCTACTATTTTATTATCATTGTCCGTGTCGATACCAACGACATTAGCTCCATATTTCTCATAAGCATTATAAATGGCTGCTTCAATTATATTGGACAAGTTATCTGCATATTCCCTCTCATCCGAAGTATTTTGGAACGATAAAAAAACTTGGTCGACATTAATATTTCTTCCGGTGAATACCAAGTATTTATTGTTATTAGATGTATTTTTCCAGCCATCGACCAGCATAATTATATCTGTACCTTCCAACATTTCTTTTTTTTTTTGGTCGTAAATGCTATGAGCTGAACGTAAAGCTGTCGTCGCGAGCGTTTGACGTGAAGGCGGAAAGTAGTCTATCATTTTATCTGGTTTTACTTTTAAAAATGTGAGAACCATGTCTTGAAAATATGGATTTTCGACTTTCCGGAAAGCAGTACTGGTCGCAGAAAATGCTAGTGCAATCTTTTCATCTAAAATTTTTTTTATTGATGAAGTTTCTAAATCATTGATGTCACCCATTTCTGAAGAAAAAAAAAAATTTACTTTGAGATACCAGTTTTTTAATCAAATAATTTTTAAAATGGAATCTTGTGCTTAAATTGTAGAAGACGAGGATATTTTAAATTCAAATAGGCTTTCGCTTTGAATCTTGGTAAACTAAGAATTTTGAACACAAAATTTTCTAAGCTGTTTTTATGAAATATACTATTTTTTCTTAGTAAAACAACGTTTTTGTTAATTTTGATTAACTCAATTAAAACACAAAAGTTTTAGATTACCAGGACTTAAAGCGAAACATCATTTCATCAAAAATACACTTGTCGAACAAAATTAGTTCATGATTTCAAATAAGAGTACGGATAGAGCTTTGGTAGATCTAGATAGATCATTGCAATATATTGTAACTGTAACTTTCTTTTTGGAATCAATTTCTATTACCTATTATGCAGAACAATTGCACAAATTTGTATAATTACTGAAGCTCTATGCGTACTCTTCTTTGGTATCAAAAACTTGCTTATACGACAAGTGGATTTTTGGAGATGAAATAGGCTTTCGCTTTGAATCTTGATAAACTTAAATATACTTGTTTCTTTTATGTTTAATTAAGTTCTTGGTTATTTTGACTAACACAATTAAAACACAAAACTTTTAGATTACCAGGACCTAAAGCAAAAGCTTATTTCATCAATTAGTTTATGATTCCAAATAAGAGGACACTTGGGTTATTATTTGTGATTAAGTTCTGTATATATTGTAACTTACTTTGATTTTCTAGATGGCAATCAAGAATTTAGATTTTTTATTGTAAAGATGTAACTCCAATTGCTCCACTTGAGTTTTTGTTTCCTTCAGACTGAAGAGTAAAAGAATTTATGTCATAAATTTTAGAAATAATTTTCAGGTTCGTTTTTTTAAACTGTATATCCTAATTAAATTTATTTACAGTTTTTTACTACAAATTCAATAAAATTAACTATGATGAAAACATTTCACTTAACCTTAAGTAGGTTATGATTTCTTAACAAGAAAATTTACCATTGTAAAGTGATTTTGAATTTTACAAATACTTACAATGTTAAATTAAAACAGCCTAAGTATATTTTGCTGCTCCAAAATGTTGTTTTTTTTTTTCTTGTTGACAAATACTTCTTGTGCGTACGCGACTAACGTGCATAAGTTGCTATGCTCAGCTATATAGTAGTCTCGACTCGACTCGAGTCTACTCGATGTTGAATCTCGACTCGAGATTACAACCCTGTGTTCGACTAAAGAAAAGAGCCTGAAATTTCCTTCAGGACGGCGTAGAACCACCGATTCACCACCTCAAGCAGCCCAGCGGGAATCTTCGGCTTTCAACGCTCTCTCTCTCTCTCTCTGTGCAGTGTCCAGAACTTTAATAGAAGTAAGATTATTTTTAAGGAAGTAGATCGTGTAACGTTTGTAATGATTTGGTTTTGATAATAAATAGATTTTTCTTAGTAGTCTTTCGGGTTCTGTAGTTTTATTAATTATCCTCCTCTCAGTTATTCGAATCACCTACCCGGTTATAAAAAAAAGGGTGAAGTAGATTCAAAATAAGTAAATAGATCTGTCCCGATTTTGGGACATGACACTGGTGCATCGGCCGTTTTATTTAAATAACTGAGAGATTAAATAAGTAAGAGAGGTAATATAAAAAAAAAAAAGAAAAGAAAAAAATAGAGAGACGAGGGTTTTTCTTCAGTCGGTCCGATTTTCGTTGAAGTTAGAAAAAAAAAGTTCCAGATACTAAATAGAGAAAAGTAGAAAAAAAAATTTTTTTTTTCCAAGTTCAATAATAAATAAAAAAATAAATAATTATAAATATACAAAAAAAGGGGTCATTACGAGAAATTAAATTGTGTTCAAATAATAATAATAGACAAATTAGTAAAGATTTTAGTATAGAAATTTTTGAAGTGAGAGATCAAATTTTTCTGTAAGCAATCACAGATATTAGTATAGAAATTTTCGAAGTGAGAGGTCGAATTTTTCTTTAATAAATAAAAAAAGTAACTAGTATACTCTGTACAATTTTTTGTTTCAGTCCGCTGATAGAGAGTAACCCTTACGACGAATTGAAAGTATCGATGCACAAAGAGCTAGAGAAATAATTCTGAAGGGCACAACACTCTTGCAACTTGACTGAGGTTCAGACCTATATGCCAAAGCGCTGACAGGGTCTAACCTACATACAGTTGAGGCGATAAAAAAATAAATAAATTTTGTCTGATGAGTCCAGGAAATACAGAGTTTTATAATCTGTGATTCGGTGAAAATTTTAAAGCAGTATAAATTATAAATAATAAATATATATATATATATAATTTTATATAAACTGATAAACAATTTAATTTCTTGATGAAAATGACGAATTATGGATGCAGCTTCTAATGACTGTAGTCTAAGTAAATCCGGGATTACTATACAAAATAATAAAAATAAACTTGAAGAGATTATAGCCCAAAAATATAAAGAATTAAAGCAAGAAAGTTCGAAAGGTCAGGAAGACATTAAAATATTACAATTACGTAGAGAAATTAAAAATTTAAAAAAGCTATTAACTAAATCCGTGGATAAATACAATATTGACATTCCGGTAAATTCCTTTTTACACCCCCAAAATCAAAAGGATAATTTAGACAATAAAGATAAATTTTTACAGTACCGTGAGAAAGTAGTCGAGTCGGTTTCAACACTTTGTGAAATTTCAGATAAATCTGAACCGAACACTGTTTTCGAACGCCAAATAACACCCAAGAGGCCTATCCTTAAGCCAGCTGTATTAAATTTGACAGAAAAATTAGATAATTCTGAAATAATTAGCGAGCTTTTAGAAATAGAGACAAGCCCCGTAATAAGAAATATAGCCGCAAGCACACCCTATACGGAAAATTCAAGCGATATACTATTCAAGAAGTTCGAACTAAACTTAAATTTTCAAACAATACAGGTAGAGGAAGAGGCTTTACCTGAAAAATTAATTGTTCAAATCGTTAAAGAAAGTCTGTCAGAAGAATTACCACCCGCGGTAATTAATTCGTTCTTCAAAGAAAAGGAAGGGTTGAACGAACTTGAAAAATCTTTAGTCAAAGATTTTAAATTCCCAAACGTACTACAGTTCTTGAAAGATAAAATAATAGCTTTTAGTGAGAAATTAAATAAAAACAATAGTAATAGCCAAATTGAAGAGATTGATTCAACTTCGTCAATTGAATTTAATAGTTGCATTGAAAATTTATCAAATATGAGCAACGAAAAAGTTAAGGTCGAAAATAAAACCTCCGTCGGAATGGAATCAGTAATAATGCAAATGAGGGGTCTATCCTTGCGGGATATTATAGAGCTAGTACCGCGTTGGTCAGGGTCAAATGTTCAGATTGAACAATTTTTAGAGGGATGTTATGAAGCAAGAAATTTAATTGCCCCTGAAGCCGAAGGTGAATTAGCTAAATTAATACGCATAAGATTATTTGGCGACGCACTCAGATGTGCGCGTGATCATAATTTTAAGACAGTTCGCGAAATTGAGGACTTTTTCATGCCGATCTATGGGAACACTAGAACGTATTTTGAACTTGCAGGGGAATTGGCAAATATGAAACACAAAAGGGGGGAACCGGTTATGCAATTTTTAAACAAAATTAGAGCATTAGAAAGGGAGTTGATAAAAGCAATTTGTCGCGAAAGGAAAGATTTGGGGGAAGATTTAGCAGAAATTGAAATTAGAACTGACTGTTTGCGGTATTTTGTTAAAAACCTTTCTTGGGAGTTACGATCACGATTAAATAGTCCTAAAAATTGGGAAGAAGCGCGAGAGCAAGCGCTGCAAGCGGAACGCGAAATCGCGGGAACATTAGTAGAACTAGATCAATTCGATGATACAAATAGAAGTAGGAGCGAAAACCCTCGTGAAATAAGAAGAGTACATATTATGGAGAAAGAAACAAATAATGCTACTTGTAGTTTTTGTAACGGAATGAATCACTATTTAATGAACTGCTGGCGATACGCAAAATTTATGTTTGAAAATACAAATTTAAGAGATAAACTAGTAATTAATTTAAAGCGTAAATTGGCCGAACTCGATCCAGAATCTTTCGGTACTTGGAAGCGAGACGAGGTATATGAAAGAGAATACAGCGTCCGAGACCACCCGCGGTATTTTACTTCAAGGGGAACTCCCAATGAAAGACCTAGGAATCGGTATTCAAACAATTATTATAATAACCACTCGTCAGCCTGGCGAAATAATCAAAATAATTATAATAGGGATGGGCGTAACACCTCAAGCAATCAAAATTTTAATAGATCAGAATATTTTAATCGTGAAAACAATAATCAAAGATTTGATCAAACACAAAATAGGGGGGCATCCTATTATAACACTAACTCTAACTCAATGACGTGTTTTTACTGTAATAAACAAGGCCACGGAATAAAAACCTGTATGAAATGGCTACGCGATACTAATCAGACAAACGCAGGTAGCGGAAGCGCTCAAAACTTTTCAAAAAACCTGCACTCCCCCGCCGAACAGGCGGGGACGCGCGAAAATACCAACCAGAACCCAGCTCCATGGCGAGAGACTGGCACAATAGCAAAATCGAGACTATAAACATAACGCAAGCTCTTACAAGCCCCACAGTTAAATTATTCGCAGAAGAGTTTAAAAATCCAATCATTTTTCTGTTAGATACGGGGGCATCGGTAAGCATAGTAAAGAAAAGCGAAATCAATGAGAATGTTGAAATTGATTTTACACATATAATTTATTTAAAGGGGATAACATCTCAGCTAGTGCAAACACTAGGAAAAATAACTTTTTATTTTAATGGTAGAAAAATTGAATTACATTTAGTTGATGATGATTTTAATCTTCCGGTAGGAGTTTTGGGGACAGATTTTTTTAGGGAAAGCTCTGCAAAAATTGATTACGGAAATAATTGTTTAAACTGCGATGGGAAAATATTATTTTTCGAGAATCAAATCCAATCTAAAAATGAAAGACAATTTGAACAAGAATTTAATTCAAAAAATAGGTATGCGCGAAATAAAAACTTTATGAATAATAATTATCTAAATAAGGTCGATTTAAAGAATGAAAAATCATTTACACCAATTAGAAAAGTCTGTGAAGACAGGAATGAGAAAACGGATAAATTCAGTGGTAAGGTAAAAAGCTATTTCGAGAATAAATTCAAAAACGAGAAAAGTACGCAGCAAGAAAATTTTGTAAAGAATCTAGGTACTGGTGTCGGTTATAATAAATGCAATTTAGACAAAAATTTATCGTTTAACTTGAAAACCAATGCGGTCGAAAGCGAGACGACCAAAGAAAAAAGAGAAAACGATGATGAAGAAAAAAAGGAAGACGTTCAGGGTAGTGAAGGGCCACAAAAATCCTGTAACAAAGGGAGCCTGATCATGGGAAAAGCAGAATTTTTCTTACGAAACACGGAAAGCCCGGTAATGGCTTGCAATAACCGAGTAGAATGCAAGTTACCCTTAGAACTAAATGAAAAGGCCAAGCAGGGGGTTTTTAAAGACGACCCCGCAGACAAAAAGACGGCAGAGTTCGAAGAACAACCACGGCGCGTTGATCTGACAAATTTACGAGTGGGGCAGATTGATCTCTGGGAAAAAAGCGAGTCAGAAATTTTTGACGATTTTGAAGGTCTAGAAGAAATAAACACGTTTAAAATTTTTAAAAATGAAAGCAAAAATCCGTTTATCAATCATCAAATCAAAAATTTGTTCACTTTCGAAAATTCTCGGAGGGAAGAAGAAAACGCAAGTACCTTTATTTCAGACGAAAATGAACGGGCAGTCAAAATTAAAAATTTAATAAAATTAGATCACTTAAATGAGCCGGAGAAAATAAAAATGGAGGGGATGATCGAAAAATATTCTGATTGTTTTCACTTGAAAGATGAAAAATTAAGCGCTATTGAAATATTGAGTCATCGTATTAATACTACAGATGACAGACCTATTGTTTCAAAACCTTTTCGTTTACCACACGCGTTGAAGGGCGAAATTGAACGCCAAGTTCAAGAAATGCTAGATGATGGTATTATTGCACCAAGTAATAGTAACTATTTAAATAATATTTTTCTTGTGGCTAAGCCATCAGACGGGACTAATAAGAAAGCTTATCGCTGTGTATCAGACTATAGATTGTTAAACAATGTAACTTTGAGGGACCAATATAGGCTGCCCTCGATATTAGACTGTTTTGATGCAATGAAAGGCGCAAAATATTATAGTAAATTTGATTTAGCGCAGGGTTTTTGGCAAGTGCCTTTACACCCCGACGATAGACACAAAACGGCTTTTGCGACTTCTGCGGGATTTTTCCAGTGGTGTAGAACTCCTTTCGGGTTATCAAACGCACCAGCAACTTTTCAAAGAATTATGGATAAAGCCTTTTTCGATATGCAGAAAAAAACAATTTTTATATATATTGATGACTGCATTATTTATTCAGATTCAATTGAAGAACATATTTTAAAAATTGAAAAATTTCTACAAAGAGTCCGAGAGGTGGGCTTAAAGTTAAAACCAGAAAAATGTGAATTTTTAAAAACCGAAATAATATTTTTGGGTCATCATTTAAGTGAAATCGGAATACAACCAGACAGTTCAAAATTAATAGCGGTCCGAAATTTTCCGAAACTTAATAACATTCGCTCAACTCGCAGTTTTCTTGGGTTGTGTAATTATTACCGTAGATTTATTCAAAATTTTTCTAAAATCGCAAAACCACTTACCGACCTGTTAAAGAAAGAAAAGAAATTCGAATGGACAGACTCAGCTAATGAAGCTTTTGAAACACTTAAAAATAAATTATGTGAAAAACCGGTTTTACAGTTTTTCGATGAGAACTTGCCCTTACACGTTTATTGCGATGCGGCTCTAGCATCGATTGGAGGATTGCTTGCGCAGGGTGCTCAAGGATACGAGAGACCAATCGGGTATGTAAGCAGAGTATTACGCGGCAGTGAATTAGGATATTCGACATATGAGCGAGAATTTTTGGCAATTGTGTATACAGTTACCAGTTTTAAATGCTATTTACTCGGCAGAACGTTTACGGTCTATACAGACCACCTTCCGTTAACTTATCTTACCAAGTCTGATGATCCGACGGCAAGAATTAGCAAATGGTTGATAAAATTAAGTTGTTATGATTATAAAGTTGTTTATCTCCCGGGGAGGTCAAATGTACAGGTGGATTGCCTTAGTCGTTACCCCGTAGATGCTAAAGAAACAGAGATGCGGGATATAAGTATAATAACAAGATCTGCCACAGGAAAAATTCTGAGGAAAAATTACAAAATAGCACGCGGTAGAAAACCGTACGAAAGGCGGGTGAATAAATTGGGAAAGCCTGCTGTGGTAACCAAACCCATAATAGATACTAAAGAGCGCGTCAGTAGAAACGAGGAAAACAACTTAACAATAGAACCCCTCCGAACGGAAAGTCCCACAGCGGGAGATATTGGGGAAGGACTGAGTGAGACCTTACCAGCGACTAATAACAGCGAGTTCGACCAAGCGCAGGGGGAATTATTTGCAAAGTGTAGAGAAAAATTGTTTATGCGAAAAGATAATTATTTATATTTCATTACCACGGAAGGTAAACCATGTGACGAAGGCTCTAAACAATTATTTGAATGTAAAAAGTTACCTTATTTCAAAGATTTAAATGTAGGCGAAATGAAAGTTCATGAAGTAAGAGCACAGTCGTGCTTACGCAAACACAGATACAGTTTCGCGGTAGTAGTACGAGGAAAGGAACTCCTGAGTACAGAAGAGATTAAAAATAATTTAAAGAATGCACTTAATGTGTTGAAAGATTTATTAACAAAGTACGAAATAGCTTCGGTTAGTTTAGCAGAAAGTAGCGAAATTGAAAATGTATTGTGGGGAGACGTACTTAATATTTTTACAGATACCTTCAAAGAGTGTTCAACAAAATTTATTATATGTAAAGGGCTGATAGAATACGTCCCGGTAAGCGAAAGAGAGCGAATATTGCGCGAAAATCATGGTACGGTTATGTCGGGACACCGAGGTGTACAAAAGTGTTATCAAAAATTAAAACAAAATTATTACTGGGAAAATTTAAAGGAGTCTGTACAAGAGTTTATACGAGTTTGTTTAACGTGTAATTTAAAAAAATTGAGAAGAGTAAAAACAAAACAGGAACTAGTTCTTACACCGTCAGTTCCTGAACCTTTTTTTTGTACCGCGATAGATATAGTAGGACCTTTTAAGCCTACACTAGATAATTATAATAATATATTAACGATTCAATGTACTTTCACTCAATATAGTTTAGCACTGCCCCTACGCGACGTGACCGCCGCAACAGTAGCAGAAACGCTAGTAAAAAGGTTTATCTGTGTATTTGGAGCACCCTCGGTTATATTATCGGACCTAGGAACAAATTTTTGCAGCAAATTGATGAAAAAAGTCGCTAAAATATTTCGGTTTAATCAAAAATTTACTACGCCGTATAGGCCAAGCTCGAATGGCAGTATAGAGAAAATGCATCACAGTTTATGTGAATACATTAAAACAATCGTTGACAAAAATAATTCTTGGAGCGATATGTTAGAATTAGCTTGCTTCTCGTACAACACGACGTACCACTCGTCACATTCTTTTTCGCCGCACGAGCTTGTTTTTGGTCGGGTAGCGACAACTCCCGCAGAGAATTCCCGTGGCGACCTTAGGAAAAAAATATTGACCTACGACCAATACATTGAAGGTCTCTGCAAACGATTAAATAGCGTGCAAGGAATAGCTAGGGAAAAATTGATAAATTCCAAAATTCGTGCTAAATATTACTATGATAAAAAAATCAACTCACAAGAATTCAGAATCGGCATGTCCGTGTATTTGTTAAAAGGTGGGGAGATACATAAATTCGAGGACCAGTATACTGGCCCTTTCACGGTTGTTGATATTCCAAATAAAAAGGGAAATGTGACCATAAGAATGAGAAACAATAAAGTAAAAACGTTGCACGCGAATAGACTGAGAGTTTCGTATGTTGAGCAAGAAAGTTAATAACTTACACGATAGTTTATAATTGACACATAAAAAAAAAAAAAAAAAAAAAAAAAAAAAAGACAAAAAAATTAGAGTAGTTAATGCATGAAGTAGGGTAAAAGGTTGAAGGGAAAAATACGATTAAGTCTAAATTAAATTAGAGTAATTTTTAAATTACAGAAAAAAAAGGAGAATGCAGAAAACGTCGCTATTGCTCCTTGTTCTTTGGGCGAGTTATATTAAAGCTGACAGGTTAATAGAAATCGAAGCCTTAGATAATCCTGGATTAATATTTACAGAGTTACCTGAAATTCGCTTCGCGGAAGATTTTTGTGTTATAAGATTAATATTTAATTTTGATATAGGACAATATTATATTAAAGAGGCGCGTGAAGATTTAATTAAGTTAAAAACTTGCATACCACCTATGAGCAATGACCAAAATAAAACTGTTTTTGAAAAATTCGACGAAATTATAAGAAATTACGATGACATTTTGAGTAAACATGAAACCGTAATTAATTACTTTAACAAATCAAAGGTAACTATACCCAGGGAAGAAACTAGGAGGCGTCTAGGGAAAGAAGTAATGCAAAAGGAAATAAGAAGGGTTATTTTTGAAAGCGAGAGTGACGTTTGGTGGGAAACTTCGGCAGTTATTGATAAGACTAAGGCATTATTAAAACTAAGCAAAATGGGGGAATCTAATATAGCTCGTCTATACCTTGATGAATATTATCACTTAGCTCAAGCAGCGAGAGAAGCATATAGATTGATGATAGAACATCTGGATAATTTGAAATTGATGATTTCTGCTTTTCAAAAGGGTACTGAGTTGTCTACACTTCTGGAGAATAAATTGTGCGAAAACATCTTATGGAGTTTAGAATATGACATGCGTTTTACTAATAAAAACTTTGACACTCCTAAAAGCTTGCAAGAATTATTAAAATTTTTGACTTTGGTTGAAATAAAGAGAGGAATATACGGAACACAGGGCTTAGCGGAATATTTTATACCTAGGAAATTTGATGATGCAGCAAAAATTTACAGGATAATTCCCATACCTTTGCCGCAAAATATTTTTAAGGACTTCAAGTGTACAGCTTTTATCAATCCAACGGATAAATTTATTATTGTCAAAAATAAGGGACATAAATTTATTAGTAACAACGAACTAAATAAATGTCTAGTGAAAAAGGGGTTTCATCTATGCCCCAAAAGAACGTTCGAGTACTTAGAAACAAACAGCTGTGAAAAGACCTTGTTAACAAAACCACGTGACATAAATTTCCATGAGTGCGACATAAGAATTGCGAATAATTTTACGAATTACATGTTGAGGTTAAAACCATTCTATAAAACAATCGTGGGGACAGGGGACGAAAAGAAACTAAGCTTGAAGTGCGGAAATATAATAAAGGGGGCAGTAAGCACAAAAGGGTTGAGAATTTTATCTCTTCCATCGAACTGTGAATTTGAATTGAGTGGAAATTATTCAAATATGCACTTTAACGCAAGCCCAGAAATTAAAAATATTGTTTTTCCGGAAGCCAAGTTAGATCTCAATGAACTATCAAGTATTTTCGCAAATAAAGCGCTAGAAAGAAAGTTTTATGAAACGTTAGAAAGCTCGCATAATCATAACTCCTTTTGGACAGCCGTGAGAGAAAGCGAAATTTATGCAGCTCACGACAAACTGAAAGAAGATTTTGAAGAATCTAGACTTAGAATACAAATTATTTGTGGGATAGTAATATTAATCTCAGCTGGCGTTCTTATATTTTTGGGAATATTAGTTATAGTAGTAAAAGATACACCAAACGAGGTTGAACTCGAAATTAATTCAGAACGTATCGAGAGGGGGGGAGTAATTGAAGATAGTCCCAAAAGGGCTGTAGTTCGGTTTTTATAAAGAATATGATTTTATTTTTCAGATGGCGGTACAGAAATTTATCGGTATTTTCGCAATATTAAATCTCGTCAAAATTTCTGTAGCAATTTACGGGTTCGATTGCACGGGAGACTTAACAAACATTACGGCTATTTCCTTGGTAGAAGTGGGGGATTGCGACATACAGCCGCCTGTATTAAACGTCACAAACAAGCATGTTAAATTATTACAATTAAATGAATTTAGTTCAACTAGGGTACTCATTTGCTCAGTTCGTGTAAATCGCGAAATCACGGTCTGCGGAAACATAGCATCTTACAGTTCAAGGGTACAGAACGGGGAAATTACGTACTATAAAGAATTAACGCGCGAAGAGTGTGCAAATATTCAAATGACGGGGGAATATACACTTGGTACAACAAAAATTACGGGAATAAAAAGAAACGGCACTACAAACACACCAGTTAAATTTGCGGGAAGTACCGGTGTATCGGGTCACTGTAAGGGTGGCGGATTTACGGATAAATGGGGATCTTGGGAGGATGTCGTGGTTCAAGGTTGGGCAGAAATAATTTTGAAAGACTATTATGCGGATGTCCATATCGAAACTAATAAAATTAGATTACAATTGGGTTTAACATGCCCCTTAACTATGACAACTTGCACAGATTACGACGGTAGCATGGCTTTTTGGGATATGTTACCACCAGACACGTGTGGATTAAAAAAATATTCAGTGCTATATGACGGAAAGGTGCAAATCGCTCACGAAGCAGAAGAAAACAAAGTGTTATACAGTGTAGAGTCGGAAGATTATACTTTTGCATTCTGGAAGACAGGTTACCTAAACACGTGAGGTTATAAATTAATACGCACTGAACATCCAAGACTGTTTTTTTTTACAAGAACAGGTAGACGAGGAAAACATATTTAATACGGGTATAGCCACCTCGAATCTAGATCTTTTTGCATATATAAATTCCAAATTTGTATACGTAGAAAAACACATAAAAACCCAAATTAATAATCTGTATTACGACATTTTAAAACGGGAATGTGAGCTTGAAAGAAAAGTACTGAATAACGCTTTATCAATCGCATCAATTTCACCAGACGACTTTGGTTATAAACTAATGAACGAGCCAGGGATTTTAAGTTTGACGGTGGGGGAAATTATTTATACCATGAAATGTGCAAAGGTAGAAGTAGAGTTGAGACCTACTTTAGATCAGTGCTACGAGCAGTTACCTGTTTTTCGGGGAAGGATGAATTCTTTCTAGCCCCACGAACAAAAATACTATTAGAGAAAGGTACAAGGATTGACTGTAATCAGAAATTACCACCTATGTATAAGGTAGGAGATACGTGGATAAAATTAGCCAAATCGAGTCCGTTCACAGGTGAGCCGAAGGTTCTTCAACCCATAAAAAAACCTTTTTGGAATTATACAGATGCTAAAACCCTCGCAACGGGAGGTATTTACAACCAGAAAGACACAAAACGTTTAAGAAATCACATCATGATGAGTTTAGAAAAAAAGGCGATTATGTCAAACGTTCTAAGGGGTTTTTCGGGAGCAAAGGTAACAGATCAGGGGTTATCAATCGAGGGGTTTTTCGACAATGACACACTAGAATCATTGGTAGAAAAGACTTGGAATAAAATGTGTAGCCATCTTTTAACACTGGGAAACGTTTCTTCTATTTTTATTGCATGTTTTATGATTATTAAACTTATTAAAATGATGGTTGACACCATCATAAGAGGACATACATTATTCTTAATTTTCGGAGTGAGCTTTAAACTGTTAGGCGCTTTGTTTAACTCGGTGACTCAACTTTTCGTTTACATGGGAAGAAATATGAAAGAACAGGGGAAAGAGAAAGACGTAGAAAAAGACTCAGCGGGAAATCCGGAGAAAAACAAAAATGCAAGTGAATAGCTTACACTTTAACTCAACGACCGAAATTAGACATTATGCAACAAAAATAGTAGTAGAATTTTAACAAATTTGAGATTAATATTTGTTTTGGTGATTGGCTCGTAGGAGAATGCAATTATAAAAAAAAAAAAAAAAAAAAATATTAGCAATTATAATGTTATAGTTAAGAAAGGAATTAATTATAAGTTGATATGTAAGGTTAGAGGTTAAGCATGTGAAACTTTATGTATTTTCGGGAAAAGCATGTAAGAAAAATATAGTAATAATAATAATAATAAAAATAAACAAGTAAGAAAAAATTTTTTTAAACGCAGAGACTTGCAAGAAAATATCCTGAGGCAAGAACTCCTTGAGAAGAAAATAACGCAGCAGGAAGAGACAAGGAACTTTTAATTTTAAGATAGTTTATAATTTATAATTTATAATTTAGTTTGTAATCTATTGTTAAGTACAAAAGAAAGCTAATAATAATCATAATAATAAGAAGTAAACAAAACAAATAAAATAAGATAAATAAAACCCTTGAAAAAAAAAATTATATTAATTTAACATAACAATCAAAATAAAAGTACTTCTGTAAGACAAAAGGTGTTATAGTAAACCAAGATCTAAACATGAGATCTTTCGCTAAACAAGTCTACTTTAAGTCAGCAAACGAGGAAATACTATGTTCCCGCTGCGTTTTACAACGCAGGGGAGAATTCGAACAGGTTACAAAAATAAAAGAGGACGATGGTGAATTAATAGTTTGCCAAGGATGCCTTAGAGAACTTGAAAAAGTTTGGTTTGGAGGTCACGACAGGTTGGAGATAGGGGCATTTTTACACTCAGCGGGCATTATAAGATCACCAGACACAGTGATCGAAATAAAATATAAAATAACCTTAGAGGGGAATCCTACAGAAGAACCTCAATCACCCCAAGCAGCCAGTATCCATGAAGAAGAAAGTGCCAGCAATAATCCGGAAAGACAAATGGAATTAGAGCAGGAGTTAGCACCTTTTATAGCATTACCTTTTTTTTATGTAGATGATCTAGTCGGCAGTGCCCTGAGTTACACTGGGCCTACAATTGAAGAGACAGAGGTCCACGCAAGGGTTGCAGAACCAACAATAGAAGAAATAGAGGAAGAAGTCGCGATTGATTACAACATTGAAAACATAAGGTTACAGACTTTTATTAATTGGCCAAACGAGCTTTTTTACCCTGCAAGGCTAAGCGCGGCTGGGTTCATATACACGGGAATTCGTGATCAAACCGTATGCCCTTTTTGCGGATTACGACAAGAAGGGTGGAGTTACGATTCACACCCTTTAATAACACACATGTTTTGGAGTGGTAGGTGCGCCTTCGTGATAGCCAACACTGATAGAATAAATACACTTCTCAACAGTATGTCGGATGATACGCGAATAAATACTCTGGAACAAGAGCTAGTAAATAATTTTGAAGCAACAGATTGGCCAGTCATCGACCACAACATAGATGTTCAAGGGGTCATTGATCAGTTGGAGCTGGAAGAAGAAGAAGAAGAGGAAGAAGTTTTAAAAGAAAAAGAACACCCCGCTGAGGAAGACGGTGAGAGTGACAATGAGGATATTCAAACAGAATTGGCATGTAAAGTATGCCTGACCAGAGAGTTAAAAACGATATTCCGACCTTGCAATCACGTAGCTTGTTGTAAAAGATGTGCTTCAATGTCAGAAACATGTCCGATTAGTAGAACTAAAATAACAAATTATACCATAGCTTTCGTCGCGTAAAATAGTGTTACAAAAAAATAAATAATAAAAATTAAATAAATAAATAGAATGCTAATAGTAAGATATTTTTAAGCGAGATATAGAATTTAGATCTCAATCTTTAAAATTTAATTTAATGCTAAATCTAACTGTAATTGAAAACTATCCCTCTTTATAATTATGAAGCAAGTTCGAATGTCTTCGTTTTATAATTGATTTGATTGGTTGAGTATGTTAAATTCAAAATTTGAATTGCGTTTAAGTTGGAATATTAAAAATTTTTGTTATTAAGAACTTTTATTGATATATAAAATATATATATATATTTTTTGAATTTATTAACACTGTGCATGATGATATTGAATTCACAATAGAAATTGAGAAAAAAAAAAAAAACTTTGAAATTTTTGGACCTGACGATAACTAAGAACAGTAATCTTAATACAAATCACGATGAATTTAGTTTTGGCATTTATCACAAAAAGACACAAACTGATACTGTCATAAATAGTTTTTCTTTCCACCCATACCCCATAAACTTGCATCTTTTAATTGCTACATTCACAGATTACTCTCAGTTCCTTTGTCTAGAATGAACTATTATAAAGAATTGAATTTCATAAAACAGATGGCTGTTAATAACGGTTACTCTGCGGAATTGATAGATAATTTAATAAGTAAAAAAAAAAAAAACGGGAGAAAATGTTCTTTAACAAAATTTACCCACAAAATTATCTAAGAAAGAAAAATTATTTATCTTTTAGTTACTTAGGCAATTTATCAAATAAATTAAGAATATTATCCAGAAGTTAGATAAAAATTGAGAATTTTTCATATTCAAGGAAAAAGTAAATTACTAGATTCGTTAGAATCTTTAGAAATAAACAGACTAAAATACAAGAACGTTTTATTGAATGATAAGTTAGATTTAAATAACTCCCCACTCCTAAACTTGAGTTGATTGACCGTTCGTATTCTACCCTGACTGTTTACTATCGCTATACTTAAACACTCTGTACACTCACTTTAGCTTTAGTATTATATTGTACTCGGTTTGATAAAGACGCTTAGTCGTCAAAACATGTTACCATTTTAAATAAATTGTGTAGATCTCATAAAATTAAACGTTGTTTTATTTTATTAACCATTTAATAATTGCTATGGATCTGCATCAAGTATCACCTGATCAAATTAAAATTATTAAGAATTTTTGCAATAATTTTTGAACAATTTTGTTTCAAATAATGAACTAAATTTCTTTGTCAAATTCTATATGATAAAATGAGAATCTTTATTTTTTTTAAATAAAAAAAAAAAAAAAAAAAAAAAAAAACAACTTTAAGCCATAATCACAAAAATATCGAACTGAACTTAGTTGCAGGTTGCAAACGATAAGTAATGAATTAAGAGTTTAAAATTTTATTTGACTTCATTTTTTTTGAAAACAAAAGTAAAAAAATTATCGTTTAATTACAAAATTAAAAATTGAGCACGCTCGTGTGCCGATTGAGACTAGTACGTGAAAAATTTGAGATCTTAAAAAAAAAAAATTTTTTTTAGTTTAACAAAAAAAAATTGTGATTAATAAAGAACGTAAAATGCAGAACTTTTAAACATTAAATCAAAAAAAAAAGAAAAAAAAATTAAATAAATGATAAGAAAAAAAAAATTTTTGAGATAAGGTTTGAAAATGAATATAAAAGAAAGTTGTATTTGAATTGAATTTTTATTATAAAAAAATAAATGAAAAAAAATGATACATATATTTTTTTATACACCAAAATTAATTATTTAATGAAAATCTTTCAAATAATAGGGGGATACACCCAAGTATATTTCCCGAATTGCTGCCACACCAATTACGGAGATTGAGAATTCGCTCACTCTTCCGCCACTCGCGAACGGCACGCCACCGCTCAAACTGAAAACAAAAAAAGGGGGGGAAAACTATTAAAATAAAATCAAAAAAAACAGGAAGGAAGATATTTTTAACAAAAAAAAACTTACGTTAACGGGAATTCTCATTCTCCGATGAAATAGGCGCTCACGCCAAATCTTACTCCGGTACTGCTCGGTGATCTCGGGAGACACCGGGAGGCCGGCGGCTCGTCGCTCGGCTAGCGCCTTGCGTAATTTACGCTTCTGGATCCACAACTCAAACTGAAAAAAAAAAAACAAAAACAAAAAAAATAATAATAAAATAATAAATATAAAAATAAAAATTATAATGATAATAATAGTAGTAAAAAAAAAAAAAAAAAAAAAAAGGGGGGGGTATAATTTATAAATCATAATGTAGAAATAGGGTCGACAACCGGTACAAAAAAAAAATATTTTTTAAGTACTCGATTTTTAATGAATTTTAACATTTTTTTTTAGAATTTTTAAATCAAAATCGAGCAAGAATAATATTAAGAAAAGTTTTTAAAACTACGGGTTGATGACGTCACTAACCCGAAATTCCATTAAAAGTATATCTATATATATTGAAAAACAAAAAAAATTTTTTTAGACACTTGTAGTTCTTATAATTTTAATTTTTAAAAAAGAGAAAAAAATTCGTGTCGATTGTTTTTCTATATTTTAACTAAATAAGCAAAAAAAAAAAAAAATATTAAAAATTTCAAAAAGTTGCCAACCCTATAGAAAAGTAAAATTCTACTTACCACGACAGTCTTTACTGCAGGCATCTTGGAAGAACTTTTTAACTTTCATACGAAACGCACTGTTCAAACTTTCAGCGGAGACTGAATCGTCTCCGTCGCGAGAAGGATCCTCGTCCTCAAAAATTTTCTAGCTTCTAATGTTAAATAATAGAAAAACGAAAAGAGTGGGGTTGTCTTTCCCTGTAAAAAAGGGAATAATAATAACCAGGAAGATATAACTTCCAAAAGCTAAAAAGAAAAAAAAACCAAACCAGCATAGGAGTCTGTAGAAAAAAAAAAAAGAAGGAAAATTGTAGGTGCGACCTTGTCGCTTTGGTGAGAAAGGGAGGGAAAAGAAATCCTTAAGTAAAGTACGAACATAGTTTTAAAGGATTTCTTTTACAACTACCTATATTCAAAAAAAAAAATACTAATCACAATTTTGTTCACAGAATATTTGAAGTAAGTCATTTGGAAAAAGGTACAGTAAATTATGAATTTAATTAGAGTTTGATCAATTTCGAGTCTTTAATATTAATGAATGAATAAAAGAACAGATAAGTAATACTATTTTAGTAGAGAATTAAAATTTTACAAAAAAACCTATAGCATAAAACAAAAGAAAAGAGTTATATCATGTATTTCAAATTTTTACAACATAAGAAAACACCTAATAAGTGAGAAATTCCTAAAAACAAATAGAAACAAAAAAATATCAAGCGAGACGACTTATTTTAAAATAAATTTAGAGAAATTTTGAATAGAATAATATTTTATTTTTAATACTACTTAAGTACTACGAAATAAGTCTATATCATAAATTAATCGAATTATTCATTATTCAAACAAAATTAATAATAATAAAATAAACTTGTTTAACGTCCTAGATTCTAGTAAAAGTTAAAAAAAAAAAAAAAAAAAAAGGGGTATAAAAGTAATTAAACAAAAATTTTTTTGATACTAAGGAGTTCTTACTATAGTAAACGATTGGAGTTGTCTAAACAACCTCCAATCTCGAAGGGGAAGGAGAGATGTCGTGTCGGCACCAGCTCCCCTTTTAAAATTTAAATAGTTTTCAGCTAATTTTTAAGTTATTTACAAATGATTTAATTATTAGTTAAATAAGATAAATTAGTATGTATAAGTAAGAGAGAGAGAGAATAAAAAGAAGAAAAACAGAGAGAGAGAGGAAAAGCGAACAGGAGCTGGGAAAAAGAAGAGAGGGAGAGGACAAAAGAAACGCGTCAGCACGGGACGCCTGGCTGAGTAAAGGAAAAGCCAGCAGCGGACCCCAACAATAGAGCGTCACGGCAAGGAGGCGGGAGGCCATAAACAATCCCCCGCGACCACCGGTCAGTGACATTGACCCAATGAGGCCTCAAGGAATCGGGTCCCATAATATTTTAGGCGGACTTTACTTGTAGGAGAGGGAGTCCACAAATGGGGAATATTATAATAAATTAGGCCAAGGCCAAGCCCTCGTGGAAAAGAGGCCAAATCATTGGTTTTTCCCCCAGATTCGGGCACACATGGGAGGGTCCATGATCCCCTCTACGGGGGTGGGTCCTCATGCGTAGGGGTATAAATAGGGCCGCGAACGCGAGCCCGGGAGCTTGGTTTTTTTAGTCGCGATCCAGAACTCGACCCGTGCACATCGCTCCGCGAGGAAGATCTTCCCGACTTGACTCACGGGAGTTAAAGATTTTCAAAGTCTCGATATTTTTAAAAACATATCGAGATCAACCTGAGTGACTATTTATAGTCTTATTTTTAAGGGCATTTCTGAGTTTTCGAATCAGTGCACCTAATTCGCGAGTTTTCAAATAAGTGCGAGGGTTAACACAAATTAGAGTTCCGGTAGTGACGAATATATTTTTAAAGACTTTAAAGAAACAGCATTGTGTCCGACTAAAGAAAAGAGCCTGGAATTTCCTTCAGGACGGCGTAGAACCACCGATTCACCACCTCAAGCAGCCCAGCGGGAATCTTCGACTTTCAACGCTCTCTCTCTCTCTCTCTGTGCAGTGTCCAGAACTTTAAAAGAAGTAAGATTATTTTTAAGGAAGTAGATCGTGTAACGTTTGTAATGGTTTGGTTTTGATAATAAATAGATTTTTCTTAGTAGTCTTTCGGGTTCTGTAGTTTTATTAATTATCCTCCTCTCAGTTATTCGAATCACCTACCCGGTTATAAAAAAAAGGGTGAAGTAGATTCAAAATAAAAAAAAAGATCTGTCCCGATTTTGGGACATGACAGTATCTAAGAGAGTGCTTTCAGAGATGTATAATTAGTTCAAAGAAAAATATTTCAATCTGGGCCTAGTAGAGTTGGTTCAAACTTGTTTTGACGATAAGTCGCCAACAATTGCCTTTTAGGTGGTATTTTTCGGACCAATCAAAATAACCTTGAAATATTCTAGAAGTCCTTAGAACCCTTACAATAATAAATGGTGTAATTTTCCGACAGATTCAGTTGGAATTACTGTACATTATACCTGCAACTTCGAGGAGAATTGAGGAGAGAGCTTTCAAAGATGTATGCTTAGTTCGGAGAAAAGTCTTCAATATAGGCCTGAGAGAATCGGTTCGAACTTGTTTTGACAATAACTCGGCAACAAATGCGTTGTAGAGGGTCTTTTTCGGATCAATCAAAATAGCCTTAAATAATTCTAGAAATCCTAAAAACCCTTACAATAATAAATGGTGTAATTTTCCGACAGATTAGATGGAATTACTGTACATTATACCTGTCACTTCGAGGAGTATCGAGGAGAGAGCTTTCAAAGATAAATGCTTAGTTCAGCGAAAAATATTTCAATATAGGCCTTGTCGAGTTAGTTTGAACGTGTTTTGACGATAACTCGCCAACTTATGCGTTTTAGAAGGTCTTTTTCGGACCAATGAAAATAGACAGATTAAGATAGAATCACTGTACATTATACCTGTAACTTCATGTAGAATCGAGGAGAGAGCTTTCAGAGATGTATGCTTAGTTCGGAGAAAAATATTCCAATCTTGGCCTGGTAGACTTCGTTCGAACTTGTTTTGACGATAACTCGCCAACAAATGGGTTTTAGAAGGTCTTTTTAGAGCCAACGAAAAAAGCCTTGAAATATTCTAGAAATCCTAAAAACCCTTACAATAATAAATGAAGAATCTTTCTGACGGATTCAGATTGAATTACTGTACATTATACCTGTAACTTCATGGAAAATCGAGGAGAGAGCTTTCAAAGATGTATGCTTAGTTCGGAGAAAAATATTTCAATCTAGGCCTGGTAGAGTTGGTTTGAACATGTTTTGACGATAACTCGCCAACAAATGCGTTTTAGAGGGTCTTTCTCGGACCAATGAAAATAGCCTTCAATTATTCTAGAAATCCTAAAAACACTTACAATAATAAATAGTGTAATTTTCCGACAGATTCAGTTGGAATTACTGTACATTATACCTGTAAATTCATGGAGAATCGAGGAGAGGGCTTTCAAAGATGTATGCATAGTTCGGAGAAAAATATTTCAATATAGGCCTGGTAGACTTGGTTCAAACTTGTTTTGACGATAACTCGCCAACTAATGCGTTTTCGAGGGTCTTTTTCGGATCAATGAAAACAGCCTTGAAATATTCTAGAAGTCCTTAAAACCCTGACAATAATAAATGGTGTAATTTCCCGACAGACTCAGATGGAATTACCGTACATTATACCTGCAACTTCATGGTGAATCTAGGAGAGTGCTTTCATAGATGTATAATTAGTTTGGAGAAAAATATTTCAATCTGGGTTTAGTAGAGTTGGTTCAAACTTGTTTTGACGATAACTTTTAAACTAATGCGTTTCAGAGGGTCTTTTTCGGACGAATGAAAAAGGCCTTGAAATAATCTAGGAGTCCTTAAAACCCTTACAATAATAAATGGTATAATTTCCTGACAGATTCAGATGTAATTACCCTACATTATACCTGCAACTTCATGGAGAATCTAGGAGAGTGCTTTCATAGATGTATAATTAGTTTGGAGAAAAATATTTCAATCTGGGTTTAGTAGAGTTTGTTCAAACTTGTTTTGACGATAACTCGCAAACAAATGCGTTTCAGAGGGTCTTTTTTGGAACAATGAAAATAGCCTTCAAATATTCTAGTAGTCCTTAAATTCCTTACAATAAGAAATGCCGTAATTTCCCCACAGATTCAGATAAAATAACTGAACATTATACCTGTAACTTCATGGAGAATCTAGGAGAGAGCTTTCAAAGTTGTATAATTAGTTTGGAGAAAAATATTTCAATCTGGGTTTAGTAGAGTTTGTTCAAACTTGTTTTGACGATAACTCGCAAACAAATGCGTTTCAGAGGGTCTTTTTTGGAACAATGAAAATAGCCTTCAAATATTCTAGTAGTCCTTAAATTCCTTACAATAAGAAATGCCGTAATTTCCCCACAGATTCAGATAAAATAACTGAACATTATACCTGTAACTTCATGGAGAATCTAGGAGAGAGCTTTCAAAGTTGTATGCTTGGTTTTAGAGAATAATATTTCAATCTAGGCCTGGTAGAGTTGGTTCGATATTGTTTAAATGATAACTCGCCAACAAATGCGTTTTAGAGGGTCTTTCTCGGACCAATGAAAATAGCCTTCAATTATTCTAGAAATCCTAAAAACACTTACAATAATAAATGGTGTAATTTTCCGACAGATTCAGATGGAATTACTGTACATTATACCTGTAAATTCATGGAGAATCGAGGAGAGGGCTTTCAAAGATGTATGCATAGTTCGGAGAAAAATATTTCAATATAGGCCTGGTAGACTTGGTTCAAACTTGTTTTGACGATAACTCGCCAACTAATGCGTTTTCGAGGGTCTTTTTCGGATCAATGAAAACAGCCTGGAAATATTCTAGAAGTCCTTAAAACCCTGACAATAATAAATGGTGTAATTTCCCGACAGACTCAGATGGAATTACCTTACATTAAATCTGCAACTTCATGGTGAATCTAGGAGAGTGCTTTCATAGATATATAATTAGTTTGGAGAAAAATATTTCAATCTGGGTTTAGTAGAGTTGGTTCAAACTTGTTTTGACGATAACTTTTAAACTAATGCGTTTCAGAGGGTCTTTTTCGGACGAATGAAAAAGGCCTTGAAATAATCTAGAAGTCCTTAAAACCCTTACAATAATAAATGGTATAATTTCCTGACAGATTCAGATGTAATTACCCTACATTATACCTGCAACTTCATGGAGAATCTAGGAGAGTGCTTTCATAGATGTATAATTAGTTTGGAGAAAAATATTTCAATCTGGGTTTAGTAGAGTTTGTTCAAACTTGTTTTGACGATAACTTTCTAACTAATGCGTTTCAGAGGGTCTTTTTCGGACGAATGAAAAAAGCCTTGAAATAATCTAGAAGTCCTTAAAACCCTTACAATAATAAATGGTGTAATTTCCTGACAGATTCAGATGTAATAACTGTACATTATACCTGTAACTTCATGGAGAATCTAGGAGAGTGCTTTCTTAGATTTTAGTCAGCAAATTTCATGGAAAATCGAGGAGAGAGCTTTCAAAGTTGTATGCCTAGTTTCAGAGAATAAAATTTCAATCTAGGCCTGGTGAAGTTGGTTCGAATTTGTTTAAATGATAACTCGCCAACAAATGCATTTTAGAGGGTCTTTTTCGGACCAATAAAAATAGCCTTGAAAAATTCTAGAAATCCTTAAAACCCTTACAATAATAAATGGTGTAATTTCCCGACGGATTCAGTTGGAATTACTGTACATTATACCTGTAACTTCATGGAGAATCTAGGAGAGTGCTTTCATACATGTATGCTTAGTTCAGAGAAAAATATTCCAACCTGGGCCTGGTAGACTTGGTTCAAACTTGTTTTAACGATATCTCGCCAACAAATGTGTTTTAGAGGGTCTTTTTCGGATCAATGAAAACAGCCTTGAAATATTCTAGAAGTCCTTAAAACCCTGACAATAATAAATTGTGTAATTTCCCGACAGACTCAGATGGAATTACCGTACATTATACCTGCAACTTCATGGTGAATCTAGGAGAGTGCTTTCATAGATGTATAATTAGTTTAGAGAAAAATATTTCAATCTGGGTTTAGTAGAGTTGGTTCAAACTTGTTTTGACGATAACTCTCCAACTAATGCGTTTCAGAGGGTCTTTTTCGGACGAATGAAAAAAGCCTTGAAATATTCTAGAAGTCCTTAAAACCCTTACGGTAAAAAAAGGGTGAATTTTCCGAAAAATTCAGATGGAATTACTGTATGTTATACCTGTAACTTTATGGTAAACCGAGGAGAGATCTTTCAAAGATGTATGCTTACAAGGAGAGGCTACACCCTCCGGAGAACCAAACTCTACCAAACTTTGGGAATTGTTTTCTTGTACCATAAGATGTAGGAAAATATTAATAGTTCCATCCAATGGGCCTCTTTAGTCTGTTCGTTGTCTATGTGTACTTTTAAAAAAACACTACTTTTAGCGTAATATCCAAAAATACGCATATTTAGTATTCAGCTCACTCGACGCCCATTCGATGGATGATTACTAAGTTTTGGCTCATGATTTCTTTTACTTAACTTCTCTTGAAAAAACTATCATGGTAGTCTAATAAATATTTTCAATTGTTTTCTCCAGTATGAGCACTTTATAAAAATAACACTTTTTGTTCCTTCTTGATGTTATTTTTTTACACATTTAAATCAACTTGTTGGAACATTTTTATACTAATCAAACTTCTTTTAATAAAATAAACTTTTAATAAAATGTAAATAACACTGCCTTGAGCACATTTCCATTAAAAATTTAATCACATCACAAAAAAACTTATCCAAACAGCGCTTTTAATGTACTACACACTTATACCCATAACTGTACAAGCAGATAAAAATGATTGTACACATCAACACTTTGACATACACAAATCAAAATTTAAGCTTGCTTGAATGAATACCGGGTTATGTTTTCAACTTTCTAGACCCACAAACTCACTAGGATTATTAGCTTTTGTATATAACTAATAATATTTATGAAACATGTTTATAGACTGGCTTGCCGGATACTTGATTAATAAAAATTATTTAACTTTTTCAAATAACCTAATTAAAAACACTTATTTTAAACAAAAAAACACTTGATCAACTAGCACATTTTTTAACACTTTACATACTTACCCAACTACCACACTATTGTTGTTGATCTGATTCTAGTTGATATGGTTCTTTCATCACATTAATATCGGTATCTTCACATAAAACTTCCATGATAACACTCTTATTCTAGCCAGTGAACAGGAGAAATTTTTTTTTTCCAATCCTAACTGCAGACACTTTTTTATTCTTGACACCACATACTCTAAATGAACTGAAAAAAAAAAAAAAAATTTTTTTCACAAAGCAACAATACTTTTTTTTTAATAAAAAAAACATGTATATTTTTAATAAAAATAAAAAATATACTTATCTGACAGGCTGAATGACTCAACTTAGTGGAATAAATGGGAACGAGTTTTTTTTTTCACTTTTATAAAAACTTTACTTTATCTGTTCTTAGCTCAGCTGATTCCAAAACACAATAGTGTCAAGTGCGTCCTATAACTTCGTTGCTGCGGTTTAAGGTCCAGTCTAAAATGCGTACATTATGAAACAGATACTTCTTACGAGTTACAGGTACTATATACGTACTTGACTACTACAGACTACTACAGAGTAATTTAAAAAAAATTAAATTTTCGTTTATTTCAATAATTCAATGCAATATTTTTTTACAATAAAAAATTACTTATGACTAAAAAAATTTATTTTTATTAAAAATTTTCATGAAAAAAATTATTTATTTTTTTTACAAATCTTGAAATCATGAGTTCCAAATACATATTTAAACAGACTTTCTCAAAAAAGTTTGTCGAGTATTATCTGTATTCATACATTAATTTTAAAAATTATAATAAAATTCTACGATTTTGGAAATTACTATAGATTAGTAATTAGTTATGTGTGGCTTAGTTATATTTCAAGGCTATTTTCATTGGTCCGAAAAAGACCCTCTTAAACGCGTTTATTGGCGAGTTATCGTCAAACCAAGTTCGAACCAACTCTACCAGGCCAATATTGAAATATTTTTCTCCGAACTAAGCATACATCTTTGAAAGCTTTCTCCTTAATGCTCCATGAAGTTACAGGTATAATGTACAGTCATTCTAACTGAACCTGTCAGGAAATTTCGCGACTGATCATTGTAAGGGTTTCAAGGATTTCTAGAATATTTCAAAGCTATTTTCATTGGTCCGAAAAAGACCCTCTCAATCGCATTTGAAGGCGATTTATCGTCAAAACAAGTTTGAACCAACTCTACTAGGCCAAGACTGAAATCATTTTCTCTGAACTAATTATAAATCTACGAAAGCACTCTCCTCGGTTCTCCATGAAGTTACAGGTATAATGTACAGTAATTCCATCTGAATCTGTCGGAGAATTACACAATTTATTATTGTAAGGGTTTTTAGAATTTCTAGAATAATTTTAGGCTAATTTCATTATTCCGAAAATAACACTCTAAAACCCATCAGTTGGCAAGTTATCGTCAAAACAAGTTTGAACCAACTCTACTAGGCCCAGATTAATATATTTTTCTCTGAACTAATTATACATCTATGAAAGCACTCTCCTAGATTCTCCATGAAGTTGCAGTTATAACGTACGGTAATTCCATCTGAGTCTGTCGGGAAACTACACTATTTATTATTGTCAGGGTTTTAAAGACTTCTAGAATATTTCAAGGCTATTTTCATTGAACCGAAAAAGACCCTCTAAAACGCATTTGTTGGCGAGTTATCGTCAAAACAATATCGAACCAACTCTACCAGGCCTAGATTGAAATATTATTCTCTGAAACTAAGCATACAACTTTGAAAGCTCTCTCCTAGATTCTCCATGAAGTTACAGGTATAATGTTCAGTTATTTTATCTGAATCTGTGGGGAAATTACGGCATTTCTTATTGTCAGGAATTTAAGGACTTCTAGAATATTTGAAGGTTATTTTCATTGGTCCGAAAAAGACCCTCTTAAACGCGTTTATTGGTGAGTTATCGTCAAAACAAGTTTGAACCAACTCTAATAGGCCCAGATTGATATATTTTTCTCTGAACTAATTATACATCTATGAAAGCACTCTCCTAGATTCTCCATGAAGTTGCAGTTATAACGTACGGTAATTCCATCTGAGTCTGTCAGGAAATTACACCAATTATTATTGTCATGGTTTTAAAGACTTCTAGAATATTTCAAGGCTATTTTCATTAAACCGAAAAAGACCCTCTAAAACGCATTTGTTGGCGAATTATTGTCAAAACAAGTTCGAACCAACTCTACCAGGCCTATATTGAAATATTTTTCTCCGAACTAAGCATACATTTTTGGAAGCTCTCTCCTCGGTTCTTTATGAAGTTAGTGTTATAATGAACAGTTATTCCATCTGAATCCGTCAGGAAATTACGGCATTTATTATTTTAAGGGTTTTAAGGACTTCTAGAATATTTGAAGGCTATTTTCATTGAACCGAAAAAGACCCCCTAAAACGCATTTGTTGGCGAGTTATCGTCAAAACAATATCGAACCAACTCTACCAGGCCTAGATTGAAATATTATTCTCTGAAACTAAGCATACAACTTTGAAAGCTCTCTCCTAGATTCTCCATGAAGTTACAGGTATAATGTTCAGTTATTTTATCTGAATCTGTGGGGAAATTACTGGCATTTCTTATTGTAAGGAATTTAAGGACTTCTAGAATATTTGAAGGCTATTTTCATTGGTCCGAAAAAGACCCTCTAAAACGCGTTTATTGGTGAGTTATCGTCAAAACAAGTTCGAACCAACTCTACCAGGCCTATATTGATATATTTTTCTCCGAACTATACATACATCTTTGAAAGCTCTCTCCTCGATTCTCCATGAAGTTATAGGTATAATGTACGGTAATTCCATCTGAGTCTGTCGGGAAATTGCACCATTTATTATTGTAAGGGTTTTAAGGACTTCTAGAATATTTGAAGGCTATTTTCATTGAACCGAAAAAGACCCCCTAAAACGCATTTGTTGGCGAGTTATCGTCAAAACAATATCGAACCAACTCTACCAGGCCTAGATTGAAATATTATTCTCTGAAACTAAGCATACAACTTTGAAAGCTCTCTCCTAGATTCTCCATGAAGTTACAGGTATAATGTTCAGTTATTTTATCTGAATCTGTGGGGAAATTTCGCGACTTATCATTGTAAGGGTTTCAAGGACTTCTAGAATATTTCAAGGCTATTTTCATTGGTCCGAAAAAGACCCTCTCAATCGCATTTGAAGGCGATTTATCGTCAAAACAAGTTTGAACCAACTCTACTAGGCCAAGATTGAAATAATTTTCTCTGAACTAATTATAAATCTACGAAAGCACTCTCCTAGATTCTTCATGAAGTTGCAGGTATAATGTACAGTAATTACATCTGAATCTGTCGGAGAATTACACAATTTATTATGTAAGGGTTTTTAGAATTTCTAGAATAATTTTAGGCGAATTTCATTAGTCCGAAAATAACACTCTAAAACCCATCAGTTGGCGAGTTATCGTCAAAACAAGTTTCAACCAACTCTACTAGGCCCAGATTGATATATTTTTCTCTGAACTAATTATACATCTATGAAAGCACTCTCCTAGATTCTCCATGAAGTTGCAGTTATAACGTACGGTAATTCCATCTGAGTCTGTCGGGAAACTACACTATTTATTATTGTCAGGGTTTTAAAGACTTCTAGAATATTTCAAGGCTATTTTCATTGAACCGAAAAAGACCCTCTAAAACGCATTTATTGGCGAGTTATCGTCAAAACAATATCGAACCAACCCCACCAGGCCTATATTGAAATATTTTTCTCCGAACTAAGCATACATATTTGGAAGCTCTCTCCTCGGTTCTTCATGAAGTTAGTGTTATAATGAACAGTTATTCTATCTGAATTTGTCAGGAAATCACGGCATTTATTATTTCAAGGGTTTTAAGGACTTCTAGAATAATTTAATGCTATTTTCATTGGTCCGAAAAAGGCACTCTAAAACGCATTTGTTGGTGAGTTATCGTCAAAACAAGTTTAAACCAACTCTACCAGGCATATACTGAAATATTTTTCTCCAATCTATGCATACATCTTTGAAAGCTCTCTCCTCGGTTCTCCATGAAGTTTCAGGTATAATGTACAGTAATTCCGTCAGAATCTGTTGGAAAATTACACCAATTATTATTGTAAGGGTTTTGAGGATTTCTAGAATAATTAAAGGCTTTTTTCATTGGTCCGAAAAAGACCTTTTCAAACGCATTTGTTGGTGAGTTATCGTCAAAACAAGTTTGAACCAACTTTATTAGGCCCAGATTGAAATATTTTTCTCTGAACTAATTATTCATCTATGAAAGAACTCATCTAGATTCTCCATGAAGTTGCAGGTATAATGTACGGTAATTCCATCTGAGTCTGTCGGGAAATCACACCATTTATTATTGTCAGGGTTTTAAGGACTTTTAGAATATTTCAAGGCTATTTTCATTGAACCGAAAAAGACCCTTTAAAACGCATTGGTTGGCGAGTTATCATCAAAACAAGTTCGAACCAACTCTACCAGGCCTATATTGAAATATTTTTCTCCGAACTTAGCATACATCTTTAAAAGCTCTCTCCTCGATTCCTCTCGAAGATACAGGTATAATGTAAAGTAATTCTATCTGAATCCGTCGGATAATTACACTATTTATTATTGTAAGGGTTTTTAGGATTTCTATAATAATTTAAGGCTATTCCTATAGGTCCGAAAAAGACACTCTAAAACGCATCAGTTGGCGAGTTATCGTCAAAACAAGTTTGAACCAACTCTACAAGGCCTTGATTGAAATATTATTCTCTGAAACTAAGCATACAACTTTGAAAGCTCTCTCTTCGATTTTCCATGAAGTTACAGGTATAATGTACAGTAAATCCATCTGAATCTGTCAGGAAATTACACCATTTATTATTGTAAGGATTTTTAGGATTTCTAGAATAATTAAAGGCTGTTTTTATTTTTCTGAAAAAGAGACTCTAAAACGCATTTGTTGGCGAGTTATCGTCAAAACAAGTTCAAACCAACTCTACCAGGCCTATGATGAAATATTTTTCTCCGAACTATGTAAGTATCTTTGTAAGCTCTCTCCTCAATTATCCATGAAGTTACAGGTATAATGTACAGTAATTCCATCTGAATCCGTCAGAAAATTACACAATTTATTATTGTAAGGGTTACAAGGATTACTAGAATAATTTAAGGCTTTTTTCATTGGTCCGAAAAAGACACTCTAAAACGCTATTGTTGTCTAGTTATCGTCAAAACAAGTCCAAACCTACTCTATCAGGCCTATATCGAAATATTTTTCTCCGAACTAAGCATGCATCTTTGAAAGCTCTCCCCCCGATTCTCGATGAAGTTACAGGTATAATGTACAGTAATTCAAACTGAATCAGTCGGAAAATTACGGCATTTATTATTGTAAGGGTTTTTAGGATTTCTAGAATAATTGATGGCTATTTTCATTGGTCAGAAAAAGACACTCTAAAACGCATTAGTTGGCGAGTTTTCGTAAAAATAAGTTCGAACCAACTCTACCAGGCCTATATTGAAATATTTTTCTCTGAACTAAATATACATCTATGAAAGCACTCTCCTAGATTCTCCATGAAATTGTCGGCATAATGTACGGTAATTCCCTCTGAATCTGTCGGAAAATTACACCATTTATTATTGTAAGGGTTTTTACGATTTCTAGAATAATTTAAGTCTATTTTCATTGGTCCGAAAAATACACACTAAAACGCATTTGTTGGCGAGTTTTCGTAAAAATAAGTTTGAACCAACTCTACTAGGCCCAGATTAAAATATTTTTCTCTGAACTAATTTTTTATCTATAAAAGCACTCTCCTAGATTCTCCATGAGGTTGCATGTATAATGTACAGTAATTCGATCTGAGTCTGTCAGGATATTACACCATTTATTATTGTAAGGGTTTTAAGGACTTCTAGAATATTTCAAGGCTATTTTCATTGGTCCGAAAAATACTCACTTAAACGCATTTTTTGGCGTGTTCTCATCAAAACAAGTTCGAACCAACTCTACCAGGCCTTGATTGAAATATTATTCTCTGAAACTAAGCAGACAACTTTGAAAGCTCTCTCCTCGGTTATCCATGAAGTTACAGGTATAATGTACAGTAATTTTATCTGAATCTGTCGGGAAACTACGGCATTTCTTATTATAAGGGTTATAAGGACTTCTAGAATATTTGAAGCCTATTTTCATTGATCCGAAAATGACCCTCTAAAAGTCATTTGTAGGCGAGTTATCGTCAAAACAAGTTCGAACCAACTCCACTAGGCTCAGATTGAAATATTTTTCTCTAAACTAATAATACATCTATGTAAGCACTTTCCTTAATTCTCCATGAAGGTGCAGGTATATTGTAAGGTTATTCCATCTGAGTCTTTGGGGAAATTACACTATTTATTATTGTAAGGGTTTTAAGGACTTCTAGAATATTTCAAGGCTATTTTCATTGTTCCGAAAAAGACCCTCTAAAACCCATTTGTTGGCGAGTTATCATTAAAACAAGCTCGAACCAACTCCACCAAGCCTCGATTGAAATATTATTCTATGAAACTAAGCATAAAACTTTGAAAGCTCTTTCCTCGATTTTCCATGAAATTCGCTGACTAAACTCTTTGAAAGCACTCACCTAGATTCTCCATGAAGTTACAGGTATAATGTACAATAATTCCATCTGAGTCCGTCGGGAAATTACACTTTTTATTATTGTAAGGGTTTTAAGGACTTCTAGAATATTTCAAGGCTATTTTCATTGTTCCGAAAAAGACTCTCTTAAACCCATTTGTTGGCGAGTTATCATTAAAACAAGTTCGAACCAACTCTACCAAGCCTCGATTGAAATATTATTCTCTGAAACTAAGCATAAAACTTTGAAAGCTCTTTCCTCGATTTTCCATGAAATTCGCTGACTTAACTCTTTGAAAGCACTCTCCTAGATTCTCTATGATGTTACAGGTATTTTGTACGGTAATTCCATCTGAGTCTGTCGGGAAATTACACTATTTCTTATTGTAAGGGTTTTAAGGACTTCTAGAATATTTCAAGGCTATTTTCATTAATCCGAAAATGACCCTCTAAACGCATTTTATGGCGAGTTAGGCTGCGGCTACATGGAGAAAATATTTTTGGCCACGACGAAAAACCGAAAAGCTTCGGAACTGCGCGCGAACTTTCAAACATTGATTTAATATGAAAAAAAGAAATTGTAGATTATAAATCTTGTAAAAAATTTATTTTTGCTTCAATTTAAATTGTTTTTTTTTCAAATTAATACTATTCAAAATTTAACAATAATTTTAAAATAAGTTTGATTGTATGTATGATCATTTAAAAAACCAAAACATCAACATAACCTGCAACTCGCTATAGAATCGGCTGGTGCGTGTAGGTACGTTCATAAAAATAAAATTTATTTTAATATATAAAACTTATAAACTAAAGTAAACGACCAAGTATTTATTAATTCGAGGGAAAACTGAAATACGTGTCGATAGTATTTCTCCAAAAAAAAGGTTTTTTGTGTATATATATACAATCGATCCCATTGATCCTAGTAAGGTATGTAATATTATCTGTTATATATTACCACTCTACAGAAAAATTGTAATTAATAATTAATTCAACATTTTTTCTTGAAATTATTTGTAGGAATATTCATGTTTCACTTGCCACAAGAGGATGGCTTTTGCACTTTTTAAGCATCACCCATGCATTACAGGATCTAAATTGCATATTGATGAAAAGAAAAATACTATTTACAATGTGGATTGTAAGAGAAAAGTTGAAAAATTTTGTTTCTGACGCCTGAGTTGATAATAATTTTTTTTTTTCAGCCAACAATATGGTATACTTCAGCAATTTAAATGTTAAGTCCATACATAACTACGCTTTTGACTGTGTAAGTAAATTGAGTACATTTTTTTTAAATAGCAAAACTATAATAGTTTTTATAATTTTCAAATTTTTAAAAATTTTACCTGTAATATTCATAATAGTAAAGTTTTTTTTAATTTGATTTATTTAGGACCTTCCGCATAGATGTTTAAAATGTAATGAGGAGTTTGAAAGTTTAGATCAAGAAGAGTTCAAAAAACATGCCTGCTTTCATAATGTTAATCACTTAACACACAGGCTATGCTTCGATGATCAAAATAGACTTAGTCCATGTATAATTAACTTCAAATTTAGCTCAATGGAGTATTAAAATAAACAATTATATAAATAATATAAATTTTATTTTATTGCAGTAGCCATAAGTACAGGCAATAATCAAATAGATCAGTTGGACTTGAGTAGCAGTGATACTGAGAGCTCCGACGAACAAAGTAACAATGGAGTCTTAACTCAAAATGAGTGTGTGAGTAACTTGTAATTTAAATTTATTCATTAGATCTTAATCATTCAACTTGTTTAGTTGTGTATTTTAATGTTAAAATTAATTTAATTTTAAAATATAAAATTCCTGAAAAGTATTTAAAAATATATTTTTGCAATTGATTGCTAAGTAAAGAAAATTCTTATTTTAGAATTCCACCGGTCAATGCTACTCGTGTAGCCATGTGTTTCAGACTTTGTATATAGAAGATTTGTGGAAACACAAATGTTTTCAAAGATTTGACAAAAAATCATATATTTTAATATTGAATGATAAGAGTAATAAAGTGTTTCCTGGTAAGATGTACATAGTAATATTTTTCAGAGTAAGTAGAAGTTACCATTTTTTTATTAATAAAAACTTTTTAATTTGCAGTGCATAAGAGAACATACAATAACAGCAAGGCACAAAGCACAGCAGTTGCAGCACATGATTCTCAAGATAGTGATGCTTCTCGAAAGAGATGTCAGGTATATTATTATTTATTCTGTTATGACATTTATAATTTTTGAGCTAAATCAATTATTATTATAGTTGCAAAAAAAATTAGTAATTATTTCAAAATTAAACATTTTTTAAGGAGAATATGCAGTTTTGCTGTTATAAATGTAAAAATAAAATAGATACTTCTAAGTATAAACTTGTATGGGAACATAAATGTTTTAAAAAATTTGACTCTCTGCATCATGTATTCTCTGTTACTAATAACGAGTAAGGCCCAGGTATAGTATACTGTACATTTTAATTTTCTTAACACTGAGTACTATAAGAATACTGATATCATTTTTTATTATTAGTACCAAAACAAGTTCCTGACATAAATTTGCCTCAGCCAGCAGACCTCAGTAACACTGTAAATTGTGAGGTAAGTATTTTTGAAATTATAATTAAAAAACAATTTTAATGACTTTTATTTTATTTAGGACTGTGCGTACAGGTGCAAAGAGTGTGGAAATTATCTATCCAATCCATTCGATGAATCATTATGGGACCATGATTGTTTCAATGTTTCCGATAAAACTCAATACAAACTTGCTTGTGATGAAGTGTTACGGTCGGTGAAAATATTCGTCCACACGATCGAGATTTTTCGTGTAGACGCGGGCCAGCAGCAGACGAACAGCTGCTGGCGGACCATTCCGGAACGGACCGACCGTTAGCGGTCGGACCAGCTGGAACGAGGCGTAAGCGCACCAGTCTACTTTGATAGTTTAGGCTAGACACTCCATCTCTCTCTCGTTCTCTTTTTTTTTTGTCGGAATAAAGAAAGTTGTGATCGCGGCTCGCGGAGAGTTTTTTTTTTGTCAATTACGACTTGCAAAGTCGCTGAGAGTGTAGTGTGTTGGAGTGTATGAGTTTGTGGTGTACAAACTAGAAATCCCGGAACCCCTGCTCCACGGAGATCTCCACCCGCGCGGCGACAAGGTTTGTGCCCCCCGAAAATGAGTGTGAAGCGTGTGTGTGCAGGAGTGCTGGGTGATAAAGGAGAGAATGCGTAGATTGTTCTCTCCCCGTCTGGATTTATTTCCTGAAGATTCTACGTGTGAATCCTCGATAGAATTCACACGTAGAAACTTGCGAGCCGGCGCGCGTAACCACCCGGCAGATTGCTTTGTTTACTTTTACTTTTCTTTGTTCGGCCACTCGCGCGATCGGCCGAACTTTAAATCTTAAATTCTAGAATCGCGATAATTAATTTTTGTAGTAATATTTTTTTTGTAACTTCTTTTCGACAATAAATTGTAAAATTGAAATAAATTGTTGTTCCGAGGTTTTTTTATTAAAAACCGAACCTTTTTCCTCCGCTTGACTTTTCCTCATTTAGAGAATTCATTAATTCCGGGAGATTTGTTTTATTTTGATTTTAGCTTGGGGAATACCCCCGCCCACTGCCGGCATTCGACAGCTAGTCCGTGTACGCGTCTCCCCAAGCATGTCTGCTTAATTATTTGCAGGTACTGGCAACGGCTGCAGGAGTACTCAGGAGCGAGTACTCAGGAGTTTTATATTCGTACAGTTGCTGGTCCGACAACGCGGATCGTCGTTGTTTTTCCCCGGACGAGCACTGTAACAAATTGGCGCCCAACTTGTGTGGAGAATTTGGCGGGACGCTGCGGGACACAGCTCGACACGGAGGAAGAGGGAACGCGTCGGCAGCGTATTAGCCGCAGATTTAGAATTAATAACCTAGCTGCACGGGTTGTTGTTCGCGCGCGCAGTGACCTTGTCCACGCTCGGACAAGGGCATTTTTATTTCGAGGAATAATAGCGTGCGAGCGTTAGCGGTTCGAATTATAATTCGACCTGCTCGCTAGTTGTTTGTAAACAAAGCAACTGTGAGGCCGTTCGGGATAATTTTTCTAATTGCTGCCTTTAAATTTCGTAGCTAATCCCGGAGTTTTGTTTTCGCGGTTTTTGCGACTCGAAATTTAATTTCGAGACGCGCGAGTATTTTTCCGGGGATTTAGAATTTTTTTTCTTGTTCTGACGGCAGTTTTTTTTCTTCGTTATTTTTTTTTGTTGCTTTGAAGGGAATTTTTCCTCACAATTGCTTGTGTTGTGTGGGAATGAATCCGTGACAGGTGCTTGTGTGGAGTGAGCAAGCTGCGAATATATTAATTCGTTATTTTTTCTTAAATTCCTGTGATTATTTAATTGCTGTACAGCGTGCTGCTAACTAGTGTTAGTAGCAACTGTAATTGTAACTTTGAGGTGTAATTGCTGCATTCGTGCATTACTTTTTTTTTGATTTTTATTTTTTTTATTTTATTTTTTTTACTTATTGCTTATTTGTTTTTTTTATTAACCTCAAAGATGCAAGAAAATTTTTCTTTCCTCCGGTACATTCTAGGTACACCGGATGAAGATAAGTTTGAATAAGTTAGAATAGGAATGGAGTACTGTCACGAATAGGTAGGATTTATACTTTGTATTCTTCGCACCCGCAGGAAGAAAGATGTCGGGCGAAGATAATGAAGACAGGATTTTCCCCTGGATTTTGGCAGAAGGCACTGACGTAGTCATGGACGCCCTGGCCGAGCTGGAACTCAAGGCCGACGGATCCGTCCAAGATCGGTGCACTCGTCTCCAGAAGTGGCTGCTGGGTAATTACTCGGCGGACGACTTTGTAGCCACTGGAGACGATACTGTCCAGGACGCAGCTGCTGTGCAGGTTAAGCGCGAGCAGATGCGTGCGTCATTCATCGCCATTACGATGTGGGAGAAATCTGGGTCCACGATTTTGGATCCAGACTACACACATTCGGGTGAGCATCCTTTCGCTGTCTTGCTCGAAGAACCCCTGGTTCAGCAAGCAGCGTCGAGGCTACAGGAGTCCCACACGCGGGACTCACGATCGTCAGGCCAGGAGGGCATTCGAAACCATTCGATACCCAGTGAGAGTGACGCAGAGGCTCAGGGCATGTTAGCCAACCCTGAGACACTGGATTTGTTCAGAGAGATATCGACTGAACTAAAGAGACTGCACGATCGGATAGACAAGATCGAGGGCAGACTCAGGGTCGAGGAACCTCGGCCGGAAAGAAACTTACACTCGAGAGGACCAGTCTCGAGTACCATCAGGCCAGAGTAATTGGCCAATAACTCTATCTAGGGTCGGTTTTCGCGGCACTTCAATGACAGACAAGCGAAACAGCTCCAGCCCTATTAGAGACGCATCTGTCCCGGATGAAAGACACCTGGTACAGGGACAGATACAAGCGCTACAGGAAAGGTTACTCAGGTTGGACCAAGAATCAACCATTCCTGTAAGAACTCCACCGATTCTTAGCGCTCTAAAACCGGTGGATGTTGGTGCAATAGTCCGGCGCTGGAACTTGAAATTCTCCGGTGGTCCAGAGTCAAGCCTGGAGCAATTTCTGCTAGACGTTGCAGACAACAACAGTCTAACCGGATTAACGGACAAACAACTGTTAGACGCCTTGCTGTTGTTGCTGACTGGTGTTGCGACCACTTGGTATCGCAACAACAAGAAACAGATAGTTTCTTGGGACGACTTCTGTCGTTCAGCCCGAGAGTGGTATGGTGTGGAAGATTACCAACAGTGTGTTCGAGCTGAGGCTTTCGCTCGCACACAGGGCGAGTCCGAGCCAGTCAGGGACTATATTACTAATTTACAGTCATACCTGTTAAAGATTAGGCCCGAACCGAGCGAGCCTGAACAGGTCGACTTTATATTGAGAAATATGTTGCCGAATCTGCGTAGGCAGATTCGTCGCAACGAAATTAAATCGGTAGTCGGTTTAATGAATCAAGCCGTTGAGATCGAGCGGAGGTCTCTCAACGAGATTAATTATAGGCCTCCACCATCCCCTTCAGCGTCTATGTGGCCTTATCTCGCCTATAAGCAAAGTAAGACTGACAAGAAAGCGAGAGTCAACGTCGCAGCAACTGCTGTTGATAGCAAACCAGCTGCTGACTCGATTGTCAGCTGCCTTGAGGCTTTCTTGAAAAAGCTCGAAGGCAGTAAGAACTTTGGGAAACCAAAGGGCCCAAGGCCCCAGAGTTCAAACAAGGGCGAACAGAAGCAAGGCTCGAGTGATGATGGCAGGGAGAGAAGCGACAAGTCACCAGTTCGCTGTTACCTCTGTAAGGAAGAAGGGCACATCAGACCCAAATGCCCAAAACGCCAGGGAAACGAAAAGCCGGCGGGGTAGAAAGTCACTATTCCGCCGACACAGTTTCCCAGTCATCACTCGGAGATGACGCTCAGGCTTGTTCAGTAGATCCTAAGGATACTGAACAAGCGACAACTCAAAATAATTCGGTTGCAGCAGACTTAGATGCGGAAATTAGATGGTGGTTGCCTGTGAATATTGGTGATTTCCGTGTCAGAGCGTTGTATGACCCCGGGGCATCACGTACAGTGATGGGGTCATGCGCTATTCAGATTGCAGCTGCGTGCAACCGAAAGATTGAAATTTATACTGGCAAAGGCGCAAGGGTAGCTGACGGGCGAAGATGTTCTATCGCCGGATACGTCACCTTACCATTTGAGGTCGCAGGGGTAAAATGCGATCTCAAGATAGCCATCATGACTGACCTGGATGCTGATTGCTATTTGGGAGCAAATTCATCCGAACTTTCAAGGCAGTTCTCGATCCTACTACAGACGAGTTAGAGATCAGGATTACAGGTAGAAAGGTTAGCCTAGAGGTCGCCAGTGTACAGGCGACCAAGCTGACATCGTTAGCCTCTATAGGTTTAGCTGACGTACCAGCAGAAGACCTCGAAAGACTCAAGCAAATGCTTGATAGAGTCCTTCCGACCACGGAAGAACCTTTGGGTTGCACCTCGTGAATCGAACATGAGTTC
Organism: Encarsia formosa; assembly: GCA_038277355.1. Lineage (NCBI taxonomy): Eukaryota > Metazoa > Arthropoda > Insecta > Hymenoptera > Aphelinidae > Encarsia > Encarsia formosa. The sequence goes on along the minus strand of CM076188.1, from coordinate 58,074,156 downwards.
GACGTGGGGGACGCAAAACCGATAAAACAAAGGAACTACCCAGTTTCACCGGTAGTGAAGCTAGAGATGTGGGACCAAGTGCAAGAAACGCTAGAAAATGGTATTATTGAGCCAGCACCTAGGTCCGGATGGTCATTGCCCGTGGTCATGGTCAAGAAAGAGGACGGGACGAGGCGGTTCTGTATAGATTTCCGCAAGGTCAACGCGGTCACCAAATCGGTGGACGCATATCCGATCCCTTATATGGACGACATCCTGAGCAAGTTGAAAAAGGCTAAGTATATCACGACTCTGGATTTAAAATCGGCGTATCATCAGGTACCATTAAAACCAGAGTCGAGGCCAGTAACGGCGTTTACAGTGACAGACATGGGCACTTTCCAGTTCAAACGAATGCCGTTTGGCCTGAGCTACGCAGGAATGACTTTTCAGCGTCTGGTCGAGATGATCATCAGGGAGTTTGGCAAATACGCTTACGCCTACCTTGATGACATCATCATAGTAACCGAAGATTTTGAGACGCATCTCAGAATCCTTGAGGAAATCCTGGCAAGAATTAGAGAGGCAGGCCTGACAATTAATCGAGACAAGTGTAAATTTTGCCAGCCAGAGGCAAAATACTTAGGCGTCATCGTTAACCGTGACGGTATTAGACCTTGTCCCGAAAAGGTCGAAGCCATTCTGAAATTTTTGGTTCCGACGAACCGTAAGAAGTTGAAACGGTTCCTCGGGATGGCATCTTGGTACCGAAAATTTATCAATAACTTTGCCACGGTTGCAGAACCGCTTACGAAGCTCACCAGCACAAGGGTGTGTTTCAAATGGGACGACGAGCAACAAGAAGCATTCGAAAGAATATTAGTGTTACTCGCGTCCGCTCCGGTCCTGGCGAGACCAGACTTTACAGTACCGTTCACAATTCAGACCGACGCCTCCGATACTGGGATCGGTGGCTGTTTGACTCAGGTCATTGACGGTCATTAGCGAGTTATAGAATCCTTCAGCCGAGTACTGAACCCAGCACAGCGAAACTACACTGTCACTGAACGGGAGTGCTTAGCTGTAGTGGAAGCAATAAGGAAGTTTAGGTGTTACGTCGAAGGCTTTAAATTCCACGTGATCACCGACCACAATTCCTTTAAATGGCTGCATAAGATGACCAATGCCACTGGCAGATTGGCAAGATGGTCTCTAGAGTTGCAAGGCTACGACTTTACGACAGAATATCGTAAAGGCACGTTAAACGTGGTTCCAGACGCCTTGTCACGAATGTACGAAGAAGACGACCGTTTCAGCCGTAAGCTACCCGGTCGAACAACTAGACGACTGGTACCTGAATAAGAGGAAGATAGTTCAGAGAAATCCAAACAAATTCCTCAGGTGGAAGGTCGTGGGTGACAGACTTTATTACTATAAGTCTGACGACGTCATCGAAGAGACAGTCGGAGACGACGATGCTTGGAAGCTCGTCGTGCCTTTGTATCTACGGGCAAACGTGATACAAAAGAAACACGATGAACCGATGGCAGGCCACTTGGGCCGAGACAAAACCCTTAAGAAAGTGATTCAAGAGTATTTTTGGCCTGGCATGTACAAGGACATCGAGGCATACGTAAAATCATGCCAGATTTGCCAACAGCAAAAGGTTGAGCAACGCCTACCCGGTGGCCTAACGGGTAGACGTGTGATTGTAAGACCCTGGCAAGCAGTTTCGGGTGATATATTAGGCCTATACACCCGAAGTAAGAGTGGCAACAAATACGTGCTAGTCTTAACGGATCTGTTCACCAGGTGGGCAGAAGTGACGCCGTTAAGACGAGCGGACGGTGACTCCATCTGGAAACACATCTGGCTCGATGTAATCCTAAGATGGGGCCAACCAGAGCTGTTCCTTTCGGACCAAGGTTCAGAGTTCAAGAATCATGCTATAGACGACAAATTGGACGAACTTGGCGTACAACATGAGAACTCACCGACTCACAATCCGGAATCGAACGGTCGAGTCGAACGGCTTAATCGGACATTGAAAACAATGATCCGATGTTTTGTAGCCGACAACCAGCAAACGTGGGATGAGCACCTACCAGAGATGGTTTGCGCATACAACAGGGCAGTACACTCTGCAACTAAAACGAGCCCTGCCATGTTGAACATGATGCGCCAGCCAAATGACTGTAGTACGGTCAGCAAACACTTGACAGAAGAAGCCGTCAAGAGACACCAAGATATGGCACTCGAGGACTGGCTGGACAAGCTCGAGGGAACTGAAAAGCTCCGAAAATTGGCCAAAGAAAACGCTCGAGAGCAGCAGGATCGAGCTGCGGCACACTACAACAAAAAACATCGAGAAGTAGTGTTCCAACCAGGTGATATGGTCTGGAGAAAAAATAAGGTTCTCTCGAGCAAGGCCAAAGGCTTTACTGCCAGCCTGGCAGCAAAGTATGCTGGTCCTTACGTGATCGTGGAAAGGTTAGGTTCCAACACTTACGCAATCCAGGATCAGAACGGGAACGACCAGAGGCCAGTAGCGGTTCAACAACTGAAGAGGCACATCCGGCGAGACATCGAGGAGTCTTCAAGCGACGAGAGTCTACCGCCGAGGGATGCGAGCGAAAATCCTGACGCTAGCGAGAGTCAGGTAATTGTAGAAAATCTGCCGGAGACCAGCGGGCCTCCAGCTGAAACGTCCGTACCTAGGTTAGAAACCGCGAGCGAAGCCAATCGTCCGAGCGAAGACATAAACGATCAGGCTCGAGCAATAACTTCGATTCCCGCGAGAAGGGGTAGAGGGAGACCCCAGGGATCGAAGAGTAAGGGAATGATTCGCATGGGAACACCGTCACCACGTCGAACCCGTGCGAATCGGAAATGCTAGTTTCCTTTTCCTTTTCATTATCCTGTTAATCTACTTTTCCTTTTTTTTCCTCAGATTTTCCAGATGGCAGAGAAGAAAGGGGAGAGGCAGGATCTTTCGTTGATACCTTTCGTGGGAGTCACCGCAAGAGTGCCAGAACCTAAAGTCTGGGCACGAATGGTAGCCAACCCTTGCCAGGCGCACGAGAGGTTGCTATACGCCTCTGAGGTCCTGGCAAAGGCAAGGCGCTCAAAAGCGCTTGACGGCAAGTCAAGAGCCGTAGGCAGAGTCTCCGCCTCAACCCAAACGGAGACCCGATTTTCTTTTGGATTGCCGATCTCCCCTCCTAAATCCTGGGGAGAGGCTTGCCAGACGTTGGACATCGTCTGCCAACAACTGGACGACCAGTTGGCGGCAGAACAGGAAGCCATTCGCCTGTTCAAATTGTTCAGCGCGACCCAAGGCCGAGAACCAAATTGGGTCCGTGAGGACTACTCCTCGTGGATAGAGGAGCGACAGGAGGAGCTCCGAGTATTAGGTCATCATCGCCAAGTGGTCGAGAGAAAGAAGAAGACCGCTAGGGAGGCCGAAGAGGAGATGGCCCTAGCCCGAGAGGCCCTGCGGAAAGCCAAGGAGGCCGAAAACTCGGCCAGGGAGCAGATAGCCATGGCCAAAATGAGGGCTATGTCGGTTTCTGGCCAATCAACCAAACAGATGGCCAGGAACATTTATCGGGCCAAGTTCGGCGTCAACTGCCGAATCTGTGCTTTCCCCAAGGTTGACGACCCAACCAAATGTCCCAACATTGGGGAACACGAAGATTTCCTTCGACTCATGGGGGAAATGATAGGTGGTTAAGTTTCGTGGTATGGCCAAGCCACGGCCACATATGTATATTGGTAAAATAAAAATTGGCAAACCAACAGTATTCTTCCTGTCATTTCACCAACCCTGTGATTCCTCCGAAAGCCTCATTCGACTAGGTTTCGTCGGGTATTATCGATACAACGTCGATACGTTGTATCTAGGGGGGGGGGGTTGTCACGGTCGGTGAAAATATTCGTCCACACGATCGAGATTTTTCGTGTAGACGCGGGCCAGCAGCAGACGAACAGCTGCTGGCGGACCATTCCGGAACGGACCGACCGTTAGCGGTCGGACCAGCTGGAACGAGGCGTAAGCGCGCCAGTCTACTTTGATAGTTTAGGCTAGACACTCCGTCTCTCTCTCGTTCGCAACCTAGCCGAAAAAGAATATCGGAGGATTCAAGGTTGGTGAAAAAGAAAAACAAACTAACAATCAGGAAAGAAGTTTGTCCAATTTTTATTTTACCATCTACATGGAAGTGGCATGGTTTAACCACTGTTTCGCCTCACAATTATCACTTTCTCCGCAACCGGAGAAATTCCTCGTGCTCCCCAATGTTGGGGCACTTAGTGGGGTCTTCCACATTTGGCCAAGTGCAAATTCGACAGTTAACGCCGAATTTCGCTCTGTAGTAGTTTCTGGCCACGCTTTTGTTGGTTTGGCCAGAAACAAATAGTGCCTTCGATTTTGCCATGGCCAGTTGTCTCATGGCTGAGTTCTCGGCCTCCTTGGCCTTTCGTAAGGCTTCTTCGGCTCGGGCCATCTCCTCTGCGGCTTCCCTGGCGGCCTTCTTCTTCTGTTCGATAGCCCTTCGGTATTTGTCCAAGAGTCGGAGCTTCTCTTGCCGCTCGCTTATCCACGAGGAGTAGTCCTCGCGGACCCAATTTGGCTCTTGGTGCTTTTTCGCCTTATAGGCCTGGAACAGGCGAATGGCTTCCTGCTCCGCTCCCAGCTGGTCGTCCAGCTGCTGGCATACGACGTCCAAAGTCTCGCATGCCTCCTCCCATGATTCGGGAGGGGAGTTTGGCAGCCCGTAGGCTAATCGGGTCTCCGACTGAGTCGAGGCGGAGACTCGTTCTACAGTTTCTGCTTCAGACGACAAGCAGACACCGTATAATTTGTCAAAGACAAAATCAGTCATTTCTGGGTGTCCTGTTTTTGCCAGGACCCCAGAAACGTAGAGGAGCTTCCCCATCGTCTGGCGAGGGTTTTCCATCATGCTCGCCCAGACTCCAAAATCGTATGGTCCTGAGCCAACTCTTGCTAATGGCATCAGGAGTTGTTCCTGCTGCTCCAATTTCTTCTCTGCCATCTGGAAAATACAAGGAAAAAAGAAAAATGAATCAACAGGACAGAGAAATAGAAAAGGAAACAAGCGTTTCCGACTTGGTGACGGTGATCCCACGCGAATCATTCCCTTACTCTTCGATCCCCGGGGTCTCCCTCTACCCCTTCTCGCGGGAATCGAAGTTATTGCTCGAGCCTGATCGTTTATGTCTTCGCTCGGACGATTGGCTTCGCTCGCGGTTTCTAACCTAGGTACGGACGTTTCAGCCGGAGGCCCGCTGGTCTCCGGCAGATTTTCTACAATTACCTGACTCTCGCTAGCGTCAGGATTTTCGCTCGCATCCCTCGGCGGTAGACTCTCGTCGCTTGAAGACTCCTCGATGTCTCGCCCGACGTGCCTCTTCAGTTGTTGAACCGCTACTGGCCTCTGGTCGTTCCCGTTCTGATCTTGGATTGCGTAAAAGTTGGAACCTAACCTTTCCCAATTACGTAAGGACCAGCATACTTTGGCCTTGCTCGAGAGAACCTTATTTTTTCTCCAGACCATATCACCTGGTTGGAACACTTCTTCTCGATGTTTTTTGTTGTAGTGTGCCGCAGCTCGATCCTGCTGCTCTCGAGCGTTTTCTTTGGCCAATTCTCGGAGCTCTTCAGCTCCCTCGAGCTTGTCCTGCCAGTCCTCGAGTGCCATATCCTGGTGCCTCTTGACGGCTTCTTCTGCCAAGTGTTTGCTGAACGTACTACAGTCATTTGGCTGGCGCATCATGTTCAACAAGGCAGGGGTCGTTTTAGTTGCAGAGTGTACTGCCCTATTGTATGCGAAAACCAGCTCTGGTAGGTGCTCATCCCACGTTTGCTGGTTGTCGGCTACAAAACATCGGATCATTGTTTTCAATGTCCGACTAAGCCGTTCGACTCCACCGTTCGATTCCGGATTGTGAGACAGTGAGTTCTCATGCTGTACGCCAAGTTCGTCCAATTTGTCGTCTATAGCATGATTCTTGAACTCTGAACCTTGGTCCGAAAGGAACAGCTCTGGTTGGCCCCATCTTGGGATTACATCGAGCCAGATGTGTTTCCAGATGGAGTCACCGTCCGCTCGTCTTAACGGCGTCACTTCTGCCCACATGGTGAACAGATCCGTCAAGACTAGCACGTATTTATTGCCATTCTTGCTTCGGGTGTATCGGCCTAATATATCACCCGAAACTGCTTGCCAGGGTCTTACAATCACACGTCTGCCCATTAGGCCACCGGGTAGGCGTTGCTCAACCTTTTGCTGTTGGCAAATCTGGCATGATTTTACGTATGCCTCGATGTTCTTGTACATGCCAGGCCAAAAATACTCTTGAATCACATTCTTAAGGGTTTTGTCTCGGCCCAAGTGGCCTGCCATCGGTTCATCGTGTTTCTTTTGTATCACGTTTGCCCGTAGATACAAAGGCACGACGAGCTTCCAAGCATCGTCGTCTCCGACTGTCTCTTCGATGACGTCGTCAGACTTATAGTAATAAAGTCTGTCACCCACGACCTTCCACCTGAGGAATTTGTTTGGATTTCTCTGAACTATCTTCCTCTTATTCAGGTACCAGTCGTCTAGTTGTTCGACTGGGTAGCTTACGGCTGAAACGACAGTCGGGTCGTCTTCTTCGTACATTCGTGACAAGGCGTCTGGAACCACGTTTAACGTGCCTTTACGATATTCTGTCGTAAAGTCGTAGCCTTGCAACTCCAGAGACCATCTTGCCAATCTGCCAATTGCATTGGTCATCTTATGCAGCCATCTTAAGGAATTGTGGTCGGTGATCACGTGGAATTTAAAGCCTTCGACGTAACACCTAAACTTCCTCATTGCTTCTACTACAGCTCAGCACTCCCGTTCAGTGACAGTGTAGTTTCGCTGTGCTGGATTCAATACTCGGCTGAAGTATTATAACCCGCTCTTGACCGTCAATGACCTGAGTCAAACAGCCACCGATCCCAGTATCGGAGGCGTCGGTCTGAATTGTGAACGGTACTGTAAAGTCTGGTCTCGCCAGGATCGGAACCTTTGCCAGTGAATATTGGTGATGTCCGTGTCAGAGCGTTGTATGACCCCGGGGCATCACGTACAGTGATGAGGTCATGCGCTATTCAGATTGCAGCTGCGTGCAACCGAAAGATTGAAATTTATGCTGGCAAAGGCGCAAGGGTAGCAGACGGGCGAAAATGTCCTATCGCCGGATACGTCACCTTACCATTTGAGGTCGCGGGGGTAAAACGCGATCTCAAGATAGCCATCATGACTAACCTGGATGCTGATTGCTATTTGGGAGCAAATTTCATCCGAACTTTCAAGGCAGTTCTCGATCCTACTACAGACGAGTTAGAGGTCAAGATTGCAGGTAAAAAGGTTAGCCTAGAGGTCGCCAGTGTACAGGCGACCAAGCTGACATCGTTAGCCTCTATGGGTTTGGCTGACGTACCAGCAGAAGACCTCGAAAGACTCAAGCAAATGCTTGATAGAGTCCTTCTGACCACGGAAGAACCTTTGGGTTGCACCTCATGGATCGAACATGAGATTGACGTGTGGAACGCAAGACCGATAAAACAAAGGTACTACCCAGTTTCACCGGTAGTGAAGCTAGAGATGTGGGACCAAGTGCAAGAAATGCTGGATAATGGTATTATTGAGCCAGCACCTAGGTCCGGATGGTCGTCGCCCGTGGTCATGGTCAAGAAAGAGGACGGGACGAGGCGGTTCTGTATAGATTTCCGCAAGGTCAACGCGGTCACCAAATCGGTGGACGCATATCCGATCCCTTATATGGACGACATCCTGAGCAAGTTGAAAAAGGCTCAGTATATCACGACTCTGGATTTAAAATTGGCTTATCATCAGGTACCGTTAAAACCAGAGTCGAGGCCAGTAACGGCGTTTACAGTGACAGACATGGGCACTTTCCAGTTCAAACGAATGCCGGTTGGCCTGAGCTACGCAGGAATGACTTTTCAGCGTCTGGTCGAGATGATCATCAGGGAGTTTCGTGAATACGCTTACGCCTTACCTTGATGTCATCATCATAGTAACCGAGGACTTTGAGACGCATCTCAGAATCCTTGAGGAAATCCTGGCAAGAATTAGAGAGGCAGGCCTGACAATTAATCGAGACAAGTGTAAATTTTGCCAGCCAGAGGCAAAATACTTAGGCGTCATCGTTAACCGTGACGGTATTAGACCTTGTCCCGAAAAGGTCGAAGCCATTCTGAAATTTTTGGTTCCGACGAACCGTAAGAAGTTGAAACGGTTCCTCGGGATGGCATCTTGGTACCGAAAATTTATCAATAACTTTGCCACGGTTGCAGAACCGCTTACGAAGCTCACCAGCACAAGGGTGTGTTTCAAATGGGACGACGAGCAACAAGAAGCATTCGAAAGAATATTAGTGTTACTCGCGTCCGCTCCGGTCCTGGCGAGACCAGACTTTACAGTACCGTTCACAATTCAGACCGACGCCTCCGATACTGGGATCGGTGGCTGTTTGACTCAGGTCATTGACGGTCATTAGCGAGTTATAGAATCCTTCAGCCGAGTACTGAACCCAGCACAGCGAAACTACACTGTCACTGAACGGGAGTGCTTAGCTGTAGTGGAAGCAATAAGGAAGTTTAGGTGTTACGTCGAAGGCTTTAAATTCCACGTGATCACCGACCACAATTCCTTTAAATGGCTGCATAAGATGACCAATGCCACTGGCAGATTGGCAAGATGGTCTCTAGAGTTGCAAGGCTACGACTTTACGACAGAATATCGTAAAGGCACGTTAAACGTGGTTCCAGACGCCTTGTCATGAATGTACGAAGAAGACGACCGTTTCAGCCGTAAGCTACCCGGTCGAACAACTAGACGACTGGTACCTGAATAAGAGGAAGATAGTTCAGAGAAATCCAAACAACTTCCTCAGGTGGAAGGTCGTGGGTGACAGACTTTATTACTATAAGTCTGACGACGTCATCGAAGAGACAGTCGGAGACGACGATGCTTGGAAGCTCGTCGTGCCTTTGTATCTACGGGCAAACGTGATACAAGAGAAACACGATGAACCGATGGCAGGCCACTTGGGCCGAGATAAAACTCTAAAGAAAGTGACCCAAGAGTATTTTTGGCCTGGCATGTACAAGGACATCGAGGCATACGTAAAATAATGCCAGATTTGCCAACAGCAAAATGTTGAGCAACGCCTACCCGGTGGCCTAATGGGTAGACGTGTGATTGTAAGACCCTGGCAAGCAGTTTCGGGTGATATATTAGGCCCATACACCCGAAGCAAGAATGGCAACAAATACGTGCTAGTCCTGGTCGCGGACGAACTACTGCGCTTGCTAGACGAACTCGGATTCTTCACCATCGCTTATGCAGACGACTTCGCTATACTTGTTAGGGGCAAGTTCGAAGAAGTCCTACCCGATCTTATTCGGAGGGCGTTGGAGAGGATCTGCGAATGGTGCTTGGCTAAATCTCTGGCTGTCAACATTGATAAGACGGAGATAGTCACGTTCACGAGGAAATACAAATGTAAGGTCGGTAAGAAAGTCTCCGTCAACGGGAAACAAATACCGTACGCGGAGGGTGTGGAATATCTGGGCGTATTCCTAGATAAGAAACTAAAGTGGGGACAACACCTGCAGACTCAATGCAGCAAAGTCCTAAAAATATTCATGCAGTGTAGGTCAGCAATCGGGACTTCCTGGGGGCTAGAACCCCAGGTCGCCTTGTGGTTACACGAGGCGATTCTGAAACCGAGGCTTACCTATGCCGCGGTGGTATGGTGGAAAGTGACCGAAAATAAGACCTCGAGGCGTGTACTGAACCATGTTCAGGCTGTCGTCTTGAGGGGAATTTACGGGCTTAAACGAAGCACACCCACAGCCGCCATCAGGATGTTGCTGGATGTCCAAAGCCTAGACCTGGACATCAAACTGGTTGCGGTTAGGACAGCCTACAGACTAAAGTGCAGCGGGGAGTGGGTTGGAAATAGTGATGGGCATGCAACCATCTGAGGGAGAATGTTGAAGGGCAAGGTCTTTAACTCGACCCAAGACAGAATGGATAAGACTCTACTGCTTGGGCAACGTTTCAAAACGAGGATACCAAACAGGGAGGAATGGAGCAACAACCAAGTGCTTGGGCACGGAGACATCTGGTTTACCGACGGATCAAAGACCAATGAAGGCACTGGCTATGGAATTTACGGACCTGGCCTTAGGGAATCCTACGGGCTCAGGGAATTTAACACGGTGTTCCAGGCCGAGATGGCTGCAATGAATACTTGCGCTAACAACCTCTCACTGGGGAACGTCAGTAAGAGACGCATCTGCATCTGCACTGACAGCCAAGCCTCCATAGAGGCCTTGGAAAACCCAGTTACAACCTCACGGTTGGTTAGGGAGGCTAAGAATACCCTTAACGCGCTGGCAAGATCTAACCAAGTAGTTATTACCTGGATACCCGGACACTCCGGGTTCCAGGGAAACGAAAGGGCAGATGAGCTTGTGAGGAAAGGGGCCTCGACAGATACACGGCTGGAGCATGGGGTGGGTGTACCGTTCTCAGAAGGCTACAGTATTCTGGAGAAGTACTCGAAGGGAAAGATGGGAACTCTGGGAAGAGTCCCAGAGCTACAAGTGGATCAAAGAACTATTGGGAAGTTATATTACCAGTTGGGCCAAACTGATCACCAGACTAGACAAACGAAAGGCTAGAGAGGCCATGGGCATTATGACCGGACACTGCAACCTTTGGTGCTACACACACAAAACGCAGGGCAAAGTAACCTGTAGAGATGGTGTGAATCAGAGGAAGAGACCCCGTACCACTTCCTATGCAAATGCCCTAGCCTGACAGGCCACCGCCTGAAATGGTTGGGAACAGGGATCCTGGATCCTGAGAGCTTTTACGGAGTGAGTGTGGACAACATACTCGCATATTGCAGAGTGTTAGGACTCACGAACACTCCAGAGGTATAGCAAGGGGGACAGGGATACAATGGTGAAAACTAAGTGTCCCTAAGCTTAGCACCCGTATGCTGTGATTTAATAATAATAATAATAAGCATACAACGTTGAAAGCTCTTTCCTCGATTTTTCATGAAGTTCGCTGACTCGACTTAACATGTTTTTTTACACTTTTGAACTTCTGAATGTGATAAGAACCCTTTGCATTCATGATTTTAAGGGTTTTAAGGACTTCTAGAACATTTTAAGGCCATTTTCATTGGTACGAAAAAGACCTTCTAAAACGCTTTTGTTGGCGAGTAATCGTCAAAACAAGTTCGAACCAACACTACCAGGCCTACATTTTAATATTTTTCTTTGAACTAAGCACACATCTTTGAAAGAACTCTCCTCGATTCTCCATGAAGTGACTCGTGTAATGTACACTAATTCTTTCTGAATCTGTCGGAAAATTTCATTATTTATGATTGTAAGAGTTTTAAGGCCTTCAAAAATATTTGAGGGCAACTTTTATATTTTGAAAAAAGACCCTCTAAAACGCATTGGTTGGCGAGTTATCGTCAAAACAAGTTTGAACCATTTTTACCAGGCCCCGATTGAATGATATTTTCTCCGACAATAAGCATACATCTATAAAGCTCTCTCCTCGATTCCCCATGGACTTAAAAGTGTTATATACAGTAATTCTTTTTGAATCCACCTAGAAATTTCACCATTTATGATTGGAAGAGTTTTAAGACCTTCTGGAATATTTGAAGGCTTTTTTCATTGGTCCGAAAAAGACCCTCTAAAACGCATGAGTTGGCGAGTTATCATCAAAACAAGTTTGAACCAACTCTACCAGGCCCAGATTGAAATATTTTTCTCCGAAACTAAGCATACGTCTTTGAAAGCTCTCTCCTCGATTCTCCATGAAGTGACAGGTGTAATGTACACTAATTCTTTCTGAATCTGTCAGAAAATTTCATGATTTATGATTGTAAGAGTTTTAAGGCCTTAAATAATATTTGAGGGCTACTTTTATATATCGAAAAAAGACCCTCTAGAACGCATTGGTTGGCGAGTTATCATCAAAACAAGTTTGAATCATTTATACCAGGCCCCGATTGAATGATATTTTCTCCGACACTAAGCATACATCTATAAAGCTTTCTCCTCGATTCCCCATGGACTAACAAGTGTTATATACAGTAATTCTTTTTGAATCCACCTAGAAATTTCACCATTTATGATTGGAAGAGTTTTAAGACCTTCTGGAATATTTGAAGGCTTTTTTCATTGGTCCGAAAAAGACCCTCTAAAACGCATTAGTTGGCGAGTTATCGTCAAAACAAGTTTGAACCAACTCTACCAGGCCCAGATTGAAATATTTTTCTCCGAAACTAAGCATACATCTTTGAAAGCTCTCTCCTCGATTCTCTATCAGTAACATGTGTAATGTACACTAATTCTTTTTGAAACTAAGCATACGTCTTTGAAAGCCCTCTGCTCGATACTCCATAAGTAACAGGTGTAATGTACTCTAATTCTTTCTGAAACTGTCCGAAAATTTCACCATTTATGATTGTAAAAGTTTTAAGGCCTTCTATAATATTTGAGGGCTATTTTAATATTTCCGAAAAAGACCCTCTTAAACGCGATGGTTGGAGAGTTATCGTCAAAACAAGTTCGAACCAACTCTACCAGGCCCCGATTGAATGATTTTTTCTCTGACACTAAGCATACATCTATAAAGCTCTCTCCTCGATTCCCCTTGGCCTAACAAGTGTTATATACAGTAATTCTTTCTGAAACTGCCTGGAAATTTCACCATTTATGACTGTAAGAGTTTTAAGGCCTTATGGAATATTTTAAGGCTTTTTTCATTGGTCCGAAAAATACCCTCTTAAAAGCATTAGTTAGCGGATTCTCTTAAAAACAAGTTTGAACCACCTCTACCAGGCCCCGATTGAATGATTTTTTCTCCGACACTCAGCTCACGTCTTTGAAAGCTCTCCCCTTGATTCGCCATGAAGTAACAGATATAATGTACAGTTATTCTTCCTGAATCTGTCGGTGAAATTCACTTTTTATTATTGTAAGATTTTGAAGGACTTCTGAAATATTTTAAGGCTTTTTTCATTGGTCCGAAAAAGACTCTCTTAAACGCATTGGTTGGCGAGTTATCGTCAAAACAAGTTTGAACCAACTCTACCAGGCCCAGATTGAAATATTTTTCTCCGAAACTTAGCATACGTCTTTGAAAGCTCTCCCCTCGACTCCCTATAAACTAACAAGTGTTTTATACAGTAATTCTTTCTGAATCTGTCGGAAAATTTCACCATTTATGATTGTAAGAGTTTGAAGGACTTCTGGAATATTTTAAGGCTTTTTGCATTGGTCCGAAAAAGACCCTCTAAAACGCATTAGTTGGCGAGTTATCGTCAAAACAAGTTTGAACCAACTCTACCAGGCCCAGATTGAAATATTTCTCTCCAAAACTAAGCATACGTCTTTGAAAGCTCTCTCCTCGATTCTCCATGAGTTGACAGGTGTAATGTCTAGTTATTTTTTCTGAATCTGTAGAAAAATTTCACTATTTAATATTGTAACAGTTTAAAGGATTTCTGAAATATTTTAGGGCTATTCTCATTGGTCCGAAAAAGACCCTCTAAGACGCATTTGTTGGCGAGTTATCTTCAAAACAAGTTTGAACCAACTTCATCAGGCCCATATTGAATGATGTTTTCTCCGACACTAAGCATTTATTTATAAAGCTCCCTTCTTAATTCCCCATAAATTAACAAGTGTTAAATACAGTTATTCTTTCTGAATCTATCGGGATATTTCACCAGTTATTATTGTAAGAGTTTTGAGGCCTTCTGAAATATTTCAATTCTTTTTTCATTGGTCCGAAAAAGACCCTTTCAAACGCATGAGTTGGTGAGTTATCGTCCAAACAAGTTTGAACCAACTCTACCAGGCCCAGATTGAATTATCTTTCACCGAAACTAAGCATACGTCTTTGAAAGCTCTCTCCTTGATTCCCCATGGACTTACAAGTGTTATATACAGTATTTCTTTCTGAATCTGCCAGGAAATTACACCATTTATAATTGTCAGAGTTTTAAGGCCTTCTATAATATTTGAGGGCTATTTTTTTATTTCCGATAAAGACCCTCTAAAACGCATTGGTTGGCGAGTTATCGTCAAAACAAGTTTGAACCAATTTTTACCGGACCCCGATTGAATGATTTCATTCCGACACCAAGCATACATCTATAAAGCACTCTTCTTGATTCCACATGGACGAACAAGTGTAATATACAGTAACTCTTTTTGAATCTGCCAGTAAATTTCTTCATCTACGATTGTAGGAGTATCGAGGCCTTCTGGAATATTTAAAGGCAATTTTTTTTGGTCCAAAAAAGGCCCTCTAAAACGCATTGGTTGGCGAGTTATCGTCAAAACAAGTTTGAACCAACACTACCAGTCCCACATTAAATGATTTTTTCTCCGACACTTAGCATACATCTATAAAGCTCTCTCCTCGATTCCCTATGGACTAACAAGTGTTTTATACTGTAATTCTTCCTGAATCTGCCGGGAAATTTCACCATTTATGATTTTAAGAGTATTAAGGCCTTCTGAAATATTTTACGGCTTTTTTTATATTTCCAAAAAAGACCCTCTAAAACGGGATGGTTGGCGAGTTATCGTCAAAACAAGTTTGAACCAACTCTACCAGGCCCCGATTGAATGATTTTTTCTCCGACACTTAGCATACATCTATAAAGCTCTCTCCTCGATTCCCTATGGAGTAAAAAGTGTTTTATACTGTAATTCTTCCTGAATCTGCCGGGAAATTTCACCATTTATGATTGTAAGAGTATTAAGGCCTTCTAAAATATTTTACGGCTTTTTTTATATTTCCAAAAAAGACCCTCTAAAACGGGATGGTTGGCGAGTTATCGTCAAAACACGTTTGAACCAACTCTACGAGGCCCCGATTGAATGATTTTTTCTCTGACACTAAGCATACATCTATAAAGCTCTCTCCTCGATTCCCCATGGACTAACAAGTGTTATATACAGTAATTCTTTCTGAATCTGCCGGGAAATGTCACGATTTATGATTGTAAGTGTTTGAAGGACTCATGGAATATTTTAAGGCTATTTTCATTGAACCAAAAAAACCCCTTTAAAACGCATTGGTTGGCGAGTTATCGTCAAAACAAGTTTGAACCAACTCTACCAGGCCCCGATTGAATGATTTTTTCTCCGACACAAAGCATACATCTATAAAGCTCTCTCCTAGATTCCCCATGGACAAACAAGTGTTATATACAATAATTCTTTCTGAATCTGCCGGGAAATGTCACGATTTATGATTGTAAGTGTTTGAAGGACTTATGGAATATTTTGAGGCTATTTTCATTGAACCAAAAAAACCCCTTTAAAACGCATTGGTTGGCGAGTTATCGTCAAAACAAGTTTGAACCAACTCTACCAGGCCCCGATTGAATGATTTTTTCTCCGACACAAAGCATACATCTATAAAGCTCTCTCCTAGATTCCCCATGGACAAACAAGTGTTATATACAATAATTCTTTCTGAATCTGCCGGGAAATGTCACGATTTATGATTGTAAGTGTTTGAAGGACTTATGGAATATTTTGAGGCTATTTTCATTGAACCAAAAAAACCCCTTTAAAACGCATTGGTTGGCGAGTTATCGTCAAAACAAGTTTGAACCAACTCTACCAGGCCCCGATTGAATGATTTTTTCTCCGACACAAAGCATACATCTATAGAGCTCTCTCCTAGATTCCCCATGGACAAACAAGTGTTATATACAGTAATTCTTTCTGAATCTGCCAGGAAATTTCACCATTTATGATTGTAAGAGTATTAAGGCCTTCTAAAATATTTTACTGCTATTTTTATATTTCCAAAAAAGACCCTCTAAAACGGGATGGTTGGCGAGTTATCGTCAAAACACGTTTGAACCAACTCTACGAGGCCCCAATTGAATGATTTTTTCTCTGACACAAAGCATACATCTATAAAGCTCTCTCCTAGATTCCCCATGGACAAACAAGTGTTATATACAGTAATTCTTTCTGAATCTGCCAGGAAATTTCACCATTTATGATTGTAAGAGTATTAAGGCCTTCTAAAATATTTTACTGCTATTTTTATATTTCCAAAAAAGACCCCCTAAAACGGGATGGTTGGCGAGTTATCGTCAAAACACGTTTGAACCAACTCTACGAGGCCCCGACTGAATGATTTTTTCTCTGACACTAAGCATACATCTATAAAGCTCTCTCGTAGATTCCCCATGGACTAACAAGCGTTATATACAGTAATTCTTTCTGAATCTGCCAGGAAATTTCACCATTTATGATTAAAAGAGTATTAAGGCCTCCTTAAATATTTTAGGGCTATTTTTATATTTCCAAAAAAGACCCTCTAAAACGCAATGGTTGGCAAGTTATCGTCAAAACAAGTTTGAACCAACTCTACCAGGCCCCAATTGAATGATTTTTTCTCTGACACCAAGCATACATCTATAAAGCTCTCTCCTCGATTATTCATGGACTAATAAGTGTTATATACAGTAGTTATTTCTGAATCTGCTTCAAAATTTAACCATATATGATTTTAAGAGTTTTAAGGCCTTCTGGAATATTTAAGAGCTATTTTTATATTTCCGAAAAAGACCCTCTAAAACCTGATCGTTGGCGAGTTATCGTCAAAACAAGTTTGAACCATTCCTACCAGGCCCAGATCGAAATATTTTTCTCCGAAACTAAGCATACGTCTTTAAAAGCTCTCTCCTCGATTTCCCATGGACTAAAAAGTGTTATATACAGTAATTCTTTCTGAATCTGCCAGGAAATGTCACGATTTATGATTGTTAGAGTTTGAAGGACTTATGGAATATTGAAAGGCTTTTTCCATTGGTCCGAAAAAGACCCTCTAAAACGCATTGGTTGGCGAGTTATCGTCAAAACAAGTTTGAACCAACACTACCAGTCCCACATTGAATGATTTTTTCTCCGACACTTAGCATACATCTTTGAAAGCTCTCTCCTCGATTCTCTATCAGTAACATGTGTAATGTACACTAATTCTTTTTGAAACTAAGCATACGTCTTTGAAAGCCCTCTGCTCGATACTCCATAAGTAACAGGTGTAATGTACTCTAATTCTTTCTGAAACTGTCCGAAAATTTCACCATTTATGATTGTAAAAGTTTTAAGGCCTTCTATAATATTTGAGGGCTATTTTAATATTTCCGAAAAAGACCCTCTTAAACGCGATGGTTGGAGAGTTATCGTCAAAACAAGTTCGAACCAACTCTACCAGGCCCCGATTGAATGATTTTTTCTCTGACACTAAGCATACATCTATAAAGCTCTCTCCTCGATTCCCCTTGGCCTAACAAGTGTTATATACAGTAATTCTTTCTGAAACTGCCTGGAAATTTCACCATTTATGACTGTAAGAGTTTTAAGGCCTTATGGAATATTTTAAGGCTTTTTTCATTGGTCCGAAAAATACCCTCTTAAAAGCATTAGTTAGCGGATTCTCTTAAAAACAAGTTTGAACCACCTCTACCAGGCCCCGATTGAATGATTTTTTCTCCGACACTCAGCTCACGTCTTTGAAAGCTCTCCCCTTGATTCGCCATGAAGTAACAGATATAATGTACAGTTATTCTTCCTGAATCTGTCGGTGAAATTCACTTTTTATTATTGTAAGATTTTGAAGGACTTCTGAAATATTTTAAGGCTTTTTTCATTGGTCCGAAAAAGACTCTCTTAAACGCATTGGTTGGCGAGTTATCGTCAAAACAAGTTTGAACCAACTCTACCAGGCCCAGATTGAAATATTTTTCTCCGAAACTTAGCATACGTCTTTGAAAGCTCTCCCCTCGACTCCCTATAAACTAACAAGTGTTTTATACAGTAATTCTTTCTGAATCTGTCGGAAAATTTCACCATTTATGATTGTAAGAGTTTGAAGGACTTCTGGAATATTTTAAGGCTTTTTGCATTGGTCCGAAAAAGACCCTCTAAAACGCATTAGTTGGCGAGTTATCGTCAAAACAAGTTTGAACCAACTCTACCAGGCCCAGATTGAAATATTTCTCTCCAAAACTAAGCATACGTCTTTGAAAGCTCTCTCCTCGATTCTCCATGAGTTGACAGGTGTAATGTCTAGTTATTTTTTCTGAATCTGTAGAAAAATTTCACTATTTAATATTGTAACAGTTTAAAGGATTTCTGAAATATTTTAGGGCTATTCTCATTGGTCCGAAAAAGACCCTCTAAGACGCATTTGTTGGCGAGTTATCTTCAAAACAAGTTTGAACCAACTTCATCAGGCCCATATTGAATGATGTTTTCTCCGACACTAAGCATTTATTTATAAAGCTCCCTTCTTAATTCCCCATAAATTAACAAGTGTTAAATACAGTTATTCTTTCTGAATCTATCGGGATATTTCACCAGTTATTATTGTAAGAGTTTTGAGGCCTTCTGAAATATTTCAATTCTTTTTTCATTGGTCCGAAAAAGACCCTTTCAAACGCATGAGTTGGTGAGTTATCGTCCAAACAAGTTTGAACCAACTCTACCAGGCCCAGATTGAATTATCTTTCACCGAAACTAAGCATACGTCTTTGAAAGCTCTCTCCTTGATTCCCCATGGACTTACAAGTGTTATATACAGTATTTCTTTCTGAATCTGCCAGGAAATTACACCATTTATAATTGTCAGAGTTTTAAGGCCTTCTATAATATTTGAGGGATATTTTTTTATTTCCGATAAAGACCCTCTAAAACGCATTGGTTGGAGAGTTATCGTCAAAACAAGTTCGAACCAACTCTACCAGGCCCCGATTGAATGATTTTTTCTCTGACACTAAGCATACATCTATAAAGCACTCTTCTTGATTCCACATGGACGAACAAGTGTAATATACAGTAACTCTTTTTGAATCTGCCAGTAAATTTCTTCATCTACGATTGTAGGAGTATCGAGGCCTTCTGGAATATTTAAAGGCAATTTTTTTTGGTCCAAAAAAGGCCCTCTAAAACGCATTGGTTGGCGAGTTATCGTCAAAACAAGTTTGAACCAACACTACCAGTCCCACATTAAATGATTTTTTCTCCGACACTTAGCATACATCTATAAAGCTCTCTCCTCGATTCCCTATGGACTAACAAGTGTTTTATACTGTAATTCTTCCTGAATCTGCCGGGAAATTTCACCATTTATGATTTTAAGAGTATTAAGGCCTTCTGAAATATTTTACGGCTTTTTTTATATTTCCAAAAAAGACCCTCTAAAACGGGATGGTTGGCGAGTTATCGTCAAAACAAGTTTGAACCAACTCTACCAGGCCCCGATTGAATGATTTTTTCTCCGACACTTAGCATACATCTATAAAGCTCTCTCCTCGATTCCCTATGGAGTAAAAAGTGTTTTATACTGTAATTCTTCCTGAATCTGCCGGGAAATTTCACCATTTATGATTGTAAGAGTATTAAGGCCTTCTAAAATATTTTACGGCTTTTTTTATATTTCCAAAAAAGACCCTCTAAAACGGGATGGTTGGCGAGTTATCGTCAAAACACGTTTGAACCAACTCTACGAGGCCCCGATTGAATGATTTTTTCTCTGACACTAAGCATACATCTATAAAGCTCTCTCCTCGATTCCCCATGGACTAACAAGTGTTATATACAGTAATTCTTTCTGAATCTGCCGGGAAATGTCACGATTTATGATTGTAAGTGTTTGAAGGACTCATGGAATATTTTAAGGCTATTTTCATTGAACCAAAAAAACCCCTTTAAAACGCATTGGTTGGCGAGTTATCGTCAAAACAAGTTTGAACCAACTCTACCAGGCCCCGATTGAATGATTTTTTCTCCGACACAAAGCATACATCTATAAAGCTCTCTCCTAGATTCCCCATGGACAAACAAGTGTTATATACAATAATTCTTTCTGAATCTGCCGGGAAATGTCACGATTTATGATTGTAAGTGTTTGAAGGACTTATGGAATATTTTGAGGCTATTTTCATTGAACCAAAAAAACCCCTTTAAAACGCATTGGTTGGCGAGTTATCGTCAAAACAAGTTTGAACCAACTCTACCAGGCCCCGATTGAATGATTTTTTCTCCGACACAAAGCATACATCTATAAAGCTCTCTCCTAGATTCCCCATGGACAAACAAGTGTTATATACAATAATTCTTTCTGAATCTGCCGGGAAATGTCACGATTTATGATTGTAAGTGTTTGAAGGACTTATGGAATATTTTGAGGCTATTTTCATTGAACCAAAAAAACCCCTTTAAAACGCATTGGTTGGCGAGTTATCGTCAAAACAAGTTTGAACCAACTCTACCAGGCCCCGATTGAATGATTTTTTCTCCGACACAAAGCATACATCTATAGAGCTCTCTCCTAGATTCCCCATGGACAAACAAGTGTTATATACAGTAATTCTTTCTGAATCTGCCAGGAAATTTCACCATTTATGATTGTAAGAGTATTAAGGCCTTCTAAAATATTTTACTGCTATTTTTATATTTCCAAAAAAGACCCTCTAAAACGGGATGGTTGGCGAGTTATCGTCAAAACACGTTTGAACCAACTCTACGAGGCCCCAATTGAATGATTTTTTCTCTGACACAAAGCATACATCTATAAAGCTCTCTCCTAGATTCCCCATGGACAAACAAGTGTTATATACAGTAATTCTTTCTGAATCTGCCAGGAAATTTCACCATTTATGATTGTAAGAGTATTAAGGCCTTCTAAAATATTTTACTGCTATTTTTATATTTCCAAAAAAGACCCCCTAAAACGGGATGGTTGGCGAGTTATCGTCAAAACACGTTTGAACCAACTCTACGAGGCCCCGACTGAATGATTTTTTCTCTGACACTAAGCATACATCTATAAAGCTCTCTCGTAGATTCCCCATGGACTAACAAGCGTTATATACAGTAATTCTTTCTGAATCTGCCAGGAAATTTCACCATTTATGATTAAAAGAGTATTAAGGCCTCCTTAAATATTTTAGGGCTATTTTTATATTTCCAAAAAAGACCCTCTAAAACGCAATGGTTGGCAAGTTATCGTCAAAACAAGTTTGAACCAACTCTACCAGGCCCCAATTGAATGATTTTTTCTCTGACACCAAGCATACATCTATAAAGCTCTCTCCTCGATTATTCATGGACTAATAAGTGTTATATACAGTAGTTATTTCTGAATCTGCTTCAAAATTTAACCATATATGATTTTAAGAGTTTTAAGGCCTTCTGGAATATTTAAGAGCTATTTTTATATTTCCGAAAAAGACCCTCTAAAACCTGATCGTTGGCGAGTTATCGTCAAAACAAGTTTGAACCATTCCTACCAGGCCCAGATCGAAATATTTTTCTCCGAAACTAAGCATACGTCTTTAAAAGCTCTCTCCTCGATTTCCCATGGACTAAAAAGTGTTATATACAGTAATTCTTTCTGAATCTGCCAGGAAATGTCACGATTTATGATTGTTAGAGTTTGAAGGACTTATGGAATATTGAAAGGCTTTTTCCATTGGTCCGAAAAAGACCCTCTAAAACGCATTGGTTGGCGAGTTATCGTCAAAACAAGTTTGAACCAACACTACCAGTCCCACATTGAATGATTTTTTCTCCGACACTTAGCATACATCTTTGAAAGCTCTCTCCTCGATTCTCTATCAGTAACATGTGTAATGTACACTAATTCTTTTTGAAACTAAGCATACGTCTTTGAAAGCCCTCTGCTCGATACTCCATAAGTAACAGGTGTAATGTACTCTAATTCTTTCTGAAACTGTCCGAAAATTTCACCATTTATGATTGTAAAAGTTTTAAGGCCTTCTATAATATTTGAGGGCTATTTTAATATTTCCGAAAAAGACCCTCTTAAACGCGATGGTTGGAGAGTTATCGTCAAAACAAGTTCGAACCAACTCTACCAGGCCCCGATTGAATGATTTTTTCTCTGACACTAAGCATACATCTATAAAGCTCTCTCCTCGATTCCCCTTGGCCTAACAAGTGTTATATACAGTAATTCTTTCTGAAACTGCCTGGAAATTTCACCATTTATGACTGTAAGAGTTTTAAGGCCTTATGGAATATTTTAAGGCTTTTTTCATTGGTCCGAAAAATACCCTCTTAAAAGCATTAGTTAGCGGATTCTCTTAAAAACAAGTTTGAACCACCTCTACCAGGCCCCGATTGAATGATTTTTTCTCCGACACTCAGCTCACGTCTTTGAAAGCTCTCCCCTTGATTCGCCATGAAGTAACAGATATAATGTACAGTTATTCTTCCTGAATCTGTCGGTGAAATTCACTTTTTATTATTGTAAGATTTTGAAGGACTTCTGAAATATTTTAAGGCTTTTTTCATTGGTCCGAAAAAGACTCTCTTAAACGCATTGGTTGGCGAGTTATCGTCAAAACAAGTTTGAACCAACTCTACCAGGCCCAGATTGAAATATTTTTCTCCGAAACTTAGCATACGTCTTTGAAAGCTCTCCCCTCGACTCCCTATAAACTAACAAGTGTTTTATACAGTAATTCTTTCTGAATCTGTCGGAAAATTTCACCATTTATGATTGTAAGAGTTTGAAGGACTTCTGGAATATTTTAAGGCTTTTTGCATTGGTCCGAAAAAGACCCTCTAAAACGCATTAGTTGGCGAGTTATCGTCAAAACAAGTTTGAACCAACTCTACCAGGCCCAGATTGAAATATTTCTCTCCAAAACTAAGCATACGTCTTTGAAAGCTCTCTCCTCGATTCTCCATGAGTTGACAGGTGTAATGTCTAGTTATTTTTTCTGAATCTGTAGAAAAATTTCACTATTTAATATTGTAACAGTTTAAAGGATTTCTGAAATATTTTAGGGCTATTCTCATTGGTCCGAAAAAGACCCTCTAAGACGCATTTGTTGGCGAGTTATCTTCAAAACAAGTTTGAACCAACTTCATCAGGCCCATATTGAATGATGTTTTCTCCGACACTAAGCATTTATTTATAAAGCTCCCTTCTTAATTCCCCATAAATTAACAAGTGTTAAATACAGTTATTCTTTCTGAATCTATCGGGATATTTCACCAGTTATTATTGTAAGAGTTTTGAGGCCTTCTGAAATATTTCAATTCTTTTTTCATTGGTCCGAAAAAGACCCTTTCAAACGCATGAGTTGGTGAGTTATCGTCCAAACAAGTTTGAACCAACTCTACCAGGCCCAGATTGAATTATCTTTCACCGAAACTAAGCATACGTCTTTGAAAGCTCTCTCCTTGATTCCCCATGGACTTACAAGTGTTATATACAGTATTTCTTTCTGAATCTGCCAGGAAATTACACCATTTATAATTGTCAGAGTTTTAAGGCCTTCTATAATATTTGAGGGATATTTTTTTATTTCCGATAAAGACCCTCTAAAACGCATTGGTTGGCGAGTTATCGTCAAAACAAGTTTGAACCAATTTTTACCGGACCCCGATTGAATGATTTCATTCCGACACCAAGCATACATCTATAAAGCACTCTTCTTGATTCCACATGGACGAACAAGTGTAATATACAGTAACTCTTTTTGAATCTGCCAGTAAATTTCTTCATCTACGATTGTAGGAGTATCGAGGCCTTCTGGAATATTTAAAGGCAATTTTTTTTGGTCCAAAAAAGGCCCTCTAAAACGCATTGGTTGGCGAGTTATCGTCAAAACAAGTTTGAACCAACACTACCAGTCCCACATTAAATGATTTTTTCTCCGACACTTAGCATACATCTATAAAGCTCTCTCCTCGATTCCCTATGGACTAACAAGTGTTTTATACTGTAATTCTTCCTGAATCTGCCGGGAAATTTCACCATTTATGATTTTAAGAGTATTAAGGCCTTCTGAAATATTTTACGGCTTTTTTTATATTTCCAAAAAAGACCCTCTAAAACGGGATGGTTGGCGAGTTATCGTCAAAACAAGTTTGAACCAACTCTACCAGGCCCCGATTGAATGATTTTTTCTCCGACACTTAGCATACATCTATAAAGCTCTCTCCTCGATTCCCTATGGAGTAAAAAGTGTTTTATACTGTAATTCTTCCTGAATCTGCCGGGAAATTTCACCATTTATGATTGTAAGAGTATTAAGGCCTTCTAAAATATTTTACGGCTTTTTTTATATTTCCAAAAAAGACCCTCTAAAACGGGATGGTTGGCGAGTTATCGTCAAAACACGTTTGAACCAACTCTACGAGGCCCCGATTGAATGATTTTTTCTCTGACACTAAGCATACATCTATAAAGCTCTCTCCTCGATTCCCCATGGACTAACAAGTGTTATATACAGTAATTCTTTCTGAATCTGCCGGGAAATGTCACGATTTATGATTGTAAGTGTTTGAAGGACTCATGGAATATTTTAAGGCTATTTTCATTGAACCAAAAAAACCCCTTTAAAACGCATTGGTTGGCGAGTTATCGTCAAAACAAGTTTGAACCAACTCTACCAGGCCCCGATTGAATGATTTTTTCTCCGACACAAAGCATACATCTATAAAGCTCTCTCCTAGATTCCCCATGGACAAACAAGTGTTATATACAATAATTCTTTCTGAATCTGCCGGGAAATGTCACGATTTATGATTGTAAGTGTTTGAAGGACTTATGGAATATTTTGAGGCTATTTTCATTGAACCAAAAAAACCCCTTTAAAACGCATTGGTTGGCGAGTTATCGTCAAAACAAGTTTGAACCAACTCTACCAGGCCCCGATTGAATGATTTTTTCTCCGACACAAAGCATACATCTATAAAGCTCTCTCCTAGATTCCCCATGGACAAACAAGTGTTATATACAATAATTCTTTCTGAATCTGCCGGGAAATGTCACGATTTATGATTGTAAGTGTTTGAAGGACTTATGGAATATTTTGAGGCTATTTTCATTGAACCAAAAAAACCCCTTTAAAACGCATTGGTTGGCGAGTTATCGTCAAAACAAGTTTGAACCAACTCTACCAGGCCCCGATTGAATGATTTTTTCTCCGACACAAAGCATACATCTATAGAGCTCTCTCCTAGATTCCCCATGGACAAACAAGTGTTATATACAGTAATTCTTTCTGAATCTGCCAGGAAATTTCACCATTTATGATTGTAAGAGTATTAAGGCCTTCTAAAATATTTTACTGCTATTTTTATATTTCCAAAAAAGACCCTCTAAAACGGGATGGTTGGCGAGTTATCGTCAAAACACGTTTGAACCAACTCTACGAGGCCCCAATTGAATGATTTTTTCTCTGACACAAAGCATACATCTATAAAGCTCTCTCCTAGATTCCCCATGGACAAACAAGTGTTATATACAGTAATTCTTTCTGAATCTGCCAGGAAATTTCACCATTTATGATTGTAAGAGTATTAAGGCCTTCTAAAATATTTTACTGCTATTTTTATATTTCCAAAAAAGACCCCCTAAAACGGGATGGTTGGCGAGTTATCGTCAAAACACGTTTGAACCAACTCTACGAGGCCCCGACTGAATGATTTTTTCTCTGACACTAAGCATACATCTATAAAGCTCTCTCGTAGATTCCCCATGGACTAACAAGCGTTATATACAGTAATTCTTTCTGAATCTGCCAGGAAATTTCACCATTTATGATTAAAAGAGTATTAAGGCCTCCTTAAATATTTTAGGGCTATTTTTATATTTCCAAAAAAGACCCTCTAAAACGCAATGGTTGGCAAGTTATCGTCAAAACAAGTTTGAACCAACTCTACCAGGCCCCAATTGAATGATTTTTTCTCTGACACCAAGCATACATCTATAAAGCTTTTCCTCGATTATTCATGGACTAATAAGTGTTATATACAGTAGTTATTTCTGAATCTGCTTCAAAATTTAACCATATATGATTTTAAGAGTTTTAAGGCCTTCTGGAATATTTAAGAGCTATTTTTATATTTCCGAAAAAGACCCTCTAAAACCTGATCGTTGGCGAGTTATCGTCAAAACAAGTTTGAACCATTCCTACCAGGCCCAGATCGAAATATTTTTCTCCGAAACTAAGCATACGTCTTTAAAAGCTCTCTCCTCGATTTCCCATGGACTAAAAAGTGTTATATACAGTAATTCTTTCTGAATCTGCCAGGAAATGTCACGATTTATGATTGTTAGAGTTTGAAGGACTTATGGAATATTGAAAGGCTTTTTCCATTGGTCCGAAAAAGACCCTCTAAAACGCATTGGTTGGCGAGTTATCGTCAAAACAAGTTTGAACCAACACTACCAGTCCCACATTGAATGATTTTTTCTCCGACACTTAGCATACATCTTTGAAAGCTCTCTCCTCGATTCTCTATCAGTAACATGTGTAATGTACACTAATTCTTTTTGAAACTAAGCATACGTCTTTGAAAGCCCTCTGCTCGATACTCCATAAGTAACAGGTGTAATGTACTCTAATTCTTTCTGAAACTGTCCGAAAATTTCACCATTTATGATTGTAAAAGTTTTAAGGCCTTCTATAATATTTGAGGGCTATTTTAATATTTCCGAAAAAGACCCTCTTAAACGCGATGGTTGGAGAGTTATCGTCAAAACAAGTTCGAACCAACTCTACCAGGCCCCGATTGAATGATTTTTTCTCTGACACTAAGCATACATCTATAAAGCTCTCTCCTCGATTCCCCTTGGCCTAACAAGTGTTATATACAGTAATTCTTTCTGAAACTGCCTGGAAATTTCACCATTTATGACTGTAAGAGTTTTAAGGCCTTATGGAATATTTTAAGGCTTTTTTCATTGGTCCGAAAAATACCCTCTTAAAAGCATTAGTTAGCGGATTCTCTTAAAAACAAGTTTGAACCACCTCTACCAGGCCCCGATTGAATGATTTTTTCTCCGACACTCAGCTCACGTCTTTGAAAGCTCTCCCCTTGATTCGCCATGAAGTAACAGATATAATGTACAGTTATTCTTCCTGAATCTGTCGGTGAAATTCACTTTTTATTATTGTAAGATTTTGAAGGACTTCTGAAATATTTTAAGGCTTTTTTCATTGGTCCGAAAAAGACTCTCTTAAACGCATTGGTTGGCGAGTTATCGTCAAAACAAGTTTGAACCAACTCTACCAGGCCCAGATTGAAATATTTTTCTCCGAAACTTAGCATACGTCTTTGAAAGCTCTCCCCTCGACTCCCTATAAACTAACAAGTGTTTTATACAGTAATTCTTTCTGAATCTGTCGGAAAATTTCACCATTTATGATTGTAAGAGTTTGAAGGACTTCTGGAATATTTTAAGGCTTTTTGCATTGGTCCGAAAAAGACCCTCTAAAACGCATTAGTTGGCGAGTTATCGTCAAAACAAGTTTGAACCAACTCTACCAGGCCCAGATTGAAATATTTCTCTCCAAAACTAAGCATACGTCTTTGAAAGCTCTCTCCTCGATTCTCCATGAGTTGACAGGTGTAATGTCTAGTTATTTTTTCTGAATCTGTAGAAAAATTTCACTATTTAATATTGTAACAGTTTAAAGGATTTCTGAAATATTTTAGGGCTATTCTCATTGGTCCGAAAAAGACCCTCTAAGACGCATTTGTTGGCGAGTTATCTTCAAAACAAGTTTGAACCAACTTCATCAGGCCCATATTGAATGATGTTTTCTCCGACACTAAGCATTTATTTATAAAGCTCCCTTCTTAATTCCCCATAAATTAACAAGTGTTAAATACAGTTATTCTTTCTGAATCTATCGGGATATTTCACCAGTTATTATTGTAAGAGTTTTGAGGCCTTCTGAAATATTTCAATTCTTTTTTCATTGGTCCGAAAAAGACCCTTTCAAACGCATGAGTTGGTGAGTTATCGTCCAAACAAGTTTGAACCAACTCTACCAGGCCCAGATTGAATTATCTTTCACCGAAACTAAGCATACGTCTTTGAAAGCTCTCTCCTTGATTCCCCATGGACTTACAAGTGTTATATACAGTATTTCTTTCTGAATCTGCCAGGAAATTACACCATTTATAATTGTCAGAGTTTTAAGGCCTTCTATAATATTTGAGGGATATTTTTTTATTTCCGATAAAGACCCTCTAAAACGCATTGGTTGGCGAGTTATCGTCAAAACAAGTTTGAACCAATTTTTACCGGACCCCGATTGAATGATTTCATTCCGACACCAAGCATACATCTATAAAGCACTCTTCTTGATTCCACATGGACGAACAAGTGTAATATACAGTAACTCTTTTTGAATCTGCCAGTAAATTTCTTCATCTACGATTGTAGGAGTATCGAGGCCTTCTGGAATATTTAAAGGCAATTTTTTTTGGTCCAAAAAAGGCCCTCTAAAACGCATTGGTTGGCGAGTTATCGTCAAAACAAGTTTGAACCAACACTACCAGTCCCACATTAAATGATTTTTTCTCCGACACTTAGCATACATCTATAAAGCTCTCTCCTCGATTCCCTATGGACTAACAAGTGTTTTATACTGTAATTCTTCCTGAATCTGCCGGGAAATTTCACCATTTATGATTTTAAGAGTATTAAGGCCTTCTGAAATATTTTACGGCTTTTTTTATATTTCCAAAAAAGACCCTCTAAAACGGGATGGTTGGCGAGTTATCGTCAAAACAAGTTTGAACCAACTCTACCAGGCCCCGATTGAATGATTTTTTCTCCGACACTTAGCATACATCTATAAAGCTCTCTCCTCGATTCCCTATGGAGTAAAAAGTGTTTTATACTGTAATTCTTCCTGAATCTGCCGGGAAATTTCACCATTTATGATTGTAAGAGTATTAAGGCCTTCTAAAATATTTTACGGCTTTTTTTATATTTCCAAAAAAGACCCTCTAAAACGGGATGGTTGGCGAGTTATCGTCAAAACACGTTTGAACCAACTCTACGAGGCCCCGATTGAATGATTTTTTCTCTGACACTAAGCATACATCTATAAAGCTCTCTCCTCGATTCCCCATGGACTAACAAGTGTTATATACAGTAATTCTTTCTGAATCTGCCGGGAAATGTCACGATTTATGATTGTAAGTGTTTGAAGGACTTATGGAATATTTTAAGGCTATTTTCATTGAACCAAAAAAACCCCTTTAAAACGCATTGGTTGGCGAGTTATCGTCAAAACAAGTTTGAACCAACTCTACCAGGCCCCGATTGAATGATTTTTTCTCCGACACAAAGCATACATCTATAAAGCTCTCTCCTAGATTCCCCATGGACAAACAAGTGTTATATACAGTAATTCTTTCTGAATCTGCCGGGAAATGTCACGATTTATGATTGTAAGTGTTTGAAGGACTTATGGAATATTTTAAGGCTATTTTCATTGAACCAAAAAAACCCCTTTAAAACGCATTGGTTGGCGAGTTATCGTCAAAACAAGTTTGAACCAACTCTACCAGGCCCCGATTGAATGATTTTTTCTCCGACACAAAGCATACATCTATAAAGCTCTCTCCTAGATTCCCCATGGACAAACAAGTGTTATATACAGTAATTCTTTCTGAATCTGCCAGGAAATTTCACCATTTATGATTGTAAGAGTATTAAGGCCTTCTAAAATATTTTACTGCTATTTTTATATTTCCAAAAAAGACCCTCTAAAACGGGATGGTTGGCGAGTTATCGTCAAAACACGTTTGAACCAACTCTACCAGGCCCCAATTGAATGATTTTTTCTCTGACACAAAGCATACATCTATAAAGCTCTCTCCTAGATTCCCCATGGACAAACAAGTGTTATATACAGTAATTCTTTCTGAATCTGCCAGGAAATTTCACCATTTATGATTGTAAGAATATTAAGGCCTTCTAAAATATTTTACTGCTATTTTTATATTTCCAAAAAAGACCCTCTAAAACGGGATGGTTGGCGAGTTATCGTCAAAACACGTTTGAACCAACTCTACGAGGCCCCGATTGAATGATTTTTTCTCTGACACTAAGCATACATCTATAAAGCTCTCTCGTAGATTCCCCATGGACTAACAAGCGTTATATACAGTAATTCTTTCTGAATCTGCCAGGAAATTTCACCATTTATGATTAAAAGAGTATTAAGGCCTCCTTAAATATTTTAGGGCTATTTTTATATTTCCAAAAAAGACCCTCCAAAACGCAATGGTTGGCGAGTTATCGTCAAAACAAGTTTGAACCAACTCTACCAGGCCCCAATTGAATGATTTTTTCTCTGACACTAAGCATACATCTATAAAGCTCTCTCGTAGATTCCCCATGGACTAACAAGCGTTATATACAGTAATTCTTTCTGAATCTGCCAGGAAATTTCACCATTTATGATTAAAAGAGTATTAAGGCCTCCTTAAATATTTTAGGGCTATTTTTATATTTCCAAAAAAGACCCTCCAAAACGCAATGGTTGGCGAGTTATCGTCAAAACAAGTTTGAACCAACTCTACCAGGCCCCAATTGAATGATTTTTTCTCTGACACTAAGCATACATCTATAAAGCGCTCTCCTCGATTATTCATGGACTCATAAGTGTTATATACAGTAGTTCTTTCTGAATCTGCTTCAAAATTTAACCATATATGATTTTAAGAGTTTTAAGGCCTTCTGGAATATTTAAGAGCTATTTTGATATTTCCGAAAAAGACCCTCTAAAACCTGATCGTTGGCGAGTTATCGTCAAAACAAGTTTGAACCATTCCTACCAGGCCCAGATCGAAATATTTTTCTCCGAAACTAAGCATACGTCTTTAAAAGCTCTCTCCTCGATTTCCCATGGACTAACAAGTGTTATATACAGTAATTCTTTCTGAATCTGCCAGGAAATGTCACGATTTATGATTGTTAGAGTTTGAAGGACTTATGGAATATTGAAAGGCTTTTTCCATTGGTCCGAAAAAGACCCTCTAAAACGCATGGGTTGGCGAGTTATCGTCAAAACAAGTTTGAACCAACACTACCAGTCCCACATTGAATGATTTTTTCTCCGACACTTAGCATACATCTTTGAAAGCTCTCTCCTCGATTCTCTATCAGTAACATGTGTAATGTACACTAATTCTTTTTGAAACTAAGCATACGTCTTTGAAAGCCCTCTGCTCGATACTCCATAAGTAACAGGTGTAATGTACTCTAATTCTTTCTGAAACTGTCCGAAAATTTCACCATTTATGATTGTAAAAGTTTTAAGGCCTTCTATAATATTTGAGGGCTATTTTAATATTTCCGAAAAAGACCCTCTTAAACGCGATGGTTGGAGAGTTATCGTCAAAACAAGTTCGAACCAACTCTACCAGGCCCCGATTGAATGATTTTTTCTCTGACACTAAGCATACATCTATAAAGCTCTCTCCTCGATTCCCCTTGGCCTAACAAGTGTTATATACAGTAATTCTTTCTGAAACTGCCTGGAAATTTCACCATTTATGACTGTAAGAGTTTTAAGGCCTTATGGAATATTTTAAGGCTTTTTTCATTGGTCCGAAAAATACCCTCTTAAAAGCATTAGTTAGCGGATTCTCTTAAAAACAAGTTTGAACCACCTCTACCAGGCCCCGATTGAATGATTTTTTCTCCGACACTCAGCTCACGTCTTTGAAAGCTCTCCCCTTGATTCGCCATGAAGTAACAGATATAATGTACAGTTATTCTTCCTGAATCTGTCGGTGAAATTCACTTTTTATTATTGTAAGATTTTGAAGGACTTCTGAAATATTTTAAGGCTTTTTTCATTGGTCCGAAAAAGACTCTCTTAAACGCATTGGTTGGCGAGTTATCGTCAAAACAAGTTTGAACCAACTCTACCAGGCCCAGATTGAAATATTTTTCTCCGAAACTTAGCATACGTCTTTGAAAGCTCTCCCCTCGACTCCCTATAAACTAACAAGTGTTTTATACAGTAATTCTTTCTGAATCTGTCGGAAAATTTCACCATTTATGATTGTAAGAGTTTGAAGGACTTCTGGAATATTTTAAGGCTTTTTGCATTGGTCCGAAAAAGAGCCTCTAAAACGCATTAGTTGGCGAGTTATCGTCAAAACAAGTTTGAACCAACTCTACCAGGCCCAGATTGAAATATTTCTCTCCAAAACTAAGCATACGTCTTTGAAAGCTCTCTCCTCGATTCTCCATGAGTTGACAGGTGTAATGTCTAGTTATTTTTTCTGAATCTGTAGAAAAATTTCACTATTTAATATTGTAACAGTTTAAAGGATTTCTGAAATATTTTAGGGCTATTCTCATTGGTCCGAAAAAGACCCTCTAAGACGCATTTGTTGGCGAGTTATCTTCAAAACAAGTTTGAACCAACTTCATCAGGCCCATATTGAATGATGTTTTCTCCGACACTAAGCATTTATTTATAAAGCTCCCTTCTTAATTCCCCATAAATTAACAAGTGTTAAATACAGTTATTCTTTCTGAATCTATCGGGATATTTCACCAGTTATTATTGTAAGAGTTTTGAGGCCTTCTGAAATATTTCAATTCTTTTTTCATTGGTCCGAAAAAGACCCTTTCAAACGCATGAGTTGGTGAGTTATCGTCCAAACAAGTTTGAACCAACTCTACCAGGCCCAGATTGAATTATCTTTCACCGAAACTAAGCATACGTCTTTGAAAGCTCTCTCCTTGATTCCCCATGGACTTACAAGTGTTATATACAGTATTTCTTTCTGAATCTGCCAGGAAATTACACCATTTATAATTGTCAGAGTTTTAAGGCCTTCTATAATATTTGAGGGATATTTTTTTATTTCCGATAAAGACCCTCTAAAACGCATTGGTTGGCGAGTTATCGTCAAAACAAGTTTGAACCAATTTTTACCGGACCCCGATTGAATGATTTCATTCCGACACCAAGCATACATCTATAAAGCACTCTTCTTGATTCCACATGGACGAACAAGTGTAATATACAGTAACTCTTTTTGAATCTGCCAGTAAATTTCTTCATCTACGATTGTAGGAGTATCGAGGCCTTCTGGAATATTTAAAGGCAATTTTTTTTGGTCCAAAAAAGGCCCTCTAAAACGCATTGGTTGGCGAGTTATCGTCAAAACAAGTTTGAACCAACACTACCAGTCCCACATTAAATGATTTTTTCTCCGACACTTAGCATACATCTATAAAGCTCTCTCCTCGATTCCCTATGGACTAACAAGTGTTTTATACTGTAATTCTTCCTGAATCTGCCGGGAAATTTCACCATTTATGATTTTAAGAGTATTAAGGC
Source organism: Encarsia formosa (assembly GCA_038277355.1). Lineage (NCBI taxonomy): Eukaryota > Metazoa > Arthropoda > Insecta > Hymenoptera > Aphelinidae > Encarsia > Encarsia formosa. Next base: position 58,040,856 of record CM076188.1, on the reverse strand, counting down.
CTTCTGAAATATTTTACGGCTTTTTTTATATTTCCAAAAAAGACCCTCTAAAACGGGATGGTTGGCGAGTTATCGTCAAAACAAGTTTGAACCAACTCTACCAGGCCCCGATTGAATGATTTTTTCTCCGACACTTAGCATACATCTATAAAGCTCTCTCCTCGATTCCCTATGGAGTAAAAAGTGTTTTATACTGTAATTCTTCCTGAATCTGCCGGGAAATTTCACCATTTATGATTGTAAGAGTATTAAGGCCTTCTAAAATATTTTACGGCTTTTTTTATATTTCCAAAAAAGACCCTCTAAAACGGGATGGTTGGCGAGTTATCGTCAAAACACGTTTGAACCAACTCTACGAGGCCCCGATTGAATGATTTTTTCTCTGACACTAAGCATACATCTATAAAGCTCTCTCCTCGATTCCCCATGGACTAACAAGTGTTATATACAGTAATTCTTTCTGAATCTGCCGGGAAATGTCACGATTTATGATTGTAAGTGTTTGAAGGACTTATGGAATATTTTAAGGCTATTTTCATTGAACCAAAAAAACCCCTTTAAAACGCATTGGTTGGCGAGTTATCGTCAAAACAAGTTTGAACCAACTCTACCAGGCCCCGATTGAATGATTTTTTCTCCGACACAAAGCATACATCTATAAAGCTCTCTCCTAGATTCCCCATGGACAAACAAGTGTTATATACAGTAATTCTTTCTGAATCTGCCGGGAAATGTCACGATTTATGATTGTAAGTGTTTGAAGGACTTATGGAATATTTTAAGGCTATTTTCATTGAACCAAAAAAACCCCTTTAAAACGCATTGGTTGGCGAGTTATCGTCAAAACAAGTTTGAACCAACTCTACCAGGCCCCGATTGAATGATTTTTTCTCCGACACAAAGCATACATCTATAAAGCTCTCTCCTAGATTCCCCATGGACAAACAAGTGTTATATACAGTAATTCTTTCTGAATCTGCCAGGAAATTTCACCATTTATGATTGTAAGAGTATTAAGGCCTTCTAAAATATTTTACTGCTATTTTTATATTTCCAAAAAAGACCCTCTAAAACGGGATGGTTGGCGAGTTATCGTCAAAACACGTTTGAACCAACTCTACCAGGCCCCAATTGAATGATTTTTTCTCTGACACAAAGCATACATCTATAAAGCTCTCTCCTAGATTCCCCATGGACAAACAAGTGTTATATACAGTAATTCTTTCTGAATCTGCCAGGAAATTTCACCATTTATGATTGTAAGAATATTAAGGCCTTCTAAAATATTTTACTGCTATTTTTATATTTCCAAAAAAGACCCTCTAAAACGGGATGGTTGGCGAGTTATCGTCAAAACACGTTTGAACCAACTCTACGAGGCCCCGATTGAATGATTTTTTCTCTGACACTAAGCATACATCTATAAAGCTCTCTCGTAGATTCCCCATGGACTAACAAGCGTTATATACAGTAATTCTTTCTGAATCTGCCAGGAAATTTCACCATTTATGATTAAAAGAGTATTAAGGCCTCCTTAAATATTTTAGGGCTATTTTTATATTTCCAAAAAAGACCCTCCAAAACGCAATGGTTGGCGAGTTATCGTCAAAACAAGTTTGAACCAACTCTACCAGGCCCCAATTGAATGATTTTTTCTCTGACACTAAGCATACATCTATAAAGCTCTCTCGTAGATTCCCCATGGACTAACAAGCGTTATATACAGTAATTCTTTCTGAATCTGCCAGGAAATTTCACCATTTATGATTAAAAGAGTATTAAGGCCTCCTTAAATATTTTAGGGCTATTTTTATATTTCCAAAAAAGACCCTCCAAAACGCAATGGTTGGCGAGTTATCGTCAAAACAAGTTTGAACCAACTCTACCAGGCCCCAATTGAATGATTTTTTCTCTGACACTAAGCATACATCTATAAAGCGCTCTCCTCGATTATTCATGGACTCATAAGTGTTATATACAGTAGTTCTTTCTGAATCTGCTTCAAAATTTAACCATATATGATTTTAAGAGTTTTAAGGCCTTCTGGAATATTTAAGAGCTATTTTGATATTTCCGAAAAAGACCCTCTAAAACCTGATCGTTGGCGAGTTATCGTCAAAACAAGTTTGAACCATTCCTACCAGGCCCAGATCGAAATATTTTTCTCCGAAACTAAGCATACGTCTTTAAAAGCTCTCTCCTCGATTTCCCATGGACTAACAAGTGTTATATACAGTAATTCTTTCTGAATCTGCCAGGAAATGTCACGATTTATGATTGTTAGAGTTTGAAGGACTTATGGAATATTGAAAGGCTTTTTCCATTGGTCCGAAAAAGACCCTCTAAAACGCATGGGTTGGCGAGTTATCGTCAAAACAAGTTTGAACCAACACTACCAGTCCCACATTGAATGACTTTTTCTCCGACACTTAGCATACATCTATAAAGCTTTCTCCTCGATTCCCTATGGACTAACAAGTGTTTTATACTGTAATTCTTCCTGAATCTGCCGGGAAATTTCACCATTTATGATTTTAAGAGTATTAAGGCCTTCTGAAATATTTTACGGCTTTTTTTATATTTCCAAAAAAGACCCTCTAAAACGGGATGGTTGGCGAGTTATCGTCAAAACAAGTTTGAACCAACTCTACCAGGCCCCGATTGAATGATTTTTTCTCCGACACTTAGCATACATCTATAAAGCTCTCTCCTCGATTCCCTATGGAGTAAAAAGTGTTTTATACTGTAATTCTTCCTGAATCTGCCGGGAAATGTCACCATTTATTATTAAGAGGGTTTGAAGGACTTCTGGAATATTTTAAGGCTTTTTTCATTGGTCCGAAAAGGACCCTCATAAACGCATTGGTTGGCGAGTTATCGTCAAAACAAGTTTGAACCAACTCTACCAGGCCCCGATTGAATGATTTTTTCACTGACATTAAGCATACGTCTTAGAAAGCTCTATCCTTAATTCTCCATGAGTGACAGGTGTAATGTACACTAATTCTAGAATATCTCAAGGCTATTATTGTTGAACCGAAAAAGACCCTGTAAAACGCATTTGTTGGCGAGTTATCGTCAAAACAAGTCTGAACCAACTCTACTAGATCCGGATTGAAATATTTTTCTCTGAACTAATTATACATCGATGAAAGCGTTCTCCTAGATTCTCCATGAAGTTGCAGGTGTAATGTACGGTGATTCCATCTGAGTCTGTCGGGAAATTACACCATTTATTATTGTAAGAGTTTAAAGGACTTCTAGAATATTTCAAGGCTACTTTTATTAAACCGAAAAAGACCCTTCAAAACGCATTTGTTGGCGAGTTATCGTCAAAACAAGTTTGAACCAACTCTACTAGGCCCAGATTAAAATATTTTTCTCTGAACTAATTATACATCTATTAAAGCATTCTCCTAGATTCTCCATGATGTTGAAGGTATAATGTACGGTAATTCCATCTGAGTCTGTCAGGAAATTACAATATTTATTATTGTAAGGGTTTTGAGGATTTCTAGTATAATTTGAGGCTATTTTCATTGGTCCAAAAAAGACCCTCTAAAACGTATTTGTTGGAGAGTTATCGTCAAAACAAGTTCGATCCAATCTACTAGGCCCAGATTGAAAGATTTTTCTCCGAACTATGCATACATCTTTTAAGCTCTCTCCTAGATTCTCCATGAAGTTGCAGGTATAATGTACGGTAATTCCATCTGAGTCTGTCGGGAAATTACAATATTTATTATTGTAGGGGTTTTTAGGATTTCTAGAATAATTTGAAGCTATTTTTATTGGTCTGAAAAAGACCTTCTAAAACGCATTTGTTGGTGAGTTATCGTCAAAACAAGTCTGAACCAACTCTACTAGTTCCAGATTGAAATATTTTTCTCTGAACTAATTATACATCTATGAAAGCGTTCTCCTAGATTCTCCATGAAGTTGCAAGTATAATGTACGGTTATTCCATCTGAGTCTGTCAGGAAATTACACTATTTATTATTGCAAGGGTTTTTAGGGTTTCTAGAATAATTTAAGGCTATTTTCATTAGTCCGAAAAAGAACTTCTAAATATTTTTCTCTGAAACCAAGCATACAACTTTGAAAGCTCTCTCCTCGTTCCTCCATGAAGTCGCAGGTATAATGTACAGTAATTCCGTCTGAATCTGTCGGGAAATTACACCATTTCTTATTGTTAGGGTATTTAGGATTTCTAGAATAGTTTAAGGCTATTTTCATTGGTCCGAAAAAGACCCTCTAAAACGTATCTGTGGGAGAGTTATCGTCAAAACAATTTCGAACCAACTCTACTAGGCTTATATGGAAATGTTTTTCTCCGAACTATGCATACATTTTTGAAAGCTCTCTCCTAGATTCTCCATGAAGTCGCAGGTATAATGTACAGTAATTCCGTCTGAATCTGTCGGAAAATTACACCATTTATTATTGTAAGGAATTTTAGGATTTCTAGAATAATTTAACTTTTTTCATTGGTCCGAAAAAGACACTCAAAAACGCATTTGTTGGCGAGTTATCGTCAAAACAAGTTTGAACCAACTCTACTAGGCCCAGATTGGAATATTTTTCTCTGAACTAATTATACATCTATGAAAGCACTCTCCTAGATTATCCGAGAAGTTGCTGTTGTAATGTACGGTAATTCCATCTGAGTCTGTCGGGAAATTACACCATTTATTAATGTAAGGGTTTTTAAGGACTTCTAGAATATTTGAAGGCTATTTTTATTGAACCGAAAAAGACCCTTTTAAACGCATTGGTTGGCGAGTTATCATCAAAACAAGTTCGAACCAACTCCACCAGGCCTAGATTGAAATATTTTTCTCTGAACTAAGCATACAACTTTGAAACTCTCTCCTCGATTTTCCATGAAGTAACAGGTACAATGTACAGTAATTCCATCTGAATCTGTCGTAAAATTACACAATTTATTATTAGAAGGGTTTTAAGGACTTCTAGTATAATTTGAGGCTATTTTCATTGGTCCGAAGAAGACCTTCCAAAACAAATTTGTTGGCGAGATATCGACAAAACAAGTTTGACCCAGTCCTACCAGGCCCAGATTAAAATTTTTTTTTTCTCATCTAATTATACATCTATGAAAGCACTATCCTAGATCCTCAATGAAGTTACAAGTATAATGTACAGTAATTCTATCTGAACCTGTCAGGAAATTTCACGACTTAACATTGTAAGGGTTTCAAGGACTTCTAGAATATTTCAAGGCTTTTTTTATTGGTCCGAAAAAGACTCTATAACGCAATTGTTGGTGAGTTATCGTCAAAACAAGTTCGAACCAATTCTACCAAGCCTATATTGAAATAGTTTATTCCGAACTAAGCATCATTCTTTGAAAGTTCTCTCCTGGATTCTCCTCGAAGTGACAGATATAATGTACAGTCATTCCATCTGAATCTGTCGGAAAATTACACCATTTCTTATTGTAAGGGATTTTAGGATTTCTAGAATAATTTAAGGCTATTTTCATTGGTCCAAAAAAGACACTCTAAAACGCATTAGTTGGCGAGTTATCGTCAAAACAAGTTTGAACCAACTCTACCAGGCCCAGATTGAAATATTTCTCTCCAAAACTAAGCATACGTCTTTGAAAGCTCTCTCCTCGATTCTCCATGAGTTGACAGGTGTAATGTCTAGTTATTTTTTCTGAATCTGTAGAAAAATTTCACTATTTAATATTGTAACAGTATAAAGAATTTCTGAAATATTTGAGGGCTATTCTCATTGGTCCGAAAAAGACCCTCTAAGACGCATTTGTTGGCGAGTGATCTTCAAAACAAGTTTGAACCAACTTCATCAGGCCCAGATTGAATGATTTTTTCTCCGACACTAAGCATATATTTATAAAGCTCTCTTCTTAATTCCCCTTAAATTAACAAGTGTTAAATACAGTTATTCTTTCTGAATCTATCGGGATATTTCACCAGTTATTATTGTAAGAGTTTTGAGGCCTTCTGAAATATTTCAATTCTTTTTTTATTGGTCCGAAAAAGACCCTTTCAAACGCATGAGTTGGTGAGTTATCGTCCAAACAAGTTTGAACCAACTCTACCAGGCCCAGATTGAAATATCTTTCACCGGAACTAAGCATACGTCTTTGAAAGCTCTCTCCTTGATTCCCCATGGATTTACAAGTGTTATATACAGTATTTCTTTCTGAATCTGCCGGGAAATTACACCATTTATAATTGTCAGAGTTTTAAGGCCTTCTATAATATTTGAGGGCTATTTTTTTATTTCCGATAAAGACCCTCTAAAACGCATTGGTTGGCGAGTTATCGTCAAAACAAGTTTGAACCAATTTTTACCGGACCCCGATTGAATGATTTCATTCCGACACCAAGCATACATCTATAAAGCACTCTTCTTGATTCCACATGGACGAACAAGTGTAATATACAGTAACTCTTTTTGAATCTGCCAGTAAATTTCTTCATCTACGATTGTAGGAGTATCAAGGCCTTCTGGAATATTTAAAGGCAATTTTTTTTGGTCCGAAAAAGGCCCTCTAAAACGCATTGGTTGGTGAGTCATCGTCAAAACAAGTTTGAACAAACACTACCAGTCCCACATTGAATGATTTTTTCTCCGACACTTAGCATACATCTATAAAGCTCTCTTCTCGATTCCCTATGGACTAACAAGTGTTTTGTACTGTAATTCTTCCTGAATCTGCCGGGAAATTTCACCATTTATAATTGTCAGAAAATTAAGGCCTTCTAAAATATTTTACGGCTTTTTTTATATTTCCAAAAAAGACCCTCTAAAACGGGATGGTTGGCGAGTTATCGTCAAAACAAGTTTGAACCAACTCTACCAGGCCCCGATTGAATGATTTTTTCTACGACACTTAGCATACATCTATAAAGCTCTCTCCTCGATTCCCTATGGACTAACAAGTGTTTTATACTGTAATTCTTCCTGTATCTGCCGGGAAGTTTCACCATTTATGATTGTAAGAGTATTAAGGCCTTCTAAAATATATTTCGGCTTTTTTTATATTTCCAAAAAAGACCCTCTAAAACGTATTTGTTGGAGAGTTATCGTCAAAACAAGTTCGATCCAATCTACTAGGCCCAGATTGAAAGATTTTTCTCCGAACTATGCATACATCTTTGTAAGCTCTCTCCTAGATTCTCCATGAAGTTGCAGGTATAATGTACGGTTATTACATCTGAGTCTGTCGGGAAATTACACCATTTCTTATTGTAAGGGTTATAAGGATTTCTAGAACAATTTAAGGCTATTTTCATTGGTCCAAAAAAGACCCTCTAAAACGTATTTGTTGGAGAGTTATCGTCAAAACAAGTTCGAACCAACTCTACTAGGCCCAGATTGAAAGATTTTTCTCCGAACTATGCATACATCTTTGAAAGCTCTCTCCTAGATTCTACATGAAGTTGCAGGTATAATGTACAGTAATTCTATCCGAATCTGTGGGGAAATAAAACCATTTATTATTGTAATGGTTTTAAGGATTTCTAGAACAATTTAAGGCTATTTTCATTGGTCCAAAAAAGACCCTCTAAAACGGATTTGTTGGCGAGTTATCTTCAAAACAAGTTTGAACCAACTTCATCAGGCCCAGATTGAATGAATTTTTCTCCGACACTAAGCATATATTTATAAAGCTCTCTTCTTCATTCCCCATAAATTATCAAGTGTTGAATACAGTTATTCTTTCTGAATCTATCCGGATATTTCACCAGTTATTATTGTAAGAGTTTTGAGGCCTTCTGAAATATTTCAATTCTTTTTTTATTGGTCCGAAAAAGACCCTTTCAAACGCATGAGTTGGTGAGTTATTGTCCAAACAAGTTTGAACCAACTCTACCAGGCCTAGATTGAAATATCTTTCACCGGAACTAAGCATACGTCTTTGAAAGCTCTCTTCTTGATTCCCCATGGACTTACAAGTGTTATATACAGTAATTCTTTCTGAATCTGCCGGGAAATGTCACGATTTATGATTGTAAGTGTTTGAAGGACTTATGGAATATTTTAAGGCTTTTTCTATTGGTCCGAAAAAGACCCTGTAAAACGCATTTGTTGGCGAGTTACCGTCAAACCAAGTTTGAATCAACTCTACCAGGCCCCGATTGAATGATTTTTTCTCCGACACTTAGCATACATCTATAAAGCTCTCTCCTAGATTCCCCATGAAGTTGCAGGTATAATGTACGGTTATTCCATCTGAGTCTGTCGGGAAATTACACCATTTCTTATTGTAAGGGTTTTAAGGATTTCTAGAACAATTTAAGGCTATTTTCATTGGTCCAAAAAAGACCCTCTAAAACGGGTTGGTTGGCGAGTTATCGTCAAAACAAGTTTGAACCAACTCTACCAGGCCCCGATTGAATGATTTTTTCTCCGACACTTAGCATACATCTATAACGCTCTCTCCTCGATTCCCTATGGACTAACAAGTTTTATATACAGTAACTTATCTGAATCTGCCTCAAAATTAAACCATTTATGATTGTAAGAGTTTTAAGGCCTTCTGGAATATTTAAGGGCTATTTTTATATTTCCGAAAAAGACCCTCTAAAACGCGATGGTTGGCGAGTTATCGTCAAAACAAGTTTGAACAAACTCTCCCAGGCCCCGATTGAATGATTTTCTCTCTGACACTAAGCATACATCTATAAAGCTCTCTCCTCGATTCCCCATGGACTAACAAGTGTTATATACAGTAATTCTTTCTGAATCTGCTTCAAAATTTAACCATATATGATTTTAAGAGTTTTAAGGCCTTTTGGAATATTCAAGAGCTATTTTTATATTTCCGAAAAAGACCCTCTAAAACCTGATCGTTGGCGAGTTATCGTCAAAACAAGTTTGAACCATTCCTACCAGGCCCAGATCGAAATATTTTTCTCCAAAACTAAGCATACGTCTTTTAAAGCCCTCTCCTGGATTCCCCATGGACTTACAAGTGTTATATACAGTAATTCTTTCTGAATCTGCCGGGAAATGTCACCATTTATGATTAAAAGATTTTAAAGGACTTCTGGAATATTTTAAGGCTTTTCTCATTGGTCCGAAAAGGACCCTCTTAAACGCATTGGTTGGCGAGTTATCGTCAAAACAAGTTCGAACCAACTCTACCAGGCCCCGATTGAATGATTTTTTCTCCGACACTAAGCATACGTCTTAGAAAGCTCTCTCCTTAATTCTCCATGAGTGACAGGTGTAATGTACACTAATTCTAGAATATCTCAAGGCTATTATTGTTGAACCGAAAAAGACCCTGTAAAACGCATTTGTTGGCGAGTTATCGTCAAAACAAGTCTGAACCAACTCTACTAGATCCGGATTCAAATATTTTTCTCTGAACTAATTATACATCGATGAAAGCGTTCTCCTAGATTCTCCATGAAGTTGCAGGTGTAATGTACGGTGATTCCATCTGAGTCTGTCGGGAAATTACACCATTTAGTATTGTGAGAGTTTTGAGGATTTCTAGTATAATTTGAGGCTATTTTCATTGATCCGAAAAAGACCCTCTAAAACGTATTTGTTGAAGAGTTATCGTCAAAACAAGTTCGATCCAATCTACTAGGCCCAGATTGAAAGATTTTTCTCCGAACTATGCATACATCTTTGTAAGCTCTCTCCTAGATTCTCCATGAAGTTGCAGGTATAATGTACGGTAATTCTGTCTGAATCTGTCGGAAAATGATACCATTCATTATTGTAAGGGTTTTTAGGATTTCTAGAATAATTTAACTTTTTTCATTGGTCCGAAAAAGACACTCTAAAACGCATTTGTTGGCGAGTTATCGTCAAAACAAGTTCGAACTAACTCTACTAGGCCCAGATTGGAATATTTTTCTCTGAACTAATTATACATTTATGAAAGCACTCTCCTAGATTATCCGAGAAGTTGTAGTTCTAATGTACGGTAATTCCATCTGAGTCTGTCGGGAAATTACACCATTTATTAATGTAAGGGTTTTTAAGGACTTCTAGTATATTTGAAGGCTATTTTTATTGAACCGAAAAAGACCCTTTTAAACGCATTGGTTGGCGAGTTATCATCAAAACAAGTTCGAACCAACTCCACCAGGCCTAGATTGAAATATTTTTCTCTGAACTAAGCATACAACTTTGAAACTCTCTCCTCGATTTTCCATGAAGTTACAGGTATAATGTACAGTAGTTCCATCTGAATCTGTCGGAAAATTACACAATTTATTATTGGAAGGGTTTTAAGGATTTCGAGAATAATTTAAGGCTATTTTCATTGGTCCGAAAAAGATCTTCTAAAACGCATTTGTTGGTGAGTTACCGTCAAACCAAGTTTGAATCAACTCTACTAGGCCCAGATTGAAATATTTTTCTCTGAACTAATTATACATCTATGAAAGCTCTCTCCTAGATTCCCCATGAAGTTGCAGGTATAATGTACGGTTATTCCATCTGAGTCTGTCGGGAAATTACACCATTTCTTATTGTAAGGGTTTTAAGGATTTCTAGAACAATTTAAGGCTATTTTCATTGGTCCAAAAAAGACCCTCTAAAACGTATTTGTTGGAGAGTTATCGTCAAAACAAGTTCGAACCAACTCTACTAGGCCCAGATTGAAAGATTTTTCTCCGAACTATGCATACATCTTTGAAAGCTCTCTCCTAGCTTCTCCATGAAGTTGCAGGTATAATGTACAGTTATTCCGTCTTAATCTGTCGGAAAATTACACCATTTATTATTGTAAGGGTTTTTAGGATTTCTAGAATAATTTAAGGCTATTTTAATTGGTCCGAAAAAGTTATTCTAAAACGCATTAATTGGCGAGTTATCGTCAAAACAAGTTTGATCGAACTCTACTAGGCCCAGATTGAAATATTTTTCTCCGAATTATGCATACATCTTTGAAAGCTCTCTCCTAGATTCTCCATGAAGTTGCAGGTATAATGTACAGTAAATCTATTTGAATCTGTCGGAAAATTACACCATTTATTATTGTAAGGGTTTTTAGGATTTCTAGAATAATTTAAGGCTATTTTCGTTGGTCCGAAAAAGTTACTCTAAAACGCATTAATTGGCGAGTTATCGTCAAAACAAGTTTCATCCAACTCTACTAGGCCCGGATTGAAATATGAGTCTCTGAAACTAAGCATACAACTTTGAAAGCTCTCTCCTCAAATTTCCATGAATTTCGCTGACTAAACTCTAAGAAAGCACTCTCCTAGATTCTCCATGAAGTTACAGGTATAATGTACAGTTATTCCATCTGAATCTGTCGGGAAATTACGGCGTTTATTATTGTTAGGGTTTTAAGGACTTCTAGAATATTTCAAGGCTATTTTCATTGGTCCGAAAAAGACACTCTAAAACGCATTTGTTGGGGAGTTATCGTCGAAAAACGTTCAAACCAACTCTACTAGGCCCAGATTGAAATATTTTTCTCTGAACTATGCATACATCTTTGAAACCTCTCTCCTAGATTCTCCTTGAAGTTGCAGGTATAAAGTACAGTAATTCCATCTGAATCTGTCAGAAAATTACACCATTTATTATTTTAAGGGTTTTTAAGATTTCTAGTATAATTTGAGGCTTTTTTCATTGAACCGAAAAAGACCCTCTAAAACGCATTTGTTGGCAAGTTATCATCAAATCAAGTTCGAACCAACTCTACCAGGCCTGGATTGATATATTTTTCTCTGAAACTAAGCATACAACTTTGAAAGCTCTCTTTTCGATTTTCCATTAAGTTCGCTGACTAAACTCTGTGAAAGCACCTTCCTAGATTCTCGATGAAGTTACAGGTATAATGTAAAGTAATTCCATCTGAATCTGTCGGGAAATTGGGCCATTTATTATTGTTGCAGATTTACTGCTTTATTAATTTTATTTAGTGGCCGGATTAAAAGCTGGTAGGGTAGGGTTATCAAATAAATGGTGAGACAGACAACATTTAAGAAAAACAGTGTTAATTTATTTGTTTTAACACAGCACTCTATTTACAACAATATGCGAATAATTCTAAAATTACAATAAGTGAGTGTATACAGTTTAATAAAAATTATTGTCAAGCAAAAAACTGAGAGGTGAAAATATTATAGTTTAAGTGGAAAATTTACTCTCTTAATTTTCATGTAAAGAAAATTAATTAATTAACTTGAGAAACGCCTAGCTAAAACTCTTTATGGACTTGATTATATTAATTCAAGCCATAAACACAAGTTTTATTTGAGTATAGTTGAGATAAACAAGGCAACAGAAATGGCCTTGAAAAGAGAGAGAGAGAGAGGTGCCCAAGAGAAATTAAAGCAGCAGCAGAGAATGACCTTGACCAGAATAGAAAAGAAAATGGCTGCTTGTAAGACAGCACGAAGAAAGGAGATAGAGAGTGAGAGAATGCACAGTAAATTTTATTGATTTTCTGGCTGCGAAATGACGATGAGAAGCACCGGTAAATTATTGTTACCGGTGCTGCGCAAAAATACCTGAGGATGCCTAGGATGATCTCCTTGCTGAGCTGCTAACCCAAGAATTGAAGTGAATCAAGCCGATCGAATTCAAGATGAGATGTCTCCAGAGTTGACTACCACCAGGTGAATTATTTGTTGAGATGACTGTGCAGATGAGACCACTGCGTTGATGACGAGAAAGAGTCGAGAAAAATGCCAAGTGAAAAGAACCCAAGAGATAACACAAAATGGCGAAAGAAACGTCTTTTCACGAGCGTTGCCGAGAAGAGAACTGGAGAGACGCAGCAGGCCCAGCAGCGTCAGCGACAGCAGATACAGCGCGTAGCTTGAAGGCACGTGAGAGAGAGAGACAGAGCGAAAAATCAATACTCTGCGCAGGTGAGTCAGCGGTTTTGAACCGCTAACGATTAGCAGCGCTAATTTTCGAGAGACGCCGCGGCGACGACATCAACTGTGGACATGGGCGCGAATATTTAAATTTGATAAATTCCGCAACATTCCGCCCGCCATCAACCAATGTGTTGATCACCATCAGTCGAATAAACTGGAAGAACCACCAGTTTTGTCACCGGTCTTTTAGAGTTGCACAGGATGTCTTGAGAGTCACCACTCGAGTAAGTCCATCATTACCAGGGTGAAGTTGAATGACCCGTGCCATGGGCCACTTACTAGGCGGTGAATTCTCATTGGTGAGTAAGACTATCGAACCAACATTGATGTTAAAAAATGGATGTTTCCACTTAGACACAGTTTGCAAGTGATGAATGTATTGAGAAGACCATTGCTTCCAAAACTGTAGAACTTTTTGCTGTATAAGTTGCCATCGAGAGAGCCTGGACGAGTTGAGATCCAGAAGGCTTGGTTCTGGGACCGCATTGAGAGCTGTTCCAATGAGAAAGTGTCCAGGGGTGAGAAACTGAAGATCTTCAGGGTCATCACTGAGAGGTTCCAATGGACGCGAGTTGAGAATACCTTCTATTTGAGTGAGCAGTGTGGTGAGTTCCTTAAAGGTAAGTACGGTATCGCCAATTGTCCTTTTCAGGTGAAATTTTATTAATTTCACAACTGATTCCCATTTTCCATCCATGTGAGGGGCAGCAGGTGGATTGAAATTCCATTTCGTCCCATCTTGAGCCAAAACCCTAGCCAAAGTCGAGTCTTGAGATTGAGCTTGCCTGAATAGAGTCCTCAACTCTTTGCCTGCACCCTGAAAATTGGTACCACAATCCGAGTACATGTGAGAAGGCAAGCCCCTCCTTGATGTAAACCTTCTATAGGCAGCGAGAAAACCCTCTGTTGAGTAATCACTGACTGTCTCCAAGTGTACAGCCGATGATGAAAAGCAAACAAACACGCACAGTCAACCTTTGTAAACTTTTGAACCTCGTCCTTTCCAAGAAGTGATGTTGAGAGGGCCAGCGTAATCTACACCAGAATGGGAAAAAGGACGAGAGGGAGTTACCCTGGCCAAGGGTAGTTGTCCCATGAGTTGCCGAGCTAGAGAACCCCTCTGTCTTGCGCAAACCACACAGTGCACTATGTGAGACTTGACAGTAGCTCGGCCACCAATGATCCAATATTCCTGACGAACTTTCGACAGGGTAAGTTGAGTGCCTCCATGCAAAGTATCCAGGTGAGCTTGACCAATGATGAGTGCTGTGAGAGGTGCGTTTCTAGTGAGAATTGCTGGATGCTTGGTCGAATAACTCAAATTCGTTTGATTTAACCGACCACCAAGCCTCAAAATACCGTAAGCATCCACAAATGGTGTCAATTTATTGAGAGGGTGAGATTTTGAAAGCGTTGAGCTCGAAACCATTTTTATCTCATCAGAGAGATCTTGTTGTTGAGAGAAGCCAATCCAAAATTGTTTTGCTTTGTTAAGCAACTCAGACGAGATGACTGACGACTGCTGGAAATTTCTCTTGAATCGTTGTACTGCAACCATACAGAGAGCTGTGATTCTTAATAATTTGGTGAGAGATGAATACCTGCGTATGAGATTCCACTGTTCCTTGGCAAGAGCAACGGCCACTACTGGTGTAGACTTTCTTTGTTCTGGAAGAGCGTGTAGATCCAGGGGAGCAGCGGGGGCTGGCCAATATTCCTCTGGTTGAGAAAGCCACGGTGGTCCATTCCACCAAAGCTGATGACCAACAAGTTGAGAGGTGAGAATACCACGAGAGGCACAGTCAGCTGGATTACAGTGACCAGGTACATGCCTCCAGTGCGCTTGAGGGACCAACTCTTGAATTGAGTGTACCCTGTTGCGCACGAACTCTTTCCAGCGTGATGGGTGAGAGCTAATCCATGCGAGAGCAGTCTTGGAGTCAGTCCAAAGAATCACAGAGTTTATGTCCAATTTCGTGGTCGATAAGAAATGATGCACCAGTTTGCTGAGAATGTGGGCAGCTACTAATTCCAATCTTGGAATTGAAACTGGTTTGAGAGGGGCCACCTTTGTTTTTGAGCATAACCAAGAAACTGTTATGCCCTTAGTTGATTGAACTCTCGTGTAGATAACTGCAGCCATAGCGAATTGAGAAGCATCCGAGAAACCATGAATATCGACCACTGAGTTTGAAAGTGTTCCAAGCCAACGGGGTAGTGAGATTTTTTCCAAATTTTGGAAATCTTCTCTGATTTCTAACCACTTTTTCTGGGTTGAAGCTGGCACTGCTTCATCCCAATTCAATTTCTGTAACCACAATTCCTGCAGTAGAATTTTGGCCTTGATAACGACTGGTGAGACCATCCCAATTGAGTCGAAGATTTGAGCCACCTCCGACAAGATGTTTCTTTTCGAGATAACTTTACTCACCTCTGGTAAGCAGAGCTTCACAATGATAATATCCCGTTGAGGAGACCAAGTTAATCCGAGGATTTTGGCAGTGCAATCACTAAATGAGATTGAGCTATTTGATTGTGGAGTCGAGCGGTCCAATTTTGAGAATTTCCGATTGTTTGAATTCCATTTGGCTAGTGGAAACCCGCCCGCCATGCACAATCCTTCTAATTGAGCAGCCTTTTCATTGAGAAGAGATAAAGAGTCAGCGCCACCAAAGATGTCATCCGCATACCTTCCAAATGTGAGAGAGTCGATTGCCAATGGAAAACGGGCACCTTCGTCCTTTATGAGTTGTAACAACACTCGGATAGCCAAGAATTGAGCTGCTCGAGTACCATACGTCACTGTTGTCAATTTGTAATGAATTTCCCTGAAAAGTTTGTCGACCCAAATGATTCTTTGTAAATCTTGATCATCTTGGTGGACCAAGATCTGCCTGTACATCTTTGTGACATCAGTAACGAACAAAAATTTGTAGACCCTGAGCCAATGGATAACGTCCAATATGTTGAGAAGCAAATTTTGCCCAGTATGCATGATGTCGTTGAGAGAGTAACCAGATGAAGTAGCAGCCGAACCATTGAATACTACCCTCAGTTTTGTAGTGAGGCTATCCAGTTTGAGAACACCATGATGAGGTAGGTAGTAACAAGGGGTAACGTTGATTGAATCGGCTGGCACTTGAACCATGTGTCCCAATTTGAGGTATTCCTCCATGAACTCAAAATACAATTTTTTGTAATCTTCGTCCTTTGATAATCGTCTCATGATTCCTCGAACACAAGCTTGAGCACGACCAAGAGAATGACCCAGCACGGAAGGATCTTGGATGAGAGGAAGCCGGACAACGTACCTTCCCTGTTGAGTTCGTGAGTGTGTGGTTGAAAAGTGTTCTTCACATTCCTTTTCACCAGCCGTCAAGGCTGCCAGTTGAGAATTTGGGGTTTCCTCCAATGTCCAGAATTTTGAGATAGCTTCATGTAAAGCGTCCAGATTGAGAGGTACTATTGAAAATGATTGTTTTATTGAGCCAGATTCCAAGGAGCAAGGACCAAGTACCAACCAACCAAAGATTGAGAGTTGAGCAATAGGTTCGTGTGGAGCTCCTTTAATAATATTGGGTTTTATGATCAAGCCGTAATGATCAGATCCAAGAATAATATCGATTTTTCGAGGATGTCCAAATTGAGGATCGGCCAGACATAGATTATTGATGTGAGGCCAAGTCCCTTCATCGCATGGTTGAGAAGGTAAGGTCGAAGTGAGACAATTTAGAATATGAACGTGAAGTTTCACTTGAGTATTTCGATATGCAGATTTGAGAATAACCACTGCCTTTCCGTGAGTTTGACCAGCTTTTGAAGCGCCAATACCAAGTATTGAGAATGATGAATGAGTTCGAGGGATTTTGAGCAAGTCCACCAATGCAGATGAGATGAATGATAATTCTGAACCAGGGTCGATGAGAATTCTAATCATGTGAGATGCTGACCCAGTGATGAGAACAGCTACCGCTGTAGCCAAAAGAGAGGTATCCAGGGCGTGAGAAAAACCAAGAGTGATTGCGCCTGCCTCCTATTGTTGTTGTTGAGATGGAGCCAAGGGTAATGAGGGAGTACCAACTGCAGTTGAAGCGACGGATGGGTCCACGTGAATCATGGTGTGATGCATTTTATCGCAAGTCTTGCATCTCGTCTTCGATTGGCAATTTTTAAATGAATGCCTACCCAAACAATTATAACACAATGACTTTTGCGTGACTACCCGTCTGCGATCTGCTGGTGAGAGTTCCCTGAATCCAGAACAGGAAACAATGAAGTGACCCTGTGCACAATGAGAGCAGGTGTGCTGCTGTTGCTGAGTGTTGGGCCTTTGCCCAGATGACCCTTGTGACCCAGATGAGATACCCACGTGAGCTTTTACACTCTTTTGGAAAGGGTGCCAAGGTTGTTGAGATTTACCAGGTTGGGATGCCACAGTTCGATGGGTGCTCTCTATGTTTTCTAAGGCTCGCACCCTGGCCATTAGAAACTTTTCCAATTCTTTGAAGGAGGGAAACTCTGAAGATGATGTGACCGAGGTCTCCCAAGCCTCTCTTGACGGTCGATCCAGGAATTTCAACGTGTTTGCCGTAATGAGAACGTCCCCCAGCCGTTCTGCATCTACGTACGACGCCAATAACTTGAAAGTGTTTGAGGTTGACGTCACCAAAGTATTGAGGGACTTTGAGTCCTTAGGCTGCACCCACGGGACCTTAGTCAACTCATTGAAGAGCTCCTCAATTAAACGACGTTTGTTATCGTAGCGCTCGTTGAGTTTTTGCCAGCCAAGATTGAGACCTTCCAGGGTGAGGGGGTAGTTTTGAACCAAACTCGCAGCTTCCCCAGTCAAGGACCTCTTCAAGTACATGGCCTTGAAGGAATCCAAAATTTTAGTGTTGTTGAGCACCATCTCCTCAAACATTTCCTTGAACGACTGCCACTGAGAGTAGGATCCAGAAAACGGTGGCAAATTGATATCCGGTAACTTCATGTTCTGAGGAGACGTTGACCTTGGGTGAGATGAGGTGACTGGTGGAGCTGGAGGTGTGAGATTTTCCCTGAGCGTTGCCAATTCCATGAGGATGTCCAGGTAAAGAATTTCCATTTTGTTGAGGTAGCCAGCGGTGAAATATTCATCATTGACCATAGTGGCAGGACAAGATGACACCAATTGTCCATGGTCAGATCTAAATGAAAACATCAGTGACTCCACAGACTCACGCCACTGATTGACCACCATCAAACCAGCAGTAGCACCTTTCTCTTTAATTATGGTGCTGTAACTTTCCAAGCTGGTCAACCGCTCTTTTTGAGATCTGGTCCTGCAGATAAAGTCTGCAGGCACAGAGCCAGAGCTTGAGCGAGTCCTGGGCCTGGACCATCCACCACATTCAAGAGATTTTCCTGCTCTGATATACCAGCAGGCTGTAAAAGTACCTTTGGTACAGTGGTAGCAGGAGCTGAGCTACCAGTAGCTCCTAGCGTTGAGTTATCCAACTGTTGAGAGGTCTCATCCGAGTGATGTCCAGTATTGGCTGCTTCAAGTTTGGTCTTATCGCTTGGAGCCTCTGACTTCTTATCCTGAGTATTGTCCATGTCCTGAGATGAGAGGTGCCAACTGATGAAAACCAGGTGCCACTTGTTGAGAAAACCTGAGGGTAATGGTTATGATGATGAGATTATTCAATAACTAGCCCAGCCACCCACCAGCATCCGGCTCGAAGGACCAAATGTAGCAGATTTACTGCTTTATTAATTTTATTAAGTTGCCGGATTAAAAGCTGGTAGGGGAGGGTTATCAAATAAATGGTGAGACAGACAACATTGAAGAAAAACAGTGTTAATTTATTTGTTTTAACACAGCACTCTATTTACAACAACATGCGAATAATTCTAAAATTACAATAAGTGAGTGTATACAGTTTAATAAAAATTATTTCAAAGCAAAAAACTGAGAGGTGAAAATATTAAAGTTTGAGTGGAAAATTTACTCTCTTAATTTTCATGTAAAGAAAATTAATTAATTAACTTGAGAAACACCTAGCTAAAACTCTTTATGGACTTGATTATATTAATTCAAGCCATAAACACAAGTTTTATTTGAGTATAGTTGAGATAAACAAGGCAACAGAAATGGCCTTGAAAAGAGAGAGAGAGAGAGGTGCCCAAGAGAAATTAAAGCAGTAGCAGAGAATGACCTTGACCAGAATAGAAAAGAAAATGGCTGCTTGTAAGACAGCACAAAGAAAGGAGATAGAGAGCGAGAGAATGCACAGTAAATTTTATTGATTTTCTGGCTGCGAAATGACGATGAGAAGCACCGGTAAATTATTGTTACCGGTGCTGCGCAAAAATACCTGAGGATGCCTAGGATGATCTCCTTGCTGAGCTGCTAACCCAAGAATTGAAGTGAATCAAGCCGAACGAATTCAAGATGAGATGTTTCCAGAGTTGACTACCACCAGGTGAATTATTTGTTGAGATGACTGTGCAGATGAGACCACTGCGTTGATGACGAGAAAGAGTCGAGAAAAATGCCAAGTAAAAAGAACCCAAGAGATAACACAAAATGGCGAAAGAAACGTCTATTCACGAGCGTTGCCGAGAAGAGAACTGGAGAGACGCAGCAGGCCCAGCAGCGTCAGCGACAGCAGCAACAGCGCGTAGCTTGAAGGCACGTAAGAGAGAGACAGAGCGAAAAATCAATACTCTGCGCAGGTGAGTCAGCGGTTTTGAACCGCTAACGATTAGCAGCGCTAATTTTTGAGAGACAACGCGGCGACGACATCAACTGTGGACATGGGCGCGAATATTTAAATTTGATAAATTCCGCAACAATTATTGTCAGGGTTTTAAGGACTTCTAGAATATTTCAAGGCTATTTTCATTGGTCCGAAAAAGACATTCTAAAAAGCATTTGTTCGCGTGTTATCGTCAAAACAAGTTCGAATCAACTCTACTAGGGCTGTATTGAAATATTTTTCTCCGAACTAGGCATACATCTTTGAAAGCTCTGTCTTAGATTCTCCATGAAGTTGCAGGTATAATGTATGGTCAGTCCATCTGAGTCTGTCGGTAAATTACACCATTTATTATTGTAAGGATTTTGAGGGTTACTGGAATAATTTAAGGCTATTTTCATTGGTCCGAAAAAGACATTCTAAAACGCATGAGTTGGAGAGTTATCGTCAAAACAAGTTCGAACCAACTCTACTAGGCCCAGATTGAAATATTTTTCTCTGAACTAAGTATACATCTATGAAAGAACTCTCCTAGATTATCCATGAAGTTGCAGTTGTAATGTACGGTAATTCCATCTGAGTCTGTCGGGAAATTACACCATTTATTAATGTAAGGGTTTTTAAGGACTTATAGAATATTTGAAGGCTATTTTTATTGAACCGAAAAAGACCCTTTAAAACGCATTGGTTGGCGAGTTATTATCAAAACAAGTTCGAACCAACTCCACCAGGCCTAGATTGAAATATTTTTCTCTGAACTAAGCATACAACTTTGAAACTCTCTCCTCGATTTTCCATGAAGTTACAGGTATAATGTACAGTAATTCCATCTGAATCTGTCGGAAAATAACACAATTTATTATTGGAAGGGTTTTAAGGATCTCTAGAATAAATTAAGGCTATTTTCATTGGTCCGAAAAAGACACTCTTAGACGCATTAGTTGGCGAGTTATCGTCAGAACAAGTTTTGAATTAACTCTACTAGGCCCAGATTGAAATATGTTTTTCTGAAACTAAGCATACAACTTTGAAAGCTCTCTCCTCAAATTTCCATGAAGTTCGCTGACTTAACTCTGTGAAAGCACTCTCCTAGATTCTCCATGAAGTTACAGGTATAATGTACAGTAATTCCATCTGAATCTGTCGGGAAATTACGGCATTTATTTTTTTTAGGGTTTTAAGGACTTCTAGAATATTTCAAGGCTATTATGATTGAACAGAAAAAGACCCTGTGAAACGCATTTGTTTGCTGAGTGTTTCAGCTTGTTCAGTGAAATATTTTTCTCTGAACTAATTATACATCTATGAAAGCGTTCTCCTAGATTCTCCTGACGGCATTTATTTTTTTTAGGGTTTTAAGGACTTCTAGAATATTTCAAGGCTATTATGATTGAAAAGAAAAAGACCCTGTGAAACGCATTTGTTTGCTGAGTGTTTCAGCTGCGTTCAGTTAAATATTTTTCTCTGAACTAATTATACATCTATGAAAGCGTTCTCATAGATTCTCCATGAAGTTGCAAGTATAATGTACGGTTATTCCATCTGAGTCTGTCGAGAAATTACACCATTTATTATTGCAAGGGTTTTTAGCATTTCTAGAATAATTTAAGGCTATTTTCATTGGTCCGAAAAAGACCTTCTAAATATTTTTCTCTGAAACTAAGCATACAATTTTAAAAGCTCTCTCCTCGATTCTCCATGAAGTTACAGGTATGATGTACAGTTATTCAATTTGAATCGGTCGGAAAATGATACCATTCATTATTGTAAGGGTTTTTAGGATTTCTAGAATAATTTAAGGCTATTTTCATTGGTCCGAGAAAGATTTTCTAAAACGCATTTGTTGGTCAGTTACCGTCAAAACAAGATTGAACCAACTCTACTAGGCCCAGAATGAAATATTTTCATCTGAACTAATTATACATCTAGGAAAGCTCTCTCCTAGATTCCCCATGAAGTTGTAGGTATAATGTACGGTTATTCCATCTGAGTCTGTCGGGAAATTACACCATTTCTTATTGTAAGGGTATTAAGGACTTCTAGAATATTTCAAGGCTATTTTCATTGAACCGAAAAAATCCCTCTGAAACGCATTTGTTGGCGAGTTATCATTAAAACAAGTTCGAACCAACTCTACCAGGCCTCGATTGAAATATTATTCTCTGAAACTAAGCATACAACTTTGAAAGCTCTCTCTTCGATTTTCCATGAAGTTAGCTGACCAAACTCTGTGGAAGCACTCACCTAGATTCTCCATGAAGTTACAGGTATAATGTACAGTCATTACATCTGAATCCGTCAGGAAATTACATCATTTAAGATTGTAAGGGTTTTCAGGATTTCTAGAATATTTCAAGGCTTTTTCATTGGTCCGAAAAACAACCTCTAAAACGCATTTGTTAACGAGTTATCCTCAAAACAAGTTCAAACCAACTCTACCAGGCCTATATTGAAATATTTTTCTTCGAACTATGCATTTATCTTTGAAAGCTCTCTCCTTGTTTCTCCATGAAGTTACAGGTATAATGTACAGTCATTCCATCTGAATCCGTCGTAAAATAACACCATTTATTATTGTAAGGGTTTTTAGGATTTCTAGAATAATTTAAGGTTATTTCAATTTGTCCGAAAAAGACTCTCTAAAACGCATTTTTTGGCGAGTTATCATCAAAACAAGTTTGAACTGACTCTACCAGGCCTGGATTGAAATATTATTCTCTGAAACTAAGCATACAACTTTGAAAGCTCTCTCTTCGATTTTCCATGAAGATAGCTGACCAAACTCTGTGAAAGCACTCTCCTAGATTCTCCAGGAAGTTACAGGTATAATGTACAGTAATTACTTCTGAATCTGTCAGGAAATTACATCATTTAAGATTGTAAGGGTTTTCAGGATTTCTAGAATATTTCAAGGCTATTTTCATTGGTCCGAAAAAGACCCTCCTAAACGCATTTGTTCACGAGTTATCGTCAAAACAAGTTCAAACCAACTCTACCAGGCCTGTATTGAAATATTTTTCTCCGAACTATGCATTTATCTTTGAAAGCTCTCTCCTTGTTTCTCCATAAAGTTACAGGTATAATGTACTGTAATTCTGTCTGAATCTGTCGGAAAATTACACCATTTATTACTGTAGGGGTTTTAAGGATTTCAAGAAAAATTTAAGGCTATTTTCATTGGTCCTAAAAAGACACTCCCAAACGCATTAGTTGACGAGTTATCGTCAAAACAAGTTTGAACCAACTCTACTATGTCCAGATTGAAATATTTTTCTCTGAACTAATTAAACATCTATGAAAGCACTCTCCTAGATTCTCCATGAAGGTACAGGTAAAATGAACAGTAATTCCATCTGAATCTGTCAAGAAATGACACCATTTATTATAGTAAGAGTTTAAAGGACTTATAGAATATTCTTAGGCTATTTTCATTGGTCTGAAAGAGACCCTCTAAAACGCATTTGTTGGCGAGTTATCGTCAAAAAAAGTTCAAACCAACTCTACCAGGCCTATATTGAATTATTTTTCTCCGAACTATGCATTTGTCTATGAAAGCTCTCTCCTCGATTCTCCATGAAGTTACAGGTATAATGTACAGTAATTCCGTCTGAATCTGTCGGAAAATTACACCATTTATTATTGTAGGGGTTTTAAGGATTTCTAGAAAAATTTATGGCTATTTTCATTGGTCCGAAAAAGACACTCTAAAACGAATTAGTTGGCGAGTTTTCGTTAAAACAAGTTTAAACAAACTTTACCAGGCCCAGATTGAAATATTTTCCCTGAACTATTTATACATCTATGAAAGCACTCTCCTAGATTCTCTATGAAAATGCAGGTAAAATGTACGGTTATTCCATCTGAGTTTGTCGGGAAATTACACCATTTATTATTGTAAGGGTTTTAAGGACTTCTAGAATATTTCAAGGCTATTTTCATTTATCCGAAAACGACCCTCTAAAACCTTTTAGTTGGCGAGTTATCGTCAAAACAAGTTCAAACCATCTCTACCAGGCCTATATTGAAATATTTTTCTCCGAAATATGCATACATCTTTGAAAGCTCTCTCCTCGATTCTCCATGAAGTTACAAGTATAATGTACAGTAATTCTATCTGCACTTGTCAGGAAATTTCACGACTTATCATTGTAAGGGTCTTAAGGACTTCTGGAATATTTCAAGGCTATTTTCAGTGGTCCGAAAAAGACCCTCTAAGACTCATTCCTTGGCGAGTCATCGTCAAAACAAGTTTGAACCAACTCTACCAGACCTATGTTGAAATATTTTTCTCCGAACTAAGCATACATCTCTGAAAGCACTCTCCTAGATTCTCCATGAAGTTACAGGTATAATGTACAGTAATTCCATCTGAATCCGTCTAGAAATAACACTATTTATTATTGTGAGGGTTTTAAAGACTTCTAGAATATTTCAAGGCTCTCTTCATTGGTCTAAAAAAGACCCTCTAAATGCATTAGTTGGCGAGTTATCTTCAAAACAAGTTTGAACCAACTATACTAGGCCAAGATTGAAATATTATCCTCTGAACCTAAGCATACAACTTTGAAAGCTCTCTCCTCGATTTTCCATGACGTTCGCTGACTCGAGTGTACATTTTTTTTACACTTTTGAACTTCTGAATGTGATAAGAAACCATTGCATTCAATATTATCAGAGCTTTTAGGACTTCTAGAATATTTCAAGGCTTCTTTGGTTGGTCCGATAAAGACCTTCTTAAACGCATTTGTTGGCGAGATATCGTCAAAACAAGTTTGAACCAATCCTACCAGGCCCAGATTGAAATATTTTTTTCGTAACTAAGCAAACATCTTTGAAAGGTCTCTCCTCAATTTTCCATGAAGTTGTCGCGTGTGAACGTGACAATAATTATTTAATTTAATTTAAGTTTAATTTAATTTAAGTGGGAATTACCCGCTATGAGCAGATCACGCAGTAATCTGCTCGTCACCCTTTTCGCTTGTCTTTGGTAGGATTTATTTGAGGAAAAATAAAAGTAATTTTAAAAGTTAATGATAATTTTATTATTAATCATTATAAAATAGAAATTTTATACGAATTGGAGTTTGGGACGACTTCTTTGGGGAAGGTTTCTACTATTTTATCAATAAAAATTTTGAAATCTCTGTACTCCACGTCGAAATCTCTCTCTATTGTCGGACACTTCATGAAAATATCAAAATGCACTTTTGTTCTAATTAATTTTACCTTTCCCACGTGCTCAAAATAAATCCCGGGGTTGTTGTGGATATCTTTCAATTCAAATAATGGGTTTTCGTCTTTGCACTCAACGTCAACTAAGGTCGAGCTCAAAAACAACAAGACAAACCAAAGCATTTTCTCGGATCGGGCGTTCGAACAGGTTCAGCACGGCTTGTTACTGTAATTGTTGATGATAGGAAAGCTATAGATAGGTAGAAATAGTAAACGTCGAAGATAGGTCGAGATGATGATTATGTGTTTTAATAAAATTTTTTCAAACGGTCTTTGTGTACTAAAATGGTTTTGCCGTTTTGACTGCGCAATAAAGCTGTGTTATTATCTCGAACTTCAAGAACGTCGAAGACTCCGTTGTAAAACTTGTCAAGCTTGTTCTTCCGTGGTAATTTATTTACGTAAACCTTTTCTCCAGGTTGTATTTTCAGGGGCTTAGCGGACTTGCCATGATACATTTCATTGTTGATTTTTGAAGATTCTAAGTTTTTCAGAGCGATTTCCCTAATTTCGGCTATTCTTGAAGCTAGGTCGTAAATATAGCCGTTATAAGTGTCGTTTTCGAAGTCATCCAAGCATGCAGAAGGGGTGCGGGGGTTGCGACCCATCGCGATCTCGTAAGGAGTGAATCCTTTAAGTTCTGGGTCTGCTAACCGATTATCATAATTCTCGACATCCTGGAGCCAAACTCGCAGGGGAGAATTACTTGAATAAAAAGGGATGGATGCGAGGGCGCTTTGCATCAGGGCGGAAGCTTGCAAGTTCGCGAACGCGGCACGAGACTCGTTCAGGGTCACGGCCATGACCGACATATTCTCAGCCATGCGGCGGCCGTGCTCGAGTCGAGCCCGATTTCTCAGGGTTTCGTCCGTGAGGGCTTCTATTTCATCTAGTGTCAAATTTGCACCTGCCATCTTCGAATAGGGCCTAATAAAGTTTTATCAATGAACGACAAGAGTCCGAGAGGAGGTTGAAAGAAAAGTTTACTGTTCGGGGCGATGAGCTAAACAAAGTGGGTAGCAAATTTTCGAACAAAAGTTTTCGAATCGAACAATAAAATTTACACGTCAAACAAAAGAAACAAATTTTATTCGGAGTCTTCGTAAAAGCGAATTGAAAGAAATGGACGGCGAATGAAAGAATAAAAGAAACAAAGAATGTGCGCGTCAGCAATAAGTCGCTAAACTTTCTCTTTGAAATTCTCGAACACAAAAAATATGATGAAATAAATTTGAGCTCTGATTTTCAAAAACTAATTAAACCAGATTTTAAATTAAGTAATTTATTTTTAATTTTAATAAATTTAAATTCCCAAAACAAGATCCAACCAAAGAGTTTAAGCGAAAAGGCAGGTACGGTTCCCCACCAGGGATGCCATTTATGTCACGTGCGAACGTTCTAGAATAATCTTCTAGAATATTTCAATGCTTTTTTCGTTGGGAAATTACACTATTTATTATTGCAAAGGTTTTAAGGACTTCTAGAATATTTCAAGGCTATTTTCATTGGTCCGAAAAAGACCCTCTAAAGCGCAATTGTTGGCGAGTTATCGTCAAAACAAGTTCGAACCAACTCTACCAGGCCTATATTGAAATATTTTTCTCCGAACTAAGCATACATCTTTGAAAGCTCTCTCCTAGATTCTCCATGAAGTTACAGGTATAATGTACAGTAATTCCATCTGAATCTGTCGGAAAATTACACCATTTATTATTGTAAGGGTTTTTAGGATTTCTAGAATAATTTAAGGCTATTTTCATTGATCCGAAAAAGACCCTCTAAAATGCATTTGTTGGCGAGTTATCGTCAAAACAAGTTCGAACCAACTCTACCAGGCCAAGATTGAAATATTTTCTCTGAAACCAAGCATACAACTTTGAAAGCTCTCTCCTCGATTTTCCATGAAGTTCGCTGAATCGACTTTACATTTTTTTTACTCTTTTGAACTTCTGTATGTGATAAGCCGGACTAAGTTCAAAAGAACTTGAAGATTATGTAGAAGAACGGGGTGCTGAACTAATATTCACAGCCGTAGGTGCGCCGTTTTCAAACGGGTTAAATGAAAGGCTGAACCAAACGCTAGTGAACAAGATACGCTGTGCCATTAACGAAAAAACAAAGAAAGTGGGCACCGGTGGCAGAAGAATGCAGAAAAAAATATAACGCGATAGACCATTCAGTCACGGGTTTCTAACCGGAATACCTACTGAATGGAGAATCGACCGATGTGCTGCAACAGAACCGAAAAACAACTTGGGACACAGAAGAAACTTGGAAGAAGACAGAAAGCTCGCGTTACTCTGAACCCGTAAGTCGCATGACTACAATAAGACGAGGTACGACAAGAACAGAATTAACTACAAATTCGAAGAAGGTGACATTGTATATGTAATGAGTAAGAACAAACTAAATAGGAAAAAGTTTGAAGAAATCAGAACCGGTCCATTTAAGATAGAAAAGAAGATATCGGACTCGATATACAAATTGACTACAAACAACAAAAGAAGTACAAGGAGTCTATACCACATCACGAAGCTCATCCCTATAGAGGCATGACAAACGCCAATTCCACTTTAAAAAAAAAGAGGAATTGACGTCTTGGGGGGAGATGTAAGCTTCGTGCGTTTCTCTGGTTGTGCTGTCAGAAAACGGTCTCATGCCGGTTACAGTGTATGCAAGACACGAGCCTTATGAAAGAGTTAAACAGAGAGAGAAAACATGTGCTAGGTCGCACGAGATAGAAACTTTGCATAAACATTACGTTTAGTTAAAACGAGTGAGGTTGATGGAAAGTGGTCAGAATCGTTATAACAATTCTGACACAATATAATTAATTATAATACTGTATGATTGTTTAGAGATCCGTTAAGCAATAGTCTTGATTGTTGATTTTCTATTTTTAGGTTAGTTAAACACATTTTATTTTGTACATATTGTATATACTGTAATCATTATTAATAATTACTCTATTTTTAGACGAATCTTATCGCTGTTGTTTTACTGAATAACCTTTATCTTACAACTATGTTTCATGGATCGATGTCCTATGCTTGGATTTTGAATGAGCTTAAAAGCATGAAGGTTCTGGCAAGACTTTTTATGAATAATGAGAACGTAATCAGATATAAACAAAGCATTAAATCTTTTATATTATATCCTAAAGGGCGGTAGCCCTTTGACGGTGAGTTGGTTTTCAACCGACAACCATGAAAGCCTACCGCTTTATATACTTTAAATTTTGGTTTTAAGTTAGGTCACTCGTGAAAAAAACACAATTAGGATGATTTTTTTTATTAGAATAATCATCCCACGCATGGCCGATGATTCCCTGAGTAATTTAAAAAAAAAATGTCCCAAAAAGTTCCCGCATTAAAAATTTATAAACATTTCAATTTTCGAAGCGCTAATTTCTTCTCGGCCAGGCGTCAGGTGATTTCCGTATCAGCCGAGAGCATCCGGTTTCTCTGCATGGGCTGCATGTGGCCAAAACCGGATGTTACGAAGCATTGACTCTCTGTCTCACTCTTGCAGCAAGCTGCGAGAAGCCTGCGCAGGCGAGGTGCGCGGATGCAAGAGGCCCAGCCTGGGCCGCCCAGGGCATGACAACAGCTGATCAGCTCGAGCTGCTGTGAGCTGCTGCAGCTCTCAGCAGAAGACAGTGCTCATGATTATTTTATTGTATGATTTGAAATTAAGTAATTAAGAAAGTAGTCAAATGTATAGTGGCATCACACTAAATTCATAATTAGCATAGTTTAATTAATAATTATTATGACAGATAACCCTAACCAATAATTATTATAGAAATATTTGACTTTAATTTTTTAAATCAAAATATAAAATAAAATATCTAAAGTCGACAGTTGTCCTATGATATCATCCTAAAGGGCGGTAGCCCTGGACGGCGAGTGGGTTTTTAAAACCGACTACCGTGAACGGGTACCGCTTTATATACTTTGAATTTCAGTTTTAGGTTAGGTCGTTCATGAAAAAAACACTATTAGGATGATTATTTTTCCTTGACCATATATTCTACGCGTAGCCTGATATCCTCTGAGAAGATTAAAAAAAAAATCATCCTGAAAAATTTCTGCGTTAAGAAGTTATGACCGTCTCAAAATTCGAAGCGCTGATTTCCTTTAGATTTTTTCGTTTCCAGTCCCTGAGCATCCGGTTTCTCTACATGCGCTGCATGTGGCTTAAACCAGATCTTACGTAACGCTGTCTCACTCTTGCAACCTGCAGCAAGGCATGCGAGCAGGCTGCGCAGGTGAAGTGCGCGCACGCAAGAGGCCGAGCGACCGAGACCCGAGCAGCTGAGCAGAATACAGCGGTCATAATTATTATTATTTTATTACATGATTTAGAAATAATTAAGTAATTAAAAAAGTAGTATATAATAAAATATACAGCGGCATCACGCTAAATTCACTATTAACATAATTTAATTAATAACTATTATGACCGTTAACCATCAATAATTATAGAAAAATATTTGGCTATAATTTTTCAAAACAAAATATCTAAAGTCTCCCTATGATAATCATCTATGAGTTAGAGTGAGTTGAACTTGTGAAACCTTCTGCTGGTGCTGTAGAAGTTTATTTATCCAGTGAAAATTGCTGCAACAAATGTTAATGACCAAGTTGAGGTAGTTTAAATGTGAATGGTGATCAATGTCTCATGGGGTTATTCAAATTGTCAGATAAGTAAATACATTTAAATCATCATTGAAATTTATAAATTCTGAGTCAATACACCAACATGGATAAGGTTTACTGTTCTCAGTTTATTTTCCAAGATGAATTTGTCTGACTATCAAGTTTAATTTTAGTTTTATCCGCTATATACCAACTACCTTAACTTGCTGCAGCAAATGTCAATGACCAAGTTGAGGTAGTTTAAGTGTGATCAATGTCTCATGGAATTATTCAAATTGTCAGACAAGTAAACACATTTAAATCATCACTGGAATTTATAAATTCTGATTCAATACACCAACACGGATAAGGTTTTTTGTTCTCAGTTTATTTTCCAAGATGAATTTGTCTGACTATCAAGTTTAATTTTAGTTTTATCTGCTATATACCAACTACCTCAACTTAGTCATTGACATTTCTGCCCTTAAATGTGATGGCGATCAATGTCTCATGGGGTTATTCAAATTGTCAGACATGTTGCAAAAGTTGTTAATATAATAAATTTTATCACCAAAAATTCGATCGGTACAGTATCTGTTATAACTACAGATCACAATATTTTTGTGAAACCTTCAAATTGTGTGGGTTTTAAGTCAGTTTAGCCATAGTGATGTGTTTTGAGTTGTTTTTTTTACAAATAGATACAATTTTGAATAAAACTATTATGCTTTGTGACAGTCAGCGATCGTAATTAAATCGCCGGTAACGATTTAGGATTTGGCGTGAGTCACGTGACTGTCGAACGCAGCTCAGAGCGGACCTCTGAGGTGGTAGAGCGGGAATCGGGAAGCCACTCGTAGTTTTCGTGTTCGTGAACTCGCACGTACATGGAACTTAACTCGTCTCGGTTCGAAGGCTAACCGGACTCCTCGGGAGTGGAATGTCGTCAAAGAGAGAGTTGGCAGAGATAGAAGGTGCGGGATCGATGGTCATCGCCCAGGAAGCATTCTTCTGTCTAGACGAGTCAACCGGCTTTTGGAAGCCGTGGACGTCGGGGAACCTGACCGACGTCTGGCAGACACGCAAAGATCTGGAGATTGATTCATGGCAGATCTTGAAGCAGCTTACTCGTTACGGAAGTCAAGGCAATTATTGACATTCGCGTCACGCGTTGTGGTAGAGCCGTAGTGTGAGAGTGTGGTGTTATTTGTGAAGTTGTCATTTCACGTCATCACCTGGACCGCTTTCCAACGGCTACACGGCGACTCGAGTATGGTATATATTGCGGCTGGTCGGCATCGTAGCCTGGCATTTTGTTTAGCCTGACGGCTTGGTATGAGGTGCACCTTAGCGACTCCGTAAGTTAATTGTAAATGTGCGAGTGAGTGTGAATGCGTGTGAGTGTCCTTAGTACACTATTATTGTTATAATCTTTTTTTTTCTCTTGCGCGCGGTAGCCACCGAGTCGTAATTCGGAATTTGTATTTTAGGTTTAGATTTGTTTTAATAAATTATTAAATTGTTAATTTAATTTTTATTGATTAAACCTGGTGTTCCTGCGAATCGATCCTGTTTTAATACCCGCACCCACTACCGATGAACGAACTAGCCGACCGCGTCGCGAAGTATAGTAATATTCGCGGACGTGATTTCCTCATTTTATTATTTCAGGTCGACGAGTTGCAGTTCGACGAGTGCTTGAATCAGCACTAAGTACAGGTGATAAGGATTTAGTACGCACCGTGGGTATTTGTATCGGCTCATACAAACCCTTAAATCCGCCCCTGTTACAATGTGTAAGATCAATTTCAACATTCTCGTTAATTTCGCTTTTCTTTACTATGCTTACCGATGCCCCCGTATCTAACAGAAAAATAATTGGATTTTTAAACTCTTCTGCGAACAATTTAACTGTGGGGCTTGTAAGAGCTTGCGTTATGTTTATAGTCTCGATTTTGGTATTGTGCCAGTCTCTCGCCATGGAGCTGGGTTTTGGTTGGTACTTTCGCGCGTCCCCGCCTGTTCGGCGGGGGAGTGCAGGTTTTTGGAAAAGTTTTGAGCGCTTCCACTACCTGCGTTTGTCTGATTAGTATCGCGTAGCCATTTCATACAGGTTTTAATTCCGTGGCCTTGTTTATTACAGTAAAAACACGTCATTGAGTTTGAGTTATTGTTATAATAGGATGCCCCCCTATTTTGTGTTTGATCAAATCTTTGATTATCGTTTTCACGATTAAAATATTCTGATCTATTAAAATTTTGATTGCTTGAGGTGTTATGCCCATCTCTATTATGATTATATTGATTATTTCGCCAGGCTGATGAGTGGTTATCATAATAATTGTTTGAACTCCGATTCCTAGGTCTTTCATTGGGAGTTCCCCTTGAAGTAAAATACCGCGAGTGGTCTCGGACGCTGTATTCTCTTTCATATACCTCGTCTCGCTTCCAAGTACCGAAAGATTCTGGATCAAGTTCGGCCAATTTACGCTTTAAATTAATCACTAGTTTATCTCTTAAATTCGTATTTTCAAACATAAATTTTGCGTATCGCCAGCAGTTCATTAAATAGTGATTCATTCCGTTACAAAAACTACAAGTAGCATTATTTGTTTCTTTCTCCATAAAATTTACTCTTCTTATTTCACGAGGGTTTTCGCTCCTACTTCTATTTGTATCATCGAACTGATCTAGTTCTACTAATGTTCCGCTTGCAGCGCTTGCTCTCGCGCTTCTTCCCAATTTTTGGGACTATTTAATCGTGATAGTAACTCCCATGAAAGGTTTTTAACAAAATAACGCAAACAGTCAGTTCTAATTTCAATTTCTGCTAAATCTTCCCCCAAATCTTTCCTTTCGCGACAAATCGCTTTTATCAACTCCCTTTCTAATGCTCTAATTTTGTTTAAAAATTGCATAACCGGTTCCCCCCTTTTGTGTTTCATATTTGCCAATTCCCCTGCAAGTTCAAAATACGTTCTAGTGTTCCCGTAGATCGGCATGAAAAAGTCCTCAATTTCGCGAACTGTCTTAAAATTATGATCACGCGCACATCTGAGTGCGTCGCCAAATAATCTTATGCGTATTAATTTAGCTGATTCCCCTTCGGCTTCAGGGGCAACTAAATTTCTTGCTTCATAACATCCCTCTAAAAATTGTTCAATCTGAACATTTGACCCTGACCAAAGCGGTACTAGCTCTATAATATCCC
This sequence comes from Encarsia formosa, assembly GCA_038277355.1. Classification (NCBI taxonomy): domain Eukaryota; kingdom Metazoa; phylum Arthropoda; class Insecta; order Hymenoptera; family Aphelinidae; genus Encarsia; species Encarsia formosa. The sequence continues at coordinate 58,008,176 of CM076188.1, read as the reverse complement.
GCAAGGATAGGCCCCTCATTTGCATTATTACTGATTCCATTCCGACGGAGGTTTTATTTTCGACCTTAACTTTTTCGTTGCTCATATTTTATAAACTTTCAATGCAACTATTAAATTCAATTGACGAAGTTGAATTAATCTCTTCAATTTGGCTATTACTATTATTTTTATTTAATTTCTCACTAAAAGCTATTATTTTATCTTTCAAAAACTGCAGTACGTTTGGGAATTTAAAATCTTTGACTAAAGATTTTTCAAGTTCGTTCAACCCTTCCTTTTCTTTGAAGAACGAATTAATTACCGCGGGTGGTAATTCTTCTGACAGACTTTCTTTAACGATTTGAACAATTAATTTTTCAGGTAAAGCCTCTTCCTCTACCTGTATTGTTTGAAAATTTAAGTTTAGTTCGAACTTCTTGAATAGTATATCGCTTGAATTTTCCGTATAGGGTGTGCTTGCGGCTATATTTCTTATTACGGGGCTTGTCTCTATTTCTAAAAGCTCGCTAATTATTTCCGAATTATCTAATTTTTCTGTCAAATTTAATACAGCTGGCTTAAGGATAAGCCTCTTGGGTGTTATTTGGAGCTCGAAAACAGTGTTCGGTTCAGATTTATCTGAAATTTAACAAAGTGTTGAAACCGACTCGACTACTTTCTCACGGTACTGTAAAAATTTATCTTTATTGTCTAAATTATCCTTTCGATTTTGGGGGTGTAAAAATGAATTTACTGGAATGTCAATATTGTATTCATCCACTGATTTAGTTAATAGCTTTGTTAAATTTTTAATTTCTCTACGTAATTGTAATATTTTAATGTCTTCCTGACCTTTCAAACTTTCTTGCTTTAATTCTTTATATTTTTGGGCTATAATCTCTTCAAGTTTATTTTTATTATTTTGTATAGTACACCTGGACTTACTTAGACTACAGTCATTAGAAGCTGCATCCATAATTCGTCATTTTCATCAAGAAATTAAATTGTTTAATCAGTTTATTTAAATTATATATATATATATATACATACTAGGGGGGTACCCCCCTGCTCGCTTCGCTCGCCAACCCCCCAGAACTTTATGCTTGAATCTACACTATATATCTTTTCTAATAAAATAGTAATAAGTATACTTGAATTACAAATGAATTTATTTTCAACTTATTAATTTTAAATTACTTAATGCAGTTTTCCACACCACCCAGGAGGTACTTGCAAGGCGCGTTGGGTTTTTTTTTCAACAATTTTGAAAATTTTTTCATATTTAATTTAATGTAAGAACAAAAAGAAACTATATGTGGAACCCTTTGCCAGTAGCCGTACAAACCACATATAACTCATTTTAAAAAACTTTTCTCTTTAATAATTTTCAATTCTATATTTATGAAAAAAAATAAATATTTATAATTATATTCTTCCGTTAAAATTTTTAATTTTTTGATTTAATAATTTTTAAATCTATTTTCTTGAAAAAAATATCTGTAATATCGAAAAATCTTCCGTTTTAATAATTCAATTATTTTTCATATATTATATATATATATATTTTTTTAATTTTTTGATTTAATAATTTTTAAATCTATTTTCTTGAAAAAAATAGATATTCAAAATTCTCCTCTAAAATTTTTAAAATATCTGTAGTTTCAAAAAATCTTCCGTTTTAAGAATTCAATTATTTTTCATATCTTCCGCATTTACAATTGTTGTTGTTTTTTTATTCTTTTTGTTTTAATAATTCAATATTTGATTTATTTATGTTTTTGCAGGATTTTTTCAAATGTCTTATTAAATGATCTTTTGAAGAAAGTATTTTTGAACAATATTTACACGGACAGAAAAAAAACAGGAATTTACTGTGTTAAGCTAACACGTAAATTCTCTGCGAGCGCCACACATAAAAATCGTGTGTTAGCTTTACGCAGAAAAAATCTTAAGCGGCACTGTAGCGGAACCAATCAGGTGCGACCGGAGTGATTTTGATTGGCTCCAATACAGTGCGCTTAAGATTTTTTCTGCGTAAAGCTAACACACGATTTTTATGTGTGGCGCTCGCAGAAAATTTACGTGCTTTAGCAGCACACAAGTTTCTCGTGTCCTCCACAGTAAATTTCTGTATTTTTTCTGTCCGTGTACATTTTATTTTAATATTTTTATTTTTATGAATTTTTTTATGTCTTCTTAAATGAGCTACTCTTTTGAAACGTTTATTACATTTTACTTCTTTGCATTTGTGAGGTCTATCTGAATTATAATGTTCTTTCAAATGAGTTGATAAATGATCACTATTTTTAAAAATTCTTCCACAAATTGTGCACGAATGTTTGATTATATAATGTTTTTCATTATGTAATTTCACATAATATTCACTGTTAATTACATTTTTTTTACATATTTTACAAAAGTAAATGGTTTTTTCATCGATTGATTCATTCATTCTGTATCTGAAATAAATAATTTTTTATAAATAATATAATAATATAATTATAATATATTAATAAAATTATTTTTTAATGATAATTTTATGATTGTATTATTAAATTAAAAATTAATGTTATTTATTATAACATTATATTAAAAAAAATTATTTATCTCATGTAAGAGTTATTAACAATTTAATTTTAAGACAAATATAAATTAATTACTATGTTACTATATTACTATATTACTTTTTTTTTTTTTTTTATTAATCTATATCCTTTCATTAAATCTTCTAATTCCATAAGTTCGTTTTGATTTATTTGTTTTATATCATCTAATGTTTTAATTTTAATGTAATATGTAATTTCTGAAATATAAATTAAAATTTTATTTATCAATAAATTTTTATATAACTCATTCAAAGTATCCTCGATGAAATCAGTAATAAATTCGTTGTTGAAATCCTCGCCTTCATATTACTTTATATAAAATAAAAAAAGAAGATATTGGCATTAACCTAAGCTACTTATTTCTTTCTTAGCGACTATAAAAGTTATTTTTAAACTTTAATTCATATTTCATAACCTATAACAGCTAGAGACATGCTGATTTCAAAATAAAGGCATATACTGTATACATTGATTAACTTTGATTTTGACTACCGTCTGTAAAAACTATTTATTTGCATTTTATTCATTATGTTAATGTAGTTACCGCAAAAATTGAGTTTCTTAAAAAATCTCTATAACTTTGCACAGAGTTAGTTTCTTTGCGTCCGCAACATGTTAGTATTTTGCAAATAATTCCAAGTGGGGCTAAATTTTGAGATATTAAGCTCAGAAGTTTAAACTTTTCACGTGTGATTCCTATGCTGAGCGCGTAAAATGGATCAAATTTAGAGGTTATTCTTGGATTGCAAATTCAATTTTCTTAAAATATTTAAAAAAAACAGATCTTCTTCAGCAACAACTTTCAATTTTCCTTCCTGCTAGATTCTTATAACTATATTCTATGTTACCTATATATACAGTAGTGATCAAAATTATAGAGCACCCCCAAATTTCATACTTCAGTCTTTAAGTTTTTGTGCTTTTATACGACTGCAAACACTTAAGTATTTTTATAAATGCCTGAAACTTTTTTTTTCTCTTAAACTACATAAAAACTGGAAAGAAGAAGTTTTACTTAACTTAAATTCAATAAAAAAATTAACTTTTACCTCCATTTTTATTAAAAAGTTCATTTTTCAAAAAACAGCTAGTTTTCGCTTTTTTAAAAACTTGCGTAGTATATTTCAACCAGTTAAAAACATCCGAAAATATTGTAAATTTTTTTTCTTTTCTTTTTAGTATTCAAAATCAACGAAAAAAATTTTCAAGTTGATTGGTGCAAAATTGTTCAAACCACAAGCAAATAACTCATTTTTTTAATCATTGTAAAATTACCGATTTTTCATGATTTTACATAATTTAATGCCTTATTCTCATTTTTTTTTTCATTATTACAGGTAAATTTGAATAAAAACACTAAATTAATAATAATTTAACTAATTTAATTTTAAATTGAAGAAAATCTTACAGAAAATCACCATAAGCTTTAAAATTTTACAAATTTTTCAACACAATTAATCTTTGAAAAGAAAACTTTATTTTTGTAATAATTGCTTTAAAATAATAAAATTAATAAAATTCAGTAATAATTTATACGTAATATGAATAAAAAATTTTGGTTTGCTTAAATTTTGATCCAGCTAATATTTAGTAGCTCCTCCTTTTGCGTTATAGCAAGCCTGAACCCTTCGTGGCATGGATTCTGCAAGCTTCTTACAATAGGTCAGACTTAAAGTTTGCCAAGCTGCTGCAATTTCTCTTTTTAAATCATCAAGATTTCTCAGATTCTTATCTTTGATCATCATTTCTAGTTGATCCCAAGCATTTTCAATTATATTTAAGTCAGGCGAACGGGCTGGCCAATCTAAGACTGGTATTTTGTTATCTTTTAACCAGTGCATAGTTTTCTTTGAGGTATGACAGGGGGCGTTGTCCTGTTGAAAGTACCAAATTTTTCGACGTCCAAAGATTTTTGTTTTTGACGGAAGCATCCTTCATCACGTCGATGTATTTTTCGCTGTTAACAGTTCCTTGCACAAACTTTAATTCTCCTATTCCTTTTCCTGACAAACAGCCCCAAATGATAATAGATCCACCACCTTTTTGAACCCTGGGAGCGATGCAATCTGCATTATATTTTTCAATACTAGAACGTCTCACTCTTCTCGGTCTGTTGGAAAATAATTGAAAAGAGGATTCATCGCTAAACAAAACTAAATTCCACTTCTCAACAGTCCATGATAGTTTATCTTTGCACCATTCATAACGAGCTTTACGATTTTTTGCAGTCAGAAGTGGTTTACGAACTGCGACAGCAGACTTTAAATTATTTTCAAGCAAGCGCCTATTTACTGTTACTCTTGAAACTTTTACATTCAGTTCATTAGTTAATTGATTTTTTATAGTATTTGCTGTAACAGTGCGTTCTTTTTTTGCTTTTTTAATAATTATTCTGTCTATTCGATCGCTTGTTATCCTTGGTCTCCCAGCACCTTTTTTAACTTTTACGGTTTTCGCGCTGGTGTAAGACTTAATAGTATTTTGAACACAATGCCTACTCACTTTTAGAGTTCTAGATATCTCACACTGATTTTTCCCTCCCTTAAATAATCCTACGATTTGCCACTTTGTTGACTCAGATATTGCACTTCTGCCCATGATTACAGTTACTAATAAACATTAAAAATTATCATTTTGTGTATAATAACTGCTCAGTCGGTAAGGCAGGTATATTATCTACCGATTGAATAGACGTCGCAACTATAGTCTATAATTCGAATCCGAAGAATTCAAATAATATATTTAATTAAAATAAGCTTACTTTAGATTTGTACTGAATTGTTAACGAAAGGTAAAAACATTTCAAAAAGTATACTGTATACCTAGCAATTATTACAAAAATAACGTTTTCTTTTCAAAGATCAATTGTGTTGAAAAATTTGTAAAATTTTAAAGCTTATGGTGATTATCTGTAAGATTTTCTTCAATTTAAAATTAAATTAGTTAAATTATTATTAATTTAGTGTTTTTATTCAAATTTACCTGTAATAATGAAAAAAAAAATGAGAATAAGGCATTAAATTATGTAAAATCATGAAAAATCGGTAATTTTACAATGATTAAAAAAATGAGTTATTTGCTTGTGGTTTGAACAATTTTGCACCAATCAACTTGAAAATTTTTTTCGTTGATTTTGAATACTAAAAAGAAAAGAAAAAAAATTTACAATATTTTCGGATGTTTTTAACTGGTTGAAATATACTACGCAAGTTTTTAAAAAAGCGAAAACTAGCTTTTTTTGAAAAATGAACTTTTTAATAAAAATGGAGGTAAAAGTTAATTTTTTTATTGAATTTAAGTTAAGTAAAACTTCTTCTTTCCAGTTTTTATGTAGTTTAAGAGAAAAAAAAAGTTTCAGGCATTTATAAAAATATTTAAGTGTTTGCAGTCGTATAAAAGCACAAAAACTTAAAGACTGAAGTATGAAATTTGGGGGTGCTCTATAATTTTGATCACTACTGTACATGGGTTGTAACTACCTTAACCGACCCCATAAGATCAATTCTAAATTTGTTGCAGATACAATTTCAACTTTTCTCACTTATGGAATTCTTCTGATTAATTTTGAATTATTCTGCAGCTAACATGACCAATAGAATTTCACCCTTACTGAGAGGGATCTTTACATAATGTATTTTACAAAATTCGACTCGAGGATTTCAAAGCAAAGAGCGAAGATTTTATTTTTGATATCATTGAGAATTCTTACAACGCCGTTATAATACAATCAATAAAATTACCAGTTTCTTGAATATCTCCAATTATTTCTATTTTTGATCCTCTTTTAAAATTTATTTCTTCATTATCATCATTGATTACTATAATATCTACTTTATAATAACCATCTGTTATGACTGCTATATTTTCATTGAAAGAATTTTTTTTTATAAATTCTGTTTTTATATAACCTTCTATTTTTATAAAACCTTGTTTATTATTTATTTGATCAAAATTAATTTTTTCTAATTCAATATTTTTTATATTAAACGTTCCGAAACTTTTTATTTTTGATATTTTTTGTAAATTCATTTCATATTCATTATTTCCTTTACTATATCTATTTGATTTTGTTACTGATAAATTTTCCAAGAATAATATCTAAAATTATTTTATTATAAATAAATATTATTAATTTAATTTTTTTATAGAAATATTTTAATTTTTAGAAATATTTTAATTACTTCATTTAATTTTATTTTATTTTCAAATAGATTTATTTTATTAGAAAAGATATATAGTGTAGATTCAAGCATAAAATTCTGGGGGGTTGGCGAGCGAAGCGAGCAGCGGGGTACCCCCCCTAGTATTGTCATCATAAATGTTAATTTGTATTTTCATTCCATGATTATTGTTAACGACAAATTTATAAATTTTAAATTCTTTTTCATCTGATTTTTTATAAATATATTTTCTCCTATAATGTCATCTACATAAACTATAATTGATCATAAACTATAATTGATGAAAAAGAACAAATCGATGAAGATGTTAAATTTTTTATTTAAATATTGTCAATTGAATATTGTTTATTTTAATATTGTTTGTTGAATATTAATGTAGTAATAGATTTAATTCGAGAAAGATAGGAAGAACGCTTAAAATTTATTTATATATTTGTAATTTATAATATGAATCCGATGAAGATTATTAGTCTAGAAAAAATTATTTTCAGCTTGTATTTATAGCTAAATTTATTTTACGGATTTAATTTAAAATATTTAAAATTTAAAATATTAACTTTTATGGATCTTCCTAACCTAACGAAATCCTTAACTGATCGTTAATTGGGTCGTTTACCTTAAATAACATTTTTACAAATGAGGAGGTTGCAAAAAAGAGAGAGGGTGAGAGCGGAATATAAGTGCAGTTTTTGACCTATTTTACGGTATAAAATGAAGAATTAAGGGTGGGAGCGGGGTGGGAGCGGAATGGGGTGAGAAAAAAAGGGCGAGAAAGGGCGGGGGTGGGAGCGGGGTGAGAGCGAAGAGCAAATTACAACTATATAATATAGTAAGATATATACATATATATCCCTATATTATATTTCCGTTTTTTATTCTGATCCTCTAAATTGGATCTTCGAAAATCTGAAATTCTTAAAAACACGGTCAAAACACAGTTAAATATCGCACTTCTCTGATCCCCCAAATTGGATCCCCTTTTTTCAAAATTTTTTACTGAAATATTGTATCTTTTATTGTCAAAAAAATAAATAATTAATTTTAGTAATTTATAAATAATAATGAATTTCTTCTTCATTGTGTTGGTTGCTCGTGATTATGAAAATATAAATTAAAATCCAATTGTTAGTTGATCTTAAATCGGTATATAAATAAATATAAATAATTATTGGATATTAATTTATATTTTAATAATGAATTTCATTAAAAATTTTTTGTTTAAATTTCAATTTAAAACAAACTTTTTTAAACCTATACCTAACTTTATACCAATGTTTACTTTTTGATAAAAAACATTTACTTAGGAATTAAAATTTGTGCGGTACGAGAAATTTTTACGGGTAATAAAGGGACACTTAAGTGCGCAGATTTGCGCAATCCCAAGCCAGCTGGTTAGATGAGCGAGATACGTTAGTTGGTAGATAAGGTTGGTTAGGCGGAGGTTATGCGGAAGGAGGGTGGAAGGGGAGATGAGGTGAGGAAGGGTTTGTTATTTTACTTAAAAATATTAAGAGTACTGCCTACCTGGGAGAGAGTTCCGAATTGACCGTGGCGCCGTCAACTAAACAAACGGCCGAAAAAAAAAAATAATCGATCTACTATACCGGCACGCAGGGCCGGTGCTCGCTGAAAGCATCGGCTGGGGGCTTGGGCCTAGGAGCTCCGAGAAATTTTTAATTCAAGTGAAAAATTATTTTCGAAGTAGTACATAAAAATAGTTAGGGCTTCAATAATAATTATTTAATTTTAATTTTTTTTTTACACTTCTTTGTCGTGTGGATGTGATTAAAAATTAGTACGTACAGATAAAATAATACTCTATACAAAAAAACTGAAGGCTTATAGCTATTTTGATGTTTCAATTCAGTTACAATTTAGAAACAATCATGATAAATTATTCTAATTTGGTTAAAACACAATCGGCAATTTACCGGTTATATTCTGTATTGGCTTTCGGCGTTGGGCCGAACGACGCGCAGCTATTTTTAGGGACGGCTTCGGCTGTCTCCGTGTTCTTGTCACGAACTGGGCCTTGGTGCCGCGCCAGCTGCTCCGATCACGACAAACCAAACGTGCTCCGATTTCTTTTACTTATAGCAAGATTTTTTTTTCCTATTCTACATTTACTCGATACTTTTATTTTTTTAGCTCCAATCTATTATACATTTGTGAAAGCTTTTCATACAATAATTTTTTTATGTCAAAAGCAATAAAATTTATGAACTATATATTGGTGACCGAAGATATTTTTATTGAAATGAACATGCACAAATCATATATCATTAAACCTGGACAAATTAAATGTTTTCTGAGAGGTATCGAAATAAGGAAGTTTTCTGCGTGAACCCTGCCTCGATAACTTTCAAATTTCCGTCGCATGGTTCAAAAAACCAACTAAAAAATCAGTTTCCAATCCGTGAGAAATCGCATTTTTGCGCAACGGAAATGGTTTCAATTGATTAAACCTCGACAAATCATATATTTTTGGAAAGACATTGAAAAAAGAAAGTTTTCTCTGAACCTCGATTAGTTCAAAATTGCCTTTACGCGATTAAAAAAAAAAAAAAAAAAAAACAAAAAAATCAGTTTCCAATCCGTGAAAACTAGCTTTTTTGTGGAACGGAGATGGTTTCAATTGATTATACTTGGACAAATCATATGTTTTCCGAATGAGATCGAAAAAAGGAAGTTTTCTGCGTGAACCGCACCTCGATAACTTAAAAATTGGCTTTACGTGATTCTAAAAACCAACTAAAAAATCAGTTTCCAATCCGTGAATATTAGCTTTTTTGTGGAACGGAAATGGTTTTAATTGATTAAACCTGGCCAAATAATATATATGCGGAAAGGTATTGAAAAAAAGAAGTTTTCTGCGTGAACCGGACTGCTGTATCCTTGAAAATGCCTTCAAACGGTTCGAAAAACCAGTAATTAATAACTTTTCAGTAGTTGAGAAATCACGCACTTAGCTCGGCTTCCTTATTTCAGTACCTTTTTAAATATATATGATCTTCTAGGTTTAGTAAAACGTCTTCAGGAAGCATAGAAGGCGATTTCTTATGGATTAAAAACTGAATTTTCAGCTGGTTTTTGGAACCACGCAAGGGCAATTTAGGAAATACCGTAGTGCAGTTCACGCATAATTTTTCCTTATTTCTATACCTTTCAGAAAACATACGATTTGTCCAGGTTTAATCAATTAAAACCATCTCCGTTCCACAAAAAAGCTAATTTTTACGGATTGGAAACTGATTTTTTAGTTGGTTTTTTGAATCGCGTAAAGGCAATTTTGAAGTTATCGAGGTGTGGTTCACGCAGAATCCTTCCTTATTTCATTACCTTTCTCATTGAAAAGCACAGCTCGCGTCCGAAGAGGGTGGTGAATCACCACGCTTGGGATGCGCTGATTATTCCCTCCTGCCGCACAGAATGCTTGAAACGCTCCTTTCATGTATCATCTGCCTACATCTGGAATAGTTTACCCCTTCATATTCGCCAGGCATCATCATTTACAACCTTTAAACATCTCATTAAATCACGCATCTTTACTAATGAGGGAGAAGGTTGAGTACTCTGTCCTGCTAAACAACCTGTGCTTAAACTGTGTGAGGATTTGTTGTGCTACTAGTGACATTTTGCAGGCACTGGTTAGACTGAATTAAATTAAAATTAAATTTAAATTTAGTTAGTTAAGGTAGATTACCAAATATTGTTATATCTTTATGTATACCTTTATTTTTATTTTTATTATTTTCATTATTTTATTATTATGTTTATTTTATTTCATTCATTTTATTATTTTATTATTCATTATTTACTATTGTTAACCTTTTGTTGATCTACTATGTATTTTGTACAACATAATGTACAAACAATAAACTTATCAAAATCAAAATCAAAAATCTAACGATCAATGATTCGTATAGTTTTAACAAATAAAAAAATTTTAAGCTAGCTAAAAAGAGCAATGTTCATTTCATTGGTTATTTTAACTGTGCTAGAGCTTTTTTGTAGATACAGGGTTTCGGTAGTTGCAAAAAAATTCCTCTTTCCAATACCTTTAGAAAGATGTATGATTTGTATCGGTTTTATAAATCCAAAACGTTCCAAGGTACTGAATGAGCGCAAAGAGTGGTTTCTTACGATTACAAAATATATAATTTTTTTTGGTTTTGAGTTCGTAATTTTCATGGCTTTTGACAAACTAAAATTGAATGAAATCAACAAAAGATTGGAGCTAAAAAAAATTATTATTTTATCTACTGTTTTTTTTAATCAATAAACGATTTTTTTGCGGAGCATTAGTTGGTTAAAAAAAATCATGGTTTAATGATTTTTGGGCATGTATAATGTACATACATAAAGGTTCATCGACGATCTCCGACTGAGAAAACAAGCCCGAGAGTAGGGAGTGCCTAACGGCCGAGTCGGTGAATCGCTGCGGAGCAAGCCTTTCCAAGACAATCTGCCATGCAGTCGGAACTCACACCGTAACAGCTGTCGCTAAGCCCTGGGGCCCCAGCAACTCACAAAAATATGTACGCCCTTGAACTTTTGCATCGACGCCATCTACGGTCGGGCGGCGACCTAGATATCCGCTCTGTTTTATCCCGAAAGACTAAAATCACAACAACCAGCCAGCTGAAATAGTTCCAGACTAAATGTGGCCGCTAGAATCCACCAATTGTTACGAAAAAAATACCAAAAAATTCGTTATTTCAGCCTACAGGTCCCTTACTATCTGGTTTTTTCATCAAGTGAAGGAATAATTCGCAGTAAGTAATTCTTTGCCATCGGCATTAACATGCGCAGCAGACGCCGATTTTACCGAGATTTTCAATCATTGTTTTCAAGCATTTAGAAAAATTTTTCGGGAAAACCAGATAGTAAGGCAAGTGTAGAATAATTTTAACTATTTTTTGAGATTTTTTTGGGAATGATTGAATCATTATTGAAAGCGTATTTCGTCAGGAACTTTTTCCACGCGCCCGTAATGCATCGTTAGGTGGCGCTCTCCGCGCGGTAGGCAGCACTCTTAATTGAGCTTTTTCAAAATTTAAAGTACTTCAACAAAACTTTAAAGTTAGTGACTGAGTTGATGAATACGGTGAGTAGGTAGATTGGGTGAAATAAGTTTGGGATCCTACTCCTTAAATCCAGCTGTATTTCAAAAAAAAATTTTTTTGGTTAATATTGCTTAAAATCAAGTTATTATTCATTTTTCAATTTGTTCAGCTGGATTTCTAGCTGGACAAATCCGGCTGGACAAATCCAGCTGGAAAAAAAAAAACCAAGATAAATTTTTTCAAAATCATTGAAAAATGAATAATAACTTGATTAAGCAATATTTATTTTAACCAAAAAATTTCTTTTTTGAAATCCAGCTGGTAATCCAGCTGGAAATCCAGCCGTCATATTGGAACCAAAATCCAGCTGGATAGCCAGCTGGATTTTAGGGGTAGGGATAAAATACGGTATTTGAAGTAAATTAAATTAGTGAGGTCAGTAATGTGGCTAAGATTAAACTAGGTCATGTAGTTGAAGATAAAAAAGTAAATATAGTTAGGGTTCTTAAGGCGACGTCATAAGGGGAGTTGCAGTATTTGCGAAAAAAATCATTTAAAATTAAACTAAAACGAAAATAAAAAAACTTCCTAAAGATTCAATAATATAGATATATAGCAAATGTAATTAAGATACAAAAATTTACAAAACTGTTTCCCATATTCTGACGTTAATTGTGATCCGATTTTGATGGGGTTGGGCTTAAAAGATATATTAAGATAGTATCTTGAGCGCTACAGAGCCCTTTTTCATTTTTATTTTTTATTTTACTGAATCTTCAATTTTTTGTTAAAATGACCCTTGTGACTTCGCCTTATTATGAGTGAGAATAGTAAAGCGGCTTAGATGGGGTGAGTGATGGTTGTGTGGTTGTGGGCTGGTATAGACATTGTAATAGGGCAATTTTTAAAAATAAATAATTCACTTTTTTTTAATATAAAAATTATAAATTTATTATTATTCAAATTAGCCTAAGTTACATTAATTTTTTTTTTTAATTCTTTTATTCACTTATCATATTAAATTCAAAATCTCAAAGGAGGCACTACAAGGGAAAATCTTAGTTTTTATAATTTTCTTTCACGGCACTGTCACTTGTCACTGTAACCTCTCATTACCTTTATTATTTGGATTTTCTTGTTGTTCCTCGGTCGGCTCTCCGGTAATTCTTGACTGCAGGGTTCCTGGTTTTGATGCAGACTCGAACTCGTCCAGCAGCTGATGAATATCCGTGCGAACTCCTGTCGATGATCTTCGAAGCGTCAAGAAATCCAAAAGTAATCCAGTCGTTGAAAACTCAAGAATCAAACAAAACTTCCAAACTTTTCTTTGTAATAACCGATACGTCTAATTAGTGCAGCACGCGTCAACTAACTAGTCTCCTAGCAGCGGCGGCAGCGGCAGCGTTCCCTTGGTTGCTGGCAAGACGATCTTCTTTTCTCTCTCGAATGGCTGACAGGCGCGCGCGCTTCCTCTCTCTCGCTCTCATTCGCCTTGCTCCCTCGGTCCTCTCTCTCACTCTTCTTCTACTCCTTGTTTCTCGTTCGGCTGGACCAGGCGACTGTAACTGCTAATGCTGCTGTTGTTGTGCTGTTCTGGCTCACGTCTCTGTCTTGTCATTTTTCTTTTTTTTTATCACTTGATTAACCCCGCGTACATGAAATATTAAATTATTTATTAAATAAACATTCTTAACCAACTTTAAAAAAATGCCCTTTAGGAAGAGTCGAATAAGTAACGAAGGAAACTTCGTTACAACATATTAAAATTATAACTTTGGCTCTAATGAAAATTATATATCATTAAAAAGGTCTTGAGCTCAGCTTTCTAATTATGTCATTCAAATTTTTATTAATTAGTAGATTACTACAATCGGCTGCGCCTCGGCCGAAAATTACATGTGATCTGAGACATTTCTTATTTTCGTGGCCACGTGTGGTATAGGTACTACTATTTTTCTGCTCGACGCATTTTCTGGCCGCTGAGCGTGCCAGTCTTTGCTACTTCCCGGCCGGAGTGCAGAAAATACTTTTTGCTGTCATGACTCTCATTAAAGGGCGCTGAACGAAGCCGTTTATCAATTAATCGGTTTAAACGCAACTTCGAAAGCTCTTACTATGTAGGAAATACGTTCATCTCATGAAGAATCTGTTAAAAAATTTTGAAGAAAATCAAGGTTCGCTTGTACGAGTTGGCGAAATTTGAAAAAAATCGTGATTTTTTTTACTATTCGGCAAATTAAGAGTAGTTTTCAGGATGGGGTATAAGCTAAAGATCTAAGATGAGTCCGATCGAGAATGAATAAGGTGAGTAGGGTTTGTTGGTACAGTGAGTGAGAGATGAGTTGGGAATTATTTATGGTATTTGAAGTAAGTTAAATTAGTAAGGTCAGTAATGCGGCTAAGATTAAAATAGGTCAGGTGGTTAAAGAAGAAAGATTAAGTAAGGTTAGTAGGGTTCTCCAAATGGGTGAGATAGTGAAGTAGGTTAGATAGTTAATGTGATTAGGTGAGTGACAACTGTGGGCCGGCAAATACAATAAAGTTTGTAATATCGATATGAAATGAATTTATTTAATATGCCCACCATAAGCGAAAGGAGCTCTAAAAAATATTTGTGTGTGTGTGTAAGATCTAATGAAATGGTTCAAAATACCAGTGGGCTTACTAAAACATTCCTTATGAGTCATCAAAAATTTATGTATGTACACCAGCCGGACACCATATCGTTCTGAGGTTTGAACTGCCGCTCGAAATATGACCGTCAGCTTAAAATTTTTCTAGTACCAACCTCGCATCACGAATGCACTAAAAAAATTATCTTGCTCAAAATGAGGTTAGAGAGCCAATGTAAATGATAGACAATAATCTCTATTTTTACTTCTCAAGCTAAGTTATTAAAAAATTAATTATTATTGATTGATTGAGTTTGAGATTCCTTGATCCAAGCATTTAAAATAAAATTAAAAGAAAAATAAAAAGCGTAAATTTTTTTAATTTTAATTTTGATACGAGTCAATAAAATTAAACAAATAAATAACTAACTAGAATAGCTAAATATTTTTCAACCAAACTCGTTGCTATTATACTTTATGTGAATATTCTAGTTAATTTTTTAAATAATTTTTTTTGAGAAGTAAAAAATAGAAATCAATGTCTATCATTTACATTGGCTCTCTAACCTCATTTTGAGCAAGATAATTTTTTCAGTGCATTGATGCGAGGTTGGCACTAAAAAAATTTTGGGCTGACGGTCATATTTCGAGCGGCATTCAAACCTCGGAATGATATGATGTCCGGCTGGTGTACCTTACATGAACATTTTAACTATTTAAAAATTGATTTGTACCTTCATTTGTCAATTTTAGATCCATTTCAGCCCTGGATAGATTTTGACTAAAAATTATTAAAAAAAAGAAATAAAATTCTATACCTCATGATTTTGCCTGAATAATTAAAAACTTTTCTCTATAAGTCTGATTTTATGAATCAAGTTATGATGAGTAAGTAAAGTTCAAACTGAACTCTCGTGTCTAATTTTTATTGATTTTGAGCACTTTAGTCTTTTGATTATTTTACTAAACATAGAGCTTACGTATTTTTTCGATTAATTTTTATATTCATCAATTATAATTAGGGGGTTGGCGAGCGGAGCGAGCAGGGGGTACCCCCCCTAGTATCTGTATATAGTGCAGATTCCCGCAACATTGCTCGGTTCAACCGGTCTCTCGCCGGGAACTGTAACGTCCCGCAGCGCACGGATTCGTTCGGTGGTGGCGCTGGACTCGAACCGTTTATACACGGAATGCATCTACGCGCTGAAAGCGAATCTATTCTGTGGACATCGCATGTTTTTAGAAAGTGTCTAGGTACCATCGCCGTGTACCGTATTCGGTGCACGGTGCACGGTACACGGTACCAAATAAGAGTTACTTTAGACACTGTGTAAATTTAAGTGGGTTATTTAAGATGGGTAATTAGATTTAAAGTAAAAACTAGTAGTTTTTTAAACTTAAGTGGGTTATTTGGAATAAATTAGAGGATCTAAAAATCTACCGTGTACGGTACACGGCTATGGTACCTAGACACAACCATGATTTTATCCCGCATATTTATACCGGTTGATCCCCTAACTTTTTTTTGCGTGTAGTTAGATTTTGGTTCGCACGCGTAAGCATCCCGTCAAGAAATGTAGTTTATCAGGTATAAAAATAAGTTCATATTAATTTAAAAAATAAATTATTAATATTTCTGAAATAGCAAAACTATTAAAAAATGTTAATCAAAAATACATGCAATAATTAACAAACTTTTATAAGTATGAAAACAGCTTTTATAGGAGACAGCTTTTATACACGGAGAGAAAAAATACATAAATTTACTACGGAAGTCTCGCAAGAAACTTGTGCTTCAGGGAGCGCGTGAATTTTGTGTGAGCGCACAGAAAAATCTTAAGCCGTACAGCCTACGCGAACCAATCAGAATCACGCGCTCCCGAATAGAAAAATAGCGCTTGGTGCGCTCACTCAAAATTCACGCGCTCCCTGAAGCACAAGTTTCTGCCCGACTTCCGCAGTAAATTTCTATATTTTTTCTCTCCGTGTACGAGTTTAAACAATTAATTTTTATCAAACAGTTCTTGACAGAGTTGTGACAGTGTCAAAAAT